>CP031824.1:2400000-3652665 GCA_008728235.1 Lichtheimia ramosa
TCCTTTTATCAGACCGAACATGTTGGCTTGCACAAGTGGCACCTTTATCAGAAGTTGTTCATTGTTTACAGTGACAGCCCCCGTTATCCGGCTTGGTGCACCGTAGGGGAGAGGATGAATTTGGCAAAACCTTCGCGTTGGTCATCCTTGTCAGTACATGATTATCATGGAAGCTAATTTGCCTACTTTTATATTCTCCAACATTGACATGAAGCATTACTAACTCTTGTTTTACAGCTCTCTTTTGATATTGGTCCTTAATAGCATAGATTACATGACGTATTAGCATCCAATAAAGAGTTATCTCTGGTTACCTAACAGTATCTTTAACAAAACGGTCCGCTGATGGTGGATGATAAGCATTAGGAATGAAGAGTCCCTTGGAGGAAGATTTATTGGTAGCAGTGATTGTATATACTGAAAGCTAGAAACATGACTGTTGGATACTATTCTGTGTCAGATATCGATTCTGGATCAATGTCCAATGTGTCATTTATCTTTGTGCTTGCATTGCTATAGCGTCCCTAGGGCATGTGGATCAATGCGCATATAATGATGGGGTTCGTGTAACAGGCAATCGGTGAAAATGGCAAGTGGGAAATGGCAGCGTAATCTTGATGCTCTTTCACGTCTCCCTGTTTCAAACTGCATTTCACTTGACAACGACAATGGCACTCACAACAACTTCCTCCTCACCATACTTCTATGACACCAATGCGACTCATCTGTCACGATTCCACAGTGAACCAGCAACCAAGTTAACGTTTGTGTTTGTGCTCGAACTCCTTGACAGGCTTAAAGACGATAAGAAACCAGTTTCAACATTCGACAAGTGTGATACTGCTACATGTTGACGATGATATAAAGCAACTTATTCATCAGCAGCAACCATGGCATACCTTGATCATCCTCATATTCTTTATGCACTAATACAAGCATCATTATCCAGACAACATCCTACAACAGGGGATCTTATGCTTTGATACACCAATACACGCGTCATTTCTATATAGCACACTACTACAAGGACCTTATATTTTGATGCACCAATACATCAAGGTAAAGAGAGAATGGGTGTATATTTGGTCAAGGAATGATGATTAACAATGCTGTACATCTAGTCATGCCATACAAGGTGATGTTCACTTTGGATCTGCCATATCTGACAGCCATCGACACAAAGGCCGATGACGCACCAGTACAAGCAATACGCATGATCAATGTCACAACATCCCAACAAGTACATGAAAAGAGAACATAGCAGCAGCAATCCCACATCAACGCGCATTAGGCTTGTGGATTGATCCGGCTACATCTCACGTCTTCAGCAGGAAGGATGGATCATGTCACATGAATAAGGATGAAGATGATGGATAGGCGATCACATACTGGGCTACAGCACATTTATTGATCAACAGCCTTTGAGCTACAGCATTATCAAGCCGTGAATAAGTCAAGAGTGCTATCATATATTGGCAATCATCAAGCGAGGATAAGCATAAGCTCTTGTACAACCCAGTTCCATGGATGATGAGAATACACGTTGTTAGGCCAACTCTTACAGTATATAGACGCCACTGAAAGCATTATTATGACGGTAAGAAGGATCAAGCGATCTGGTGATTCAACAGGCATTGAAAGCTGCTTCTTTATAGATTGATCTTTATGATACGAGTCAAGGGCGAACCAATGAATCTCGGACAGCGACATACAAACAAAACATAGCGATTAGGTCCATACCGGTATTACACTGCTAAATGTGAACATGTGACACTATTGGAATGCATTCGATTGATTGATGGGAGTTTCATTAGGATGCACAAGGATGGCGATAGTACAAGACAAGCAGCACTCTTCATTTGAAGTATAAAGCCAAGTCATCTTCCCATCATTTGTAGTTCAGTAGATATCCCCTGTTAGCATACATCACTCATGTTGTTCAAAGTCATATAAAAGAAGGATCATCTTTATTCAACTGCATATACATGAATCGCAAAGTAATTGGTGTATGAGTTAAGCAATATAGTAGTGGAATTATCAATCAGCTGGCAAATGCAAGGTATGTTTCCAGTGGGGCTAGTGCCTTATCAATATCATCTACAGATCGGATTAAGGCAGTTGAAGCGATGTAACCATCAGGTCGAACAATGACAATGGCAGCTGGTGGCTCAACTCCTCGTTTTACACTGCTGAGATGTACATCCAGACCAATCCGCTTGGTCAATGCATCTGGCATTTCCCAGTTGTTTTCCATCCAGAACATATTCTCATCGACATCACTACCACTGGATTCAGCTGCGACATAGGATGGAAGTTTTGCATAGTGTACATGCCATGTTGACTCCACAATGATAATGCGAGACACATGTTTCCAACGAACAGCTTTGGTCAAAAATGCTTCGGTCCAAGGACAAGGATCATATTTGGAAGGACGTGTACAGACCCAAATAATAGCATGTTGTCGATTCGCGTCTTGCAAAATCTGATATAATGTCTTGAATTCAAGTTTGTCCTTTATCACACGCTTGCGAAGAAAACATGTCTCTGGCATAAAGCGTCCAGATTCAATCAATAGTGAAGATGATGGCAGTAATATGGGTGAATCCTTGGCAATTTGGACTGTGACCTATACAACAGTGATTTTCGCAAGTGTCAATGGATGACTGCTTGTCTATAGCCATTTGGTAACATTACCTGCATCATGTTCTTTATAATGTATTCTTGCAATCTCTCGATTGATGTCAAAGCACTCACAGCGAGATATGTCATGATTTCTACAAGTCAGCATAATGAGCCATATATATTATCCGACACTGAAAAGCAGAATAGTGTACCTGATATCAATCCACCTGAGAATACCAACCGAGTCATTGAGCCTGTGTTGGTCATTGTTGATTTAACAATAGGATCACGCTTGACGCGATGGATATATTGGTATTGAGTCATACCAAAAGCTTGATAATGTGTAGTACTACATCATACATACCTCTATGGTGTAAGAATCCAGCAGCTTCTCCATGTCATTAGAGTGACCTTTCAACACTACCGAAAGCTTCCATGCTAGGTTATCCACCTTTTACCAGCTGTCAATAATCAAATTCTTCATGAAGCCATCATGTACATATGCAAACACTTACATCCTGGAAGCCAAGATTAAGTCCTTGTCCTCCAACAGGTGAATGACAGTGAGCAGCATCTATAATACATCCATCAGCATACAATGACATGTGAAATTACAATTACAACATGTCTTGTGACGTCCACTTACCGCCTACTACAAAGACACGATCACGCCTAAAGCCATTTGCCTTGCGCTCGTTGATGCGAAACACTGATGACCACACTGGATCAACAGGTCTAATATCCAAAGGATGCAAGCGATTTTCCATAAGCTCTTTAAGTCGATCTAGTGTAACTGTTTCTCCAGTACGCGAAATGCCATGCGTAGTGTCATCTGACTTTGCCACCTGATAAGGTGTGAGATTGTTCACAAGTCTGAAGTAATCTTTGCCGTTACGTTTGCCGATAGGAATAAGTCCACAGAATCCTATGATGCAATGATCATATTCAATCAGCTATACAAGACGTATACGTGAAGTAAATGGCTCTTACCAGTAGGATGCATAAACGCATGTGCACGATAATTAGTCACCTGATTTGCATCATTGCCTTCCAAAGCAATATCTGCCAACACAAACTGCGTGTCCACCGAATATCCTTCATATTTCCAATCACCATGCTTTTTCCTTACTGTGGAATGTGATCCATCAGCAGCGATAAGGTAACGACATTGTATAGTTGATGTCCTATTGGTGTCGTCATTGACATTTCGTACCTGAACTTCGATATGATCATCAAGTTGGAAATATCCACACACTTCAGTTTGCCACTCGACAGCTTTATCATTACTACTCGCATGCATTTTTTCAAGCAAATGAATGAGAATGGCTTCAGTCTTCTCTTGAACAAGCAAAGTCATCTGGGGAAAAGGTGTCAAGTCTGTGGTAGCGACACTGATGGTACCAAATGTTGATCCCTTATAGTGAGCTTCCATTCCTTGTGCTATAATCGCCTCTTTGAGAAAATGATCGGCTATCCCATTCAATGCAAAGATTTCCATGGTACGCGAAGTCAGCAATACAGCACGACTTTGGTCAGTAGGACCAAGTTTTGGATCACATATATAGACAGAGTGACCCAAGGATCGCATCTTTTTACTCTTGTTTCAACATACTAGCATATCATGCAGTGACTTTTAGGTATACCTTGTATGCAAAGAAAAGACCAACAGGTCCAGCACCTGCTATCACGATGTCGTAAGTAGTGTTTTGTTGTTCCATTTATGGGCTGTGTGATTGCCAGATGAAAGAGAAAGAATCTAAAACTGAAATGGCTGCATTAATTATATTTGTGTATCGGCAACTGGGAGAACTTGGTCCCGAAAGAACTTGCTTTTAGCAGTTTTGGCTCACAGATCAATAACATAGCATCAAAATGGATATGTAGGAGGAAAACAGCTCTCTTCAAAAGTATGACACATGATTCAAATACTTGTACATGGAACAATAGAATGGGGCTTCATCCAATTATCGGAAGCTGATCCATTGTTTGGTAAGCTGTGTCAGCGCTTTCTCGTTGAAACAATGGAATTATACGCTTAGCATTACAGCAAAAGAAAGTTCCCTTCAATCTTGCTCTACTTTTCGTCCCCTAACACATACTACGTGCATAACTATTTCAAACACGATTTGGCTGATGACGATGATACAGCTTCCACAATCACAATTATCTTCAATAGTGCCACCATCACCGACAAACAACATCACTACACAGTCATCCAAAGACAACGACACCATTATACATCCACCTTCACCAGTTCTAGTGATAGAGAAGAGCAATCAACGCCGTACTGCTGATTCTAGTACATGTAGCCTACATTCTGAAACGCTTGGCACAGCTTGGATCACTGTTGATGAACGAGGCGGTATCCATCATCATTACAATATAGATGATGATTATGATGATCGAGGAATCAAGAGCGATCCACGCTTTGTAGGAAGCTTACCATCACCCTGGTTACAACGTCTTGTGCGTGGAAGAGAGCGGTTTAGGATAGTCTCTGGTGTTGCTGGCATACTTGTATTATTGCTTTTCATTGGTTGTATCGTTTTCTGGGTCACTAGTGGACTTGTGCCAACATCCACGAAATATTCAACATCACATGCTCAAGGACCACCCAAACAACAATCACTTGCATCAAACCAGGCTTGAAGCTACTACCATATACATGCATACATTACCATATCCACACTATATCATTGTATCATGAATAATAACAACGGCAATATCACACATACATGTATACAAACAAACAAACACTCATCAGGTTTTTGCGAAACTATACACATTGACGGCCTTGTAAATAGCCGTGTCCCCTTTCTTTATAATTTGGATGAAGGGACAAGAAGAATACTAATCAAGGACAGGTATTATCATTGTCTATGGAGTAGGTCGTGGATAACATGGTGATTGATCTGTTGTGATGGAGGGGATGGATCAAAAGGGCTTAAATACAACATGTTCATCACAGATAAGTGACCTTGGTACCCATTTGAATCGTTTGCCAAAGCTTAGAGAATGCTGCCTTGATTGGCTGGGGCCATTGTCCTCGAGAACCACGCAAGATACCAAGTAAAGTGAAAACAAGGAAAAGAATGGCAAGTGCAGCATGCGAATTGTTGTTGAATGTTTCAAGTGCCCATTGTTTAATGGCTCCTGGACTTCTTCGAGATGCTGTTGCTGCCATACCAAGTGAACGACGTCCTTCTGTGGCAAGTGCTGCATTTGATGACATTCTTTCATCGTCATCTGATGATGAAGATGATCTGACAGAAAGTGCAGGTGATGGCAATCCATTGACAATACGTTCACGTGATAATGATTGTTGCGATATCTTGTTCTTGCTGGCTTCTGCTTCCTTTCTCGCTTGTTCAGCCTCCTTTTCAGCTTGTAATCGTGCAAGTTCCTTTTCCTTTGCCACACGTGCCATATGCTCTGCTTTACGTTGCTGTTCCAACTTCTTTTGTCGTTCACGCATCACACCATCCCTGTGTTTCTCTACAGCTGCTTGCATTGACTAAATATGTAACAACACTTAATAAAGCTATTCCAATGTATTCTTCATCCTTTTACATACCTTTTTCTTTTCCTCGTCAAGCAAGGCATTGTATTGAATAAAGGAGATGGCTGAATCATAGTCGTTCATAGCTGGAAGAATCTGAGTAGCATAATGATTGATAGCATTGACACATCCATCATAGTAGACATCAGCTTGTTCTCGATTGGATTGTTGCGCCATAGAAGAAAAGTAATCCATAGTTGCATCAGAAAGACTTGCGTACCACTCCTCGGCAACTTGACGACCCGTTTTGATCACCTGCAGCTTTAGTGTCATGATCAAACTAAGTAATGATTAGCTATCACACTATATTCCCCATATATCATGTATACCAATAAACCTACCATGCACAAACAAGTCTTGGGTCAACGTTACCAGGCCCAGAGTATCCTTCAGACAAAAGTTGCCAAATGGCAAGAACAAAGTGTTCAGGATTCTTGGCTGCCGATGCTGACAATCCCACCAAACTGGCCAGTTGTTGCGAAGGCGTATTATGTGTCAACAAGATAGTTGTTACATTGAGATACAAAGTCCAGATCGAGAAGCGTAGTTGCTCCAATTGACCAACGTTGAGAGAGTCTTGTGGAAGTTTGGCTAAATCGGCTATTGCTTTAAGAGTAGCGCTAGCTGCTGTGGTATATTTCTTGAGCAAGAAGCTTCGAAGAGCCTTTTGATATTGTATGTCAATGTTGGATAGCTGAGTAGTCATCAAAAGTAGTAGTAGTAGTAAGGGAGGAGGGAAGAAAAGGGGAGTGTGGAAAGAGAAAGTAGTATATGTAATACAAGTTCGATTTCACGTTAGTCAGTCAGAGTGTGGGGGAAAAGCCGAATTCAGCAACTCAGATCCTTTTCTATAGCATGTGCTTTTGTTGAATATACCCATCGCTTATTCAAGTCAGTTGACCAACTGCAACCATGCTTTTATATCCAATACTCATTGTTTACACACATTAATGTTACTCCCTTTCTACATCATGCCATGACTTTATAAACATATACAACGGATATCCCCATAAGTAAAACATCCTCGGAAACACGGAATCATAGCCATTCAATAAAAGAAAATCGACCCACAATTGTATTGGCAACCATCTCTTAGTTTAGACTACTCCTTTTCATCGACGTTGTTGTTGCTGTCTACTTGGATTAGCCGGTTGTTGACCACCTAACATCTTGGCAAGACTAGGCATATCCGACATCATCTTTTGTGCATCTGCTTGCGTTTGAGAAATCTCCTTCAAGGCTTCAGGATCTATATCACTGCATGAATAACCTTGTCTTCCCCAACAATACATAATCACCTGTTCATTTACTTACCAAGGTTCTGCATCATTTTTGGCATTACAAGTAGCATCAATCCACTGACACCCAACATCAAGAACATTGGATTCTTGAATAGTCCAAAGACATTGAATCCTTGTCGTTGCTTCATCACGAAAATGAATCAATATCACATATATACACACACATCCTTCCTTTTCCACTTACCATGAAATAGTTAGCCACGGCTTTTGCACGAAGTTCTAATGGTTGTTCAACCGTGTATCCAGTCTTATCCCAACTTTGGCCATAGATACTGTAAGCTGCCCGAGTCAATCCCTTGTCATGATCCACTTCCAAGCGAAGCTACATCCATCACAATTAGTTTCCTTTGATCTCTATGGTACATGATATGCCAACAACTTACCTTGGGGAAAATGTAATCCACTGATTGCACTTCTAGTAGATAGCTTCCAGGTTCAATATTGGAGCTGATATATAGGATGGTTAAACAAATGTGATACCACGTGATTCAAGAAACGTACAATTCAAATCTGCCGTTAGTTGTAATATGTGATGTATATTTGCCACCATCAAGAAGCACTCGTGTAGAGGGACGTAGCTGATTCAGATCTAGGGTAGAGTAAGAGAACATCCATGATAGAGAGATAAAACAAGTGTATTACCTGTGAGAATAGCGTTCGTTGCAATCGATCCAGAAACCAATGCAGCTTGGCACAAGGTTGTGAGACAACTACGTTTCGAGATGAGTATGCTACAGTATTCCTTGAAGGGAATGCTCACACTGCAACGAAAAGGAGGAGGACAATCGGATGGGTCATAATTCCTGCAGCCTGGTACTGTTACAAGAGCCTATCCACTAAATCCGCACTTCCATATTGCTTCTCGTGACGTGTCGCCAGCGTATCAGCGGGCTTTATTCTGAACACTTGTATAGACAGGCTCGTATGCTTGTAATTGCCTTGGATCTGCTGCAACAGCAACTTTGAACATAACAAACTTTGCCATTATCATCAGCTGAATACGACCTGCCTGGCTATACTTTTCTTTCTCGCCTAAAGCACGCTGTGATTAGACAATGAGCCATATCCCACCTCCTTTCAATCTTCCCCCTACTCCTTTGTATGATACAATGTCTTTCTTTTCTACATTCTTACAAGTAAAGCTATGTTATCCCACATCATATATCATATCCCAATGCAAATGCATTACTAAGCAATACACTACTGTTTTCATCCAAATAGGCAGTGTGATGACTGAGCATAGTAACTATTCTAATCAAGATCCAATATGGACAATATATCATTTCAACATGATGTTTAATAAAACTTCAGTGAGCATACGCGAACAAAATAGAAGGATAAGGGGATGTTAAATATGTATGGGGGAAAGAAACTCTAGCCTAAAAAGGTGAAGAAAAGGACGATAGCAAATAAAATGCCACTTGTCTGGTATGCCACTGGGACATGCACATTGGCTGAAGAAAGCGATTTACCCGATGGTGATGTGCTGTTGTTGATATACTGCTCAAAGGTAGGGAAGGTCAGAGAATCTTCAATATAAGGCTGGGTGATATTCATGCAAGTAGCAACATCAGTGATATGCTTGTATGCATTCTTGATCTCTGGAAAGTGCTTCAGTGCAAAATCCATGGTCATGTTATTGATCTCGTGTGAAAGAACGATATTGCCAGAGTTGGCAAAAGTGCCATTCTTGCCCATGGTAATGAAATTCTCATAATTTTGATTGACAGTTTGTTCAGTGACACCAGGTTGGGTGCCAGCAGCCCAGTCATCTGTATCAAGGTTCCAGAGAATAGCAGTGAATCCTAATTGGGTAGCAATCCAACGTACACGATCATCAATATCACCAAGAGCCTACATTAGCATGTTAGTATATAGTGCTGATATCAGATTGACAAGATGTTGGCATGATTCCACTTACAGGTCGCCTAATTAGAAAAGTAGATCATCTTGGTAAGTAAACACAGATCATATCATGTCACCTTGGTAAGAATACTAACCAGTATTTTGGCGTAATCCCTGTTACGTATTTGATGGCTTTGGCAGTGTAATATAGCTCGGCAAGGATTTCTTGATTGGTCAAAGTTGTCATCATTTTATGTGACCATGTGTGACCTGCAATATGGTGTCCATCCTTGACACCACGGAGTGCACCATAGGGCCAAGCAACCACGTTTGAACCAATGTAAAACATGGCTATGAATCACATTAATGATCTCATCTTTTGTTCTTGTCAAAAGTGAACTTACAAGCTTTCTGGTTGTTTTGCTCAAGGTAATCATAAAAGGCGTTGTGTGAGCAGTTTGGACCATCATCAAAAGTCTAGAAGATAAACAATTCATTATGATATGTTAATGATACTTTCAAGGAGATACGTGGACTAAAAAGAAGGGGGCAAGAGAAATGCGAGTGGAATAGTGTAGGGAGTCATTGCATCCAGGGGAAGAAAGACCAAAGGAGTAACTCAACAACGACAACTTACCAAACCCCATGTCTCAGGCTCAGGACAATTCACAATGTCAGCATTGATGTTTGGTTGCTTGGGTTGTGTACACTTGCTTGAGCTCCACCAGCAATCAGGATCACTAGGATCATAACCTAAAAGGAAGAGTGTAAGATAGGATATCGCTCAAGATGTATAAATCCAATGCATGCTTATGTACCTTGCATATTTAAGCCGCCATCAGGTGTGGTAGTACGAATTTGTGCCTTGGGCGCCTTACTCCAGTCAATCGAGTTGTAAAGATTTTGAAATTCTTGAGTCGTGTTCATGTTGTTGGATGTAGCAATATCCCAAACAGTAGGCCATTCAGCCTTATTAATGGTATAATCGCTGTTGTAGTATTGGCATTCGGTAGCTACGTCCTGAGATTGGGTTTGTGGGATATTAGGGATCGAGATCTTTGTTGGATCACTTGTCTTGGTAGTCGTAAAATTGGTAGCAACATCTGCATGTGCGATATACACCACAAACGCGAGGATCGTGAAAAGGACACTGTAGTCAAGAGCCATGACTGGGGCAAACTAGACAAAGAGAAAGAAAGAGATACGTAGCGATATAACAGTGATCAGTGAAGAAATACAGCGCTAATGAGCGATGAAGGGGAAAGTGAAAAAAAGGAGTTAAGGAAGACAAAGTAGGATCGTATGGCCCCCATTTTATATTCCTTCATCGGAATTGCATATCGCAGTAAGCTCAAAGGAGAAAATCGAAGATCATTCATCTCCATACTTGCCATTTAGTCATCCAATGTGAGCAGTTATGAGAGCCAGAAGGACCGTATGAAGCTAATTTTACTAGCCTGGTCTTTACAAATAACTCCAAACACGGGAACACGACAGGCGCTTCACAAATAGAAGCGATCTAATAATAATATCAGCTGAATTGATCGACAATGTATATGTGTTTGGTACAAATTCTGCACGCCATACTATTCGCCTTTCCACGTTTGGCTCGTCTTGGCACAACTATTCACTGAACTAGCACAGAAATGTTATCTGCTGCTGCAAAACAGTGGCACACATGCATATAGTAGTGTCTTTGATGTATGTTTACACTCTCGAGGAGACATGGAGTTGCATATCCAAATTGGAAAGTAAACTGCATTATAATGAACCCATTACTTACCTTTTCTTTACCCCCGTGCTTATTCTTTCCCGGTATCAGCGATAGCTTTCATCTGTATTTGATCAAAAGCACTCTTCATCGCCAAATCTCTGAACATTTGATATACTACTTGATCCAATCTTACATTGAAAAGCTAGCAGAAAAAGGAAAGAATGACAAGGTATGATGACATGAATTTGAAATGCGAGAGTATCAAAGGTGTTCTTGCGTTGCCAATTGGCTGTACAGCATTGTTTGGATGTGTGATTGCATATGACATGAATAACAACGTGTCTTTGTTTTGCATTCACAATGAATCAAGCAAATGGGTACATTGTTATTTCGTTACGATATACCACCGGTAATGATCCAGTTTTGGTCACAATGACATTATGGGGTTCTGTTTCTTCATATTGGTAGTGATAATGTCGTGGATTTTAAGGAGATGGCACTATTATGCCAATAGTCTTTGATTTTAGCATAATGAAAAGGTGTGCTTTGATGTCCATATAGGACAAGACATGTTTCAGACACACAAAGTGAATCTTAATAGCTATGTTGTGGACCGATGCTTTGGGCGATCATCGATACAAATATTTTTAGCAACAAAGAATGCACTATTTGGCCATCGTATTCAGCTGGCGATTCTTTAGACTCCATGGATAACCATGCACTATCTGCTTACACACCCAGTTGTATTCATTGTCTTGTCATTTATTGCTTTCCATGTATGCTTTTGATTATACAGTGGCGAAAAGAGAGAGAAAGAAGCCTATGAAAGCGTTTATTGATCACAAACAATGGTGCAACGCCAGCCTGTTCCGTTTTCGGGAGCCGTTCCGTGTTGTGCAACAACAAGATGTGAACGTCAGGCGTTGTATGTGCCACCAATAGATGGCATGGTACTATCATGTTTAAACAGTGAATCCATAGTGTGACAAACACAAAAGTACCATCGCATCCCTTCTCATGTGCAGGGCTATAATACATGTTCTTACCACAGTAACAATGATGAATTTGTCGCTTGTTGACAAGATGACAGGCACATGACAAGCCATATTGATGAACGTCATATGTTGTGGTGAGATCCCGTGCTTTACAAGTATTTGGTTCTCCAAGATGCCCACTTGTTATTTTTGTTTGGATCTTGACTGTGTGCCAGGTGTTGCTACAAATAGGCTTGTTGCTTCTTCAGGTAGTCATGTAACAACGAATATGATGTTATGAATGCTTTATAATGAGATAGAAAGACAAAGACCCTGTTTCAAGGACCACGTGTGCTCTCCTTTCTTTACATGGAAGTGAAAAAGGGAACAATGAATGGATTAGTAATGTATGACGACCAATGGACGAGGAAGCAACATGAGCCATTTATTGATGGATAAGGCATAGACAATTAAGGTATGAATAAAGTACATGTGTAAATAATGACAATTTTCTATAAGGGTGTCTGATGAAAGAATGAGATTCATGTGGATGATGCATGTTTGACTTGTTCATCTCGTTGCCACTGATGGGAGGGCTGGGCTATCGAATTTCTTTACACTCCGAAGCTTCCTGGAAAAAAAAGGTCGGCAAGTGTGGTTGATCTGCTTCTGCTCTTGATTCCAAACGCGACGGACGCATCTGCAACACTTTTATTGGCAAGACGTCCTTGACGGGAACGATTCTTGGTGTATTTATCTCTTCACATATAATGCCCTTTGTCCGCGTGCAAAGCAGTAATTAGTTCTATTGTATCATACCTCTTTGTCTTCGTCAGCACGCAGCTCCCCAACAAAAGCAACACATTCGCACTCCAACTCACTCACACACGCATCTGCATCCACAACTCAACACTTGCAACTACAACTACTACAACCACCTTATCATTTTCCTATAACTATACTTCCTCCACTTTACCGAGTTATCCATACAACAACCTTCTCTTCTCCCCCAATCGACATTGTACACTCGACTTGTAACGATCTCTCAGCAACAACAACAACCAAACATGCCAACTGAACGGGTAAAGTATCCTTTAGTTTGCATAGCTTGTGATACAGTGTATTCAATTAATGTTTTCATAGGTCGTATTGCCGACATTTGGCTTCGGTGATCTATCTCGTGAAGAAATCAATGCTGTTCTTAGTCAAGCAGGTGTATCATTAGCACCGCCAAAGAAGGTATGAGAGAAAGGGAAGGATATATGGATAACTGAATGTGCTAATCTTGTAAGTATTAGACACCATTTGCTACTGGTATTCGACCAAAGAAACGATCTCATCAAAAACCACCCACTATTCAAGAGCCATCCACAACATTGGCATCGCCAACAGCTCAAACACCCACAGCATCAGCACCTGTGACAACTGTACCAACACCTACTCCCAATGGACATGCGTCCACAGCAACAGGGTCATCTCCTAAAACGAATGGTATTGCTACGCCATCACCAGCACCTACTGCGGCATCATCACCTGTGAACAAAGGATCTGCTTCAAAACCACCTCCATCAAGTTGGGCAGCATTGTTAAGAACACCCAAAGAAAAGGAAGCCGCAGCAAAGAATAAAGCTACATTCAATGCAGCTACAACATTGACTGCATCCAAGACTACCAATGTTGCATCCAAGGCAGCTACTGTGACAACATCTCAGCAACCACCTACTGCGCAACCAAAGTTCATGGGAATTGCTGATATCATTAATCGCTACGAACCACGTTATGATGTCCCACTCTTGGAACCACGTGGCATGATCAACAATGTCAACACATGCTTCATGAATGTCATTTTGCAGCCATTATCCCACTGTCCGCCATTTTACAATCTGCTCAAGACCATTGGTAACCATGTTGTTCACTCCTTCAAGAGCAAGACACCCTTGTTGGATTCAATGATCGAGTTTGTGAATGAATTTCGACCTGAATCAACTACAAATCCAGCTGATCACAATCCAGAACCCTACGGCGAACCTTTTGTGCCTGAATACGTCTATGATGCTCTTCGTGGTCAAAAACGATTTGATTCTTTAAGGGTAAGTGTATCAATGAAATGTCATGGATCAACAAATATTCATTATGGCTTCTTATCCAGGGTCGTCAAGAGGATGCTGAGGAATTCTTGTGCTTCTTATTGGATGGATTGCATGAAGAAATGGTGTCTGGTAAGTGTTTTGGTATGTGAAGAAAACTCAAGTCACTCATCATGTCATTTAGTCATAAAGGAGAAGAAACAGCAGGATGAAAAGGCAGCCAATGGCAATGGATGGGTTGAAGTAGGTCCCAATAACAAAACAAGTAACTTGCAAGTGGTAAGTATAAGATCAGGATCAGAATTGGGAACATTTCAGTAACAATGAATGATTAGGCTGGATTTGATGAATCACCTATCAGCAAGCTCTTTGGAGGCAAGATGCGATCCACTTTGCGTTGTCCAGGTGCCAAAGATTCAGTCAATCTTGAACCTTTCCAGTCGTTGCCTTTGGATATTCAGCCTGAGAATGTGGAATCGATTGAAGATGCTATTCGCAACATCACTGTTCCTGAAATCATGCATGACTTTATGTCTCCCAAGAAAGTACGTGTCGAAGCAACCAAGCAAGTGTACCTGGAAACACTACCACCTGTGCTTGTGTTACACATGAAACGATTTGTCTTTGATAATGTTGGTGGCGTACAAAAGTTGCAGAAATCGGTCAAGTATGATTCTCAATTGACGATCCAGCCAGAATGGATGACGCCTGTGCATCGATCAGGTGCTCCAGTTACCTACAAGCTTTTTGGAAGTAAGTGTACTTTGGAAAGATTATGCATGAAATCATGATGCACTAACAGGTATTCTTGCATAGTTGTTTACCATCATGGTACTTCAGCTGGTGGTGGACATTACACTTGTGACATTCGAAGACAAAATGGTCAATGGCTGCACATCAACGACACCAACATTAAGCCACTTTCAGAACGAGACGTGCTATTGACTGATAAGAATACCCGAGCAATCGACACCATCCACACTGAGCAGACACCCTACATCCTCTTTTACATGAAAGCATGATCTGTTTTTCTTTCGTTTTTGTTATAGTATTTGATCAAGGAATAGAGAAGTTTTTAGATATGGGATTTGGTTTTAGAAGGATATGTGGATGATGAGAGTTATGGGAGTTGTAGTCTTGTGCATTTGTGAAGGATGTCAGAAAAGAGCATGTTTGAGTCATTGGAGTCATGTATTATCAATGGCACAGGTCATAGGGATATCCAACAGTGATCTTTGTGTTTGTGATGTCGTACTGGATAGCTAAAGACCTTAAGAATCTTCAGTTCTAATAGGCTTCTTGACCCAACGAACGCTGTGCTTGGATTAGCAGTTATAGACTAAATGCAATGCTGTCATGTAATACATTCCAACATCCCTCTCTTATTAAAGACTCCAATCCCAATCAAAGACAGCCAAACATGATTTGATCAAAAAACAACTGTACACATCTATTACAAGAAAACAAATGCTCTATACTAATTACTCGCTAGCTTTTGCTTTCTGGTCTTGATTCTCCTGTTCCTTCTCCTGCTCCTTTTGTTCCTTTGGATCTTCATCCTTCTTTTGCTGCTGTGACCGATCACCATCGTATTGGATATAATTCTTGCGATGTCGATGTGTAAACGATTTGTCATTGTTTCGATAAACATGTTGGATCATCTTGTAAAAGTATCGATAGTAAAAGAGCAGATTGTCGTATCGGCCATCATCATAGTTGCCTTCCACCATTTCACCAAATTCGCGATAAACGTAATAGATGGCTTCAATGGTTGCCAGATGATTCTCGCTCAGCTGTTGAAATCGCCAAAAGTGTGTTTTGCGTGGAGCAATGGTGACTTTTTGCATCTTGTGAAGAACAGGTGTTTCACGCACAATACGACTTGCTTGTCGCCAAGTACCATCAATGACAGTGATCCGATCGTATGAATCTCGTGGTATATCTTTGAGCTGCTTGGCATCCTATACATACTTGTATCAGCATATACAATCAAGATAGCAAATCCATCTGACAACACTTACAGGACCAGGGAACAGCAGTAATGATCTTTCTGGTTGTTCAAAATCAGGAATCTCACCCCAAGTATAAAAGTCGACATCATCTTTGGCAATCACCTTGGCATGGACAGCTGTGGATTTACCATCAAGTTCTCTTTCATGCTTGATCCTACCAACATAAGATTAGATAGATGAATACATATACTACTTGTTCCATATCTGCTAATACATACACATTCAATCGTACAGGAAGTTTGACTTTGGGGATTTGGGATCTTTCCATACCAACAACATCAAAACATCGATAACAAAAGTACTTGACTGACTTTTTGCAGCGTGGGCACTCTGAGCGATCTGTCACACTGTCAAGTATACTGTCGTCACTGATCTCAAGATCGTCGAAAGGCGTGGCAACTTTGGCTCGTTTGCTGCTTGGCTCACTACTTTCTGGTGAATCAGGTCGTCGTGACTCAAGCTCTAATACGACTCCATGAGTGTTTTAAAGTAGCAATGGCCATTGGCTGCTGTAGATCGTTACCTGTTGACGACATTGGTGATAAAGGAAAAGAGTGAGTCACGCGGAAGAAGCGGGAAGTTGACCGACGGATTATTTCATGCCGCATGCGTATTACCTCCTTCCCACCCAGCTACAATGAAGGCCATCTTGCAACTACGAAGTCCAATGCGTCAAATGCAACCATGGATGCGCTCATGTAAGTAAGAAAAAGAAGTGAAACGATGCTATTATAGTCAAGTATACTAAGTATGTTGTCTGAGGACTGGTTATATTAGATAGCACGCACCATAGTCCAGCCAGTGTTGGCAAAGATGCAACACGCGCCATCGTGAACCCATTAAACAAGCACTTGGATCACATGAGTAAGTACAAGAATAAAGTTCTCCCATCCAGACCATTTAATGGATATTCTTTAGAGGAAAAGGAAGATGATAATAGTGACAAGAAGGGATCCACAACGACAACATCATCATCATCCACTGAGAAGGTGTCTACTACTACAGAAGAAGGAGAACAAGGATATCAATATGGAACATATCATTGGACACTAGAACGAGCATCGGCTGTAGCATTGATACCATTGATCACGACACAGTTTGTGTATGGCGCACAACCTATCTGCGACGGCTTATTGGGTGTCGTACTGCCGTTTCACATCCACCTTGGTTTCGATTCATGTATCACTGATTATCTTCCCAAACGCGAATATCCACGTCTTCATAAGGTGGCAATGTGGACACTTCGAGGATCTACCGCACTAGTCATGTGGGGCTGTTATGAGATCAATACCAATGAAGTTGGATTAACAGAGATAGTACAACGTTTGTGGCTAGCATAGAAGATCTTTATAATGAAACATTGTTTATCATTGTAACAACTAGGTTGAACATGTGATTGTATGGCCAATGCATAAAAATATGCATGGATGCTTGTGTATGTGTGACAACAACCCAAATTCGTAAATGAAGCGATATGCAGCAGAAGGAGTTACCAGTGATGCATACACAAATAATGATGCTGATGTCTTTTTTACATCTCTTTGTCCGAATCTTCTTTTAAACCTTGTGGCGCATGATGCATGTCGGGAATTGTAAGAAGAGGAGAGAGAAAGTGATTTAGGTGTCTCCCATATACACCTTCTTGCATGTATAATAAGCAATCTTCAATCCTAAACAACACCCCTACTACTTCTTGGCACGAGACTTCTCATCATCACAAGGGATGTATCCGAACGCACACTACATTTAGACCTTACCATTGATTTTCTTGATTTGGAAAGGAAACGTACCGCAAGAATATACACATGATGCCATTGCTCTGTTTAGATATTGCCACATTGGATCACAACCGTCAACATGTTTTGTTTTCTCTTTCAAATTGTCATAAGACTACAAAGAAAGCTGACATTAAAGAACAAGTTGCTATATGTACACACGTGTATTAAAAGCTACTCGCTTATTGTAAGTCTATATATACTATGCGTATGATATATCAATCCCTTTTTTGCCTATTCCTTTTACGAGACCAGTCCGTGATAAAGGAGATCATTATCGATGCATACTGCGCCGATGGGAATGATGATAGTGTCGGTGATGATGAGAAGGCATCATGTGGATACCGGTAATAGGAGTAGCTGTAGCACCATTGGGATGGAACACAACAGGTATTCCATAAGATGATGGTGATGCTGTGGGATGTGGAGAAGGGGATGATGGCACAAGAAGTGGTATCATAGGTACTGGTGTAGCTGATGGTGATGGTGTTATGTAGGGTGAAGTTGCAGTATGCATGGCAACTGGATGATGTTGTCTTTGATTGCGTAAGATTTCTGCACGACGACGAGCATCAGTGGAAGACTTTAGATTATAGGATGGCTCTTTTCCAGAAGATGAATTACGCTTGTTGTTGCTGGAACGTATGGCATCTTCAGCAATCCTGACATGTTTCTTTTCAGGTGATTCATGTTGGTGAAAAGAATGTTGCTGGGTTGTTGCTGTTGCATTTCTTGTCCCACGTGTAGATTGGTGGTACGAACATGTCACAGGAGCTGTCGACTTTTGAGAATATACATCCGGTGAAATCCCAGCACTTTGCCGAGAAGAGTACAAGCTATCTCGGAAAGATACACGACGAGATGGCATTCCTGTTGCTGAAATATCACCAATACTAGTATCACTTGCTTGTTGTGGAGCTGGTGGATGATTAGGAGGATTCTGAGTATGTAAGTCACCCACTGAACGAGAGCGATGATGTGTTACATCCAATCTTGACGCCAATGTTGGGCTAAGTTGTGCGTGTGAAAGATGATGGTCTCTTTTAGATGTGTTCCCGCTATTTTCGACTATGATCCGAACATTTACATAATCAGTACTGCTGTTCTTATACAACAATATTCCCATTTCACTCTTATACATTGCAATTTTTCCTTACCTGATGGTCGATACACAGCATTCTTATCCAAAGGTGATGAGCAGCGTTCAATAGGTATGTCATCAGCATCTACAAGTCAATAGTCAATATATATATCACCATGACATGCCGTGTAATGTGCATTTTCAATCTCTGTTACACTTTACCTGCTGACTTTGAAGTACGCTTCAGGCACGAGCGAAGTGGTTGCTTTGTGTTGGCAGCAGCTGCAGCTGAAGATAAAGATTGGGATGGTGGTGTCGAAGATGTACGTCTATGCATAGAATGATATTTGCCACGATGCATTGTGTTATCTTGAAGAATTGGTCTAGGCAAGGTATACTTGGATAGTTCTGGAGATGGCTCATCAACATGCAAAGAATGCTTGGAAGGAGTATCATCATCGGTAGTGGAAGGTGTAATTGGAGCAGACCGGCGTTTAGAGAAATGTCGTGATAGTAAGCGACGCATTGGGTTTTGCATTGTTTGAAGCATTTTGGATTCAACATGGGGTTGATGAGAAATAACGCTCTTGGTCCATGGTTTATGATCATTGTCGCCATCCCGAACATCAGATGTTTTGATAGCTTTGGCTAAAGCAAGCCGTGAGAAGCTAATAGCATGGTCTACTGACATATGTAGAGAGTGAAGGAAGAATGTATGAGAAGAAAGAAAGAAATAGTCGAGTTTCTCATTGTCCTTTTTAAACAAAGGAGCACCAAGGCGGCTTTTAAAACAATGGGGACATTCATCTTGATGATACGTGTGGAGGAGTAGCAGCATGAATTCTAGGAGGCGGCTCATGTGGTGATAAACAATCTCACTGAGCCATTATAACATACAAACATGCAATAGTGGCTCACCTTGCTGCTGCAGGGCTGTCTGTTGTATCCTTCCTTATTTTCTTCTCTTTTCGCTTTGCCGACAACCTTGTTTGTTTGCTATTGCTGTCATTTGACAACCCCCAAAACCCATGTTGAAAAGCCATCTCGCCAATATGTCATGGCTCATTTCAATACGCCACCATGTCAATGAAGATGTTTTTCATGTGATTTAGGGTATTTCCTGTTATCGGCTTGTAATGCTAAGCCAAAAGCTTAGGAGTAACCATCAAAATGGAAAAGATGTTCGACACTATATCCGGATAAAACCCAGTCATTGGGGGAAAGTTGTAGATCTTAGTGGATTGTGTAGATGTATAATAGCTGTGGCATGGTCACGTTAGAAGCTGCAGCACGGAGAGTGCAGATACTCGTCATTAAGTGGCAAATGAGGAGAAATCTCCTTCCCATGTGCTGTATGAAACGCATATCTCTTATAGTACATCCATAAAATGCAATAGTTCTGCGTTTGTGCCATCAAAAGGAAACACGTTGCATATCAATCAAGATTCTTTACTTGTTTCAGCGGATCTAATAACAGCATTTATTGTAAGATTCATCCTATTATCATTGGTTAAGTGGTGTTGAGAAGACATGCAGCGTCTAGAATAGTGTAGTGGAGAAATACAATGTAAGAAACGTATGATTTTTCCTTGAGGAGTCTATTATTGACGGCCTTTGGTTTTGAGCTGCATATTACATGCATCCACAGATTCCAAATGGTAAGCTGTGTACAACATCTCCTTGATCTACATCAAGAGTTATGAAAATCTAGTCTAATCCATCATCACCTGGACCGTCATCACCTATGTCATCATTGTGAAAGCACAAACTACTTCTTGACATGATTGGATCACACTAGTAGCACGCGCCAGACATCCCATACCCCTTACTTATCCAACAAAGTATAACGTCTCCTCTATGGCATGGTATACTGCAATAAGAAAAGAATGAGGAGAATGATGTGATATTGCATAAACGAGCGCTAGGAGACCAGCAAGGGAGATTGATTGCTTGTTGTATCAAGTACATGTGATATCGCGTGATGGTCTAAGCTCAGTAGCATATAGTAAGAAAGCAGGATGCTGTATAACACAAAAACCGGTTATATTGCTGCAGTGATGACAAGTACGTAAGAGCGATAGCATGCCAACACCCAATCATTAGCGCTGGTTTCAAACTAGTTGTGTACATTCTGATAAGTGATGTGATGATGACGATGTTAACAGCGCAATGGTGATTGCATACCAGTGATGAACATTGATAAAGCTATGATTTTCTCACTGCTTATGATGATTTGATCTTTTTCTTCATCCAAAAACTTTTCTACACACTGAAAATGGCAGATATTCTTTTGAAAAGTGCAAACGTTATAGTGTTTCTTTTCTTTGTTCTTGTCACAGGCTACTCTTTGTTTTCCAAGGATGTGATTGCCGACATCTTTCGGGGATATGAGACGTAAGATGTGTGGAGTGTGTAATGTCAAACTTGGATTAGTCTAACACTTTGCTAATACCTTGTCTTTCAGATACTTTGATCCTGGTATTTGGCTACAGCCTGGTGTATTATGTGTAGTTTATGCAGATCAGTGACTAATCATATTCTATATCCAAAGCGCGCTGGATGTTCTTGGTTTGGTCATTGATACATCTTTTGCTGCTGTGTTTCGTGGCATACCAGTGGACTAATGATGGCCATGAACCTGTGGTAAATGGCGTTGGTTGGCATTTCGTGGTGGCAGCACTTCTCAATTCCCTATGGTTTAGTCTTTTGGTAAGTGCTGATCATGTTCATCATCCTATCCAACCCACAATAGGATAAAATGGTTATTTTTGGACATTCATGCATCACTTGCAGGAAAGCCACCATCCCATCCTTGGATTCATTGTCAGCATCTTGCTTCTGGTTGCAGTGTCGGTCATTTTCTGTAAGCTATCATTTGCACGTGATTGCTGCTGATACATTGATGTGGCGAGATTTTTATTGATGATTGCTCATTCGTCATTATAGACAATCTGGCAGAAAACTTTGCACCAGAAACTTGGGCTCAAAGATTTTTGATTCATGCTCCCTTTTCGGTTTGGCATGGCTTCACCATTTTTATGGCTGTATGGAACGCGTTTGTAGCATTCACCACTGTCAGAAAAGACCAATTCGGCATCATTTTGCATCCCAACATCTTCCATGTTATCCTTGTCTATGCAGCTCTTCTCTTTCTTACATTGAGCGCCATTGGTTACGTCCAATACAAGCACGAGCGATGTGATGTCATTTCAGCTTGGGTGATTGCTTTCTGCTTATGGGCAGTCTTTGATCATGTAATTCATTGGGGTGGATGGTGTTATGTATATGATGATGAGTACTAATCAAATATGCATGACGTGATAATTGTATAGCAACGCGATCCCTTGATTCATTGGCCAGCACTTGCAGCTGCACTGGTATCCACCATTTGGCCGATAGAGGTAAGAAACGTGCTTTTCCTTTTGTGACATGTATGCACAGACAAACATTATCAGGCTCATCATTCCAAATCACATGCTTTACATGCAGCCATTTGTCTATCAGCTGGTGAAGTACCGCACGATTAACCCAGAGGAGAGAGAACGCATTCTCAACACGACAACAACCAATTGAAGTGATACTTACACACAATATCTTCTCTATATGCTTGCTTAAAACACACATGACAAATCAATCTACATAACACACACATGGCTTTTACTCTTTTTTGCGAATGAAGTAAGCATTTGTACCACTGTTGCACAATAAGGAATGAAGATCTTTTCCTGTACTTTGTCTTTGTCTTTTCAATTATGTGACCAATGAGGTATTATGGCTTTGAAGAGAAAGAAAAGGAGATGGATTTTATCGATGAGATGTGTTGGCTGGCAAAAGGAGCTCAAGCTTGTAGCACATAAGCTCGGCAAGTCGTTTTTTAGGTGATGGATGGGGTGTAAGCTGAGATGCATTGTGTTTTGTGCCCATTTAGCCACGGATCCTTTGCTGTGGATAAAGCGGAAGATCAAAAGAATGACCACAGCGTGGGATAAAGCGAATGATTTTCTTTTGTTGATGCGCATGTGCACGGGGACAAACCCAAAATTTATCGCTCTTGAAAAATTTCCAGTCTGCATCATCTTCGGGATCATCGACAAGGAAAAACGTTATAGAGATGGCTCATTCTCGCTCACTTGTTATCACTCACCCGATTCATCCAATCAAAGCTTGCTTTTGCATTGTTGCCTTTTTCATTTTTCCTATCACTAGCGCACTTCTTGACACATCCCACCCCCGTTTTGCAATATGAACGAGGAGTATAGATGTAGACATGGCATAAGATAAAAGTGGCTCCAAAGGATTATGCAAGGCTATGGGGTCACTAAAGGGGGAAGAGACCTTGTATATAATGTAAGTTCTAGACATTGGCTTAAAACAGGTACAAAAGAGAATATGTGATTAGTATGAAAGTGGATGTAGTCAGCAGCTTCTTTATGAAAGTGTTTGCTTGATAAGAGCCAGCTTATCAAGAAAATGCCCATAAGCCAGATTGTGTGTGAACCAAAAAAAAAGCTGCTTTATCAATGCAGCGATCGCTCTTTCTTATCTCTCTTCGCATATTATCTTAGTTATGCCACGCTCTCATGCCTTATTCACTATACAGCAGACCCCCCTTTTTCACCCTTCCTTACCTGACCCCCGTGTCCTCTAAACTAGTATTCTAAAACCACTGTTGTATAAAAAATAGCCCCGTTCTTTGCTGACATATGATTCATCAACATAGCTAGAAGACCTTTTGCTCTCCTTTATTCTCTTGCAACATGTACATTGTGCACTCTTTGGCTTATATTTTGACTTGACCCTTGTTTGCCATCAAGGGTGGCACTATATGGGATGGATTGGGATCAATCAAAAGCGACAACGGATAGCTTTTGTTGCACCAGAAGGAAAAAATTGCCAAGGTGACACAAGGTACCATGTCAATGATCCGCGTGCATCATTTGATACAGGGCAGCAAAGCAGCAGCATAAAAAGACTCAAATCCCTTTTTGTCCCGACCTTTTTTTCTCACTTTTTTTCATCTCATTCTCTGTTTACACAATCATGTATTCACAAATCCATCATCATCATCATCAGCCAAGCCTTTACTCATCTTCTACCTTTTCTTCTCCTCCATTTGCTGATATGAACACCACAGCAATTGCTACGCCTCCTTCCTTAACTCCCCATCACCAACATTTGATGGATAACTGTGAAGTGTCCTTTTCTGGTAGTCAAGTGTCTTTTGCTCAAAACGACTGCTTTATGGCTCTTATGGGTATTCCTTCAACAACCCATGTCTCTTCAGCTTTCCCTGTCCAGCAACATCAACATCAGCAACACTATTATAATCCACCATCCCCAGCCACGCCTGGTTCTCATCACTATAGCTATGGGTCGACTACTCAAGAGACTTGGTCACAAAAAGAGAATGACATGTCATGGATGGTGAATAATCCCATCATCACTAGTAATGACGATTCTCTTTTCCTTGATTCACCACTAGTATTGGCTCAGCAACAACAGCAACAGCAAGCATCTCACGCCATTATCACTCCAAATGAGCAATCTTCTCAACAACATGATGATATAGCAACAGAGGAAACACCATCACACATCAATCCTCTGCAAATATTGTCACCAGAAGCATTGTTCAGTCTTTCACCTACACATCATAGTGATGCCTTGTTTAATGAGATGGTATATGATGAGCCAACTACCAGCATGGAAAATGAAATCATCTCGCCTAGTGATACGTTAAAATATCTTGATACGACAACGTGGTCATCAAGTGATGCTAGTAGTGGTGCTAGTAGTCTTGTTGATGAAGATCAAGGTGTATCAACATCTTATGTGCACGAAAATGATGAAAGTGAGCCACACAATGAAGTCATCGAGAGCACGCGGCAACAAGATCCAACCATGAGCAGCGATGATGAGGAAAGTTATGTGGAGGATGACGATGATAGTGATCCTGATTGGTCATTTTCTACAAGACGGCAACCAGCAACAAGGCGGCACGTGCGCAATGGTGTCTCTGCCAAAAGGAACAACAGGAACAAGGCACTGCCTATAATAGCCAATCATAATACATCATTTGCACGCCATTCAAAGCATGATTTGACCAATCACGATGATGGAACAATACACTGTACAAATTGCGACACTACCAACACTCCTCTTTGGCGTCGTAATTCAGAAGGCGACCCACTTTGTAATGCATGTGGCCTTTTTTTCAAACTTCACGGCATTGTACGTCCACTTTCTCTTAAGACTGATGTGATCAAGAAACGAAACAGGGGTAGTAACTCGAGTGGTATCAAGAAACAATCACGTCGACGTCGTTCTTCTTCCAAAAAGAAGTCAAAGGCATGATCATGAGCCAATTCTTCTCCTCACATTGCATTGTATATACTCTTTCCCCCTTATTTTGCCCTTGCTTTCGCGTCATTTTTGTGTTTCATGATGAGATGATTCCATCATCGCATACAAGGATAACGTGTAGCAAGATATATATATACATATATGCCTTCCTCCCCTTTTCTCGATACACTTACATGCCTGGTTACCCATTACTTAGATCTTATACATCATATGTTGAAGTTTCTTTTTGTCTTTTGTCATCCAATTACATAATGCACATCATTTTTGACTATGACATCACTCATTTGCTATGTATATATCATTACTTTTTGTTTCCATGTTATTGAAGGATGGATCAGTTACAATGCATATCCAAAAGAATATCAGCACTTGTGCTAGTTTAACACAAGCCATATTTCATAAGTAGCCTTCATACCTAACTATAAACATGGTGAGACAAGGCATGAATGCCATGATCAAAAGACTCTTAGGATTTGTCCAAGAGATTCACCCATCAAAGTGTTTGACTATGTAATGGACTGGCTTATAAGCCAATCACTAGAAAATCGGATTCATATGATGCATGGGTGCTTAATAAGCTCTTGTTGGTCACGTGCTTATGCAATTGAAAGGATCGTGTTCATCAAGTTTATCAGCAAAGTGAAACAGTGGTACGTAATGATCTAGACTCACTTTCTGAAGCTACTTGATCCATTAAACGTCCAAGGGGAAATGTCTATGATGATAAGATATGGCGCAGCTTTCCTCATATTGAAGGAATGCAGGCACAAAATAGGCATATCGATGTCATTATGCATGTAACGCGCACGTCCATGTCTTTTACTGCAAAATGGTATGACTTGCATTGGGTCAAATGACTCCATTCAAGCCAACAATGTATGTACCAATGCCCTTTTCTCACTTTATCTGAAACTACTGTTACCAGCTCATGATAAAGGGAGGAATGATGGGAAAAGATGAGAATCTTGTACCTTGTACATGCACCTGTGTGAATCAATCAGCTGTCTTTTTTCGATAGAACAACATGAATAATCCTTCCACACAGCACCCCAGGGTCCAAATTACCAAAGACGGATATCTTGGTATAACACAAGTCTCATATCAGAGGACTGGATGATAAGCGATTGGATTATACTGGTTACATGACACGATTTCTTTAGCAGTAGTTGTCACATCAAGGCTGATCATATGACATAATGTTGCACAATCACAAGCTTGTGTGTGTGTAAATGTGAGCAGACTTTGTCTAGAGAGGATCATAGTTTTAAGCTCCAACAGTATATGGCTCCCCGTGGGGAATTGGTAGTATAGGGTGGTGAAATGACATTAAGAAGCCATTATTTTTTCCTTCATTCTTGGATTTCCGCTTTGTATTACAGTGGCACAAGCAAAAAGGGAAAACGTTGTGAAAACTCATCATGTTGCTGAGTAAAAGAAAGATGTGTACCCTGACAGGGTTCATTATCAAATCGTAACGCGTGGGGAAAAGGGGACCCTGATTTCCCACCAGCTTTTCTATCGTAGCATAGAGCTATATAAATGGCAACATCAGGGTTCTCCTTTTCGAAATAATTCCTCACTCACACACAAACAGTCCAATACCCCCTTTTACACATTTCTTTCTTCTTCATGAAATTCATCTCTGTTGCTATTGCATCAGCTTTGGTGCTTTCTTCTACTGCAGTAGTGGATGCCAAAACATGGTTATTCCCTATTCCTCAATCTGTTGAATGGACTGGTGCTACAGCAGCACTTGCTCGTAACTTCAAGATCCGTGGTGCTCAACATGATCATGTGCAATCAGCAGCTCAACGCTATGTGAATCTCATTTACAAGGAAAAATGGACTCCTGTACAAGTAGCCTATGACAATGAGACATTGTCAGATGCCAAGGATGCATTAACCAGCTTGGATATTTCCGTCAAGGACAACAGTGTGGCATTAGACTTTGGTGTGGATGAGTCATATACCTTGGATGTTCCTTCTTCAGGTGGCAAAGCTTCATTATCAGCTGCTACATGGGTGGGCGCTTTACGTGGCCTTGAAACATTTTCGCAATTGGTGGTAGCATCCAATTCCAACAAGAAGAGTAATTTGGTTGTACATACTGCACACATTGAAGACAAGCCTTCTTTCCCACATCGTGGTGTCATGTTGGATACAGCTCGTAATTACTTCCCTGTGAAGGATATCCTGCGTACCATTGACGCCATGTCTTATAACAAGATGAATGTTTTCCACTGGCATGCCACTGATGCTCAATCATGGCCACTTCAATTCAAGTCTCACCCAGAATTATCGGAAACAGGAGCTTATTCGTCAAGTGAAGTGTATACTCCCGAAGATGTACAAAACATCATTGATTATGCTCAAGCACGTGGTGTCCGTGTTGTGCTTGAAATTGATATGCCAGCTCATACTGGTATCATTGCAGAGTCGCATCCTGATTACATCATTGGTTATCACCACTTTTGGAATGGTATTGCTGCAGAGCCACCTGCTGGTCAAATTGATCTATTGAATGATGATGCATGGCAATTAGTCAAGGATATTGTCAAGGAAGGCACTGAACGATTTGCAGATTCATTTTATCATGCAGGTGGTGATGAGATTAATGCAAAGGATTATGAGCTTGATGAAGACTTTGTAAAGTATACCAAGGAGAACAATATAACTACCAATGAAGTTTGGTTTGACTGGACCAACAAACTTGTCGATTATGTGCATAAGGATCTCAAGAAACGCCCTGTGATTTGGGAGGATCCAATTCGTGATGGTGGCGACATTTCCAAAGATGCTGTTGTTCAAGTTTGGACAGCTCCACCCCAGAATTACACTGTAAGTCTTGCTACTATTGTCATTATCATCATCAATGACTCATTATCAATCTATAGCGAATCGGTCATGATGTGATTATATCTACTTCGGATTACTTTTATCTTGATTGTGGCAATGGAGGTAAAATCAAAGGACAATGATTGAATTTCAACACGTGTTTGCTAATGCACATCAATGACTTTTTGTAATTAGGTTGGTTAGGCAATGATGATCGCTATATCAGCCCTACACAACAGCCAACTGATGAAGATACAATGAACTATGGTGGTAATGGTGGCTCGTGGTGTGCTCCTTACAAGGTATTACAATGTGTTTATTATCATCCATCACAAAGCTGACTCACATATCTATGTATTCTAGACTTGGCAACGTATGTATACATTTGATCCCAACTATGATATTCCTGAGGATTCTCCTGGAAAGATTCTTGGTATTGAAGTCGCCTATTGGACTGAACAAGGAGGACCCAGTGTATTGGATAGCAAGCTTTGGCCACGTAGTGGTGCTGCTGCTGAAATCACATGGTCAGGAGCTTATGACAAGGATGGTAAACGTCGTACACTTCGTGATGCTCTTCCTCGTATCAGTGATTGGGGATATCATTTAGCTGCTCGTGGTATTGCTACTCAACCCCTTCAACCAAAATGGTGTCTTCGTCATCCAGAAATGTGCAACTTGAATGATCCTTCCTCCTCTGATAACTAAAACAAAACCTGTAACTTTGTCCATACTGTTGATCAGTTCAATGCTTGTATAGTAGTAGTAGTAGTCAATAAATAGTGTCATCCTCATATACATTGTTGATCTTCACATGATGCAGCATGCATAACAAGATAAGAAAAAACAGGAACAAGATTGTTGATCATTCATTCTATATTACAGTGATAAGTGAAACGAGCGATATGTTGTGAATAGATGTGATAAAGTGAGTATCGTATGCTGGGTGACAAAAGAGAAGAATGCGAGAAATGAGATGGAGGTGGAAGAAAGCCTTAATCACGTTTGGCATCATCAGTATCAGTCGTAGAAGTAGTAGTCGTTGTTGTAGCTTTAGCCTTTTCTTCTGATGGAGGTGCTGAAATAGTAGCCATTTCCTCTGCTTCAAACAAGACTGAAGAATCACCAACAGGTGCAGCAGGTGGTGCTGTGGATGATGGAGAAGATGGATCAACAGTGGTTGCATTAGGTGCTGAAGAAGTTGGAGTGGATGAAGAAGATGCTGCTGCTCCTGCTGCTGGTTGTTTAGTGGATAATCGCATGTCCAATGCCTTCAAAGCCAATGCTCTATATATAACATTCCATTAATACTCAATGGCATACATCCAATGAATATGTAGACATACCTCCTTCGTTCTGCTTCAGCACGTGCACTACCAGGAAGTGGGGATACGGAGCGAATACCACTTTGACTCTCCAAATCATATGCATAGCTTCTTGAACCAGGTGTACAAACGCCCAAACGAACAAAGATACCATAAACGATGTTGGTGACAGGTCGAAGAATGGGACTAGAGAATGCAATCAATACAATGACATCCAAACAATGAAAAGACAAGTATGACTTACTGCAAGAATTCAGGGAAAAAGGTAACAAGAGCAAATGCTTCACTGTGATCACCACGAATACCATCCTGGTACTTGAAGAATCGGATATAAATCCAGCCAATCACCCATCCAACATTGACAAGGTTATAAAACACAATGGCCTGGAAAAGGAGCAATGAAATAATGCTTCCTGCTGTAGCTACACCAATCAAGTTCTACATGATTCATCAATAAAAAAGGTCCATTCATCCATGACATTACTTACCTTGACACGAATAGTCACTGCATTGCCCAATAATGCGATACGATGTTCAGGAATAAGATGTTTGAATGCTACCAAGAAAGCAGAAAAGACGCCAGCCATGCCATTGATCTGGATGTTGTACCTAATGAAATGCCTTTAGTTCCAGAAATAGAATCCAACTATAGTTAACGTACAAGAAGTCGCTGTCACCTGAGATATAAAAAGAGACGAGAATGCCGATCCATGTCATGACATTCGATAATGTAGCGGTAATCAAGACATACTTGAGTAGTTCTCGACTTCCCCAAGCTCGTTCCAAGTACTTGCCACAAAGTAAAAGAATCAATGCACTGGCTATCAACTAGATAGTGTTGTTGTTATGAGTGATATTGCTGACAATCTTGGCTCGTTTATCCAACTTACGGCAAATACATTGCTTTCATAGAAAGCACCTGTTAAAAAGGTCCATGGATAATAGAGAGCTCTATACATGGTGAAAGAAGTGTTAGTGGAATGGGTAGTTGAAGGATGGTGTGATCTTACAAGCCAGGAAGGACGCCAATAAAAGGGCAACCCAGGAACACATTGGTTTCAATAGAGTCATCTGCGGATAGTTGCAAACGATAGCTGTAAATGTAACTTGTACAAGACAAGGCGACCAGAGTAGTGACAAAAGCCTTTGTCAGTGAAGGAATGTTGGACAAGGCTGATTTAAGAGTTTGAGATGTGGCCATACGGAGTGGGTTGGAGGACAAAGAGAGAAGATCAGCACGCGATCCCAGCAAAATTCGCGCTTTAGCCAACTTTGGCACTGCAGATGCGACATTCCTTCCTTAGTAGATGGACAAAATACATGCTTTATTGTTGTCAAAGAAGGGTTGTTATGACAAGTAGGATGAATGAAATGATAGTATGTACTTGAAGACACTGTTTGGATTTACCAACGCAATAAATGAACAAGTAGTAGTAAAGAAGGGATTAACAACTTTCTCCTTGTTCCCCCCACTGTTCATGCAATGTGTATATCGTGTTATGCATATGTAATGTTGCGTGTGATGCAAACATGGGAAGATCGAATTGGAGTCCCCCATCCACCTTCTGGAACATTTGATGAACATCTTTCATGTCGCATGTGTCCTTTTTCTTTCTTATCCCTTTCTCCCTTTTCGCGTGGCTTTTTTCTTTCTTGTTTCTTTTCACTTTCTTTCTTTCCTCATTCCTTCAATGTCGGTGCCAGTGCACACCAACACGACTCAACACCACCACCATCCACCAAATCAACCTTCTGCTATTATACAAAGACTTGCTGCAGCCAATGAACAATCATGGATTAAGCTAGGTATGTCTTGTTGAATAGAGAGAGAGAGAGTATATAGCGTGTATGTGTATGTCATGAACCAGCCAGTGTAACTTGAATCATTCCGCCCAACCGACCATTTTACTTTAATGTATACATCCATTTCGAGTCTAGTCCCATTTGGTTTTCCACTCACATCATCAAACAATACCTGCGCCCTGTGTCATGACTAGTGGGGGGAATATAGAATCAAAGTACCTTTGTTGGGGGTCAAGACATACACAAACACACACACCATCTCTTTATCTTGATGAGTCAAAACAAGTATACTTGGATCTAATCATATTTCATGTTTAGGCAATCTTGCTGAGCTCATGACTGATTCTGAACGCGCCATGGGATTATACGAATGTGCTTTACGACACAATCCATATTCTGTCACTGCCTTATCATCCATTGCTTCATTATGTCGTAGCAAGGAACAATTTGGAAAGGTATTTGCTCATTGTTTACTTGTGTATGAAAAAAGACTTTTAACATGACTATCTATAGGCAATCGAATACTTTAAGAGGATCCTTGCTATCCAAGAAAAGAATGGAGAAATATGGAGTCCACTTGGTCATTGCTATCTCATGATGGATAACCTGCAGGACGCCTATCACGCTTATCAACAAGCATTGTATTACCTTCCAAACCCAAAGGTATGTATTGTTGTACTCTACCATTATCATGCATCATTCTAATACATTCATGTCAAGGATCCAAAACTTTGGTATGGCATAGGCATCTTGTATGATCGATATGGTTCTATTGAGCACGCAGAAGAAGCTTTTTCAGCTGTCATGAAGATGGATCCACATTTTGAAAAGACCAATGAAATCTACTTTCGACTGGGCATCATTTACAAACAGCAACAAAAGTATGACATGAGTTTGCAGGTAAGGAAATGATCATGTTTGATATAAAATGACACGCTTACTTAAAGGCCATACAAGTGTTTTCGATATATCTTGCACAATCCACCACCTCCTTTGACAGAGATCGACATTTGGTTCCAGACTGGACATGTCTATGAGCAACAAAAAGAGTATGAAAAGGCAAAAGATGCATATGAACGCGTGTTGGCTGAAAACCCGGATCATGGCAAGGTGTTGCAGCAATTGGGATGGCTCTATCATCAACCAAATACGTCTTTTTCCAGTCAATCTCAGGCCATCAACTTTTTGACACGCTCGCTCAAAGCTGATGGTGGTGATGCTCAGTCATGGTATCTTCTTGGACGTTGTTATATGGCAGAACAGAACTACAATCGAGCTTATGAAGCATATCAACAAGCTGTATATCGTGATGCGCGTAATCCTACATTTTGGTGCTCTATTGGTGTGCTCTATTATCAAATCAATCAGTATCGTGACGCATTGGATGCTTATAGTCGAGCCATTCGATTAAATCCTTACATCAGCGAAGTGTGGTATGATCTTGGTACTCTTTATGAATCTTGCAGCAACCAAACCCAAGATGCTCTTGACGCTTATCAACGTGCATCCGATTTGGATCCGTCCAATCCACATATTCGTCAACGTCTCGAGCTACTACGCAAGACACAAGGTGCTTCATCAAGGTAGATATATATTGTGCATCAAGGAGTGATCTGGAGTGTTTTGTTGATATGTATTATAGTGGTGGGCTTGTCACGACACCTGTGCCACAAGATGTCAACAATCCTTACCAATATGTACCTGGTACTCCACGAACAACACCACATGCAACAACAACAACAACAACAACAACAACAGATCATCCTTTGATTACTGGATTACAACAACAACAACCACCTTCATTGTCACAATCATCATCCTATGAATTACGCAGATCAGCATCCAACAATGTAAGCAAGATTGTAAATTCACATGTGACATATGGCTCATCATATGCTGTGTAATTAGGACCCTGTTAGAGAACTTGCAGCCTTGCAGCAACGAGGAGATCGACAAGTTGCTGCTGCAGCTATTGAATCTCGTGATCAACAACATCGACCATATCACATGTCATCATCACTATCTTCTCCTTCCAAGCTTGACAGAAACAACAATCATATGGCTTCTCCTAAATCTCCCGTCATTCGTTCTTCTTTACAAAACAACAACAGTATGGATGATCATCATTTGTCTCAAGTGAACAAAGCTACACAACAGGCACCACCCATCAAATTGAATCCTCCTCCACCAACAACTATCACCAATAATGACGACGATGATGCTGCAGCTGATACATTGATTAGTCTTGCTCAAAAGCTACCTGAAAAGAGAATGCCAACTGATATTAATGATGGCAATGAACCAGCAAAGCGAGTCAGACTCTCTATCATGGATACAAGTGCACATACTGCTGCTGCTGCTGATTATGAATCATCCACTTCACCGAGTGAACCACGTTCTCCACCTCATCAAATACAACAACACTCGAAATCAGTTCCACCTTCAACACAAACAGCTACAACTACTACCAATGTTTCAAACAATGATCCTGCAACAAAAGAGCAAAAGGATCAGCATCAATCATCACCCAAACTTTCTCCAACAACAACTAATACCAGCATCGTTGATCAAAAATCCACTGCTGATACACCTACTCCTGCATTATCATCGAATTGACTTGTACAAATTCAATCCACCCAATCTAGCTAGTACACTTTTTATGATCCTCTCTTTACATTCATGATCATCCCCAGACTTGTATACTTCTCCCACCACTTTGCTCACTACATCAGAATCTGTATATTTGCAATCTCCACTACGTATAAAATGCTGATACGATTGAATCATTGACGTGAAAGTGCTGGTTTATTCACAGGGACTAATATAAGATCTCTTGAGTCAAAGCATATTGCTCTAGCTGCATTTCAATGCTAATGGTTCAGCCATGATGCTGTCTTTTATTTCTAATATGCTGCTACAGTAGAATTGCCACCACCAGCTTGAGGACCGCCACTGCCACTTACACTAGCTCCACCAGGAGTAAAGAGTACAGGTACAAGTGCTACATTGTTCATGACCAAGTCCCTTCGGAAGGATGACACATTTTGTGAAAATCGTTCTCGATCCTTGGCTGATAATGTCCATCCAATCCCTTCAGTCAATGCACCAAGAGTCTATGATATTCATGCCATGTTAAAAAGACTTCCAATCGACACATCACATAGATTGATCTTACCTTTGCAACATATTCACGTCGTTCAGGCAATTGTTGATTGATGACTTGATGTGTGTACTCGATCGCTAACTATATGAAAATAAGCATCTTCTTGTCAAATCCTGCTTGCCTTTTGTGTATACGAACCTCCTTTTGCAACAGCATGAGCACATACAATGGCCGAGACAATGACCATTGATCAAGATTGTCATCAAACAAGATCAAGTTGAAAACAGTCATCAGCATGGAAGGTAGCAGAGTTGTGTATTGAGAGAGATAACCCATCACCCAGTGTGTTGCAGGTGCTTGTTTGGAAGTGGATGATCGTCGTCGTTCAAGAGATACATTTGAAGCAGCGTTGCCATCCTCTTGATTCATAGCTTGTCGTGCTTCCACCTTTTCTGATTCACGTACCACAAACGAGCAAACATTGTCAATAGCAGAACATGCTTTGGATCGCACAAAGCTTTCAGATGACTCAACACCTTGTTCAAGAGCTTGCATCATGTAAAGGAAGACGTTTGGTTCCAAGGATGGTAGTGCAGTCAATTGTTCTCTTGTAAAGTCATCCAACATGGAAATGCAAGCACGAGCAAGTTTTGGGAAACCCTATAGAGCTTGGTTAATGTATGCCTTATCAAAAAGAAGAGCCACATACCATAAGATCATTCAATGGCACAGCAAGCAAGAGCTGGAACATCATTTGGAATGCTTCATTGATCGCTTTATCTTGATATAGCCAAAAGACACCGAAATTAATGTATCGTCCACCGAGACACCGTGACATGATATTGAAGCAAATGGATATGCCTTTGTATCTAGCAATAGTAGTCAACAAGTCAATCTCGCTTGGTCTTGTCAATAAAGCTCAAGTACTTACTTGTAGGGGTATTTTTCACTTTCGTTGGTAACTTGGTGTTCGAGAATGTGACGTCCATAGGTGCAAACCACACGACTGGCATCACGGAAGATGAGAATGCCGTTGGGAGATGAAATGTCAAAGTTGAGACGTTGACTCCGATTAAACACAAAGTCGGCAAAAAACTTCAAGACTGAATTGACAATGGGGTCAGGAGACCAAGCTTCAATGGCACGCAATAGGATTGGCATATAATCGGGATAGAACCAATTGAAAAACATGAGATAGTCGCGTCGACTTTGAATTGGTTGAATGAAACCACGTAGATCTCGAAACACATCTTGTAAAGCACGCTAGTAGAATAGAGATAAGAGAATGCTTTTGTTTTTGACTTGTGTCATCCACTTACTCGAACACCAGGTTGTCGAAAGGCTTCTACACTATCCAGTGCTTCGATTGGCTCCAAACGTAATTCAAATGGACGCATAAATGAATAAAAGTCCTTCTCTGTGTAATCATCTGCAAATAACACCTTGGATAGGACTTGATAATAGAGCATACGATTGTGATGGTGTTTGTCGTTTTCAAAGAATGCAAATTCATTCGACATGTGATTCTGTAGTAAGAGTCGGGCAGTCTCGATCTTCCGCAGATTCTTCAATGAGCTGTATCCACTTGCCAACTCGTTGAATAGCTCTAAAGTCTTTCGAATCACCATTTCACTGTGTCCCCAGCATTGTAGATTGGTAATGCTGAAAGATGTATTAGTTATCCTTCAAATTGTCCAACTTGATCCATGTCACTTACATCTTCCGCATCATCACATTAAGCATTAGGACTTGATCGCTAATGCCAAACATCTCTGTCAACTTGCTATATACCTATATCAAAAGCTATTAGCTAATCTGATCATCCTGCAATACATGATATACCTACATTTTTGCCTGTTGTCTCTCCAATATATGATTTGCGGAATTGCAAGAAGAAGTAGACAAATGCCATATCCAGTTTTTGGTTGAGGAAGGCATTGCCATGCTGACTTTGAAGAGCTTGATTCACATCCATCAATTGAAGCACCTTGCTTGTCAATTCACCATCCAATGCATCCAATTCATCAGAAGATAAGAATGACTATAATGGCTATTAACGTATGTCACATTGGCATCATTTAGGCATCATTGCTTACCGGACGACTACCAACAAAGGTGGCAGTGATATAAACAAGCCATGCAAACTTGGTTTCAATAACTTCCAAAGCTTCCTTGAATGCATCTCCGCCAGTCATACCAGAACGAGCTTGTGCAATCAACTCCTGTATAACATGAACACATAACACATCAGGGTGTAACTCAAATTTAGCGCACGGACCACCAACTCCCTAAACACACGACATGATACGTCATGCATTATCACCATGCTTACCTGATACTGGTTTGCAATTGGATTGAAAATGGATACAAGAGCTGAACATGACTCTTCATATTTGCAACGAGCAATGTTTCCCAGCATGGCAAGCGTCTCCACAAGCGATTCTTCATTCTCAAGAGGGTCTAATATCACGAGTATAAGCCACGATAGACCTTGTACCCCAATGCCAACTTACCATCCAGCATTTCTTCAATACGAACAGGCACTGATTCGACATTTGTTGTGATATATACTCGAGTAAGCTGGTGAAAAAGATATCAATCACCTGTAATTGGTCATCTGTTGAATTCCACACATACCTCCACAGTGATATCTTTCAATTTTTGTACTACGGCTTCATCCAAATGTTGATAATAAGTCATGCTCTGCACCACACGAGACCAAAATCCAAGAAGATACATGGCAGTATTAGGCGCCCACTAATCATGCATCATGATTATTAACACTCCCCACTCTTATTTCTCCTCAACAATCAAGTCATACCTTCCAAGACTGTAATGCCTTGACAGTGAATTCAGCAATAAACCCAATCCATTCAAGATATCCCTGTTTTTCAGCCATTTCATTCAAAGGAGCAGTGGCACGGAATCGATAAAGCAATCGACAGAATTCATTGTAATTGTTGGTGTCGTTCATGCCTTGGGATGTGATGATGATATCCCGAATGCCTTGCATCATGCTGAGCACAAAGTTGGTACGTTCGTTGTCACCACTGAATAAAGCCTTGCGCACAGAAGCGACTTGGACAAGGCATTCCATGACTTTACTGCACAAAGGTGGGGGGAATTCGCGATAAGCTGTGAACAAGGTAGGAACAAAGTTTTCATTCTCAAAGATAGGACGCCAAGCTGCAGGAATCTATGTTGTTTTTGTGTCACCATCATATATCAACACTTGATCCTTGTTCATATTACCTGTACAGTACCAATATCCTCTCCAGCATCATCCAGGTTCGTGCCTGCAAAATCATACGATAAACATTTCAAAAGCACGCTAATGGTGGCATCCTTCATGCGATCCTCTTGACCAGCTAAAAGACCAAGATTAGTATTCCATAACAACCATTCTTCTTCTTGTCATCACTTACGTTTATCAAATGGGATACTGTGTTGTAATAGTTGGGTCAATGTGTCATAGGCTGATTCAAAGATTGGGAATAGCTGAGTATCACGAAAGGCCGCCGCTAAAGAGTTCAAGTCAATGATTGTCATCCCATTTCTACTTGTTGTCAATGACATACCTGCTTTACGAAACTTGGCCGAGTTTCGAGGTGCAGTGGGTGAATTGATGTCTTGAATGAGCACTGCAAGAATATGCATACCAACAATGCGATGATCCATGGATGCCTAGAGTGATCGTATAAGTCTAACTGAATGATCATTTTTAAGGCACTGAATACCTGAAAGAACTGATTCATATCCTTTTGTACATTGCGATACTCTTCCACATCCAACCATCCAAGACGTGTAAGTAATGCCAAGACACCTGCTAGTTGTGATATGACAAAAGGTTGCAAATCTGGATGCATAAAGCAGTATCCAAGTAGAAAAGTGCCTGTAGAAAGAGATGTTAATGATAGAGCATGGATGACAAGAAGCTGTGATATACTTGCGCAGTTGAACTTTGGTCTCGTTGGCAAATAGAGTAAACTGGGCCAGAACAAGTTGTTTAAGACGAGACAAGCAAAAGGTTTGAACATAAGGGTTGGGTGAGTTCTCCAATAGTACACGTAAGGCAGAAGCTGTATCAGTTGGTGTGGCAATGGCAAATGTGGGGCTGTTTTCCATGCCAGGAGGAGGTGGTTGTCGTTGCGATGCTGCAATGCCGCCGCCAGCTTCATCGGCAAAAGTTGGAAAGCTGTACTCGAGAATCTTTAAGACTTGGTCTCCTTCAGTAGATGACTTTGGGTTGTAAAGCTGTTCACACAAAGCAGCATAATACGCGGTTCGTTCGTCTTGGGCCATGGTCGTTTATAAAGACGAAAGGGAGAGGAAAAGGCGTTGATTTTTGGTTCAAAGTGAGTATATTTATATCTCTCTCTCTCGCTCACTCCCTTGTTGGTATAGAAAAGAGAATAAGGAAGAGTTAGGCAACACCCAGTCCACTACGTACAAGACGCGCTCGTGTTAATGTGTCTGACTATGAGTCGCTGCTTGTGTCGGAATCCCTTATACATAGCTCATAGCTCATTGCTCACCTCCTGCATTCCCGGATCATTTTACACTTGTTTATGCTAATCCTCTTTCTTCAAATCATCTTGTAATAGAAATAAAAACATCCATCATAATGTCGTCATTGTAATTGTCATTAACACTACTTTATCAACCAGCTGATGTGAACCTGCCATAGACTTGACTTTTATGCATGATGTTTCTTTTCGATACAGACACCCAACCAATTCATGAATGCATTTAGCAACTGCTATTGATCCTTGTACACGCATGTGCATTATGCAAGCCTATCTATCCCTCTTTCTCCATAGTCTCTTATGTAAACCACTTTGATGATCCTTCTTCTCCCCATCCAATAGCACAAAAACAAATAGACAACATATCCAGTGTATATATATATACGTGTAATGTATTGTTTCCCCCACTTAATGTAATTCTAATTGATCGGTGGTGTTGGTATACTGTTGTTGCTGCTGTTGTTCGGCACGTTTGACTTCATTCTGAAGCGTTTTTCTATATTCGGTCGTTGCACTTGGAGGAACACCAGGTGATAAACCGAGAGCAGTACTTGGAGACACTCGTGAGAAACCAAACCAGCCAAACTTGAAGACAAGCTCGTTTGCCAAGATCTCGCCAAAACCAAGCATGACACCATTGACAAAGGGAAGAATAAGATTGACAGCAGTTGACCTGAGTATCCACACCAAGGTTGGATTCTTGTACCAAGGCTCACGACGCACAATGACACCAGCACCACTCGACTTTTCAACCAATTCTGCCATGATGGATAAGGAAGCAAGACACAAGGATATACTACGCGCCCAGTTCCTCCAGGAAATCACTTGATTCCCCGACGTATACTTCTATCCACGTCAAATGAAAGCTGAAAAGCAATGGCTGTAAGCTGTGTTTTGCTCCTTTACAGTTCCTGATACGTTTTTTCTTCTATATATCGAACATGAACATGTTGAATAGGCCTTCCATCATGCTGATTCATGCAATGATATACAATCAAGAACCATCAAACGTGAATGATGTTCTTTAATGAATGCGATTTACTATTGTAATTGATAAGTGGGGGAAGTGGACAATGAATCCAAAGTTGAAGAGTCATTATGATGTGAGAGAAGAGGATCCTTTCATTGACACTTTTGAAAAAAAAAGACGCCTGCATATGACACCACATGATGATGATAATGCATCCAGCATTCTGGTTCTCCCGTTACTCCTCCACAGTGATCTTGATTGATATAAATGTCAAGGATTGCTCACCAAGAGCCATCCAACGTCAATGAGCACAGCCATATTCTTTTAAAAGTAGTTCAATTGAAGGGTGGCGATTCTAAGTACCATGTGCATGGTATGGGAAATGGGTCTTTCCATCGACATTTTGATGCAGGATAGCAGTATGGAATTCTCTTTCTCTTTCTCTCTTTCTCTTCCCAAGTGTATATAAACATGGTTTGACACGACGCGTTATTCCTTCACTTTCTCTCTTCTCTCTACTACTCTTGCTCTTGCTCTTGCTTTTTTGGTCTTCAGCTATCCATCTTGACATTGGGTCTGACAACAGCCAGGATCTGTCATTGTTGGTGTCAATGTGTTGGCTTTCTCCCTCTGTGATCTGCTGGTCTATTGCTTGCTCTACTGGTCTTGCTCTGTTGGTCTTCAGCGTAATGTCATTGGTTCTGACAACATCTTGTATTCATCATTGTTGGTGTCATTGTCGTCAAGTGTTGGGTATTCTTGGTCAAGTTGGTGCTCAAGCTCCTCTCTCATGGTCCTTGGTCAAGATGTTGCTGTTAAGTACCTTGCTCACCAGAGATTGCTCTTTTATCTTCAAGTTGATCCGCAGCAATCATTTGGTTTTCCCGTTCTTCCACACAAGCAAGCTTCCTCCTGGTTGATTGACCTGCTACAAGTCTTCTCTTTCATCCCTTTCAAGATATGCCATGTCAAAGTGTTTAGAAGGTATTCAATTAAATGCATGGTTGTAAATATTGAAGACGAAGCTCACTTTATGTTCATGTTTATTCAGATGACCAGCTTGCTCATGAACAAGGATATCACAGTGTATGACATGTTGAAGATAAGTACAAGAATGCTGAAGTTCACCTTTGATGATAACTAATGTTAAAAGTAGCAAGATCCAATGGCTTTAACCGAAGATGATTATCTATGATTGCTCAAGCTTTCATATACTCTCCCTTGGCTGGAAGTCCACCATTCTGGTCTGGGGTGTGCCGGCTGTGGCGAGTTCCAAGGAAGCACTTGTTTGTATTTGGGGAGGTGGTGTGAGCCAAGGATCCAGTGCATGCAATTGCTGAGGAGCTAAATCAGTGGGTGACCATCTTTGGAAAGTGTTCCTGCGATCAAATGACAGGTATGTATTACCATGATTGAATGTTTGAATGATTCAAGTTGGCTGACTTTATCCTGTGAATTGCCTGTATGCGTAATTGCCAGTCCGCCCTGATGCCTGACAACGAAGCCGTCAGTAAGAGACAATGTGATGATTATACAAAAGTATCAGCCTGATTCCTAAAGGATTAGAAAGGGTTGTTCTTCATGTTCTCCTGATGATTGTACTCTTTGTCAAGCGAATGAGCTACACCTGACATTACCTTGCATCAAATTTCCACTGCATGTTCCCCACCCCATGTTTTGTACTCCTTGTCAAGATTACATACAAAAAGAAAGTACTCCTTGTCAAGAACTTCCACATGGCATCTTGCACCTTATCTTGCATGAATGACAATGTCAAATAAAGCTCTTTATAATATACGCTTCAGACTTTCTTCTTCAATCATCACATCAAATGCTAGGACATGCACTTGTCTATAAAGAAGCTAAAGGATGCAATCATCATTGGATAGAATACTACATGTCCTTATAGTCAGATCTAATGAATCAAACTGGAGCAAGCTCATCCTTTGGTATCAAAGAACAAACTCATCATTCACACAGGAGCTGCAGTAGGATTGTTTTTTATTGGGTTGAATGATAGTACATCTATTCTGTTCTTCAGTGGAGCTGGGCTGCTGGGCAACGCAAGGATGTTTCGGTACGCTTCTGGTCTTTCTAGACCCGCCACGCGTGGCGAGACACAAGTGGTGCTGCTTCTCTCTCTCTTTTATCACATAATGGCACAAAAAGGCACTGAAAAGACACTCCAGAAACTCAAAGACTCTATCAGCAATGGCAACTACTATGAAGCTCATCAGATGTACCGGACAGTAGCTCGCAGGTAAAACAACATCTTGGACTAACTTGCACCAATGGGGTGGTAGCTGACACTCGTTTTTCTTCAAGGTACAACAAGCAGCAAAAGTACAACAAGGCTATTCATTTACTTCACGATGGTGCCGTGTCACTCATGCAGCACAAGCAATATGCCTCTGGATCAGACTTGGCAAACTACATGCTTGACACCTACAATACAGCCAATCTTGCAGTGGACGAAAAGTCACTCGGTAATACAGCAACAGTATATCAGCATTCACATTCTCTGACAGATCCACTCTTGATAGATCGTGTTGTCGAATTGCTTTCTCTGTATCCCAGTGAAGAACCAAGCCGAAAATCGTACATTCACAATGCTTTTAGGTAAGGTGGCATGACAAGGATTGGGATCTTTATTGAGCTAATCCATGATGATAGTTGGACACAAAAGCATGGCCAATATCGTGAAGGTGATCCTGATTTGCATGATTATGTGGGAACCATGTTTTATCACGGTAAATGTCGATTCAATAAGCAACCTGGTTGATGTACGGAGCTAACATTTGCACTGACAACAGAGGGACGATTTGCATTGGCCGAGGAACATTTGCTGGTAGGAACCGATCAAAGTGCCGAACTACTAGGCAAAGTGGCAGCACAGTGGTCTGAAGCTGAAGGATTACCATCAGGAGGTTTATTCATTGCACGTGTCATCTTTCAGTAAGTAGAATGGAGAAAGAAGAACGTTCATATAAACTAACACATGTTAAAAGATTACTAGCAATGAAGAACATTCACCATGCTACACTTGCTTACCAGTCATTTATCCAAGCTTCCAATCCACCCAAAACAGGATCAGAAGTTGATGTGCGACATGCTCCAGCCGACGAACCTGTAAAGGAACCTGTATATGATGACAGCTGGCTTAACTTTACTCGACTTGTATTGCTTACTGTACAACGTGATGCCACAGACTTGTTCAAGCAACTGCGAGAGACTTATGGAGCCATGTGTAATGAGCAAAAGGGATTTGATGAGGTATGATCAAGATGAGAATGTTCATGATATTGTTGACATTTGACAATGGATCCCATAGTTGCTGGATGACATTGGCGCCGTCTTTTTCAATATTCCTCGACCCAAAAAGCAAGCTAATTTGCTACAAGATTTGATGAAAGGATTGTTTACTGGAGGTCCAAACCCTCCACAACAACAACGTCAAGTTGGCATGGAGCTTGATTGAATTCACTATTGATTAGCTATCTTTTTACACCTTTTCTCCTTGTTGCATGGTAACTAATACACGAGTATGATACTTTTGGGAAGCATCTTGGTCAACATTTGCTGTGTTATGATCTGATTTAAGCATGGGAGCAGTGTCAATGGATGACTATGAGATAATGGCATGTATACGAACACACGATGTTGTTTCTCTGTGATGTCAATGTTCTTGGGAAGCCCTTATTGTTCTCTTTGCAATAAACAGCAATCCCATTACATCTATTTTGCCGTCTCTCTATTAACTACACACGACATATCACCATACTCTATCAGAAAGTCATATTACGATATACTACATTAGTCATGCTGGCTATATCATATGATGACATAACAACTGACATCAAATGGGTTTGAGAAAGAGATGTTGTTGATTACAAAGTGAAATCATGCTATTTGTCAGCCAGTTGTATCTACAATGCAATAATGCTACAACTTCATAGTTCACGCCATATGACGACCGATTATGGGTGGATAACATCATGTTGAATTTCCATTGCCGCTCGTCGTAATTAAGCAGCCTTTTTTTCTATATCCATAGGATTGCATCCTTCCTTTTGCTCCTTCTATTGTAATAACGCATCAATGGTGATTGAATCGCAATTGCTACAAAAGATAACAAAATAGCACCATCATGACGACACAACATGTCCCTGAATGTTGCCATAGCACACATCACATGATGCAAGCTTGATACATTGTTGGGGAAATAGCCATTGTAACCGATTAAACGGAACTGGATGACGACAGATCATAGATTTGGGGGGAGAAAGTAAGATGACTTGAATCGGACAGGTTGTTGGTTGTTATAATGAATGATGATGGTGAGCATTGTCTTCCAATGGCTGTCTGTGCTACACTGTGACCATAGAAGGTATCCAAGAAGAAGAATGGGGTCTGTTTGTTATAAAGCGGACATGTGAAGCCATTGAACAACTCCAAAGTAATGCCGTATGGCTATCTTTGGAGCTACTATTGACCGAACATTGCCCGATGAAATGACACACCAGATCGATAATTTGAAGACTACTAATATGTGTAGTGATTGTGCTGCACATGAGTCATATGATATTGAAATCATTCATCTGATGATAAAGGCGGTAAAACAGAAAGCTTCTTTTATTTCTTTCAAAGGCAAACAAAGAAGTTGGGGGGGTGGAGTGAACTATAGGATAGATTAAAGACATTGGTGTTATTACAGTGTGTGTGACCATGGAAAAAGGATGTTTAAAAAAAGGCTTGGCAGAATCTTAATAAGTAACACGTCTTCATTGTCTTTTTCAAAGCGTGGTTGCTCCGATGGCTGGCAGAATGTGACACAAGAACACAAGCATGAAGCGTCAAAATATGCAAGTTGGGTTGTGCTGTGTTGCTCGGAAAACCCAACTTCTTTTTCTCCTCAGCTCTTTTCTCCCCTTTTACTTCTCCCCCCACCACCATCGCCACCACCTTTCTTCTTTTTCCTTTTCCTTATTTCATCCCTTGGTGCATTTTCATGGTCCTTTCTGCAGATTCCCCCTTGGGACGCACTTTGGTTGCTGTAAGACATTATGAAGAAAATGACCCATATCGTGCAGTAAGACGAGAAGGTATAAACTCCACTCCTTGTAAATGGCAAAAAGCACCATTGACTCACATGCCCATTGGTCAGATCCTGCTCATTCTCGATCGGCATCGGATAGCAGTACTCGACGACTTACAACAACACCTGTACCAGATCTGTACAACAATGAAGACGACCCCTACGCTAGAAATGGAGGAGACGACAGCAATAAGCGAACGAGTCGAGCATGGGCAACCAATGATCGAGCCAATTCTTATCTACCTTATTCACATCATCAACATGATCCAGCAGCTGTACCAGCACCTATTTACATTGACGATGTTGGTTCAATGGATGAACAAGATCGCACCATATCATTACAAATGGATCCTGCTCAAAGCTTGTCTTCATCACGAGTTGGTGCCACAAGAATGAATACTATACAACGAATGCAAGCTATCACTGAAGAAGCAGATGCAGAACAAGCATTCAAGAAAAGAAGAAGGAAGCAAAGATGGTGTTGCTGTTGTGGTGGAAAGAGCCGTCGATGGTGGCGGAATATCTGTATTGCCAGTATACTTACAGCTGTGATTATTGCTGTAATATGGTACTTTGTTTGGCCAAGAGTACCCCATTTGTCACTTATGGAAGTAGACAACATAGACGACTTGAATGCATGGCAGAATAAGAAGAATTCGACTTTGGTATCTTTCAATGCAACTTGGATAGTCAACATGACGGCTGATAATACGGAGAACTGGATTCCGACTCACATCCGAAACATGGCAGTCCGCGTTGTCAACCGCGACACAACCAAAATCATTGGTCAGGGTGATTCAGGCACACTTGTTCTAGCACCACGTACCAAACAACTCGTCACTTTACAACTATCCATGTATTACTATGCTCCTTCAGAAGATGATCCTACTTTTAGCGACTTGCTTAGTGCTTGTTTGGTCAATGCTCAAGGTGTATCTCTCTCTGGCTCAAAACAAGATACTGGGCTAGCTATTGATTTCTTGGTTACTACTTCTATAGCTGGCATCGCATGGTCCACTACCCAAAACATTTCAACTCCCGTTGGTTTCCAATGTCCCACTTGATACCCCTTTGTTCCTTATTGCATCCTTCTTTTACATATATCATTCACTCTACCATCACCACTTGCAACAATTACCCATTACACATGTACAATAATACAATCATCCCCAATTGCAAAGCTTTATTCAAGAATACACGCGTATTGTCATCATCTGTTTCAGCTTTTGTTACACATCCGCTCCATCTCCTCTTCTTTCTGTGATCTAGATCCAATTATCAGCATAGTAAGACAAATGATAAGTTTCAGGGGCAACTTTGTATATAAAAGGAAGCATATCATGAAATAAAGACTCAATTGTCATCCTCATTGACGATAGATCGAGAATGTGTTTTCACAATTGTGTATGTTTGATCAGACCCCGCTCTTATTCAATGCAAAGGACAAACAGCTGCTGCTGTAGTATCACATGAATCACAAAACAAGGTTCAAAAGACCGCCATGGATCCAGCGTTACATGTTTTATCCACTGGACTTGGACAATGAATGCCAAAGATCATATGCCTAGAATCAATGTCTAATCTGGAAACTCACGTGCTGCATTCATGTCGGCTGCACATATGCACATGTGCAAGGAAAAGATATTTTTGGATCTAAAATGAGCACGGACAACATCTGAGGAGATAGTATTGCCATAGTTTGGGGTCCCATTTAACAATCTGTCAAAAAGGAACGCCGAATTTCGGAAGGCAATACCGCTGCAGATTTAAAAATCAGTCATTCCATGATGCAATTAGCCTTTTGATTCCATGCTTCATCCAACATACGACCCAAGCATATGTGTAAGCTTATGAAATGTGGTGAACTTTGTTTTTTTTACAATTGTAGAACCATACTCGGATATATCGTGGGAAAGAGATTAAAATGGGATGTTGGCCATTGGCGTCTCGGATGATAAATAGAACAAGTAGCATATAGCAAGGCAAAAAGAGACAAAGGAATGACATGTACAAAGGATGCATATAAAGCTACAACAGGGGAGAAAAGAGAGAGTATAGTAAAACGACAATTGGCATTGGGCAAGTTGCAAGCTAGTGGATAGAAAGTATGTGTGCATGAACAAGAAGAATTAGTAGCAAAAACGATAGTGGGGTATATGGGATATAACGAAAGGGCTCTGTTTTCTTGCACGACGACAATGATGTCGATATATGAGCTGTGCAATGTTTTGCACGATTGCCTTTTGCAATTGTCGTATGGTACAGTCTTAACAAAGCAAGTTTTCAACACTCATATGTTTTTGTTGCGTAGGCATCGAAGATGATGTTGTTGTTCCTGACTGAGGAGTGAGTGATGGTGTTGGCAAAGAAGGAGAAGAGCAACTCGTACCATCTTCAGTCCATGATGATGAGATGGTTTCTGGGCTGCTATCATGATGATTTGTATCTTTATGATGTCGTAATTGATGCTGTGATGATGATCCACTTGTTACATGATCAGTACCAGAAGCCGAAGATGACCAAGCTGGTGGTAATACATTTGATGATGCTGTTGTTGAAGACCATTCATGGCTGTGAATAGAGGAAGGTGATGGGACTGGTGTTGCCAAGAGTCCATTATCTCCATGACTATTGTCAGGTGAATGATGATGACATGGGACACGTGCACGTATCACATCAATTGGCTTGATACCTTTACGAGCGTCAAAAGAGGATGCTGCTATAAAATATGGGATGATTAGTAATCGATGATAGCAACATTGTCAAGTTTTACTCACATGAATGTTGTTCAGATGATGGCTCATTGCTGCTGGATACAGACTGCTTATTAGCATCACTACTATTTGTGCTGCTACGACGCTGATGTTGCAAACGCGCATCATTCTTGGTAACTGAAAACTGAGTAGTGAATGCTTCCACTTCACGTGGCATCATTGATTTGGGAGCTTTGTTATTCTTGAGATTGACATTCAAGCTTTCCTCTCCATCAAGTCTTGCTACGACATCTTTAAGATATGCGATATAGTCAATGGCACTTTGTAACACAGTCATCTTGTGTAAATGTTCTTGGTTGGCACAAGATGGAATAAGTTGTCGCAACTGCACAATTTTGTCATTGATACGTTCTCGACGACGTCTTTCAATGGCGCTATGTGACATTTTACGTGCTTGTTCACGCTGATCAGCTGTAGTCAATGTTGTGCTGCTACTATCTCGTCGTGCTGATGCTGCAGCAGCTGTGATTGGATCTCCAGAAGCTGGTGCAATAGGAATACTAAAGGGATGATGATGATAGATATATTCACCAGGGCTATTGGGATGTAGTGGTGGTGATGCAAAGCAAGTTGCACTTGTTGCTGAAGATGTTGTTGTTGCAACAGCAGCAGAATTACCATCTGAAGGTGATACCTTTGGTAAAATACGTGTTGTACCACTAGCACCAGTGCTGTTTCGAGATCGTGGTGCTGAAGATGGTCGATGTGGTGTAAGTGGTGGTGAAGAACCCACTGGAAGATAAAAAGGACCAGCAGGATATAAAGGATGGTAATACGCTACTTGATGATGTGGATATGAAAGTAGTGGTGGCGGTAAAGCCATCATGGCAGGTTGAAAAGGAGGTGTGTTTTGAATAGTTGAATGATGTTTGTCATAGCCTTGCTTAACTTTATGATGACGTTTGGCTCGTTGTTGCTGTTGTTGCTCTTCTTCAGTATCATCATCATCTTCTTCCAGCTCATCCACTTCCAAAATGGCATTGTTTTTGTCTTCAGTTGTAACAACATTGACGACAACGTCAGCTGAAGGCTTTCGGCGCTTTTTGGGTGGTACCACTGCTGCCACTGGATGGTCAATAGCTTTTTCTTTTGGCATGTTAGGTGAAGATAACGACATGATCAAAAGTATATGTGTGTCAAGAAATGTGTGAGAGAAAGTGAAAGAGAAAAGAAAAAGGTAAGAAGGAAAGATATTATGTGTGATGTGTGAGAAGTACTGCGTACGTGCCTCTTGATGGGTGTGATCAGGAACAGGCAAAAAGGACGTTGTCAATACCCAATAAAGCACAACATGCTTTGACACGTGTGTTTCTGATTGGATCCTTGCTGGCATGTGTGCTCTTTACTCTGGAGCCCCTTGATGGCACACACTGACTCCTCAATAGCTTAGAGCTCTTTGTTATTTGCCGATAATGAGTCCGTGTATGTGTGTAAGTGTGTAAGTCGCCCCCAAAATAGGGTGGACCAGTGATCCGAACGAGGAGATTAGACTTGTCTTTTTCGACCAATGTTTTCTCGTAAAGTATAGCACGCACCATCACACGCCTCCCACTTGAGAAATGCCGAAAAGCAATGCTGCCATCACGTGTAAAGAACCCTTGGATCCTCTTTATCAATATGCAGATCATTTACACACGCCTACATCTCCTCCTCACCCCCATCCACACACACCTTTTTAACGATGCCTATTGGCTCATTTCATATCACACGCACTTTTACTCTGTGCTGTGCATGTATCAATGCTTGTGATACAGTAATTGCCCAGTGCGCTTTTCTTATATTCATCTATTTTCAGCAATATGAAGCTTGTTTTATGCAAAGGGGATGTATTCGGAAGATTCCAATTTGTTGGTTATCTCCAATGCGACCTTTATACCTGGTTTATACTCGAGATTCATGTGTTCTGTCATCTTCATATCCATAAGCAATCCAATCTTTATGACATGATGCAATGTAATCTACATCTTTACGGGGTGAAATGACACCAATTATATACTCCCTGTATGGGAAGAAAGAGGAGAAAAGTCAACGCATGCAGGTGAACCGGAAAAGCGGCAAAAAATGCAAGCCAACAGGGATAACATGGGAAAAAACAACAACAATCTTGTTGTAAATGCACTATACTGCCACTATACATTGGATGTAACGTCCGGGTTGACGCTCTTTCTGCAAACATATGCTATACATAGCTGTTTATACATTAGGCAATGTAGTGGCTTCATTTCTTTTTGAAGATCATGGCTACACTATTATATATATAGATGAAAGAGATGAGCTAAAGGCACATGAACAATGCATCAATGATAGATACAATGTTGTACGATGTATATGTGTGACGATGGGAAGATGGTGGCATATGTCGTACATAAATCAACCTGGCAAGCTTTCAATCAAGAGAGAGAGAGAGAGAGAGAGAGAGAAAAGAGTGATGCACGTGGTAACTTTAACAATGCACGTGTCTTGTGTCTTGTCATGTTGGCAAATATATCTTTTATCATATGCAAGCATAGTTATAGTTTATGGCTAAAGCCAAAGCAAACCCTTAACTTTCTGCATGATCAAAGCACATAAGCACTTGTCATCTCGTGTCAATATCATCAAGTCATTAACAACATGTAAAGAATCTTGTCAACAAGAGTTTATTTGTAAAACAATAAGAACTATAAGGAAAGGAATGATGGCTCAGAGGAAAGTTTGCGTCCATTATTCCCCTCGGTGACTTGCACGGAAAGGAATTCAAACAAGAGGTTGCCAGAAATGCAAAAAAGTCATCATTGCCACCATATCCAATCCAAACAACAAAACAACAGGTACCAAAGAGTGAATCAAAGAAACACGAACCTTTATTGGCATATGCGAACAGCTAAAAGTATCTTGAAGAGCACTTGCCTGATCACCAAAGAGAGAAGAAGCTAAAAATCTAGAAAGAAGTTGAAGAAAAGGGAGGACTTGAAGAATGGATGAGTAACTTGGCACCAGCGTGACAAAATCCAAGACACACACGCCCCTCGAAAAATTTGTCAGAGAATCATCACTCAGCACAAGCCACCTTTAGATGACTCTAAGTCGGCTCTTCCTAATGATGTATACTTTTCATCACATCCAACACTCCCAGTTTTCCATGGAGCAGCTTTCCCAGGATAGATATAAAAAGCCATACATACCAGGCGTCAACACCAACCATCCAGCAAGCCATCCCCCTTCTTCTTCCTTCTCCCAGACCAAGCCAAACAATGAGCCAACTGAAGGAATTCTAAATCTTTACAAAGACGTATAAGTAAAACAATGCACATAAGAAACAATAGCAAAATGGTGATTGTTTGGAATCATCAGACATCCAAGGAAGTGTTGTCCGACATTGAAGTCACCCTGCAAGGGAGTCCTCTTCCAGTGGAAACTGCGAACACGGGATTTCATCATCATATGATTCCATCACCATACTTGAAAAGTAATACACACCTGAATAAATCACCAAGGAGACCAAAAGATGTATAGCAACAAGGGTTTATTCCTAAAAGAAAGAAGAAAGCTGTATAAAGATGAGTCACTTGATCGAGCACACAACAAACAATGCAAAAAGAGAAAGAATGTGGTGGCTTGAAACGAGTCAGAAAAGATATACTGGCAAGTATTCACCGTGCTCAGCGAAGCACGGGAGTTGTTTCACCATGGTCGATAAGATAATGAAGACAACGCCCATAAGAGCGGTTCATCATTCTCAATCAAACACCCATTCCAAAAGAAAAGAAACAAAAAAGTGTATGATAATACTTACCCTCTAATCTACATGTACAAAGCAGCAGAGGGAGAAAAAAAGAATGAAGAAGACAAAAGAAACGCGTTGCGCTTTATTTATACCTTTTGTGACTCGAAGAAGAGAAAATTTTTTATGGAGCCAGCTTTGACTTCCGCTTTTCCATCAGCTCAGCTAATCTACTCTTGCCAAGGGTGTTGTAGCATGTTCGGAGGATGTCATAGGCTTCTCCAAGACGCGTTTTGGCTGTCAATTTTCCATCAGATTCTTCTGGCATCTCGAGCATTCTCTCCCATATCTTGACTGCCACCATAAGGGATGCTTCACATTGGATCCAGTTTTGTACTTTATAATACGCGTCAGCCAGTTGTGCATGTGCATCAGCTCGTATAGTATTCAAAGGCATGGTATCATTGTCTGGTAGGCGTTGGTTATCGACTATCTGACAAATTTTGGCGTAGTAAGGGATACTTGCTTGGACATTGGTCTTTTGCTGCTCCATGGCAACACGTTTCAACACGTTGATCTCCATAAGACTTGCTGGATTCAGCGATTGGGAGTTCAACTGTTGTGGTTGTGGCCTAGAAGACATGTTTAAGATATATACAAAGAAGATGATATATTTGTAAGGAGAAAGGGAGAAGAAAGAATAAACTACATGTTTCATCTATAACTATTACTACCAGTGATGCATAGTGAGACCATCAATCTTTTCACGATCATTGGTGAGAGTGACAAGTACATTGTTTTGGCAGAGATTGAATTGCTTGATGGTATCTTGATTGATATAATGACGTGAAGTGGATGGATCAGGTACATCGCTATAAAATGACATGTATTCATCCTCTGGTTCATCACGTGTAAATGCAATCTGTCGTGCAGATGGGAAAGAAGCGAGTAAAGCTGTAAGTAATTGCATGGGAGTATCTTGATGCAAGCCATGAACGACTAGAAACAAAATGGGACAAGGACATGGACCTCTTCCAAGCATAGCTTTTGCAACAGATAACGATATAGCAAGACATTCAAGTGAAGGTGCTGGACGTTCTGCTTCATTCCACAATACACTGGCAATCCGATCAGCAGCCATTGGATCATCAAGACTAGCACAAAATCCGAGATCCAAATGGCGTAAATAACGTGCACTACGACCTGTCAAGAAAGCAATTGCATGATTGACATCACAGGCTGTTTTGGCGAGACTAAGGTATTGCAAATTGATGTTGAAGCGTGCCATGGCTGCCAATCCAATAGGTGTCACATAAGCACATCCAGTCAAGTCGACTTCTTTAACATGAATCTTGCCAAATTTGGCGAGTGCTGTCAATGCTCCATTGGTGATTGTATCATTGTATCGGATCGACACAGATTCAAGACTGTCGCAATGATCTGCAAATGCTGCTAATCCACGTTCACCACCAGCATCGCTACCAAGAGAATCCAATCGAAGATAAGCAAGTCGAGGAACACGTGGTGCCAATTCAACCAGTAAATCATCTGAAATATGCTCACAGTAGGATAGATCCAGTGCTCGTAAATATTCAAGTCTACCAGTACCACGCACACTGGATAGTGTCAAAAAGCTGGTCTTGACCATCTTGAGTACTTGAAGATTGGGTGTATAACGTGTCAATGCATCAAAAAAGTGGGGTCGTACGCTCTCATAAAGTGACTCTTCAATATGTGATAGATCCAATACTGTCACTAGTGCTTGTGTCTCTGGTCGTAATACAGGTAACAAGTCGATAAAACGATTCAACAATCTGAGCGGGTTGTAGAGATATCCATCCTGAAAGCTGGGTGCTCGCCATATAGCCTTATTGCACTCTCGGTTGAAATGACGGTTGACTTTTGCACATTGCGCCAAACTTCCAGTGTCGAGATGGGGGATAACATGTCCAATGGCTTCATTGACACCATGTGAGTCAGGCATAAAGAGAAGAGGATCGAACCTTTGTATTGCAGGGCTCAAGTTGGTAGTGGCAGTAGTGGCAGTGTTCATTGTTTAAAAAAGAAAGGTGAGACTTGACCATTATCCGCTCTCCTCTTTTTTCTTTCTTTCACTCTCCCACCCAGCACACACAGTTGCACTGATTGCTCAGCATACAAGAATGAATCATCAGGTGAAGGAAAAGCTATATGGTACACGTGCTCAGCATCGGCATGTATTGCTGACATTGTTACACAAGACATCCACTTTACCAAGCTCTACTATCAAAAGACCAAGGTTGACTCTTGAAGAACAAGCTTTGCAAACGACGTGGAAGAAGTTTGATGACATGATTCACCAACTCAATCAAGCCAAATGTTATCTTGACAAGGTATGCATATTGGGTATCATGTAATGAAAAGTAACAATCATGCATGAAATAGGGTGGTCCAGAGGAGCTTGAACAACTGATCACAAAATGGAGAATGATTGCACAGGTGTGGATGATCGGCAAAGAAGAACAAGAGGATTCTATTTTGACACAAAGATCTTTATTTGTAGGATGTTGCTCAAGAGCTTCTCACCATCTTCAATGAACAAAAGGAGCTATTCACAACAATGGAGACGTCTTGGGATGATTGGGTTGACGAGGAGACTGCCTTTATGGAGGAAAGCACTGATCTTGATGAAAAGGATGAGCCTGAAGAAGAAGAAGATCCAATGATCCAAATGCTTGCACGTCTGAAGATTGATCCAGAAGTCATTCATTATTCACTCGAAACTGGCTGCTTTTACGAGTAAATCCATCACCAGCAACATTCCAGCATAGTATTCTACTTGCCTTCATGGCTATTGCACTATATCATAGTCTCGCTCTCTCTCAATAAACGACAAAACAGTATACTCTACTTGCCATTATATAGCCATCACATTACATTATAAGCCCATTCTTGATCACAGTGTAACAATAAATCAATCATAGTAATAGTACAACAAGCTTTTTATATTGCATGATGATGTTCACCACCTGTATTATCATTACTATCATACTCATCATATTCATCTTCATCATCGTCGTCATCCTCACGCTCTGTGTCACTGCCATCTGATTCAACACCTGCTGTACCAAAGCTACGTATTCGCGTGAGCACGTTTTCAAATGTAGTTATAGGTTGGCTCATGGATGCTGCTTCCTTGCTTGTCTCATCACGATCACGTCTGCTTTCAAAGTCACGACGACCATAAAATGAGCCATTGTAAGGAGATTCATAACCATAACTTGAAGCATGTCGACTTGGTGTCATTGTTGGCACAACCCATGATGGTTCCACATTAGCAGCAGGTGATTCAACTCGTATTGGGATAGGAGTAGGTGGTGTAGCTCGTCCATTGACGCCATTTGTGGATGGTGTATGGCCATTACTATCATCAGGAGGATCGATGGTCTTGATTTGTTCATTTAGTGCAAATGGCAGTGGTATCTCCTTGATGGCACGGTATTGTCCACAATTGTTAAGATGCTAGACATATTGTATGATGAGCAGGATTGTCACACATCTAAGTAGTGTTTGTTGTACATACCTCGTTTTCCAATCGGAATACATTCCATTGTATACGACGACATGCTTCCATTGCTGCCAAAATGAATGCAAGAATATCACCATTCAATCGCATACGCATCAAATTAGTCACCCATGCAAATCGAAGACACACATCCAGAATCGAAGCAAGATAATATGTCTATTATGAATGATATCTGTGTGAGCAAACAATCATGATAGCGTATGTTCATACTTACCGCCTTGTGGAAAACAAGCTCATCGCGCAGAAGCAGATTTTGACTTGAAGGCTGTAAAAGACCCCAATCCATTTTGATGTCCCAGACTGAAGTATAGCATGAATTGATAAGCGATGCCAATATCCACAGGATAGTGATTGCTGAATTGGCTAATGTGATGATACCAGAGATGTATGAATAAATGAAGACTGACAACTATGATGAGAATCAATGACTTACGATGACTTTTTCTTACAGCACCAATGATGGTTGCAACGATACTGCTTGTGTACTTTAATGCATTAGCCAAGTGCACCAGCTCACTCGAGTCTCGATAACGACGTAGACACTGTAACAAACGCCACCATGGAGGAAGAGATGCAATAAGCGGTGTATACCACATCAAGGATATGCTACAATTGGATTCTTATAATAGGACATCATCAGTGATAAATGAATACAATGCCATACCAGTTTATATATGTCTTACCGAGATCTAGCCAGCGCCATGAATAAGCACAAAAGAAGTAGGAAAGTGTCCAAAGTGAGTAAGCCAAGCTGTTGAGCTCATCTGCAATGAAAAAGTCGCGAAACTCGACTCTAAAGAGACCACTGAGTAGGATACGACCCTATGTATAACATGATGAGAATCATACTATAGCATGGTATGGCTATACAATACATACCAGTGCTACTGCAAGCCATTTTCGTGCTGAGCAATAGAGAATGTTGAAAGGACAAAGCATGATGGCAACAAGGATGACGAATAAGATAAGCGGACACAGCTCCGAGGGTATAGTTGGCGCAAAGACTTGAGAAAAATCAATATACATCATGATGGATTGAACCAGCAATAAAAAAGATGGCAGCTACATGACAAGAATGATCAATAAAAGTGATTCCTAGACAGATAGAGCAAAGTGTACCTCGCCAAACTGATGATAGTCTAGATTATGTCTTGGATCCAATTCAAAGATAAACTTGTAACTGATTCGATTCTTGTGCCATATCACCAGATTCAGCGCAAATCCCAAGCAAAACAGGATCGGTAAAGAAAAGCATGCATAGATATGCATATTCGTCTCAACATTTGGAAGTTGTTTTGCTGTCTTTGGATCGAAACCTAGAAATAGAAACATACAAGCATGAATGATGAGTTGACCCTATCACTCGAATCACTTTTCCTCCATACCAAGTTGTAAAGATCTAAGTAACATAGGTATAGCGATGCCAATGAATAAACCAATACGCAATGTCGTTGAATTGTAATCCTGCATGCATTATGCAATGAGTATGCAAATGTCACGCCGCACAAGCCAACATGCACGAACCTCTTGCTTTTCAGGAACACGGAGTTTACGCATCCCCCGCCGTCGGTGTCCATCAGCAAATTCATTGATGTAGAGTGTCTAAATGTCTAAAACGTTGAGCAACAAAACATGACGTTTGAAACATTGAAACTTACCTCAGTTTCCTTGATGATATTCTGCAAATCTTCAGATGTAACCCAATGATACTTCTTCATGCGTTGCGTATAAAGGGGACTCGCTTTCCATCCTGCAGTCTGCAAGTCGTCAGCATGTAAGATTCAAGTCAATAAAAGGATACAAGAACTGAACTTTTACCTTGTCAAACTTTTTGAGGATCTTTTGAAAGCCTTTTTCATTCAGGATCTAGCATGTTGCACAAAACAATGATGAGTTGTTGTTCACATGATGTGTTTATCCACTTGCCGCGTTTTTTGTTCTTGTGATAAGTTTACCTTGTAAGAGGATAAGAATGTCAAACTGCGATAAAACTCTGTGATTGCTTTCTTCAATCGACTGCGAGCCACCTAATGGAATCAAATGAGCATATAGGCAGCATAGTTGATGATTCGTTTGACACATACATTGTAACTAACATGATGATCGGCAGTATAGTCAACAGTGGATGATAGTTGTGGTAGTTGAAAGGGGGCAGGTAGTTGATGGGAGAATCTATGTGGCTGCAATCGATTGAACCAGTGATCATGTCTTGACTCGTCATTGTAGAATGGTCGTTGTGCTGGATCAGTCGCCTATACATAAGAAAGCAAGTGAGTAAATGGCGTAATGACTTGTACAAGATTATTTTTACCCCAACTTCAAGTAATCGTCGGCCATACTCGGCTATCAACTGCATTTGAATCTTGAGAGCTTCTAGTTTGGTCCTTGCCTCCTGTTCTTTTTCTATACATTGCATAAGTTAGCATTTGGATAGAATAGATGCATGAATGAAGAAATCTTACCATTATAGAATCGAGATACCTTATCAAGCTCCCCATTAAGCATAGCAAAAAACTGACGTTCAGGTTCACTTGCATGAAGTAAGACTTCCTCTAGTACAGATAATGTTGCCGAGCTGCGAACTGACGCTAAAAAAAGGGTAGTTACCCCCATGGATGGATGGATTTAGAATTGTATAGCCAAAGTGTGTGTGCTGTATGTTTGATGGGATCATCATATCATACCTGGATGTGAAGGGACACGATACATTTCTGTCTCATCGTTATTGAAGCGTGAAGATAGACGACGAATAAGCGAATGTGGAAATGAAGGTTGTCGATCCAAGGTTGCATTGTCAGCATGGGTCCACACATTCCATGGCCAACGCCATTCAGTTGTTGCAGCTGTATCAGTCTTATAGATTGCTGGTCGGGGGATTTCAGGGTCACTGTCGGCGTCAAAGCCTTGAAAGGCTCGGTCTAGTTCAATAGCTGCTTTTCGTTCCTTTGCCTTTCGATACTATTTGTTGTTTTCTGAAGCGTAAGAATTTGTTGCATATGTAAAGGATCAGTGATACCTTTTCAATGAGTTTGATCTTCTTTTTAAGACCTTTGTAATTGATATAAGCCTTCCTCCACTCGGGTATACTTTCATTGGCAAGATCTTTAGCAAACTTCATGTTATATGTATTGTGTATGAGAGAGAGAGAGAAATGTAAATGGGCGTATTGGAGGCGTTATTGCATAAGTTCCAACAACAGCAAGTGGGGGTTTATGAAAAGAGAGTTGGGGGAAAGAAGGAGGGAAAGAAAATGACAACAAAATGGAAAGGCACATGTAGTTTTTTTATAAGCTTTTGATATCCGCATAAGGCTGCACTGTGAACGACATTAAGACCGAGGTACATGAAATGACGGGCTGTGCCTGAAGAGAAAAAGTGGTAGTAGCTAGTTAGGATTTTGACCTACCACGAGGACACGTGCTCTTTTCTGCTGATTGTCATTGCTTGATCACTGCAGCACGCGCAATGGTTAATATTAAGAAGATGCAAGGATCCGTCTCACTGTTATTGAATGACTACATTAGGGTTTGTTTGTTTAAGGAGACTCGATGGATCAGCTGCATTGGTTGTAACGTTTTACAGAATCAAAGTAGACACTCTTGCATAAGGCAAACACACACAATGAATCTAACACCACCTGCCACACGTGACACTTTTTCAATCACAGACATCGAATGAAACGATACCTTGCTTCCACCTCTCTAGAAACACACACACACGTCCCCCCAATCCGACAGACGTCAATGACAGCACTCACTGACATTCGTGGTGAACGTTCTTTCTTTCGCAAAACACGAGGCAACGCAATCGTCAAACTTGTACGAGAACGTAAGTCATATATTAAAGCAGCTTGAACAACACTATCTTAACGACATTGGCCATAGAGTACGTTCGCAATGACATTCCTTGTATGGCAGAATGCTGTTCTTCCTGTCAACAACTTGTAGGCAATACGATGCATCAAGCCTATTTAAGTGCTGAAGCAGATCATTATGTTATTCCTGATATGTCGGTATGTTCTTCTTTATCCTCATACATGTTGCATACTTGATTGTCCCCCGACAATGACTCCTTGTACACCCGAGTTATCCATGATCTCAGTCTGTTACACTGCTAGATTGTGATGCGATATCTGGAGATCTTGGAGCATGAAGAGTTCACAGGAATCATTCTAAGCCAAACCATCGTGACTTCGGTAAAGTATGCTTCTTTAAAGGTTGATACAGTGTATTGACATGTATCTTTATAGCTACAACAACATGACAAGATGCGCACCTATCGCAAACTGCGTCAGATCATCAATGATACAAGACACAACAGCGTGATGTTTTACAATGAGATCTTTGCAGCTACCAGAATTACACGGCTCCCAGGTGAAACGATTACGAAACGTGATTGGCGGGCATTATGCAGTATGGCCAACTGGTACAGTCGGCATCTCGGGAAGCCCATTGTCTTGTTATCTGAAGTGTTTCATCAATCCGACTATGATCCTTCACCACACAACCTTGTCTCAGTACGCACAATGAAACAGTATATTGATCAATATTGGCCTGATCATTCACTCCTGCAAAGTTTGGTTCATGTGTTGGCTGAAGCTGTTTTGGAAGACGATCTCGAACGCATCAAAATGTCATCTAACAAAAACAAATCGGATCCTGCTGTTTCTGGCTACACAGAGGTAAAGATTTAAGCTCTTCTCCCCCGCATCATCATGTGATATTCATCATCTATACTAGTACAAAGCAATGGAAGAATTGGAAGCAGGCATCAAGTCTTCTCGTTACTTTTCTGGCATATTGAAATGTCGTGGCACAAGAGATTCAGGATACGTCAATGGTGGAAGTCAACTGGGTAAAGATATTCTTGTTGTTGGACCAGAGAATATGAATCGTGCAGGTAATATTCATTCATGCAGTGCCATGCATGCATCTTTCATTTAATACCTTTGATGACTAAAAACATACTCTTTTGTTTAGTTCATGGAGATCTGGTGGTCGTGGAACTACTTTCTGAAAACAATTGGACAACAGCACCAAATACAATTGCTTATGGTGGTGGCAGTGCCGAAGATGGTAATATCACCTTTCATGTTACACAATTTGAGATCTCCTTACATCCTTGCTAATGCTTGTATGGAATAGAATATGAAGAAATGCGACTCACCACCAATACTCAAAGCATGAGACCTACAGGTCGTGTGATTGGCATCTTGAATCGCAACTGGCGTTCCTATGTGGCAACGATTCAAGAAGATACTCCAGAAGGTGGTTCTTTTCATTTGGCTATTCCATTGGACTCTGCAATTCCCAAAATCCGGATTCGACACCATGATGTCAAGATGATCCAGAATCAGCGTATCGTAGTGAGGATCGACAGCTGGTAAGCATGTTATACTTTTATTCATCCATTGTAGTCATTCTTTTTAACATGAGTTTGCTCTAGGCCAGTTTCATCACAATATCCTAATGGCCATTATGTACGCTCTCTTGGTATGTAAATGAATGTACTTATGACTATCAGGAAAAAAGTACTAATGCTTGCTTACCTAGGTCCTATTCATCAACTGGATACAGAAGTATCAGCTATTCTTGTCGAGCATGGCATATCAGTTTCCCAAGCGTCACAAGGTTTTAGTGAAGCATCGTTGAAAGAAATGCCATTGGATGAACCAGACAGGCCGTGGCAACCTGAAGAGGTAGATATATATACACCTCATGCAAATGTATGCAATTCGGTGCTAAATATTGACTGATATAGAAAGAGCTTGCGAGAAGAAGAGATTTGCGATCCTTAACAGTGTTCAGGTATGTGTCTAGATCAATGCATCATCAGCTAGTGACTGAATACTAATGACATGTTCCTCTAATGTAGTATCGATCCACCTAATTGCCAAGATATTGATGGTATGTAGTGATCAATTTGGATGCTTTGTATGCTTACCATGTTCCTTTTAGATGCATTATCGGCTCGTGATCTCGGCAATGGTCTTATTGAGCTTGGTGTTCATATTGCAGATGTCAGCTATTTCGTAAAGGAGAATTCATTAACAGATCTCGAAGCAAGGGCTAGGTAATCACTTCGATGATCTCTTCAAGACATCGCATCTGACCATTGCAATGATAGAGGTACAACAGTGTATTTAGCTGATCGTCGATTCGATATGCTTCCTTCAGTGCTCAGCGAAAGAGTATGCTCATTAAGAGAGAATGTGGATCGTTATGCTGGTATGGTTGATGAAGCTATTGTTTATCATTTTCATCATGCTAATGAAATGCTTCTAGTGTCTGTTTTATGGACTATGGATAGCAAGACTTTTGAAGTTAAGAATACTTGGTTTGGAAGATCTATTATTCGGTCCAACTGTGAAATGGAATATGAACAGGCACAACAACTACTTGATGGAGAGCCAGTCGCCACCAATCTCGGTAGGTCATGATCTGCTTATAGCAAGAGTATTCGTTAACACGTGATCTATGTAGATCGTGAGCTAGGAAACAAACTTCGACCATCGATTCAAAAACTGGCAACAATTCTTCGAGCCATGAGAGTAAGACTTGCATTTTATCTATCTGATGATAAGCTCACCTTATGGAACTTCATATAGCAAAACCGGTTATCCAAGGGTGCATTGGAACTTGAAAGCAGCGAAGTGAAATTCAAGATCACTGAGAATCACAAGATTACCGATATCAATATCCTTTTTGATTTGATCTTACAACATCATATATTGCTTGTCATTTGATCGATCCTTAACCACTGCAGCACTTCCTAAAGACACCAAGGAGATCCATGGACTTGTTGCTGAAGCAATGATTATGGCCAATGCCTATGTCGGCAAACGTGTATATGATGGTTTCAAGGAAGCTGCTATTCTTCGACGACATCCTCCTCCAAATCCAGGTCAATTTGATATGCTGGTCAAGGCTGCAGAAAGCAGAGTAAGTTGGATTACAAAGTCTTTGATCAAAAATGACTGATCTAGATATCATTGAGCAGGGATTCTCGATTGACTTTTCATCCAATTTGGCTCTGTCAAAATCGCTACAACACATTGCTGACAAATGCCGCGACGATCCAGAAATTGCTCGTTTGATGAAGACAATGGCAACAATCGCTATGAACGAAGCAGGGTGAGTACAACAATGATGATCTATATCTATGACATTGCAGCTGATTGATAGTTAATAGTTACATATCCTCTGGACATTATCCAGTTGATCAATACTTCCACTATGGTCTTGCTCTTGATTTCTATACCCATTTTACAGTAAGTTGATCCAAATCAGCAGGTCTTATATACATGACTAACACATTGCTATCAATCAGTCTCCCATCCGAAGATATGCAGATGTCGTCGCTCATAGACAACTCTTGATGTGTGTGAATGATGAAGTGGCACTAGCAGACTGTGGAACCAAGATATCAAGCATGACTCAAGACAACAAGGTTTCCGAGATATGTGACAATCTTAATCTGAAATCAAGAGAATCTAAGTTTGCACAAAGGGTACGTCAGCAACAAAAGTGTAATATTTATGTAGTCATTAAGATTTTCTGCTTTAGGATTCTACCGAGCTCTTCCAAAGTCTCTATGTTCTGCAGAATGTATGTCGTCACGTATATATACATGATCAGGATGCACTAACCTATATCTTCTTAGACTGTCAATGGTCCATTGATAGAGACTGGCGTCATTGCAGAGATCAGATCCAATGGATTCTTCGTCTTTATACCCAGGTAATTGGAGGTATCATTGACTTTATAAGCACCGTATTGACAAAAGTATCCTATAGGTTTGGCTTGAAAGGACCAGTCTTCCTTGTTGGTAAAGATGGCAAGACTACAGTACCCCTGTCACTTCAATCAGGCAATAGTGAACATGGTATGTGCCTTTGATTTTGTTACATACAATGTGCTAAATTCAAGTATACTACAGATGAGGAGTATTTGCCCAATTGTGACATTCAAGTGGATATGCCGACTGCTATCACTGTAACAGCTGCCACCCTGCCAAAGCCTATCGTCTTTAGTCTTTTCGATCATGTCCGTGTATCACTCAAGTTACGCAAATCACATGCACATCGCCACATGGTGTATATGACGCTGATCGATCTTCAGTCATCTGAATTGCCATCCAAGAAAATGACATCGAGTGAAATGATGCAATCCATTATCGCCAATAACAATGACGACAGCGACATGACCACCAATCAACAACACATGCCCAACACTACCACCATGTCTAAACAAGAAATTGAAGCACGAAGAGAATTGAAAAAGTCGACCAAGCATCAAGGCACGATGTATGAATTACTAGAACAGTTTAGAAAGATATCAATTACAGAGAATACAACTAATTAAAGGGATGTCGTTGGGTTCAAAAGAAGATTATGTCCTGATTCATTAACTTGAAGAGCCTTTGCCACTAAAAGTGGATACTTGAATACGATCCTCCTTAATCATATGAATGAAGTGATTTATTTGATGGAATACATGATGAGCTATAGGTAATGATGATGCACCATTGCTAAGGATGCTTATGATATGATGTTGTTTGTTGAAGGTGATTGGGTCGTGTCAGATGTGGTATCGTGCTGAACAATATCAGAAGCGATCGGTTCTTGTTGAGAAACCAACATGGATGGGAGCATTTCGTTGGTGGATGGAGTAATTGGTGTCGGTCTAGTATTGTTGTTGTTGTTGCCTAACATGATCTGACCAAATAGAGCGCTATCATACAAGAAATCGAAACTGTTGAAATCGATATCACCATTGTTGGAATTAAGTGTTTCCTGTAGCAAGGGCAATGCTGATTGTTGTTGTGGTAATAAAAGTGGAAAATCCGCTCCAAAGTCTGATTGTAAGTGCTGCTGGATATCTTCAATAGTTGAAGGATTACTTGTAGTAGTGTTGTTATCTTCCTGCTGTAGCAAAGTTGGGTCAGTTGCTTCATCAGTCGCTGCTTCAGCTGTTGTAGCGGGATATCCATCACTTGGTTGTATCATATGCTGCTCGCTATACAGTTTTGTATGTGTCAATAAAAGATCCTTGGTAGTGAGTGCCAATCGTTCACACATGGGCCAATAGGGTCGTAGATTCTAACATGCGATATCTTAGTACATTTTCAAGTCGTAAATAGCGTTTGGTATGACTTACATCAATCATGTCATAAAGTACTTCCAAGCCGTGTCTGCTTTTAACATAGGATTCTGGGTCACGAGAAAATGTGGATGTCATCAAGACTGTAGCGCAAATATAAGCACTGTAACCCATGTATGGCCAGATATTCCTTCCACATAGCTCTCGTAACAATCCAAATAATACCATGGCTTCGTCAATGCATGATCTGCATGTGCTGATACTTGACTGAAGTGCTTGATATACATGTGTTGGAACATCACCAGGTTGAACATCATTGTGAGCCAAACTTGCGCGATGCATCACCAACATCGTTGTACACCATATGGCATGAGACGTTAACCAGATAGTCAAGTAATTCTGGCTGGCACTGTCTTTGTGCTTGTTGACGTTGAATGTATTGAACTGAAATTGCTGAGGAAGATTGGCTTTCCATTTTTGTAAGCGAACATCAAGCATTGCAAAGTCGGTAGCAGGTGGCCATATAAGATCCTCGGATGATGCATCAGACTTGATATGTGTGATGAAGCTGTTGACTTGTCCAAAGAGCACCACCAACTCCAAATAATGTCGCGTTACATCCATCAAAGAATCGTTGGTGACTTGTGTATCATGGATTGATGTGCATTGATAATAATCCAGTAGCAAGACGCTCTCTTCAACAGTAGGCAAAGCTGCATCAAAACTAGAGGCACCAAAGTATTGGGGTCTTCCTGTACCGGCACTAGCAAATCTATGACAACATATTGTATTCATATATAAACATGAAACCAAATTAAAGATGTGAGCACTTACTTGTCCAATGCAAAGCAACTCCAGAATATACGCCTTCTGAGAGCCATGGCAGCCGCGTCAATGGTTCCATCACTTCTCTTGATTGGCTTACTCAAAGTCTCTTCTTTGTTCAATCCAAGCTCATGGCATATCCTTTCCAAATACAACATTGTCTTATCAGATTGGCTGTTTTCTCCTCATAGTATGATAGATAATGTTTTACCTGACTGCAATACCACCATACATCCAAGCTCTATATCACTATGGTTACTATCTTTCAACTGGTGTAACCTAAAAGACAATGGGCTTGTCATACCTTGCACCAGATGCACGGCCATATTCCAAACACGCCATGATACCCCAGAACTGCAGATTTGGTATAGTTGGTTCAAGCATAGTGATATCAACCAGTGATGATGCCTTGACTGCAAAACGTTCTCCAGCCCAATAAGGTGGATCGACCTTGATAAGTGGATGATCCGAAAACCTGGATATAACAAGTAAATGCCTTGCATTGTTCCTGTCCAATATGCACAGCTTACCTTGCACCAATAGCCATAATAGCCCATAACAGTGGTCGAGATACAGTGCCATCATGAATAGAGCGTTTCAATGTCTTTCTGTGCACGAGCGGGAAAACTGAATTCAAATGCTTGAAGAACAGGTCAACGAGATGAATCAAGATATCCATTGGAGGATAAAGGTCCTTGTCATCGCCAAACAGGGGATTTTGACTTGCTTTGGAAAGAGATGGCACTAGAAAGTCATCATCGATCATTAGGATCCCAATCATGTAAACACATTTCATATTACCATCAGCCGCCTTTTTGTTCATATGTGATGGTGACAAGGGATGAGTCGAGTTGCTGTTGTTGCTGACATAATCTTCACCATTTGACAGGCGACGCTCCAGTTGGGCTATTCGTTGTTCAAGCACTTGCACATAGCCTTTCCTTGGTCCTCGTTTACGACTTTCAGAATATTCGCACGCGATGGAAGCTTCTTGACAGTGTAAACAACTGGGCTTTGTGCCATCGCATCTCATCTAAACCAAAGACAGGCTGCCATTAGGGGATATTCAAAGAAGTACATTTCAAATACCTTTTTCTTTCTGCAAGGCTCACAAGCCTGTGTTGCTCTCACGCGTTTCTTGCCTGCACTGGATCTGGTGTCAGCATTGCTCAACATGCTATCGAAGAACAAGTTATCCCCACACACTACTCCACTATGTAGCTGTTACACATACTTTCATTTTCGGTGGGAAAGAGCTTGAGTTAATAGTTCATCCGTGATGTGGTGTTATCAACCCAGACATTAATGGCAACTCCAACAAGCAGCCAAGTTAGATTAGGATACCCTAATAGTTCATGCTAGCATCAACTCATTAAATAAGCGTACTATTGCAAAGACTGTAACATGAGAATGATATTTCCTCATTTCTTCCACCAGTTAAGCCGATTGGGCTTATGTTTTGACTTTAAAGGAGCCATACTATAGCTAATGAATCGAGATCTAGTGAGCCAACTGATTAAAAATGCTCTTTAACATCACATACAGCTCTAGGAAACATAAATGATATTCCTTGACTGATGTATGATCATATCGGGAATATCTTGTTAAGACGCCGCATGATGGTTGGTATGTAGGAAGATGATAAGCAAGTTCATGTTCCATTTTGTTCAATGATAGTATGACATCCAAACACAAGGTTACAGTGATATATTTGATAAAGAGTGATGATGTAGGAAGCTAGGAGTACTAGATAAGGTAGTGGTTGTGTTGGTATATGTGAATGTTTGTCGTGGCACCTTATGCAAATTGATAACGGATGTCGAAGAGAGGTGGCACAACGTGGAGATGGTGGCCTTATCCTTGCTAGATAGCCTTGTGAAGACCATATGCCACAGGTGTCATATCGTTCGATATGAAGAAGGCTTGTTGCACGTCGCTTTCAGTCACTTGAACAGATATAATGGCCCTATAACTCAGAGTTAGATATCAGTCGCAATGAAAGATTGTTGACTGATATGCTACCCTTCTCTCACGCCAGCTCCTGATCGTATGCCACCTGGTGTACTTGATTGTCTTGTACTTGATATTGGTTAAAGGGCACAAATCACGTTCCACAGCTATCACAATGCTTGATTGCAAAGATTGGATATCAATGCCTCGTTTCAAGGGGTACTTTTACGACTTGGTCTTACCTTAAGAGTCAAGAGATCACCATGATGTATCCACGACAATGAAAGTAAGACAACAATGAAACACTAATGAAAGACCAGTACATGTATTAGCTATAATCCACATGTTTCCAAAAAGACTACCCCCAAGATACTTACTACTAAGAGCTTTGACAGCATGAGCGATCAGAGTGATGTAAAGTAGGAAAGAGATGATCCCTGATCATGTGCTGAATTAACAGAAAAAGTCATGATTGCTTGTTGAGAATGATACATAAGCTGATAAAGTAAAGGAGTTGTGTATCAACAACAAAGAAGAGCCTGGATGTAATGTTGTTTTAGCGTGATGTAACTTGGTCACACACGCTTGATTTCATTGTATTACGCATAAGGAAAAGAGGACGTAGTGGTCGATGGTGCCAAATTGCCTTGTAATCATACTAATATTGATTGGTGCTCTACATCATCGTCCACCATTTGAGCCAGTTAACGCGTTATAGCCTTCCACTTTTATTGTCAAGTTGATTGGATTGCTTGCTGATTGCTGATATCATCATCATACAAGTTGCTGGTAGTTGGCCAAAGACAAAAGATCGATATAACAGTGTATATGAACAAGTCGTTTCGATGGTAGAAAGAGATGTCAACACGAGGACAAAGCTGCTGCTCATCTACTTCCCAATGTCAGTTTGGAATGTCGAAAAGTCAACAATGGACCCAACTCCTTACTTTCTACTTTAGAATGGCTGCGATCGCTTTCAGTATCCTTGGTGGATTGGATTTTCTCATTGTTGTCAAAAGAGAGAGGCACGTTCTAATTTGGCATGATCTTTGATGCGTTTCAGGAAGCGACACTCCCAGCCTGTTAATCATCAGTGCTCCACAAGTTTGGCCTTGGCTTTTATATTTGATGAACTTGCTTTAGCTATACATTAGATCTTCTTATGACTCAATCATAATAAATGATGCGCATAGTTTGCTTGAATGAAAAAGGGAAAGTGTGGTACTGTTTTAGAGAAGCCATGTACAGAGACATTTACTAAACCATGATGCCGTGATAGTACCTTTTATATCTCATGTCAAGAAAATGAATGTGCTTAGTCGTCAGCCCATGGTGGATCAAGGTCGCTGATCATGTTTGCTCTAGTGACAACAAGAAGTATGCCTATAAAAAGCTAAAAGTCTAGATTATCAAAGCATTATCCATTCTCTTGATGTCGAGCTGGGGGCAGTGGGTAATCGGCTAAAAGTTTTCAACATGCTGTATGTAACAGCTGTTGAACCAGTTTGGCGGAGTAGCTTATTGGTCTGCATGAATTTTGATAATGACGACTCTTTCCTTTCTAAGAAGTCACTCGAAAGCTGTACACAATCAAACGACAAACGACGATCACCACCTTGACAGTACAGAAAGGGATGTGTATCTTTTATTGCAAGTCATCGGTCTTCAGGTCCCAATTCTTTACATGGGAACTATGATGCATGTCTGTGTTCAGCAGGAGAAGTGATGTCTTGCATCAAGATCTTCTCACGCCACTATTATTATGCGTCTGCTCACCTCTTTTTCTTTGCAACACCCTGGTTCTTGGTGTCTACAAACAATCCGCCTTGTACCATCTTTTATTGCTAGTTGCTTTCAGCTTCTATCATAAGCATGGCGATCTTATAGGAGGCCTATTTAGTACTATTCGAGTCGCTTGGATAGTATGCGATGCTTAAAAAGGCACTTGTATGCGTGTGAGTAAACCGCATGGTGTCATGTGGTATCCAGAGTTCCAAAGGAAAATAAAACAAAAACAACTTGGTGGTGTGAGCATGTTCCAAGGGAACAGGACCCCGCTCCCACACCAGACTTCAAATAAATTTCCATTTTAAAAGGACTACTTTACTTGTTCATCTTCTTTAACTTCTTTCTTTCACATATATACATCTCTATATCCTTTATATCATCTTCCTTGATCGTTGTAGCTGACTTCAAGACCAATGGATAGCCAATTTGCCGGAGAAAAGAAGGAAATTGACCAAAACAACTGCGTGGATGCAGACAATGTCACTTTGAATGGCTTTAGCTTTTGTGCACGTCATGGTCTCGAAGTGTGTACAAAATGCCCTACTGACAACCGTGGTATAAACAACATGTCGGTGGAAGATATGCTTCATGAAAAGGTTGACCAGGCGGTTCTGGAGAAGAAATGGAAAGGCGATGATCGTGAACCTTTCTCTGTAGCTCACCAATGGACGCGTCTCTCAAATGGCAAGCCTGGTTGTATGACGCACAAGGAAGTTGCTTGTCCCGAATGCTTTAACTGGAATGAAAAGGTCTTAAGTGGTATTCAAGGAGCAAAGAAGACTGCTAGACGCGCTAGAAACAAGGCTCGTGCTGAAAAGAATGCTGCAGTTGAATAAACAAGTTGATGCGGCTGTTGATCACGCCATCTTTCTCCAACATGTATATGCATCATTTTATCTTGCTGCTTGATGAATTTTCTCTTTGATACATGTACGGCTGATAATTAGCTTGGGATAAGAGTAAGGATAATGTGTAAGGATGGGTAACCAGTAACAACTTTTGCAAGGGGTGGGAATGATATCCTTGGTACACACTTGTGTGCAGCTTCAGTGAAATTGGTGAGAACTAATAGTCCCACGTGTCCAGTATGAGTATACACAACACACAAAACACAGCGTAACAGGCAAACATGTCGTCGTTATGCATTCTTTTAAGACATTCTGCTAGACAACATCAATTGTCAACATCCAAGTAAATACAATGATACTTGATATAAGCTTTCACCCCATCTATAGGCAGGTACTTATGTCATAAGGACTTTTGTTCTACGCATCACGTGTATATGGTACAAGTGGCGACTTTTTCCAAGGACTTGCTTTATTCACTTTTGATCATGTGCTATTACAAATACAAAGCTTCCTTCGCTTCTTGGTGTCTTGAATTACATATGCAGCCATGATAACAAGCACAATTGATGGCAAGTCTTAATAGGCAGCCATATGCCTAAGTATTGTATTCAACAGCATCACATAAGGAGTTGACAATGTTTCTTTACCATTAGGTACAACATGGTTGTCTTTATTTAGGAAGGAGATTACGATGTCCGCTCATTGGTTGCTTAGCAGTGTTCATCATCTACAATGCTCGGCCATTGAGCCAAATACTGCTGATATAAGGTATATATTTACATGTAATTGAACACTATAACAATATCGATATTAGGAATTGACTATCTAAAGGTGTGGTGGCATTGGAATAGACCATGGGGTCCGATAGTGTGGAGTAGCACTCGCATTATTGTATCTTATATTTGGTGTTTCACAATTAACACGGGGCGAGCACCTTTCTTTTCCTTGTTCCCGCCATGGCTACAAACAGCAATCCACATCGCTCAGTAGTAACGGCTGAACGTTCACCGTTATCGTATACCAGTTCTTCATTGAGAGGCGCACCGGGTAGTCGTCGTGAACGACTTCGTTCTTTTGCACGTGCCACCAGTCAAGTCATCAAGCAAGAGATCAGCAAGTACTATGATACACTACCAGCCAACAACGATGACCATGCTAGTGTTAAAGACAACGATTCTATATCAAGCAAACCAAGGTCAACAGTTGAATCGACACGTCCTTTACCACCTTCTCGACCAGGTGTCGTTAGAACCAGAACACAATCCATGGATGATTTGGAACCATCCAATAGCAGTAGCACCAGCACCATTACACCCGACAGTGGGAAACCCCATTGTATGTTATTTCCGACTTACGCCTGTAAGACAATTGATAACGACAATCAAACAATATGGCGTGTACGATTGGCAGGATGGACATTTGCTTTACCTGGATCAAGTCGTATTGAACGTTGGATTCTAGGTAGGATGATAGTATACTGATTGACTTGTGACAAAAGAAGCTTACAATGATATCATCTATAGCTGCAGGGCGGACATACGGCGGTCTTTCCGCTAATTCGGCAGAGGATGTGCATTTTGCTCGATTGTTGAATCAGTTTCGATGTCAAACTATGCGAAGCGTGGATCTACTTTTATCAGTCGTTGATGTCATTCCAGTGGATAGAGCTCTAGTATATCAACATCATTCATCTTCATCATCATCATCATCACCTTCATCATCATCAACATCTTCCTTATCCGACACTGCTACTGATACAACACCAGCAATAACAACATCTACACCATCACATCATAAAAGTCCTTTCAGTTTACATCATATTCGTGACAAGGCAACAGATGCTCTAAAGGCTTTTATGATCAACTCGGGACCCACGGGACGTTTTGAACATCTGCTGACGCTTGATCTCTCTCATACAATCCATGATGCAACTCGAAAGATGCTTCGGTTAAAAGCTTCATTTGGCAATAGACTAGGTATTTGTATTATTTCTTTGTTGGATCAACATGTTCTCATCATGAATCATATTCTTTTATAGATGCCACTCATCACGATGGATATGTTGACTTGATTGAACCTGAGGGAATCTCTATTATTTCGGTAAATAGAAATGATCAGCTGACAAGGATTCAAAGTGTCTCATCTTTTGTGATGTTTATATAGGACATTGATGACACCATCAAGATTACTGGTATCCTCGATGGAAAAGACACCATTCTCCAGAACACTTTCTTCCGTAAAGCTGATCAGGTGCCTGGCATGTCAGAAGTTTATCGCAAATGGGTGGATCTAGGTGCCCATGTGCATTATGTATCCAATTCTCCATGGCAAGTGTATCCAGCACTCAGTGAATTTCTGCATGATCAGCAATTCCCACCTGGAAGTATTCATCTGCGTGCTGTCAGTACAGGCGACTTGATTCGAAGAAAAGCTGCACAACATAAACTAGATGTGATACCCCAAATCATTCAGGTACTTTGAACATTTTTATTCATTATTCCATCATTAACACTAGTTTCATTGTTAAGGATTTCCCTAAACGTAAATTCATTCTTGTTGGTGACTCTGGTGAACGTGATCCTGAAATGTAAGTGACTCTTTGTATCTTGATGGATTCAATGCTTATGTTTTCTTTATTAGATATCGTATGCTTTATGATCGCTTCCCTGATCAGATCATCAAGATATTTATCCATGATGTGACAAGTGAACGAGCCAAACGAGCAGATCAACGAGAGCTTGAGCGATCAGATTCGTATTACAATGGATTGAAAAGGTTTCTTAGCAGAGAACAGCCACCAGGTTTACCACCACGACCCCAACGAAGTGGTACTTCAACAACAGCCATCATGGAAGTCATTGGAGATACTGATATACCAGAAGAAGAGAAAGTCATGGAGGATCCAGCTGTTCCACTCAAGACCAAGCTTGATATATTCCAAGAGAGAATGGAAGAGATAGCAAAAGGTTTACCAGAAGACACATTTACATTGTATACCCTAGCATCCCAGCTGGTCACGGTAAGTTAGGAAGGCAAAAGCAGCTTTATATGATACTAAGATGTTGTCATTTAGGATGCCAAAGTCTCTTCAGCATTTGCTCAAACACAACAACCCCTTATACAGTTATAGTATCTCCCCATGTATACATTGTTTTCTCTTTTACAACCCTTTCATTGTATTAATCCTTGACCATTGTTTTACAAAACAACTTGAGCCTAAATGCATCTACACCATTGAGATAATATCTATGTAATCGTTTGTCCTTGATGAATCCAAGTCGTTGATATAAAGCAAGTGCTCCTTGATTGGTATATTCAGTCTCCAAGACGACCTGTGGATGGTGTTGGTCAATACATCATTCTCCTTGCAACAAACAATCTTCTTTCATACCTCATCTGCATCCTGCTCTTTCATGGCACGTATAGCTTTTTGAACAAGTGTAGTACCAATAGCTCGCTTACGGTATTCTTTGGCAACAGCCAACATGGCGATATATCCTCGGTTCCTATTCTTGTGCTGATCCAGCTTGCAGATAATAACACCAACACAACGATCCGCGTCCATTGCCTGTCATGGCCATGTGTGTATAAGAGAGAGATTCAAGAACGTTGCTCTCTTCACACCCGTGTTACCAAAAAGCATAGTTTAGGCCAGTTATGAATAAAGTAGCGATACGTGTATATCGAATATGGTTCGGAAAGGTCGTTCTCAATAAGTTGAATAACTGCTGGTAGCTGTAACTCTGAAGTGTAATCTACAAAGTGAATCTCTTGCTGGTCGTCTGCCATGGTGGTGGTGTAAAAGGAAAAGAGTACAATTGTGTCGGTGTCATAGTCGGTAGACCAATTTAGCTCAAATTGCAGTGTATCTCGACATTTGACTACATGTCTTGTTTAATGTAAGAGTGCATGGTAGCACAGTTTAATCCATCCACTTTCTGGTGCTTCACAAAAGAGTCCTTTTCATCATGTTACATGTCAACACCTGCTCAACTAACTCCCTTATATTCCCATTTCTTGATAAACCTTCTACAAGTAAAACGACTATCTATGATTGGTGTGTATATATGAACAGCAATAGTGTGCAAGAACATTGGATGGTGAAATAAAGAGAATGGAGAATCAAATTCAAGCAATATCTAGCTGCTTCTTCAGTTCATCGACCAAATCATTGCTGGCACTGTGCTTGAGAACGTCATCACTGAGCTTGATGACACGCTTTCCATTGCAATACCACATCTTGATCACCATATTCATGGGCTGACTCTTTTCATTGGGGTTGCTGATCTTCTTAAAGTCGTTGGTAAGCGATGTGCCGATACCAAAGCTAGCACCAATACCAGCTTCTTGTGTCAAGTGCAATAGTTTGATAGCACGTGATACATCCAATGCATCAGAAAACACAATCACCTTGGTCTTTGGATCAATGCCAAGTGATTTGTAATGATCGATAATGTGATAAACAAATTCAGAGGGATCACCAGAATCTTGTCGCACAGCTGCATATTTGTTTGCAAGATCCTTGTCAAAATCTCGAAGAAAAACATCGGTCGTGTATGTGTCGGTCAAAGCAACGCCCAATGCACCATGATAAGTCTCGTACCACTTTTTCAATGCAATCCCATTAGCATGCTTGACACCTTCCAATGCTGAAATAGCCATAAAGAACTCGTGTGCTTCAAGTTATTAGTTTATCCATTGCTTCATGATAACTGGTTCATAACAACTTACCTACAGTGCCAATGGCAGGTGTACCATACTTTTTGGCAAAATAGACATTGCTAGTACCAGTGAAAACACCTTTGGGTTCAGTAGTCGATGCCTTGTACTTGTCAGATGCTTCCTTCAATGCATGCATCACAGTGTCATGTGTCTTGAAATCACGTCGTCGTCGAGTACCAAATTCAGAAAACTTGCATCCATTCTCGAGTAAAGTCTTGCACTTGTCAGCAGCATTCTGAGATTGACCATCATAGTTCCAGTCGCGGTCGACAAACTTGAAATAGGCTTCTGAAATCAAGGCTAACAATGGCACTTCATACAAGATTGTTTCATGCCATAATCCAGTGACTTTAAGCTCCAGTTCACGTGTTTGTGGATCAAACTTCATATGCACTTGTTCTTCGGGTCGATAACGGAATTGAAACAGGTATTCGGCATAGTCCTTGTCAAAAAAGTCCATGGAAGCAATATACTCGCGTTCTTCAGCTGTAAGTGCCAATTCATTCATATCTAGATAGATCATGTTTAGTGTCTATAGTACAAATAAACATATAACTTGCTATCTATACCCTTGATCTGCTTCTCGAGCCATTCGGCAGCTTCAACATTCAGTTGCAATTCCTTGTCTCGGTTGGTGAATTCATAAACGACTTCAGCGTCTCGATAGTGCTGTAGCACAGCATATTGCATGGTGAACTTGTACAGATCGTTGTCTAGAATGGAAGGGAAAACCTGGTGCTTTTGTGTCGCCATGGTGGAATGTTGAAGAGGAAGAAGAAAGGGAGAGAGAAATTTGGCTGTATCGCGTCTGCTGCATCTTATCACACATTTTGGCGTCAGCCTGCATGATATAACATGGGTGGACATACACTTTGCATGTGTGTTTGGTCTCTTCTCATAGCACATGACCATAGATTTGCTGCTGTACATGACTTGGAAGTACTGTTGCAGTAGGTGAATGCAATCCTGTTTTTAACTTGCAGTAATCCAAAGCTTTGATCGTCTTACTGAACTTTTATAATGACATCAGTCAATAAGTGAGTGTTCTCTGCCAAGTGGACACGTGTAATGACTAACCAAATGCCATGGATGACCTGCTCCTCTTCCCCATACATCCACATGCCAACTAGTTTACAAATTTTGTATATAAAAAGTCTCTTCTGGAATGCACAATTTGCTCTTCAAAAGTTTTATGATAGAAGAATGTAGGAAAGGATTACAGGGTGTGAGGATATTGAAACACAAAAAGAAGTGTGAAAGATTGTATGCGTGGGATGATGTTATGTCTTTAAGCACCGATCTTCTTGTCCAAGACATTGCTATCACAAAAAGTATTATTAGATCCCATCTACTTGACCAATATATCCTATTCTACTTACCGAACAGTCTTAACAATGACCTTGTCATCAGGGAATGCAAATTCTTCCAAGTTCTTAGCATAAGGAGTAGGAACGTCGGCACCAGCGACACGAACCATAGGAGCATCCAAGTAATCAAATGCATCAGCTAAAGAGATGTGATTTAGTAACATGATCCATAAAGAGTTTTGATGTAATACTTACATTCCATGACTTGAGCAGCAATTTCAGAACCAACACCATAGGAAGCCCAGCCACCTTCAACAGTGATGAGACGATTGGTCTTCTTGACAGAGGCAACAATGGTATCAACATCCAAAGGACGAATAGAACGCAAGTTGACAACTTCAACAGAGATACCGCTCTTTGCCAATTCTTCAGCAGCCTTCATGGAGAAGCCAACAGAGCGAGAGTGGGAGACAATAGTGATATCCTTGCCTTCACGTTCAACCTTAGCCTTACCAATAGGTAAGACATAGTCAGAAGAAAGAGCTTCAGCGGACATGGGATAAGAGACACCATATTCAAGTTCGTTTTCAAGGAAAACAACAGGGTTAGGATCACGAATAGCAGCCTTCAAAAGACCCTTTGCATCTTCAGAGTTCCAAGGAGAAAGGACCTTAAGACCAGGAACAGAGCCATACCAAGCAGCATAGCATTGAGAATGTTGAGCAGCAACACCAGCAGCAGCACCATTAGGACCACGGAAGACCATAGGGACAGTAACAACGCCACCAGACATGTAATGAGTCTTGGCAGCAGAGTTGACGATTTGATCAATAGCCTAAAGACATTCATTAGCATCCTTGTATTATATCCACGTCATTTTTCCTTACCTGCATAGCAAAGTTGAAAGTCATAAACTCACAAATAGGCTTAAGACCACTCATGGCAGCACCAACAGCCAAACCAGCAAAGCCGAGTTCAGTGATGGGAGTGTCAATAACACGCTTTGGGCCAAACTTGTCCAAAAGACCCTTGGTAACCTATGAACAACCGGAATGATCGGAAGAAAACATTTCAATGACCCCAATCTTTTTCGTATGTTTTCCCGACTTATCCCAATATACCTTGTAGGCACCATTGTATTGGGCAACTTCTTCACCAAGAAGGAAAACCTTTTCATCACGAGCCAACTCTTCCTCCAAAGCTTGGTTCAAAGCATCACGAACAGTCATCTATTATGAAAAAATGAGTATTCATAGACCTGTCAAGCTTTTTTCTTGTTGACATGTGTTCAGTTACCTCGACAGAGCTGCTCGAATTGAAACGTTGTTGACTGACAGCATAAGCAGAAGAGAAAGCAGGCTTAACAGCACGTTTAGCAGTAGCAGCAATGGGAGCGATGCGGTGAAGCGATGAGAGGAAGGTCATTGTTGTTTAGGTTGGACACACAAAAGAAGAGAAAGGGGAAAAGACGGGTCAAGTGCAGTCAAACCAAAGCTGCTGGCTGGGAAAAAAATTGCTGCTGAGCGAATCGGGTGCGCGTTGGGGAAAGGTGCAAAACTGAATATATTCGTCCGAAGTGTAGTATCTTCCCTGAAACTCCCGGTGGATAATGTCTGTGCTTTTTGATAGTAGAACAGTCTTTTGTACCTGATTATTGCCACGTGCCATGTACACATCCATCTCCCAATAAGCAATAAACATTGATCAATAAGCATTTATTGTAACATTCTTGTCTTTATCGGTATCAGACTACGCCTTAAGAGAGAGAAAAAGAAATAGTAAATAAGTGTGTGGAGGAGATTGAATGGCTGATTCAAGTAAGGTATAGTAAAAAGATGTCTAAGTAACGAGATTGCGAAAAGGGGATAGATGTAACTGTTGTGCATATACAATTGCTTTTTGGTGGTGCCTTGGTATCTATCGTCCATTGGGTAATGATCCACTGGACCTCTTTTGATTCTTGGAACATTCTTTGGCAAGTGGATGATCAGCTGGTGTTAATAGCTCGAAACTGCACAACAATTCTTCGCTCACGCTCATGATGGCTCCAAAGTTGTCAAATTCGCCACAATAATTGGGTGCAGAGAACACAGTCACCAAGGATCGACCACCAAAGAACTCGTAGCCATCTTCAACAACCTACAAGCATGAATTCTTGTAAGTTATGCATTGTCATCATGTCAATATAGACTTACCATATGCCCACGACACACCAGATCGAGATCAAACTTGGCAAGGAATTCATCCAACACCTTCTTACCAAAACAATATGATACGCCACGCTCATTATCTTCCCAATCCACAGTGACATCAGATGGATCAGACCACAACAAGTCATTGAGCAAGCCATAATCAGGTACATCAGTAGGTCGTTGAATGTTGCGGACTTCATCCATGTTGTGCAACGAAGGTGATAAACCACCATGAACACAGAAAATCTTGCCAGCCACCAATGCAGCAATAGGAAGTGTGTTGAATGTATCCACAAAGGTACGCCACATTTTGGTATTCAATCGACGTTTGCATTCATCATAAAAGCCATACACTATCAAGATTGTCAATAAAAGCATTCATCATTCATTGTAACTGCTCACCTTTTGTCACATTGGCACATTCATGATTTCCACGTAACAAAAAGAAGTTTTCAGGATATTTGATCTTGTAACATAAGAGCAACAACATGGTTTCCAAACTTTGCTTGCCACGATCCACATAATCGCCTAGGAACAGATAGTTGCTGCTTGGTGGGAACCCGCCCATCTCGAAAAGTCGAATAAGATCCGTGTATTGACCATGAGTGTCACCAACAATCTTGACAGGTGGTGATAACTCCAATAATGACTACAATTCACAATGTTAGTTCAAGATCCTCTTGCATATCTATCTATTGAAAGACTTACAGGCTGATTGAGAAAGATTTCCATAGCGGAGCGACAGATGGCAACCACTTCACTATTCTTAAGGCACAAATGCCTTGACACCTTTGTATATCCAGCATTGATAAGACGTTCAATGTAATCATCAATCTCTGCTTGAGTGACAGCTGGTGTATTATAACTTGCAACCGAGTTGACAGTAAGTTGATTCATGGAGCCAACAGTCAATTGATTATTGTTGAGTGTGTCATTGTCTGGAGCACCATTCATGCCTTGGGGTGGCCAAAAATCAGATGCTGCTAATAGCTTATGCTGCTGTGGATGAGCTACTTTGCCGCCAAATGGATCCCGAGACTGGCCATTGACACCACCACCACCACCTTGAATAGTATCTTGTTGCTCGTCTTCTTCATCGTTGCCCGATTGTTGCTGTTTGTCTCTAATGGGATAGTCTGGATTCAACTGTGCTAAAGCCGATGCTCCTCCTCCTCCTCCTCCAGATGAAGCTCTTGCTCCTGGAGGAAGCGATTGACGATGTTGTGAGTTGAGTAAGATAGAGTTGACTGATTGGGTAGTGTTGACACTGTATTCGTTATCCTCGGTAGCTGTTGCATTGGGTCGTGCTGGTGGAGGCATACTTTTTGTTGCACGTCGTCCATTGCCTACTCCTCCTCCCTTTTTGCCGTTACGTTTGGATATGTTGTTTCCCATATGTTGATTGTATTAAAGAGGAGAGAAAGAGCAAGCCAGTTTTCTTCTCAGCATGCCGAATTTCCTTTGCGGCGAAACAAATCCATCCATCTTCATCAACATCCTCTTTGTCATGTATTAGAACTAGTTGTTACATTAAAGGGGTAGAATAAACTAACCCATCATCCATCATCATCCTCATTATCATATCTGCATATGAAAAAGATACAACATGTGTTATTCCTTTTATTCATAAAGCAATGACCCACAAGGTCATCATTGAGCGGACATTGTACCTTTTTTGGCCTGTACATCCGATAACTTGGTGTTTTACCATGGTTGAACAGCAAGACACCAGTGCATGAAATTGGATATCATCACTTGTTGAAGTAATGGTCGTTGTGGATTAGCCAACTTGATATGTGACATGCGATACACTGATTGTTGCATGTGAATAGATAAACTTGGTTGCTGTTGTAGATCGCTTCTCGAACGTGAAACAAGGGTGGCTAGTCTTGTTGTTTTGGTACCTGGTAATGAAGCCAATAAACGTCTCGATAGGGAAAAGCGTGGTGGATATTCATCACTGCTGTGTTTGTCTTGACCAAATCTCCCACGAATCACTGACTTTAACCACCAAGAATTCCTCTTGTTCTTCTCATTACCCTTGCACGTGAGTACTAGATTCGAAAGTGACCTACGTAATCCCCGTCGATCTCTTGGCGGAGAACATGTTTCATTATTGTTACTTGATGATTGACGTGCTTCCATTCGACGTATCATTTGTCTCTCAGCATGATAAATGCTTCTCAATATACCATACAAAGGATCAATGGCATCATCACTCATTCTGGATGGATTGGATGATGATGATGGTGAATAATGCAATATGGCATCGTGCTCATTTCGGATGATGCATATTGATGGCAACAGCTGACTACCACATGAAGTGGCCCCTGTAAGGTGTCGATCAAACGTATCATCCCTTGCCATCTTATCCAACATGGAAGCAAGTGCTGTAGTCGTGGTGGCTGATAAGGAGGACTTTGATGAAGGAGTAGACATTCTAAAATCCACTGCGGTAGACTTTCGGTCATCATTAAAATGCATGGATGATAAAGACGGAGTACTTGTTGCAGGTGGCCAAGACATGGGTCGTCGCTTTAATACATCGTTATCATCATTCACTTGATATCCTGATATTGTTGTTGCTGGTGCTGCCATTTTTTCACGTGGTGCTATAATGGGTCTTAAATAGCTATCTGCAGCAGCCATACTTGCATCTCTGTCATTAAATTTGAGTATACATCATGCCTATACATGTGTCAAACCAATATGTATATACTATACCTTCCATTAAACTGCTTCTTTGTTGACACTGGCATCTTAACTTGAAGATCACGCGTTGTTTGGTCATCTTTACACCATGCTGCTTTCTTGATGGATGATTGCTGTTGCTGTGTACAAGTATCATTTTTCGAATGATCCACCCCTGAGTCACTGTTCTCCTTGAAAAGAAATTCAGTGATGGCAAGATAGGAGGATGCCAAGTCGTCAAAGTCTTCTGAACAACTAGATGACTGTGATGATGCCGGATATCGGAATGGCTGATAATGTATTGATGATGTCAATGCCGACGACGTGGTTACACCTGGCATACTAGTGGATAATGGGCTTAATCGAGATCCGTAATGGCGTGTGTAAGGCAAAGATAGATGAGAATTGGTGTTGGGTTACACACACATACGCGTGCGCAAAAAGAAAGCAAATTGAATATAGGGAAAAGAAGCGATCAAAAAGGAGTGTGCATTGACAAGGGTTCAAATAGTACAAAATGAAGGTTCTGTGCGTGCAGGGCACAGTTGCATGTAATGTTTGCCTTTCAACACAATAGGTCCTTGTTGCTGCATACTTTGTTTACTTGTCATCAACATGCATAAGGCCAAAGTGCGGAAAGCATTATAGTCTTGTCGCTTATCGGAAAAGACCACGACCATGTGATGATGAACAAAAAGAATATAAACCCAACAATTGATGATACACAACAATCTTTGGGGAAGATAAGTAATGGTGATTATAACACTAGGATCAAGGGCCTCATGTTGAAGCAAGATGAATGAATGTATTGACTCTAGTGACTGATCACGATATCCAAATCCATCATGGCAGTCTTCCGATCATTTTCATTGTCTTGATAGAGAACAAAGAAACACTTGTTTTCAGTCCGCTCATATCATCCGCTGCCGTGTGAATGAATAGCCGAGATGAGAGCAATTGATTGTCAGAGTCGTCTTTTTTTTTTTCTTTTACACAACCAATCTTATCAGGCACAAGCCTTTATGCAGTTACGGTTGTTATCCCAGATCACTCGAAGCAAGAAGCTCCCTTGTTCATCTTTTGCTGCTGCTATTGCTAACCATCGGCTCTGTCTGACCAATCAAAAGCCATTGAAACGTCCTTTCTCGTCAATTCTTATCCGAGGTACGATCTCCCCCACATACAAACAGCTGCAGTGACATTGACATATTTCCCCTTTCTTCTCTTATCGCTTTCCCATCTCTTATTACGCTTCCATTTCAGCCCATCGACCAAGAATGCCTGAAGCTACCGAGAGTTTATTACCAAGTATCAACCTAAGTGCTTCCAAGCATGTTGCTGCTGCCGCTGTCGAGACAATGAATGGCCATGGTCCTCATGCCGAACTTGCAGCAGCTGAAAGCGATCAAGGTCCCTTTACACCTGAACAAGAAGCTCTTTTTGAACAACAACAATCCCTTGCTATCGTACAAGAGTTGAGAAAGGCTCCAGAGTGGTTTGAAGTTGTTGCATATGGCCATTTGTCAGATTCTGCACGTGCTCGATCATTGACAGCTAGTACGTTGCGTGGTGATGGAAAGATTGCTCTACGACCACTCAAGTTCTTCAACGAGAGCAAGACTGAATGTGTCATTGTCGCTCATCTTGGTAGAAACTTGTAAGTCATAACTGCATTGGAAAGCTGTCAAAAAGGGACAAAGTTAATGACATTGTTATATTAGATGTGGACATGAAGGCATTGTACATGGTGGTCTTTTGGCAACATTACTGGATGAGCATTTGGCATATATCGTAAGTACAATCTTTGATCAAGTGGACGTTGCTGGATCTCGATCGATCATTCAATCAGGGGGTCGTGCATATCAAAGTGTGGTGTCGGAAATTAACAATCGGCTTTACTTTTGACACTTTGGTCATCTAGACACTCCCAAGCTTGCCCAATTACACTGGATTCACAGCCAACCTAACAGTGGATTACCGAAAGCCTGTCAAAGCAGATCAATGGATTGTAGTTCGTGGCAAATTTGATCGTGTTGAAGGTCGCAAAGCTTATGCCAATGCATGGATCGAGACTGCTGATGATGCAACATTACTGACAGAAGCTAGAGCATTGTATGTCAGTCCCCGTATGGATAAGAAACCTACACAATCTTAGAGTACTTAATATACACATGCACCTTGTCTTTTCCTTGATAAAGCCAATTATCCCAATACAATTCATGTGCCTGAAACCCAAAGCTTGGGGACATCTGAGTTTTGATGTCTGTGGAGGAGGTGTTGGTCTGCCAGTGAAAAAAGTTTTGGCTGATGTTCCATTTCATAGATAAAAATCCACCGAGTTATCGTTTGTTTCGTCTTTTTCTTCTTCTTGTTCACTCGTCTTTTTGTTTATTCATCATGTCACAAGCTGTACATACCATGCCTAACCTTGAAGAGATCGATAAGCTCCAAATGATCCCTGGAGTCCCATTTTCTCAATACTATGAATTCTTTATGGATTGGAAGACTGCCGTTGTTATTGCTGGTGCATATGCATTGACCATTCACTTTCTCAACCCAAAAACTGGCAAGCTTTCTCGTGTCGAAGCCAAAAACCGAGGCGTTGTTGAAAAAGCATCCAAGAGCAATCCATTGATGACCAGTTTTGTGTTCCTGCACAACCTTGCACTTGCCATCTATTCCATGATTACATTCTATCATATGGCACGAGGTATCAACAGATCCTGGTTCCAGCGTGATATCAGTATGCATGATGCTGTAAGTTGAATTAGGGGGAAAAGCAATCATTGGGATAAAGCAGAGATTGACATGCTTGTATCATTAGTACTGTGATAAGGATGAATACCTGTGGAATGATTCTCTTGGCTACTGGGGCTATCTCTTCTACCTTTCCAAGTTCTATGAATTCATTGATACTGCCATTATCCTCCTCAAAGGTCGCCGATCATCTCTTTTGCAAACGTATGTCATAATTACCACGTACTGCTATAGGATTGATGACTCATGAGTATTCCAACATTTAGATATCATCACAGTGGAGCTGTTCTAACGATGTGGTCTGGTATTCGCTATCGCGCAACACCAATTTGGATCTTTGTCTTGTTCAACTCCTTTGTTCACTCCATCATGTACTGCTACTATGCTGCCACTTGTATCGGTCTTCATCCCCCAGGCAAACGATACCTTACTTCCATCCAGATCAGCCAATTTATTGTTGGCATGTCTCTTGCTATCAGCTATCTCTCTGTTCCTTCTTGTATGGATACTCCTGGTCAACGCTTTGCTGTTTCTCTTAATGTTGGCTACCTTCTTCCTCTTACTTACCTCTTTGTTGACTTTGCTCGTCGCACCTATGGTAAGCGTATTGCTGCTGCCATGGCATCTAAAAAGGCCAACTAAAGTTGCCTTTTTCATATTATACTCATACTTTTTTCCCTTCTCCCCTGCATCATTACTTGTATAACATTTGTTCATTCGCTGTTTTTACTCTATCCGCATCATTAAACACTCTAACACAATCACTTTGTAATCCAAAACTTTGACTTTTTGATGTTTACATGTCACACATTACTACCCTGGTTGATAAAATGCTGGTTGTACGCATGGATGGCATAATGATCTCCGAGATGTCGGTACTACCTATTGCCTAAATACGACCTTCCCAAAGTATAATTGATCCGACAATGATGTAGGACATACAACCAGCAGCGTGGTAGTCTAAAATGTCAAGATTAAGAGCAGAATACTGCAATTGAATGCCTCTTTTGAGAAATTGGCTTGATCTCCCAAAGATGTTAGAGAGTGACGGATAGCGTATTCTATCATTTCTAAAGGAGACTTTATTAGACTGGGTGGCAGTATAAACATCTGATCATGCTGATATCATTTTATCCATTAGTGCATTTCTATGATGACAAAGAAGCCATGGAACTATTGGTAAGCATGAGCAATGGCAGCTGAACATGCTCAAAATCAACATGAAAGCTTTCTCTAATGATCGGCATTAATGTATACACACAACAAGTACATGTACATTATCAATCATATCAGTGCCACCGAGGAAATGATGCATGTGTCACACAATATGTTGCAGTGCTTTACAACAGCCTATCATGTCATGTAGGTCATCCACTGTTATAATGTTTGCAAAAGGTAAAACGCCCGTGCAGATGAACATGAGCAATACTGATGACCTTGTGACATAGTATGTGTGTTGCTTATGATGACTTTTTCCCTCCTTGAATGACACATGATTACATACTCTCTCTTGAGATGGGGTATTATCATTTGGTTTGATATATGATGATGGCAGGATGTGAAGGACAAGCTTTATATACAAGTAATAGCAGGGGATCATGAGCCAATAGGTAGTATACATCTGTAAACGAGAACACGTGCTATGACATGAGTATGACATGACGTTCAGATATGGGAGATCACCATACTGCTTGGGGAAATGTGATATGCATATCTTTACGCAGGTACACACAGCTAAAACAATATCGGTACAGTAGTAGATAAAGTCAATGTGACAACAGCCATGGCAACGCACATGATTCATAAGCCAAGCATAACTTGTGTATGAGAAAAGTGTCATCATTTGTATTTTAGAGTGTGTCAGGATCATGGATAAACAAAAATGGACTCATACATGCGTGTGTGTGTACAAATGGCGCGCGTGAAAAGGGCGTTGGAGTGTGTTTTTGGGGGAGACAAGGGGAAAAGAGTGAACGAGTGAGAGAAACGCGCAAAGTATTTTCCTTTTCTTTTCACCTTCCACTTGCCTTTGTGTTCCTGGTTCACACACATGGCATTCTACAACTATTCACAACACTGCCACAATGACGAACTAGCAAGCAAACTACAGGACGCTGCAGCCATCACAGCTCGTCAAGTTATTGAGAATGAGCGTCTTCGCAAACGACGATTTCCAATCTATCCCGGTTTGGAGCGTTTTGATATCGTGGATAAGCTTGGCGAGTATGTGACATGTTGGCATGGTACCCAAACAAAGACTAATACAGTATCATAGTGGTGCATTCTCGATTGTATATAAAGCTCGGGATCTCTCTACTGGAAAACATGTTGCCATCAAGGTAGTACGCAAGCATGCAATCGATAAGGTATGTGCTTCTTTTACAGATGGATCTGGCGTCAAAGAGTGACAGCTGACATAAACATTACTTTAGCATGGACAAACACATCATTTGCATTCAAGCTTAAAGGAAAAGAAGCCCCGTGCTACAGAGGTAAAACAAGATGATATATTGAATCAACAGAAGCTATATATACTAAGTTATGGGAGATATAGCGTGCAACTATTATGAAGGAGGTGCAAATCATGCAGCGAGGAAAACACAAGAACTTGGTTCAATTGCTTCAGTTCTCCGAATCGGACGACTATTACTTTTTGGTCATGGAGCTATGCAAGGGCGGCGAGCTGTTTCATCAGATTGTCAAGTTGACCTACTTTAGTGAAAATGTTGCTCGTCATGTCATTACCCAAGTTGCTCAAGGCATTCGTTATCTGCATGAAGAATGTGGCATTGTTCATCGTGATATCAAGCCTGAGAATATCCTCTTTGAACCTATCCCAATCATCCCTTCCAAGAATCCCAAGAACTTATTTGATGAAGACAAGATGGATGAAGGCGAGTTTTTACCAGGCGTAGGTGGTGGTGGCATTGGTTTAGTCAAGTTGGCTGATTTTGGATTAAGCAAGGTAAAGAGTCATGAATACGGGTAACAATGGTGGATATACTGATCTTTGTATCATGACAGGTGATTTGGGATAATCCAACACTGACACCTTGTGGTACTGTGGGATATACAGCTCCTGAGATTGTACGTGATCAAAAGTATACCAAAGGAGTGGACATGTGGGCACTTGGATGTGTTTTGTATACCATGCTATGTGGATTTCCTCCATTTTATGATGAATCGATCAATGCTCTTACGCAAAAGGTTGCTCGTGGTCAATATACGTTCTTGAGCCCATGGTGGGATCCTATCTCTACAGCTGCCAAGGATTTGATTACCCATTTGTTGTGTGTCAATCCAGAAGAACGCTATACGATTGATGAATTCTTACGACATCCATGGATCACCCAACAGCAACAACCTATGCTACCACCATTGTCATCACCTATTCCCACAGCTTCAATACCCCCTGAGCTTGATACCAGCAACAAATCACGTCGAAGAAAAGATGCATTCTCACCGGGTGTCGCATCAATTAAGGAAATCTTGGATATTACTTATGCAGTTCAACGCATTGGAGAAGAAAAGGCACGCAAATTGGGAGGTGTTTTAGAAGAAGAAGATGAAGAAGAAGGATATACTGGAGTAGGACAAAGTGCAAAGAAACCAGCTCAACAAGGTTTTCAATTGGATCTGGGCAAAGCTACCATTCTCAAGAACCGTAAAAAGCCTATTCCCATAGCATAGGATTCCCCTTCATCTTTATTTGTTTCCAATACCATCATCATTATTCTTTCTACTATCACTATTACTAGTCTTTTTGTTGGGTCGACGTGTATTAGTCTTGTTGTTGCCATCATCAGATTTCTTTTGTCGTTCTTTGGATGGTGCTGGTTTCTGATTCTTGGGTCGTACATTAGATCGATTGGTGTCATCATTGTTGATATTGGTATCTTTTGGTTTGCGATTGGGTGGTTTTCTCCTCTCTTTTGGCTTGTCATCATTGTTTGCTTTGACTGCTTGAGCTCCTTCAGTAGCTTTTGATGCTTGTTTCTGATTATCATTGTTCTTGCGTCTCTGATTGTCACTCTTCTTCTCCCTTGATTTACTGCTATTCTCCTTTGATTGAGCGGTATTGTTGGATGGTTGAGAAGTGTTCTGTTTCTTGGATGATCGCTGTTTGTTGTCTTTGTTGACAACAGATGGTTGGTCTGCATTGTTTGGTGTCTTTTCATCCCCTGTTGAAGTCTTCTTTTTGCTCTTCTCCTTGCGTGATCGATCTTTGTCCTTTTTCTTGCTGGATCCACCATCTTTACTTGTAGTCTCTCGTTCCTTCTTTTTGTCTTTGGATCGTGCATTGTCCTTTCTGCTTTCTTGTCGTTGACTTTTGGTGGAAGATGCAGAACCAGATGATTTGGCACCACGTTCCTTATCCTTTGGTAGACGACGTTCATTGTTGACTCTCTTTGTATCAATCTTGAATGGCACAAAAGGAGGAGGACCAGCTTCTTGTTCACCACTGTCGTCATTGATTTGCTTGCCTCTGAACCGCTTCACAAATTGCTAAATAGCTTTGATAAGTACCCATGAACATATCCAGTATTCTATTACTTACTTTTCCAGATCGCCAAGCATGCACCATCTCTTGTACATGTCCACCAAGGGGTTTAAGCATCCCTGGTCCAAGAAGTAGTAACTGTTCCCTGATTTGGATAGGTTTGGTGATCATGAATTTGGATCCAGGAGGTGTCATAAGCCTATTACATCCACCTTTAGTCAAGATATTCACCATGTTACTATAACAACTTACGTGATACAATCAACAGGACCCAAGAACTCGACACCAGTGAACTTCTTTTTTCCACCAGCAGTAAATGATACGCGAAATAGACGTGGTTTCTCGACTTGGTGTGTACTAGGCATCGCCACGTTGCGTACTTCGAGTAGCTCTAGCACCAGAGGACCAGCCAGTTCACTGTTGCCCTTGATACTTGGTGGCTCGCCACCGATTTGACGTAGATCAAGCTGTAAATAGTTGTCTTCAATGAGCGTGTGTGTCTAAGAATAAAACGTATGTACTGTATACTACTTGCATCGAGTGTTGCTGCTACAATGTCATCGATCGTTGCTTCAGGTCCCAGTTGCTCTTGCAGCATAGCCAGTCCTTCATCGCTAATACACCAGCCTTGAGCTCGTAGTGTAGACTTCATGGTTCAAAAGGAAGTTTGTCGTCGGACAATCAAGTTCATCGTGTCCAAGCATGATGGCCTGTAACTTGGCTGTGCATTTCTCAGCAAACACACCCATTGGACGTTTTCAAATATCACTGATTGAGTTATACTTCCAGCAGCTACTGCGTGGAATGCATTTGAATAATGTCATCATTAAGCTACATAGCTGTTAGTAAAAGCATGTTTCTGTAAAAGTCATCATTTAAAACTACATGTATGCTTTTCATTGCTATGTTTATGAGTCAAAAGTATGGTATAGGAGCAAAACAAAATAAGAGAGAGCAAGTGACAACAAAAGAAGCAAAAGGTTGAAAGGATGGTGGATAAAAAGCTGTGGTGCAGTGGATGGGAGAAAACTATGTACACAGAGCAAAAAAAGCCATATGAAGATCATTACTTGCGATTCTTGCCTTTCATCTTGCTGACACAGTTATTGCAATACCATTTTCCTTTGGGTACAGTTTTGAGATCAACGCAAGCCAAATGGAACCATTCAATCTCACACTAAAGAGCATCGTTAATACATAAACACCTTTCTATGTCATCCAGAGCCCAAATCCTTACATCAGCGTTATCACATGCTACCATTTCGCCATAAGATACTTGTTGGCAGTAACAGTACAAAGGTTCGTTTGGATCGATCGGCAATTCCGCTGTAATAGAACTATCATGTTAGATTTCCAATGGGTCGTGATGATCAACTTTACTAACCAGTTGTCGGAATCGTATACTTCTTGACCTTCTTGCCTGTTAAACCAATGAATTGCAATGTCAATGCTGTGTTGCGTATGCGGAGATTCATCATCAACCTACCAGAATTCATATTCTTCTTATCCAACTTGATTCTAGATTCCTTCATAGCTTGAGAACGCATTGAACCAGGTGGTGGAGATCCATCCTTCAGCTTACGCTCTAACAAAGAAAGAATGAATACATTGATTCAATTGCTTCACCCTTGATAACTTACTCTTGGAAGTTGTATTGTCTAAAGAATAACAAAGGATCATTAATGGCTACAATAAACACCATATCTTGGATCAACTTACCACGCTTATCCACCTTGCCTTCTTTGCGATCTCGTTCATATGCTCGTGCAACTTTATCTCTAGCAACTTCACGTAACAAGCTTCGTGCCGATGGTGCCAATCCAGGTTGTGCTGTGATACGTTCTCGTCCTAAAGGTGCTTCTTCTTCAAACTTGACAAGATCAGCATCCAATCGATTGCAATGTCGCTCTACCTGAAATAAAGACAATCAATTTCATCATCCATCCACTCTATTTTTTACATACTGCATCAAATGTCGTTTTTGCAAGAGCCACTTTTTCTTCTCCTCGTTTAAGCGTTTCTGTCAAAAGACTTCCCAATTGCTTAAGCTTGTCAATACGATCGTTGGGATCCAGGTCTCGGATAGTGTTGATCAGCGTAATAGACTCCTTGGCTACATTCTCCACCAGCTCTATTCAAACAGGAACATATGAGTACCCAAGGTAAGCTTTGTTGTAGAAGACGAACCTTGAGCATAACCATCCAACTCGCGTAGTAGTGTGAAATTGCGTTGCAGTTCCAGTGGAAGTGCTTCAATGGCTAGAAAACAAGAAGCAACACCCAATGAGCCAAACACGTAAGCCAGACAACTGTAAACTTGTTTCAACTACTTACTGTCGATATAGTCATCGAGGTACATCAAGTTGTCGACCTGATTGGCAGCTGCTGGCTTCATGGTGTTGGGTTGTGTTGATACGCGGAGACAAAAAGTAAAAGGGAGGATCAAGCTGGCTGGCTGGGTATGGTAGCTCAACAACCAAAGACATCGGCACGGTTCATCTTTCCACCGAACATGTGTAACCAGCTTTGAACATTGTCAGCATTTCTGTTTTTCGGTTAAAGTCAACGTCGTCTGTGTCTTCCATTTCGCTCATTGCAATGCCATGGTCTCGATTGTGTTGTCTTGTTGCAGCTTTATGGGTCTTGATACTATGTTTTGGCCGAGTCAATGCGCTAGAAGGGGATGAAATGCCAGAGTTTATCGACTGTTTGGGAAACTGCACCCTGCAACATTGTGATAGCAACAACGACAGCAGCAGCTTACCATTGTACCTTCGAGCTTTCTTTTGGTCTTGCCCTGATAATTGTGGATACAATTGCATGCACGAATACACTGATACACATTCACCCATGGTGCAGTTTTACGGCAAATGGCCATTCTATCGATTGTTTGGTATACAAGAACCAGCTTCAGTAGCATTCTCTATTGGTAATGGATTAGTCCACTTTTATTATTTACGAGTGGCACTGCTTGAAATACCACCAACTTGGTATATGCAGCCATTTGTGATACTATATGCAGCTATCAATATCAACACTTGGATTCAATCCAGCATCTTTCATTCAAGAGATCTTCCAGTAACCGAACGTTTGGATTACTTTGGTGCCGCTTTGACCATCATGTACTCACTTTATTACGCCATCATACGCATATTTTCTATTGAACGTCGAGCATATCAAGTAGCCATTGCCTGTGGATTGATGCTGCTATACTTGGTACACGTATTGTACATGTCATTAGTGTCATTCAATTACGTATACAACATGATTGCATGTGGTGCTGTTGCTGTTATTCAAGGTGCATTATGGATTGTTTGGTATCTGGTTATCGTATGGCAATGCAGGAGAAGCAACAACATGGATCAGCAACAAGAAAAGAACAAAGTCATGTATGAGCACTGGGTAGTCTATTATGTCGCTGCCAATGCTGCAACTGTTATGCTTGAAGTATTTGACTTTCCTCCTCTGTGGCGAGTCTTTGATGCTCACAGCTTATGGCATATGTCCACCATCTTTGTCGCTCCTCTTTGGTATCACTTTGTTCTTCAAGATGCAAGGTATCAGACCAACTGGCGTATGATCAAGCAAAATGACGATGACGACAACGACAACGACAGTGGCTATGAGCAATATCCTCTCTTTTGAAATGACCAGCTCCTCAACAACAACAACATCTTTATTTGCATCAGGGCCGAATGTTTTCATTTGTCGCACTGACCACCCAGTCCAGGCAGCATAGAATATTAGATGTTATGTTTATCAACAACAATTAAACAATCACCAACACATGCCGATCTTGTCATATTCAATAAGGGTGTCTTTACTGTTGAACATGTCGTTATGTTTATCCCACGCTAATGATATATCATTTTGACTTTCAAGGGGTGGAAATGGGTGATGATGATGGAAAATCAGGACCCGTGGTCTGTTCTCGGTGCAAATAGAAAGTTTTATCAAGTATCACGCGAATAAGAGTGTTATGCAATCGGATGATTAGCATTTTTTCTCTCTCAATGCAAGAATAAAACGGGGATTCCTCGGCGTTTGTACAAAGAAAGCAACATCATGGTTGGCTTGTGAGAGCGTGTGTGTGTCTAGATGCAAGATCGGAAAGATGCCGACCCAAAACTTTCACTCTGTTGCAGAAACAGGCATGGCTTTTTGTTCATGTGACCCACAAGTGGGATTGGTACTAATCCATAACCAGATATTCCGTTCCGAGATGGGCGTTTTGCTTGTATTACCATCTTGAAAACTCCAAGCCAGCCAAGCATTGACATGACAATTGCAACATGCGGAGAAAGAACCACCCTGTCATGCATCAGAGCAACACACAGCCTTGTTTGCAACATTAAGGCGTCTGTTGTCCTACTCCCCCCAACACCATCTGACCATATCAAGCAAAAGCTGAAACACATCAATCCAGTGGTAGCAGCAACATGTACTTTAGTTATTCTTCTCCTCCTTTTTACTTGTTCAAAAGTGACACGCCCAAATAAAATAGAGATCTTTATTTGCACCACGCCTGACATCCGAGGCACACATACATACATTTCGTGAAATGTGTGTCTAGTTGCTGTTGTGTTGTGCTTATATGTTGGTGTCGGCTATCATACCTGCATTGGTGAAACAGCAAATATTAAAGTAAGCACCATTGTTGCAAGTAGATATGAAAAAGCGGAGGTGTGATTATATGAGTTATGTTTCCCTCTCTTTATTCTTTGCAAGTTGCAATCACATTCGGTCGTTGATTTAAGATTTTTGTTTATCTGTCGCAAAGAAGGGGAGTAGAGCTTGAGTGAGATGTGGCGGAAGGTTCCATTTATCCCCGCTATTGCCACTTGATTGATTCATCTCCACATTGTATCCCATTTGTTATCGTGTTTTACTTACAGATTGCACTGTGTACATATAACATTGTTAAGAAGACATGACATGGACAAAAGATATGATCACTGTAGTATAACGGAACATGGGTGGAATGAGCCGAAAAGACTCGGGAGTGGATCCCGGGTAAGGCAAAAAGTAGAAAGGTGTATCCGCGCCAAAATAGAGTTTTTGCCGCATGCAATACCCGTTTACGGATACTCTTCACTAAAAGGACAACTGCATCATCACCTTTCACTTGCACATTCTATGCTTTGAAACCCAGGGAACCAAAAACATGCAAAACAGAGTTGGGGGAGATAAAAGACAAGGAGAAAAAGGTTCTTGTGGATCATCATCCTTGCCAAGAGATAAAAAGAATATGCATGCAAAGTACATGGCAGGGCAAAGCATCTATTGAACGCAAAAATCAGTCGAGAGCTACATACTTTCAAACATGGAAGGGGAATACCAGCATCACAGCAAGCAACAAAATCAGGAATGAGTGAGATGAGCTGGCTATTATAGATCATACACAATGGGCAATGACCACCTGATCAAAGCATCCACAACCCCTAATCCCGTTTCGTCTGTTCATTTAAAACAAGCTTGCCTTTTATTTACACATTTCTTCCTCTTGCTTTTCTCCCTTTGTTGTTGCCAATGGTACATTTCAAAAAGACACTACATACATGTCAAGCCCTTTGAAAAGAGCATTGATCACTGATATCATCTTGATGTGTACACTATAGACTATGCACGGTCCAATGTATTCACAACCATCAGCACCAGCACCCCATCCTTTCGGAACTCATCAAGCCGATCCTGCAGCAGCAGCAGCAGCAGCTACTGCCCATCATAACAATGTTTCAACACCCACTACCAACAGCACAAATCAAGGCTTTTATACACAGCTACCACCTATTACAACAGCTGCAGTCAATCCAATGTCTGCTGCAGCAGCCCATTTTGCAGCAACTGATTTACCAGAGCCTAATAGTGGCAGTCTTAGCATGCTTGACCACAACAATACAACACATCATGATGATATGGATTCACGTAGGTCCATTTCTACCACAAGCTCTTACTCAGCTGCAAGCATGGGTGGTCATTCATGGATGTATCCACCACACCAACAGCTTCCAGCTGTACCTAAAGATAGCATCTCGCCATCTACATCATCAACACACGACTTGCCATATCATGGACAACCAACACCAACACCTTCATGTGAAAAAGTAAGCGCAAGTAGTAGCAGCACCGCCACACACCCAAAGCGACATCGCACACCATCAACCAAGGACATTCATGTGGAAAAGAATACTGAAGGAAAGCCACCATATTCATATGCCACTCTCATCAAATATGCAATTGAGAATAGTCCGCAAAAGAAACTTACTTTGAGCGAGATTTACCAATGGGTGATTGAACACTATCCTTACTACAGCACAGCTGGTACTGGTTGGAAGGTATGTCAATAACTTTAGTGTCAACATCACTTGAATGTTACTCATATTCTTTAATTTAGAACTCTATTCGCCACAATCTTTCTTTAAACAAGAGTTTTGTACGAGTGGCACGACCAATCAATGAACCTGGCAAAGGATCATATTGGGTGGTTGACTATAATGCTGTTGAAGCAGAACATCGTTCTCGTTACTCTATGTCAATGCGTGGTGGTCGTAATAGTCGTTCTGGAAGTGATCCAGCACCATCACCTTATCGTCCTGAATCATGGTCATCATCACTTAATCCAGGTGCCACCACTGCTGTTACAAGTGGCAGACGATATCGTGATGGTCGTTCTTTATCTGCTGATGCAAATGCTTTGTCAATGCTGCCACAACAATCACATACCACCAATGCAGCTGCTGTTGCTGCTGCTGCTTCAAGTACGTATGGATACTATCCTTACTACAACAGGCCCCATTTTGGTCATTATCATCCATCACCAGCACCACAGCAACCACCAACACCACATCATCATCACCATCATCATCATCATCATCCACAGATGCATCCACTACAACGACCTGTTGATAGCTTTTCCACTCGCTCTACCACGAGTGGCGGACCGTGCGCTCAACCAGGAGGTACTTGTTGATAAAATAAAAAACAAACACACACATTCATCTAAACAATACGTCTTCTTTATTATTCTCTTGGTTTTCATGATTGATAGTATCCAGCATGGATGTATACATGGAAGATGTTGCCTTGACACATCCACCACATTGTCATCACCATCATCGCCCATCATCGTCATCTTTGCAACATCAGCATATCACGATGCCACCAAGCACTGTGTCAGAATCCATGTATGGTAGCAATGGCAATAGTGATATGTATGCATATGCATATGGACATGCATCATCACAACATCCTTCATTGTCATCGTCATCCACATCCAGGGTACCATCCCCTACACAAAACAACAGTAGCACTCCTGGTATCGTATCAGATCAAGGTATCCATGCATATAACGCCACGTCAACACAAACATCGGCTGAATCTGGTGATACAACATCTTCTTTGGCACCACCAGTGGGTGTAGATAACAACAATGATGCTAGTTTACCATCATCTCCTTCCACTACAAAGTCACTATCATCTACTTCTCCATCATGGCAGCAGCAACAACATCTTGACAAGGCACCCAAACATCTTGACACTGTTGCATTTGATACTGCCAATCAAGTACAGCCATCATCACTTGATTGGTCTTTGTAAAAAAAAAAGCATTCTATTCACCACTTGATCTCAAGTCATTTATACCACGTAGCCTGTAGTGATTGTAAAACAGTGCTTTTGTATTTCTTTTGTATGCAATACATATGTCATTTCTCTAGCTACTTCTTCTTATGACATGGGTAATGAAAATCAATAGTAGCCAATATCACCTTGGGTGGAAGTACGATGCCGAGCTTCCGAAACCAAAAAGGGCAATCGTGTGTGCTATTGCATAAATCTTATCCTGCTTCCTCTTCTTCCTTTCCTCACACGACACCAATGACCAAACGACGCACACATTAGCTCGTTTAACACCATGGACGTTGACTGAAAGTATGCGAGCAAGTACTGAAGGATAAAAGAAAAAGCAAGGTTTGTAAAAGGAACACTTTAAGAAGGCAACATTTCAAACTGACACTGGGAGTAGCCATCAGCACTATTGTCACCATTAGCTCCAACACCTTTATCCACGTCAACTGGCATATTGAGTAAGCAAGGCAGTAGTCGTATTCAACTTGTTCGAGATGATAAACGTGGTATGTGCTTCTTTCAAGGCTATGATCCCTGTACAGCTGGCAATGACTTATGAAGCATGTATGAAGATGATATCAGCAGCCAGCAGCAACATGATGAACATCAAGACAATGAAGATGCAAGTGGAAGTTTAAGCTTTGGGATACAAGCAGAGGAGAAGAAGAACGATTCATGTAATCGATTAGATCCATCAAGCAATTCGCTTTGTGTGGCAAGATTACACTTTTCAAGTCCCTTTTCGAGTATGTTGGCAAGAGTAAGGATGGCTCATTGTATGAGAAGGTCTTGATTGATCAAAGGTATGTTAAGGATGCTGGTATCATTTATTGGTAACTGACATGTTGCTCTTTGTTCATGATCCATCAGCTTTCTTCTTTCCACTACGCAAGACATCTTGGCAATCATCCAACAATGAGACGACTTGGTGCACAGCAACACTCTGACACCTGAACAAAGAATGATCCATGAACAAAGGATGATCCAACATTATGTTGCAGCCACCTTTGATCAACAAAACCTCGTCTTGCATCATTCTCTTTTTTTCATCGCCAACATGTTTTTGAGGATCAATCTTTTCTTTCTGCACTTTGACTTATCCAAGCATCATGTGACATTTATTGGGCAGAATCCAGGATTAAGAAGAGTGCCATGGTGATATTATCAGCAATGGATACGCTTTGCATGGAGTAAGGAATATCTTGTTACAGCATCTGATTTGGATGATTCATCTGGAAGACCCCTTTGATATCAAGTATACGTGCTATGCCATCACACGCCTGTCGAGATACTCTTCATGGATAACGTTAATGGTGATCTTGACCACATGCCACAGCCACAGTTGAAGCCTGATGTCGTAATCCAGAACATGATGATGCAACTTCAACCAGTCTTCAAGCTAAGCCCATCATTCCTAATAATGCTGCTTAATGGATCCGGATGGACATTCAAAGGTTTATTGTCAAGTATGTTAAAGTGTGATGAATGATTTGGCAGCTGGATATCAAGACAACTGACACAAGGATGCATTTGTAGGTCTACAAGAGGATGCAGTGAACAATATGACCAAGGAGGACAAGTTTCTGATATGATAAAAGGTATGGGTTGTATGGTGTACAGAAAACTAATATGACTTTCCTATTGTAGAGATGCAAGTATTGGTTACAACTAGATAGTGAAATAACAATGTAGAAAGAGTCAATAAAAGCGGTATTGTTGATACTCAAGAAAATGGTCATTGTTGTGCATTAGATGCAGTCAACTACTGAAATAAAGGATGTTTTACTACCAAAAGATGCGATAGTCCACTATGAAAATGATCCACAACCACCCAGTTCGAGATGATACAAAGTGCTACGAGCCATTCCAAGTACAAGATATCACCATGATCTACATCCAGTAATACCAACAACCCAAGTCAACCATCATCACTGTGTACAACCCATTTTTCAGCGTCTTCATCCATAGCAACCTTTTCCAATATGAACCATCCCCATACACCAATACCAATCGAAAGCAGAGCCGGATTAGATGTTATAAGCATCACCGTAGTGATAGTTGTATTTGTAAGATGATATGAAATAAACCATAATGACATTGTAAACTACTGTATCAAGAAGCTATTCCATTGTTGCTACTAAAACCATACCGATCCCATCCATGAGAACTACTACTTGAAAACAAGTGCGTGACAACCCATACTCTAACAATCATCTCCATCACACAGTCTCCTACGTATACAACTGACCTTGGACATGTATACTCTGTTGAAAAGAGTCGCCTTGTTCACTTGCACGCGGCATTGAGCTCAATTCAGAAGACGACAGACGCATGAGCAGATGCAACACACGCCCATCTTTTTTGGCCAACAAAGTTCTCTGCATCGCAAAAGCAGATGGTGAAACACCACTCGATTGCTCGGAGTACAAGGATGGATATCATCATGGTGAGCTTGCCTTGTGGATAACAAAGCGAACAAAGAACCATTTTCACTGACGACTGCGACGCGTATTTGTATTTGCACCCCAGCCATCAGGCTCCCCAACCCAAATTGGTAGCTGTGACACATCCTTATTTAGGTAACCAAAAGTTTGCTTTATTATCGCTTTTCAACAAAGACCTTCATACCATCTTTCATAGGTAAAGTGACAGAAGGAATGTAGGTGACATCTTGATCATGTGCAAGTGTAAACTTATATCGTCGTAGCAGCATTACAATGGCAACCAGTGACTCTAACGTAGCAAGTTGTTGACCTAAACACACACGAGGACCTGCATGAAATGCTGGCCATTGTCCTTGTGATTCACGTTTAAGTTGCCCATCTTCATTGAACCAACGTTCAGGTCGGAAGCTTTTGGCATCAGCTCCCCATATTTTGGTAGATCGACCCATTGCATAAGGATGCCATGTGATATAATCGCCAGCTTGAACATGTGTACCATCCGGTAATACATCATCATTAAGAGCATATTTTTGGTTGCCTGGTACTGATGGGAATAGTCGTAGCACTTCATACAAGCTATACATAGGTTAGTCTTGTTTGCAACATACACGTGCACCAATCACTCTACTTACACAGCATGAGCATATGGCATCTCCTTGATAGCTTCATACAATGCAGGAGAATCATCTTCAAGATCGGCATTGACATGTTCGAAAATCTCATCAACCAACTTCTTTTCCACACGTGGATGTAACATAAGATTGTAAAATGTCCATGACAATGCTTGAGCAGTAGTATCACGACCAGCAATAATAAAGTTGATGATGACATCGCGTAATGCACGATCATCTAGTAATTCTCCATTTTCATACTTTGTGTTCATGAAACGAGATAGTAAGTCTTGGAATGTGTGTCCTTCAGCCATTTGTTGACGACGTTCCTTGATAACCTTGTATGCAAAATCATCCACCACCTTAAGATGATGAGTTGGGCCTTTGTGCCAAGGTTTAAATATAGACTGCAATGTTTCATATGATCTCCAGAATGGGAAGGCTATGCGCCATGAGGAGTTGTGTTGGATTATGTCAAAGGATTGCGCAAAACCAATTTGCTTCTCCTGTTGCAAACCATGCAACTTGACACCAAATCCAAGGCTAAGATGGGAAATGGTGTGTTAAACAGATGCAGAGACCATATTGATGTCGAATGAGTATATATAACTTACAGCACAAATGAATCCAGTGTAAACTTGTACATCAGATCATGGAAGTCGACAACACGATGATCTGCAGCAGCGGAAGCAAGAATATGCTCTGTGACATATCGCATTTCTTGCACGAACACACTATCATTTAAGATTAACAACCAAGCATGTTGGGGGTATTGGGGTGTTGGCTTACTCTGTAAAGTGGTCGCGGAAGTTTTTGACTGAGAAAATAAAGCTGGCAGCTTTTCGCTGAATACGCCATTGTTCGCCATTGGCATTAAATATGCCATGTCCCAAAAGATCACTCATAGCGGATTGTAAATTGGGTCCTTTAGCATAATTCTCAAAGTTATCTAAAAGATGCATGTGTAAGCATGTTGTGACATCTATGCATAGGTATAATGATACTTGCTTTTGAGCACATGTTCAACATTCTCTGGGTGAATAGTAAAAATTCTACGCTTGACACCAAAACTCGACGAAGTTCTATGTTACACAAGTATGTACAGCTCAGTTTCACTCAACTTTTGTGCATTCTCGAAGCACCAGAAAGTCTTTCAACATACACTGTCATCGAATCAAGGCTTTCAAAGTTATCCAGTTGAAAATCATGCAATCGAAATCGGTTGGAAAGGACAATTGGTAGTAATCCCAACAAGGGTACGCCTTTACGATGGGGAATGCCTTCACGATACTCGTCAAAGATTGCTCTATCTGGGTATTTGGCCATCAAAAGACCCAATACACCAGCACCGGCAAGTCCAACTGTGCCTGTTGTCGATAAATTCTCGTTGATACTTGATAGTGACATTGGACAGAAAGAAAAAGATGTGTTTGAAAGGAGAGAGAGAGGAGTAGAAAGAGAATGAAAGAACAAGTGGTAAATGTCTAAGCACATGTGCCTTATCAACGATCTGATTGTGTAACATTATAACACTGGTCATGGTTGGCTACCCCATCCAGGTAAAAAAAAGATGATGGTGCTGTGAATGCTTACCAATTTCGATTACTGATGACGTGGGAAGTTGTGTTAGTTGATCCTTTGTTCTCTGCAGACAAGTGATCCCTTTTGCGCTTTTTGGTAATGGGGTAGAATCACATGCGTATGAAAGGAAAAACTTTCGGGGAGTACAAGTTTGATTGGTGGCTTTCAAGGTGCAACAGCAACAGCTTGACAATCAATTTTGGCACATTGGAGTTTCGTTATATCCTATCTTGCATGAATTAGACTACTTACAAAGACTTGCTATTCACCAACAGGTGTTTTTCTTTAATCCAAAGAGCCTAGAGCTCATCGATGTGCATGGCCTAGTGAAAATGTATCACAATAACACCCTTTTCTTGTAGCCTTGTATATCATAGATCCTTTTCATTTTGACACACTACCACTTTGGGAATACGACTCCCTATCATATTTACAAGAACAACAGAGACTTTGGCTTTAATTCAATCATATGCTTTGATAGCAAATAAGTATCAAGCTAAAGTTTTCCATATAGGCTATGAAAAGCACTATCATATAGTATCCTACTGCTAACTGCATAAAAGTACGACACCATTTGGATCTGGCATTCCTGACAGTACCTGCTGGATCCAGATCCATTTCCCTTTCGAGCTCAGAACTTTGGAGGAATGCAAGTCAGCTTCACCTTGTACATCTTGTCACCATTTCAGCCATGGCAACACTAGAAGAGAGCAGCCATTACAGACACGATACTGATAAGCTTTGACATTGAGCAAAAGCACGGCACTGTGGTGCAAAAGTTGTTTGGGCCCAATTGAACTACTTGAAAAAGCTGTACTCGTTTTATCGTTCCACGCAGGATCTGCTGTTACAACTACTTCCAGCTAACGATTGTCTACAAGGCAAAAGCTTTTACGTGTCAACGAAGGTAGCAATGATTGTTAACTCTTGCAAGATACTGTAGAAACGTCTTGATCTGCTGGTTATCGCGTGTGGAGGAATGTCTTTAGATGTTAGTCAACCTTTTCCACCTTTATACTGTTCTCCCTCTTTCCTGCTATATTTACCACTTATGAGGATTGTTTATAAGCAATAATACAACGTTAACATGAATTGGAAGATGAAAACGATGTGATTGGAATGCTGAAAAGTAGTGGATGGGATATGTTTTACATGTGGATAAGCATGGCATTGGCTTGGGATAAGGTGAATGTTCTTTTCTGACAGGAACACGGGATCTGTTTGCATTGGTGAACGATACAGGATATATGTGTTATAACCAAAAGCACAAGACAAGAGATTGGATGATGAATGTACGCAGTAAGAGGATGACTTTGTAATAGCTTGTTGATTAGATGAAGGTTTTGACATTGAAACATATGTGATTGAGGAAAACAACCATGACCAATGAGCTAGAATCAAAATGATAGAGAAAGAGATAGTAAAAGGTCAAAGAACATGTAAACGATCTTGTTTCATCATCCATCACATGATTGCATGTTTTGCATAATCAACTTGTCACTGAATAAGACAATATAAGTAAACGAGGTTCAAAAAGCTGGACATTTTAATCAAAAGCGACTTGAATTCCACGGTCATGTGAGAGGCAAACACAATGACAAAGGAGTGGATAAGGTAATGTCTTGAAAACAAGAAGATGTAATGACAAACAAGGACACCAGGAAGACGCCCAATAGATAAGAACACCAGCAAAAGCCGACCCCACCCCCCGGTGGAGGAGGCAGAGTCGGACTACACCCCATCCATAAGCGAAGCAACTTATTACCCACCCAGCCAGCGACGCGCACGCAGTGGGAAAAAGGCCTATTTGATAAAGTGATTGTTAGTAATGTCAAAAAGTGATGTATATCATGAATAGCTTGAAAGTGATAAAGAATCATACCGGGTGGGAATCAGTGAAAAAACGCGTAAAGAAAAGAAAAGCATGGATCTTCAATATCAGATCCTTTTATATTCGCAGCCATGAGTACATGCAACACAAGAAAAACTTGTAGTGGCTTACCAAATCCACCTTGCAACCAGCAATCACGTATTTGTTTATCGCACAATGAGCAACCTGGTCCAAGAGAGGACATTTATGTGTGTCATGAATCCCATAGCATGCTTGCCATGGCGTATGTACTTGATATGTTAAGCATGCTTTCAGCTCAACGAGAACAAAGTGCCAAAGTATACAAAAAAACAACATCTGGGAGGAAAATACAAAGTTTACGCCATATCCTTTGCTGGTAACTGCATGGTTTACTGTGTCACAGTCATGCAAACGCATATGTTTCAGGTTCTTTTAGCCCCATCCCAAATACTAAACGTCCAAACCTTCTTTCTTTACCTGTCATCCTGTTTACACATACAATACACGTATTCTATTTGCTATAACCATGATCTTACGTTTGTATTCATTGACAAGTTATCTCTTTTAGGGGATAAGTGATGACATGTCCCATTGTTACAGCGTATACATCTTTTGCATGAGTGATAGGAAAGTATCAGTGGCAATATTATTGTACGCGTCGTTGGGTTATAAACAAAAGATCGCCCTGCATCCGACTATCCATACGTCTGTCTACTCTTATGCAGCCAAGTTTATGGATGTTTCTGCGTGGAATTCGCTCAACATCTCCACAATGTCACACAAATAGTCACCATCACTGAAAACTCTATGACATATACACGCGGAAGGTGGTGCGTGCGTGTTTGCAATGTTACCTTGTGACAATGCATACCATTACTATCGCTATTCAATAGTGCACATATGAATGCATATCGCCATTAGTGTTGGAATTAAGAAAGATGGGATTGACATCCTTGATCCATGCAAGCAGAGAGTAGATATGATATATCAGCATGCTGCGAATGTTCCATCAAAAGATTTTACATATATACATGCAGCTGCACCTAATCTCACGTGGTATAGTGCAGCTGCATCACAGAACATCCTCTAGCTTTGATCATTGCAAGCTGCAGTTACTTAAGTACTGGTATCATATACCAATGGTCGTATTGCAAATCCAAAATTGGATAAGGGAAGCTCTCTATCTGGTATATTGTAAAGAGATTAAGGAGACCAAGGACATCCAGATCGCTCGATTGAAAAAGCACAAGTGCTAATTCGAATCTTCAGCCTTCTACAAAGAATACAAGTGATCAACATTGACCAGATCCAATTGGCCAAACAAAACAATGAAGAACATGATGAAAGATGTGTATTCACTTGATGCCTGGGACCAGCCGAAAAGGGGTGCATTTCCAAAATTATGATGCTACAGCATGTTAGTGATAAGGGGGCAAGGTCATTGTTAAAGAAATCACAATCCCAGGGATAATTATATCCCATGCTGCAGGTTAATCTTGGCACATCTCATGTATCTCTGTATGCAGGCACGTGGAATGAGATATCGGCAGATCTAAAGTACATATGGAGATGACGATCATCTTTATTGCATTAAGATTAGTCTGGGATCTTAATAAAGAGATCCAAGGATAGCTTGCTGAAGCATTTACAATGAAGATACTTCTTCCTCAGCACATGCTACTGCCTATATCAGCATGTTTTATATTGCAAGTGATCATCACTCTTGCAAAAGATTAGTCTAATAGCTTACTCTGTTTCATCACGCCAACATTCTCGTGCACATGAAAACGAGCCAATTCTAGTGTTTTCTTCACCTTGGCATAGTGGTGAGATCAAGCTATAGATTGTCGTGATACCACACTAAGATAAAGTGCAAATACCGCGCCCGCCAAAGAATGACGATGACAAGTTTATTTGCTTTGTAAATAGCACACAACAAAGCTAAACATAATACAAGTCTTGCAGGTTTCAGGGCTCTTTGTATGGGATGACGACTCTTTCAAGTCGATACAAGTGCAGGCATTAGCTCCATTCGCATTTCACACGCTAGGTTCATAAGGCATGTTGGATATTAGATCAACAATGAAGGAGTGGTAATAGATGGCGGCAAGTAGTAAAATCTCATGCAATGAAGGCAAAAGACAACACATACATGAGTGGCTGGTCATATGATGCCATTTGTTCAATTGTTCATGAAGAAAGATGTGTATTACTCGCTATTGGTTGTTCCTTTCTCTGGTATAAAGTGATATTCATAAGCCATGTGATACGGGTTCATTAGTGAGCTGATGTATGAAACATCTTGTTTATTGCTCGAAACCAGAAGGATTTTCCTCCCTAGATGTTTGGAGAATAAACAATGCAATCGAACTTTGGCATGTAGAATGTTCCTTCGTTTGTGTGTAGACTTGCAGTTTTGAGACTGTACATCCATTTCTCTTATGCCAAATAGGTTTCCTTGTTTGCTCCTCGTTTATCTTTTGATTGGAAGTGATAAGCCCAGCTTGTATAGTGTGCTGCATGTTGATTTCTAGCAGTCTTGTTAGAAGAACCACATCTATGAATGCCGCATGGTTGGATTTCCTTTTGCTATAATGGGCGTTCTCCTAGTATTATAGTGGCACGCACAATGTTTTCTTGGCCGAAACTTCCAAAATCATGTTCCATAAGTATATGTAAACATCGAGATTTCTTTTGATGTGTACCTTTCTTTAGCTTTTCTTTCTCATTCTTGCTTTTCATCACTACACACAGTCGCTCACTCTTGGTCATGGCTATCAATACCGAAAGCTCTCCACTGCTTCCTAACTCAGTCTCACATTCAGCTCAAGACAAACCCACTATAAGGGGATCACTGAAAGCACTCTTCTTTTCCTCCAAATTCAATTTACTTCTTATCTTTGTACCACTATCGCTGGCATTCTCTTATGGTGGTGCACCAGACACTGTTGTCTTCAGTCTCAACTTTATGGCCATTATGCCACTTGCAAAGCTCCTGGGATTTGGTAAATTGATTGCATATCATGCAGTAGATATGTCTATTATGTGAGAAACTCATGCACTTTGGTTCCCATGTCAATTTAATAGCCACTGAAGAGTTAGCCATGATGTCTGGACCCACAATTGGCGCATTACTTAATGCTACATTTGGCAATGTCGTGGAGCTGATTCTTGGCGTTATTGCTCTTAAAGATGGTTTGATCCGCGTTGTTCAAGGTGATTATCTTTTTGTGTTACTTTTTTGTGCCGATAGCTGGTTACCGAGATCTATGGCAAAACAAACTGACATGTGTGTTACATGATCTACTTAGCATCCGTCATGGGCTCGATCTTGTCTAATATATTACTGGTATGGAAAAATTGCAAAACAGACACACGTCAATGTTCACTAGTGTGCCCAAATGACTTGCATATCATATGGCAATGTATATTCACCACATGATAATGATAGGTACTCGGCTTTTGCTTCTTGTTGGGTGGTGCCGGCCGAATTGATCAACAGTTCAGTATGACAGGTTTGTTTGCAACAAGGGCGCATTTGCCCCTTCAATACTCCCCCTTTGTGTACTGCACGTGATGCTAACTTTTTCGCTGTCAGCTGCACAAACATCCTCTTCACTTTTGGCCATCACTACTTTGTCATTGCTTGTACCTGCTGCTTTTGCTGGCACTGCTGTTGCCTCTGCAAAGGATACTGAAATTGGTGTGCTGAATCTATCACATGGTACTGCCATTGTCTTGCTCATCGTTTATGGCTTGTCACTCTTTTTCCAGGTATGTGAAGAAGCTTATAGTCCATTAAACAACATCCATCATCATCTTTTGTATCACAACTGATCCCTGTATTTGTTTTTCTAGCTCAAGACCCATCGCCATCAGGTAAACACTACACAATTGCTATCTCTTTTTATCCCATATTGACACTGTTTTGTCATTATGTCCTGTAGTATGATGATGGTGACGAAAGTGAAGATGATGAAGAAGAACCCCAAACTACAATGACATTCTCGCTTCTCTCGTGAGTAGCTATCCAATTATGAGTGATGTTCTTTGATATATATAGCTAACATTCAACTTTAGTCTTTTGGCAATTGCTGGTCTAGTCTCTGTTCATGCTGATTTCTTGGTTGGAGCGTGAGTATCATTGCATTTGTTCATGTTTCATGAATCTGATCTCATTTGTTATGTAGCATTGAAGGTGTTGTCGACCAGTGGGAAATCAATGAGACATTTGTTGGTGTCATTCTCTTGCCTATTGTTGGAAAGTAAGTGTTACAATCCTTCTAAAAGCATATACTTGGACTGGGGAAAGTGCCAGATTACCCAGCTTTGTGTATGTTTGTGGAGCATCATGAGAACAGCACGATTGATGACGACGATCATTGTTTTTTAGTGCTGCCGAGCATGTGAGCTCTGTTACATTTGCCATGAAGAACAAGATGAATCTCAGTATCAATATTGCTATCTCTTCATCACTTCAGATTGGCTTGTTCGTAACTCCAGTGCTTGTAATTGCAGGATGGATCTTTGATCAGCCAATGACACTTTTCTTTGAAGATTTTGAGACAGTGGTCCTCTTTGCCAGTGTCTTTGTTGTCAACTACCTGATCCAAGATGGCCGTTCTAACTGGCTTGAAGGTGTTTTGTTATTGGTAAGAAGATATATACTTGTGTCATGCAATCAATTGGAATCAAAGACTAATGTTTTGTGTCTAGGCTTCGTATACCATTATCTCTCTTGCATTCTGGTTCCACCCTGTAACATCTCTCAGCAATGGCTTGCGACTCCACTAAATCTTTACAATCCCCCTTTCTTGTTTTCTATCCAAGCATACCAATACCTTGTCTGTTTTCTCCTTTATTCTTGTCATCTTTTATCATGTTCATATTCATATCGAGTATTCATCCAAAGTGTACATCATTCGAATAGTAAAAGACATGTTGTTTATCAACTAGCATTTACCTATCATGTCATTTTCATTATTTGGTAGTTCAAATGGATTGTTTTTTATTATATCGAATACATAGTGTTGTTCAATGAAAGATGATGTATCAGGTTATAAAGGACAGCCAGTAGGGTGATAGGATGCCGCTTGGTTGTAAATAAAGTCCGCCAAGCGGGTGGTGGAGTAGACTGTTGCAACACGACACTGAAGAACTCCCTCTTCCCTTGAAACTAATCCCATGGCGCCCAAGAGCAAGACTTGTGAGTATTTTACAATGCTACAATGAAAATGGATGCATGGATGCATGTAAAGATGTATTGGATGAACACAAATACTGATCGATGGATGGATGGATGATTCAATGGATTAGCTCCCAAGGACAAAGCACTCGCTGCCAAGAAGGCCGCCCTTAAGGGTGTGCAAGGCAAATCGGTTCGCAAGGTTCGCACTTCGACCCATTTCCACTTGCCCAAGACCTTGCGTTTGGCTCGTAAGCCCAAGTATGCTCGCAAGTCTGTTCCCCACTTGCCTCGCATGGATCAGTACCGTGTCATTCAATATCCCTTGAACACTGAAACCGCCATGAAGAAGCTCGAGGAGACCAACACTTTGACTTTCTTGGTTGACGTCAAGTCCAACAAGAACCAAATCAAGGATGCTGTTAAGCGTCTTTATGATGTCCAAGCTCTTCAAGTCAACACTCTTATCCGTCCTGATGGCAAGAAGAAGGCTTTCGTTCGTCTTACTGCTGATGCTGATGCCTTGGATGTTGCTAACAAGGTAAGACTTTTTACATGATTGAGAAGGGGAAAAGTGGATCATGATGTTGGAGTGAGATTCTATCACAAAACGAGATGCTAAAGGATGTTTTTCATTATAGATCGGTCTCATCTAAAGCGTTTATCACGGTTGAAATGGGATATGGCAATAAAAGTGTCGCCTTTTTGTACTACAAGGTTGTTTCATCATGTTGACAATGTTTAACACTTGCAGAGTGCTTAATGATATAAGATGTTCTAGTGATACGAAGAGTGAGATTTATTGCACGTGGTAGTGACCAGCCAACTTTATACTAGCTAGATACAATGACATTGTTATATAAAATGGGCAATTATGTACTGGAATGAAATATACGGTGAATGTTGTTTCATGCAATCGTCAGTCAAGTGAAGTACTTGTAACTTGGATACATTATGATGTGGGATAATGCTATGGCTATGATAGATCTGCTCAGTGCATAGGCAGAAGGATTCTTTCTGCTGATGCTATTATAGCAATAAGACCAAAACCATTCATCCACACTGTTAATGAAAATGACAACTACGCAAAGGAAAGCCTTCTTTATTGATACATATACAATGAAGCCTAAAGACATCTCTATGACACTCTATGCATGGTATGCTTGCTCAAAATAGAAAGTGTAGGCCAACAACTATGCATTTACAAGAAGGACAACTGCACAAAGCTTTCTTTATTGATACAAGTACTAGTTTAAAGACATGTCCATGATACTCTATGAATGATGTGCTTACTCAAAACATGTTAGTATAGCCCAACAACCATGTATCCACAAGAGTTCAACATGAAGATTGCATTGCACAAAGCAAAGCCTTTTATTGATACAAGTGCTCTTTGCAAATAGCTTAACGAGACTTGAAGTCTAAAATCAAGACATTGATGTAAGTAAATCATATCCAACAAGGTCTTCAACATCTTTTTATAACACTTACAGTCCAAGAGAACGTTCATGGCCTCAGATTCCTCACCAAAGTCGGTGACAGCAACGCAGGAGCAGCCAACAACCTTACGGGCGTTTCCGTCACGGTCGATCTTGCACTGACCAACCCATTCACCGAGCTTCTTGGGATCGGAAACCTTGATCAAGTTGATGTTGTGCTCAGCACAGAGAGCTTCAACGAGCTTAACGTATTCACCTTCAGTGCAGGACTCGTTCAAAACAGCCAAATGGGCCTGGCGTCTACAAGGAAATGTTGGCATGGTGCTATTCCGCTATTCAAGATCTTAAGCTTACCTGTCAAGAGCCTTGACAGCTTGCTTCAAACCACGAGCAAGACCATCGTGAACAAGGGCACGGCGCAAGACTTCCTGAAGAGCATCTTCAACGGACATTTGGCCCTGGGTAGCTTCAGCGGCAACTTCAACCTCTTGGGTTTCCATGACGATATCTTCCTCGGCAGACATGCTAATATAGAATATGATCAATACATCAATCCATCCCCATATTCATCCATCCATCTATATCTCCATCCATTGATTGAATGTATCTAGATTGGCGTTGTGTGTTACATACATTATTCTTTCTTGCAAAAAAGAGGACGTTTCAGGATGTTGTTCCCTTTGTAATTTATTGTCCTCCAGCGCTGTGTACCTCTCTTAGATTTAAGCTACCGCCATCCAATGTATTCTCCGAAGATCATATTGAATCAAACCATCCCATCCCCCATCCCTTGGGTTATACATCATTGTAATGTGTGTAATAAAAGTGTATCTTATTTCTTTGGATTAACAATAAAAGGCTGTGTTAATGCTTGTTGCAGTCGTTTGACTTTTTGTTCTCCAAATCCAGGACACATGGCAAGTTGGTCTGTGCTTGCATTGGCAATCCCGTGCAACGAGCCAAAAGATGATAACAAAGTAAGGACATCAGTCTTGTTTACACTGCGTACATGGGTAAGAGCATCTGTCATTTGTGCATAAAAGTCATCAACAGCTCGTTCTCGAATCAAGTCTGGTGATTTGTTTTCAAAGGCTTTGTACGTCTCAAGATATCTCGCTGCTTCTTCCTTGCTCCATGCCAACACCATTGTATAATTGTTGAGAATAGCTGATCGATTCAGTTCACGTAATGCATCATGATAGTTGTCAATATCCACCAATACAAGCAAGATCCGCAGCACATACATTCTTGCCATACTTGACATCCGATCGTAAATGTATCCTGGATTAAGTCGATGGTATCTCAAGCTGTATTATGACCATGTTAGTATACAATACTAGATCCTCTTGTTTTCTTACCTAAGATATAAGACACCTGTTGTTTGACCTACAGCAAAGTCGCATCGGATAACATCGCTTGGCTCCCATGGCACATTGTGTACAAGTCGCAACACAGGATTCTCTTTTTGTCGTGCATAGTTGACCAAGATGGCATTTCCTCCTGAACGTCGTGGCTGCTGCTTTTGTTGCTGCGATGTTGGTCCTGTACTCGACATATGCGCTGTTTTTCACGGAAAAAGTAGATGCATTTCCGCCTAAGCCCGCATTGTAGTATTGTATCTCTTGTGGATCCCTATCCAATAAACACTGAATTGACAAGCTGATCATCATGTAGCACTGTATGTTGGCTTAAAGAATGTTTTATTAGCAAGAGTTGTGGATATGGATATCATTGATTACTTGGAAGCTCGTATTGGAAGTATTGGGCACAAGTGCTTCTTTGACAAGATGAAAAGCTACCAGTTCTTGATTACAGGTTTGCCAATCAAGGAAAAGACTTGTTGCAAAGCACATGCTTTACTTGAATACAAGACACATGCTTGTTTATGCGATGTTGGGGACGCATCTCAGGAATGTTGGGATCTCTTTTCCTCCACCTTAAACTACCATACATCAGATACTTGATTTCAATAAAGCATATGTATATATTCAAATCATCAAGGAAAAGGAAAGCAATATGGGGATTGGATAAAGAAGAAAAAGAGATCTAGCATTACAGCGATTTATAATATCTCAAAGCTCGTAACCAACAAGAATGTACCCAGCTTCTTGGCCATAGACGGAAGGATCAATCATCTGGAAACCAAGATACATGAATGCACGAAGCATAGCATTGTGATCTATCAAGGATATTAGTACTTTACACAAACCGGGAGAGAATAAAGGATACGATCCAACAACATCTATGTACATGTGATATACAACAAATGTGTGAATTGCTTTGTCACTTACTGTTTGTACAATGTCTTTTGTCGATAGCAATCACCAAGTATTCACAACCTGTTTTTTCTTCGGCTAGTTCGATCAAGTGCGTGACACTATAATATGTGTGTGTGTGTGTGTGAGAATCCAATGCAAAAAAAAAAGGAGATGGGTCACATACCAAGCTTGAAACTCGCCATCATTCCACTGTTCCTTGACAGGACTGGTGAGAAAAACAGTGTTTTCATGGATGAATGCCTCACATTGCACTGGCCTGCAAGACTCGTGCACGTTAATCAGCATCAGCTCATCGACATTGCGACTGAAACGACTAAAGACCTTGGTGACAAAATCATTGGCAGTGTCTAAAGGAAAATATATCAGTAACTTGGCAACACTGTTTTCATACACACACAGAGAGAGACACTTACTGGAATCACGTTGGATGAAATGAATAATGTCTTTGTGATCTTGTTGTCTACAATATTCATGGGCAAGTTGGATGGTGCTATCGCTATTGGCAGTGGTACTGGTATCGGATGTGTTGGTTGACGAAGGCTGCTGTTGTTGCAGTACTTGCATTGGAATAGCAAGCTCTTTCTTGGCTGAGCTTGCAATGATCATGTCGAGATGGATATCGTCGTTGGATTACTACTACTACTACTACTACTTATACTAAAGGCGAAATTTCCTTCCTTGGTGGCCTTGGAGAAGATGGTGCTGGAAGCGTAAAGGAAAATCACGGTGTTCTTGTCCAGTGCTAACTCTTTTCTGTGTGGGCGTTTCACTATGATCATGATGTATGAGCTTGTTGTGACAAGGAGAGTCGTAATAGTAGCAAGTTTACCTTATGGAACGCCCAAAAACTAATAACCAAAGGTAAAAGAAAAAAGTTCCAGAGATGAAGAGTTCAAGTTGAAGACACAACGAAATGTGTGGATTGCAGTAGAGATGAGCTGTTTAGTTAACTAAAGATGGAATGCTGTAGACAAGAGTGTTGTCTTGCGTGTTCGTGAGAGTGAAAAAGAAGAGAAAGAACAAGCTGATAAACCAATGAGAAGAATTTTCAGTTATCAAGGTGGCCCTTCTCCCACGCGGGGGGAAATTGCATCTTCCAATGCTATTGGTGGTTCTACATCATCAGACAATCCCTTTTCACTCTTTCATTTGACAACTTGTGTGTGTATCCTTGGACCAAACATTCTTTTCCATCATCTCAGATTCAACTACTACATCCGTTTTGGCGGAAACATTGTTCCACGAGGACACAAACTGTCATGCTTCCTTGTCATAATCACGAGACATGTGTTATAGGCATATTTGCAATCCTTTTGCACAAACATAGATGCATTAAAGACTAAGATTATCTCTTTGTATACAAAGAATGATGTATTGTATTTATGTCATACATGAAAGGGGTATCAACCTTTGTGTAATAAGGTTATTCTGGTACGATAGCTTTTGTAGATGACAGTGAAGAACTTGATGAGTAATGGGCAAACAGGGGTGGTCGTGGCGGGGGTTGTTGCACAGAGGATCCACAGAATTGTCCAAGTCGCTGATAAATGATGTCTTTGGTCACTGGCTTGCTCAATATGTCATCAAATGCTCCTGCCAATTGTACTGTTCTCTCATAAGCGGTAACGGCAATAATGGGGGTATCTCGATTACTATTGTTGGTCGATTTAATCATGCGTGCTGCTGCTTCACCATCAACTAGAACAGAAATGGTTAGGTGGAATACGTGTAACATGTTTCATTCTTTCACTTACTGATTGGCATACGAATGTCCATGAAAATGATATCAAAGCGCACATCTCCCATGGCAATACGAATAGCTTGTGCTCCATTACGTGCAATCACACAACGTGAATTCAATGTATGTAATATAGTCTCCAATATCTTGCAGCTGATTGGATTGTCATCCACCACTAAACAATTGAGCTGTTTGGGAGTGCCACTTGACTCAGAGGATACTGGTGGTGATGATCGATCCATAATACGTTCACCAGGTGAAGATGCAGATCGTGATCTTTGTTCTTGCGACTTGAGCTTCTCCATGACAGGTTGCTGAGCTTGCATAACATCCATCGATAATCGTGTTTTGATTCCACGTGTTGATGATGATGATGAAGGTACTAATGCTGGTGGTGTAAATGATCCTTGAGCTTCAATGGCTGTACTTGACTTGCGCCTTGGAATCGATTTCTGTGGAGATGACTTGTTATCACCAGTTGCACCACTTTCATGTCGGATCTTCCGGATGGCATCTTCATTCGCCTTTTCAAGCACTGGGAGATTCTTGTAGACAAAAGCACCAAATTCATCAGCTACTGCATCTTGTTCCTGATTCAATGATATAGCGCTCAAATGGATGTTTTGTCGTTGTTGATGTCCATCCTGTAATTGTGTCACATTCTCAGGATTCTGCTCTTGAATAATAGCATTGGCTCTCTCCACTTGTTCCTTTTCATCCTTGGCTAACTGTGGATGAGTACTTGAAACAGCATCTTCTGGCATGGTTGCTCCACGTTGATCAAAATACATGGTGTCTTCCATATCATCAGTCTTTGGCACAAATGCTGGTGATTCAGTAACCAAGGTATCCCAATTAATGCTCTTGAAGAATGGATGATTCTTGACTTCTTCAGCACCATTAGCACCCAATCGCTTTTCAGGATCCAATGTCATGAGTCGCTCCATAAAATCACGTGCTTCAGGGGACACCGTAATAACATCTTCATGCCAATCAATGCGTCGTGATAAGATATTCTCAAACACTTTGTCAGGTGTTTCAGCATTGAAGGGTGGAATACCATATAAAAACTCATAGCAAATGACACCAAGAGCCCACCAATCCACCATGGAATCTTGACTTGTACCAAGAATACTTTCAGGGGCAAGATAATCAGGTGTGCCAACAGCCTTCTTGATCGTATCATTGCGCTCTGCTTGCATATAGCCAGGTGCACCAAATGGCATTTCTAGTGGCTCACTATTGGTACGAGATGGTGTACTTGACTCTGATATGCCTCCCATTCTTGCTGGTGGTGGTGTTTGTCGTTCAACAGGTGATGGTGTTGTTTGTTCATCATCAAATAACAAGCTGAAATACGAGTGCTGATAAATGCCATTATTGGTTGGTGTTGTTGGGACATCCTCTTGTGAACCTGTAGGTGATGGTGCTGGGGAAGTTGGCTGTGGTGCCATTTCTTTTCCAAAACCTGCATTGGTCGTGGTAAGCTCATCTCGTACTCGTCGATTCAGGAAACCAATCCGTGAAAGACCAAAGTCAGTAAGCTTCAAATGACCATTTTGATCAATCAAGAGATTATCTGGTTTCAAATCACTATCATCATATACATGTTAATCTTGTGTTCCTGAAAATAAATAGCACAACTTACCGATGAATCACATTCTTGTCATGTAAAAACTGTAATCCTAATGTCACTTCGGCCAAATAATTGCGTGCCCAATCCTCTGGAAGACTTCCCAAGACTTTGACTAAAGCTGAACAATCGCCACCATTCAAATACTCGAGTACCAGATAGAGATAATCTTTGGATTGGAAGGTGTAATAGAGCTTGGTAACAAAAGGACTATCCGTTTGTGTCATCAAAATCATGCGTTCTGCCTTGACATTCATCACTTGATTCTTGGCAATCATGTCAGACTTCTTCAAGAACTTGATAGCATAATAGTCACCAGTCGATCTCTTTTTTGCCAGGAACACTGAGCCAAATGCACCTTTGCTGATAGGCTTAATGATATCAAAGTCTTTGATACTGGGTGGAGTAGGTCGTGGAGGAATGAATGCTTGTAATGGTGAAAGAGGTGATTTGCCAGTGCTGAGATCCTTTGACTTTTGTGGTCGTAATCCAGGTGATGCTACTGGTGTTTCAATCATCTCGGCTTCAAGAATAGATGGATCAGAAGGACGTGCTGATTTAGGTGGTGGTGTTGGTGCAGGTGTAGTGGATGAAGATGTTGAACACTTTCGACCTTGCTTTCTTCGATGTCGACGTGCAAGTTTATCCACTCCTTTAGACTTCCATAATCGTAACTTGCTCAATAATCCTCTCTTTTGTGGTGATCTCTTATCAACATTGTCGTCTTGTGATTGTTTTGTTGTCGCTGTATCATCGTTGCCTGATGGAACAAATTCAGACCAGCCAGCTTCTTGTTGCATTGTCTTTTGGAAATCAGTTCTAGCACGTTCGTTGTATTCCAAATGATCTCGCATGCGATTCACCACATCCACTTTCTTTCTTGTTAATCGCTCCACTTCTCGAATCAAAGAAAGAGTATTGGCACCTTCAGCTGCAGGTGGTCTCCAATAAAGAATCTGTACCATTTTGCTCTTGGATCGAGGAGATTGTAAAGAATGTGGCTTTCCTCTGTCGTCGTCCTCATCTTCATGCATGATCTCATCATCATCATCACTTCTTCCTGGCATAGCTATACCCAAAGCAACATCCAAAATGGAAAGAAGATCGGTGTAAATGTCCAATTCAGCTCTTTTCTCTTCAAGTGGTGTAGGTCCTTGTTCAATTGGAAGTGAATCTGCTCCATAGATTGAATCTTGATCTGAAGTATCCTGCTTGATTGATCCAGTATCACTTTCAGGTGTCTTTCCTTCCAATAAACTGGCGATATCATTCTTTGTCTTCTCAGAAACTTCCAATACATGGAATCGTAGATCACGCAAATTGTCATTGCATATGTTGACTTCCATTTCAGTGCGATGAATCTCGATACACAACTCTGAATGTTGTTCAAAGAATGCTGCCACAACCCATCGTTCGCAAACATGACACAGGACTGGAGGAAGTGACATGACTGTCTCACGGGAAATAGTTCCTTGTTGATCCTCTTGTTCCTCTTCTTGGACTTCCATGGATGCTTCATCAGATGTTGGTGTCTCCAAATTAGGCTCTGACATGGATCGATTTCTCATAATGGCCTGTGCACCTTGTTCATCATCCATGGATTGTCGTTGATCGTATTTGGTGGATAAAGTGGATGTAGATGGTTGCATGCGTTCAATCAAGGACCAACGACGTGAACTGACAGGCTTAATGACCCACATGGTATGACTTGGTTCACCAGTGACACGATTGTACATCAACATCCCCTTGCCTTCCATCTCTGTCACATCATCATCTGAAGTCATCATATTGAATCGCACTTCCACAGTACGTGAATCATCTGCCAATAATTCTTCTGTAGCTTCAGTGAACACGCGCTGATCTTCTTGTGCCAGAAATTTGGATACGTTGGATCCCATCACAGACTGAGCATCTTTGGTTCTATAAGATACGTCAATAAAGCATTCTTTTGTCAAGTTTACTATATTCACTTACCCAATGACATCCAGCCATACTGGACTGACATATTGCACAGCTGCAGTGCCCAAGCTTAACTCCATGATGATTGTACTGTTGGCAGCTTCTGCTTCTTGTAAATCGGCATTGTCATCCATAATCTCCATGCGTTCTTGATCATCACCAGAAGATACTGAAGTCGTTTCATCTCCACTAGCAAGCAATCGAGAAGGAATGGCTGATCCTACTTCACTGCTACTATTGGTTGGCAATCGTTGTCGTTCATAAGCTGTAGATGCATCTGCTTCTCCTTCAGTCACAGATTCCAAATCAGTCGTTGTTCCTGCATTAACATCACTTGCTGGTCGTATGGCAGGTGATTGTTGACCAGCCCAAGAAGATGCCCAAAATGCACGTTCGGCTTCCCACCAATCAAGTACACGATTCAATGCAGCCACGCTTAATAGCAACTTGACATACCATTCACGACAAGGCCATTCAGGATGCTGATCCCATGCTGCACCAATAGTTTGGATCTTGGAAACAAGCTCAGCACATGAACCACTGTAATCAAGAAAAACATCCAATGGGGTATCCATGACACTTTGTGCAAGAGCAATAAGATCCTGAAGCGTTAAAATGAAAGGTGTTGGCAGATATGAATCTTCACTGATAAGAGTGACCATGTTGTTGACTTGAGAAGCATCTTCAGCATAATGTCCATCATCAACTGCAGGTGGTGGTGGTTGATCATCAATCTCTTCTTGTTCCTGAATATCTTGCAATGCTGTTGGTAATGTACGTGATCTCCTTTGTTGTTGTGCTGTATTGATTGTCTGATTGTGATGCATATCCATTGTTGGAGCTGGAGCAGTAGCAGTATCATTGACAATAGTTCCATATTCTGTATCGGTGTCGCTCACATTCTCTTCACCACTGCTCAACTCTTGAACACCACGTTCGAGGATTTCATCCATATCTTCCACATATTGCAATCCACGTTCCACGTATTCATTTAATCCATCAATGATCCCTCGCATTGTAGAATCACATTCATCTTTGGCGTTTTGTAGACGTGATCGAATTGTGTTTTGTACACGTAAAGACGAATGCCGATCATCATTTTCATTGCTAATGCCAAATATCTTTCCAAGTCGACCAAATAAACCAGATCGTTGTCCCAACGGATTGTTGAATCGATAACCAGCAACGTGGGACGTTGTATGTAAAGATGTTTTTCTTGGTGAAATGCGAGGTGTTGTAGCAGACTTGACATCAGCATAATCAGCAATGACTGGTGATTCCACACTCTGGTCCCGTGATGGAGATGATGATGCAGGTGGTGGTGTTGCTGCTGCTGCCTGCTGTGTTGTTGCTTCAGTAGCCAAATCATTTTCTGTTGGTGAAGTAAGACATCGTCGTAACTTTGGCTTTTCAAACATGGTCGAAGATTCAGTAGAATGATCCTTTTCCAAAGATAAGCTTGATCGACGATGATGTTCCATCTTTGATGATCCCCAATGCATATCACTGTGCCGACGAATATGAGGAAAATGATGATGTGATGTAGTGTATCCTTCTGCAGAAGACTTGACAACATGCCACCATTCTGCTAGTCTTTGAGTAACAGATCGATGATGATGTGGAGGAGTCTCTTTTTCTGGTTGTGAGCCTGTGGATAGTCGTCTTGACATTTCAGCATCTTTGATCACTCGATATTCTTCAAGCCAATCCACCCATGGAATATCATTCACAATCCTCATCTTGTCATTCTCATGCAAAGCATCTCCATCTGCATCTTGATCGATTTCTTCACTGGTCACCAATATCTTTGGCATATGGCGACGATCCTGTTCTCTGACTCTTGATAACTGTGCCATGGGACGTGTGGATGATGGTAAATGACGATCGCTCTCTTTGGATCGGAATGAGCACCATCGTTTCAATTTGGCTGTTCGTGATAAATAAAGTCGTTCTCCATATGCTTCATCCGTTTCAAAGAGGGATTGACCACATGTTGAAGGAGGTTCTATGAGAAATAGATAGATTAGTACACATACTTGACTAGTGTTAGGAAAAGAAGCTTACCTTCATATTGAATAAAGTAATCGCTATCTTCATCCTGTTCCCATCGAGACAATTCAGGTGCTGAAGTACTGGCATTGACAGCAAGTGGATGACAAGCAAGTCGATCATGCTCAGTATCAAAACCATAGCCACTTTGTGTTGCATTCAAAAGTAAAGCTGGATAGATTGGTGTCTGAAGATGATGATGACTATCAAAAGTACCATCATGTGATTCGCCATCAGCAGCTGTCCCAGTAGTGGATCGGGTATCATCACTGTCAAGATTGATTTCCACCACATCCTTATCAGCTTCTGCATTGCTACTTGACAATCGTCCACTTGCATCAGGTGGTGTATCAACTGAAGATGACATGGAACGTCGATTGGTCATACGTTTGTTGGAGAATTGTCGTCTTAATAATGAATGTAATGAATGCTGATAGGCTGAAATACCAGCTGGGTTGACATTCTTGTTTGCTTCTGGTGATGCACTACTTGTTGATGTATTGGATCCCATAGGAATAGTCAATGGTGGTGGTGGAATTGTTGCTGAAGATGATGATGATGCTGTAGGTGGAGTATCTGCCACTGGATTAGGTAAAGCACCACTGACAATACCAGCCAACTCAGAATTGGACATGTTTTTCAACATGTTCATAGATGATCTTCGACTAGCACGTTGTGATGATCCATGTGCAGTAGAACTGACTGATGCTGATGGATTGGATGGTGATGATGATCCAGAATTGGCTTCATATCTTGTTGCTGTTGACATTTTACCTATAACATAATCAGCATTGCTTATGTCTAGTGATCAGATAATCAAGTATTTACCTCGTTCCAAGTGTGTAGTAGGACTTCCTCCTCGAGGAGATTGATATAGTCGTGGTGAAGATGCAGGTGAATAGTATTCATCAGTCAACATGCTTGAATCAGTGACAATGGAAGAGATAGAAGATGCTCGTTGCTCATGATGGGATAATCCAGGTTGCTGACTAGTATTGCTTTGTCGCTTAGAACCATACCATTGAAGAGATGAAATGCTGTGTGTATCAGTCGAAGTTGTAGAAGCCATATCATCAGTATCTCCAATGTTGTTGTCAATGAATGAAGATCGTTTGGGTGGTGGTCGCATAAATGATGGATCAGTGTAAGATGATGATGCTGATGAAGTTGGCGTATTCAAGTGATCTATCCTTGCTTCACGTAACTTGGATATTGAACCTGATTTATGTGCCAATATTGAAGGTCGTGTCATGGGTGATGGTACATCTGATTGTTCATGGTGATCCACTGTACTAGTACGTTTAGGAGTCATCATCATTTTTGGTGATCCAACAGGTGAAGAAGCTGATGATGTGATATTCAACCCATCCACCATGGATCCTTTTCTACTTTTAGCTAATCGTAAACTTTCAGTAATAGGTGTGGATGGTGATGACGGGATCGTACCATCTGGGTTGACAGCTGGGTGTTGTGATATTGATCCACTACCACTGGCAGCACTAGCATCAATCCAACTGGCACGCTTTGATTTGACCATGTATTTTCCACCACTTCCAGCAGGAGGACTAGCATATCTTGGTGAATAAGCTCCACTGGATTGAAGTTGCTTTGGTGATCTAGGACAACTTTGTGAAGAAGACGCGCTTAAATGTGCTGCAGTAAATGGTTCTGATTCACTTCCAGGACTGCTGCTATATCCAGTATCCAAAGGCACTTTACGTGCTAATGTACTCTGTTGTTGAGAAGCTTCACTGCTTGTTGGTGATGGATGCATTGTAGAAGGTGTTATTTGAAAAGAAGAACGTTGTTGCTTTCTTGAAGTCGTTGCTGGTTGTTCATTGGAGTCTTCACACGATGACGAGATAGATGACCGACTGGTACGTCTCTTCAAAAGGAGTGGTTGTGGTATTGGAACACTACGCACCTTGGAGGAAGTTGACGATGAAGGTGTATTGGAAGTAGTAGGTGGACTTGCTGGAATCGGACTCGACTGTACAGAACGATCGGAAGCTGGAGAAGCATATGGGTGTGTCATACTGGATTCTCTTCTTGTAATAGAGGCATTGGAAGACGTGGTGGAGGAGGATGGAGGTGGTGATGGGTCACTGGGTTTATCGTTGTTGGTGCTCTCCATTGAAAGCTGTATTGAAGCACGAGCCTTGGAAATTCACTGGGCGCGCTACCGGACATAAATGTGGCAGACTGAGCACTTGTTTCCAAACCCATTCATCATGCATTTATGCGTATGCTCTATTCCATACTTATTCTATCACTCATATATTAGACTTTACACGTATACCTTTGTTTTGGATTGATCCATAGTACTGGTCATCATCTGCAGGCAATCTTGACCAACATAAGCATTCTGACTAAACTATGCTGCGTATGTGGAACACTTGGTTTGAGAACGCACAGACATCATCCTTTCACCTTCATGACTGACATTACAGCTCATCCATTACAAGCCTACTGATCCCATCATCATACTGAATATACATGGTTTCATAACCATCAGAGCACATCATTTATTGTACAAGGTATGCTACAAAAGAAGGAAATTGATTCTTGGCACTAAAGGAACTACTGTGTAGCTAATATCCTAATGATTACACCCCTGTTGACACTATAAACAAGATTGTTCACTAAAGAAGAAATGACTCGAGATTGTTTTTATATATGCATATGAATGAAGGAAGGGGTGAAAATGAGGAAACTAACAATAATAAACTACAATGCAGTGCCTCGTTCGAGATTTTCTCTGATTTCCTTGGTATACTTGTCGTAAAAACGTGCAATCTTTTGGTTGAAGACACGGTTCTTCTCATTGATCCAAGAGATATCATCCTGGATTTCCTTACGTTCACGCGATCGAGTTTCACGAGTATGGATCTCACGTTTCACGCCTTGTACCAATCGATCAATTGCTTCTTTAGATGGCTTGTCGTCCAGTGATCCATAATCAACATTATTGGCAATAGCATCAATATTGGAAGGATCTTCACCATTACGGATGGCACGTTCAATGCTTTCCAGTTTCTTTTCAGCGTATTGTCCAAGATCAGGCTTGAGTTCTGAAATCAACTTTTGATACTTCTTGTGTGCAAGTTGGTTGTAGTCTATCATATCCAGGTCAATCTCTCTCTCTCTTGTATCCAAATCATCTAATGACATACCTGTAAAGCCAACATTGGCTCTCTCTTTCTTTTTTGCCATCTTCTCCTCCCATGCTTCAACGGATTCAGCAGAAAACTTCCAAAACAACTTTCGTTCATAGTCTTCACCATCCTCAATTGCTTTCTAAAGAAAAGACATGAATATCCAATACACAACATGATGGATGTCTTGGACATTACCTGTTTCTCCAATAGCTTTTCGGCTTCTTTACGCTTTCGTTCCAACTTGGCTTCATATCGAGGATTCTCTTTGCTGCGTTGAAACTCAAGGTTGCGATCACGACGATTGCCTTGTTCAACTTCAGTTGCCTAGTGTACGTTGTCAATGTCAAACAGCAACCCAATAAACAAGGATAAGAGTGCTTACTCGTCGTCGTCGTAATTCCTTGAACTTTTCCAATTTGTCGTTTAAGCTGCCAGCGTCACTCTTTTCGTTATTGCTACTGCTGCTATTTGCAATGTTGGTCTCATCCTGACTGGTCTCTTCAACAACAGGTTCATCGTCTGCTTTGGATCGCTTGGACTGGCTTTGTTTGCCTTTATCAGCTTTACGTTTGGGTGGCATGGATTGAAATAAGAGAGAAAGAGAAAAAGAAAATCAGTGGCCGACTCTGCTGCCTGCCGCGGCATTCAAATTAGAATCCACTCTGTATTTGATTCATGATTGCTTTTCATAGTATGGACTATCTGGAATTAAAGGATGTCTTAAATCACATATTTCTAATGAGTTACAGTGGGTCTTGAGTCGTTCCATGGTGCTTGTATTGGCGATACGGGATTGTTTGGGACATACAAAGAGCCTGAGATTGGAACAATAAGTTATGATGGCATCAATCGTGACACTGGTGATTGTATTCAGCTGCACAATAGTCTGCGGTGGTATCAACACGATTTCTTGCAGTTGTGGATTAGCTTGAATCACAGCAGTTAAACCTTCATCTGATATCACACTATGGCTACTATTACCAGTAATGATAATCAATGATACAAGTTGTGAGCATGTCTTAGCAACATGAACGACATGTCGATCGGTAACAGCTGGACAATCATGTAGCACAAGTCGAGCCAACTTGGCTGGTAGATGATGTAATATGACGCTGTTGACAGTGTCGGAACTGCAGCTAATGAGCTCGATGGTGACAAGTCCATTGGCACGTATCAATGATGAAGAATCGATGGTTATTGCAGTGTGCTGTATTCGTAGACTTTGTAGATGGTATGGGATAATCAATACTAGTGGTGTCAAACAAGACGTAATATCGATATCGAGATGTCTTATCCAATCCATGATGCAGGGTGAACCTTGAAAATGTGCAAAAGCAGGCTCATTGGTGACACGTAATGATCTCCAGAGTTGTTCAAGTGCGACTTGGCATAGCTGGCTGCATACAATTGAAATCTCTTTAAGCGTGGTTTTGTCGTCTATGTGATGGATGATGTCAAAAATGATTTCTAAGGGTAAAATAGATAAAGTAGTGTTGTTGGTTGATCGACTGGAAGAATAAACAATATGTGGATAAGGCATATAAAGAGATTGTCGTTGGGTGAATGGTCGTTCAATATTAAAAGGAAAGGAAAATAAAGGGTCCGAGAATCACGATGAAACTCTAGTCCTTTTAACTTGAACGTTGATGCATTTTCTAGAGAACACACACTATAGGTACTGTCATACGCCTTGGCTGACATTTAACCATGCGGATAGGAGGAGTAGTTTCCTTTTTACACAACATTCGCCGCATCGACATACTATAACGGACGCTCAAATTGATCAATTGGTGACACTCTTCATGCAGTATCACGTAAAAAGCGTCAGCCATCATGATCATGACAAACCACGCGTACATAACGTGTTTTACTTGTGGGTTGCATTTCACGTCGCCGATTTGGATTGTGTTGTACACAAGTGGCAAAAAGATATGGTCCCTGTTGTACATCCGATGATAATCAACATTGCAAACATCATGCAGCACTAAGCTACTATTCAGACTAAAGTTATTGTATGTCAAGTTTTAATGCTATAATAGTCACATTATATCTCTTGTTATGGGTTGTACTGCAGGTGATCCCTTCTCAAGTTGCCAAACGCGGTTCATTTTTCCAGATATCTGGCACACTGATATAAGAATTCATTGGACAACAATGCTCAACAAGTGATGGTCAATGCTTTCACTCCTGAGCATATAAAAGGCTTTCCTTTGATTGTTTATGTAAAAGTGATATGTACAAGAGATCTTTCATTTCATACTGCTGCCCAAGTCATCGGATGCAGTCAGCTACAGCTTTTTCTCAATATGGCATTGTAAGCTAACCCCCCTTCTCTCACATGGCATATAGCAAGCCATTAAGCATAGTCGATTGTAAAGATGGACAAGAATAGTGTTGATAGGTATGACATATTGTAATGGGTGGATGGGGAATGGATGATACTGCTACGATATGATCTGTGATAGTGATGTCTGGAAGAAACTTCAGCATGTTGGTAACAAAGGACTATTGTTCGACCAAGGAGAAGCCGAACCTTCACTGAATTCTGATAGTGTTGAAGGAGAGGATGTATTTTCTTGCAAGTGCCAATTGGCCATGCGATCGAGCAAGACGTGATAAACATGAGTGGCTCTTCGCCATTCTACTTGAAGGTCATGGCGAAACGAAGTGATGCGTGCTCGGTTGGTTGAAGGCGAATGCTGCCTTTCCATATTGGTAAGGACGTGGGATAGAGCATGAAATAGTCGTAATAGTTTGTTAAAAGTTGTATCGATATATGCTCTTATATCATGTCGTTGTTCATGCTGGTACAAACGCGAGGATGTGCTAAAACGCTCGAGTTGAAGAACGATTGATCTTGCTTGATATAAGCATCGTAGAAACCCAACGCTAGCGTCCCCTCCTAACTGAGTAGGTCTACAAGAACGCACTGCCATATCATGAGTGAAACCAAGTAATAAACGATGTGTGTGAGACAAAAGAAAAAGAGAAAAAGCCCATTTTAATCAGCAGAGCCAAAGCATAAAAAGCGAGGCAGAATGGCTCGTCAAGAAATGTTCTTTGTCCTTCTATAGAAAAGGCAGAGAACATTGAAGAAAGTAATCTTTTCTCCTATCCCTGGTCACCAAATCATGATCCAAACTCCCTGGCATTGCAATGAGACTATGTGAATGCAGGATGATGTTTCAAAAAGTGGTAGTATAAAGAATGTATAAGAAACAAGCTCTGGTGACGTTGATAGAACAACTAAGAAGATACGATGGTGCACAGACTCCCCTTTTTGCCCTCTCTAGTAGCAAGATACACTATATCCTACTGTATTTAGTATGTCAGCAAATAAAACATGCGCATCATACGCTTTATATTTAACAAGCCATCGGAAGTCTGGAAATTAAGCTATGCAAGTAGTTGTCTTTTCAGTTATATTGTACAACCACCCCCTTACTTAAATGTAGCGTGAAACCATGAGCATGTCAAAAGTGTCATAGCTAAGATCCACTGTTATGATCCACATGGCTGTATGCTATTGTACTGTGTGATCTCTCCAATATTTCTGCAAAACAAACATTTCTGCCCACCAGTCACGTGACAAAGGCTCTGGTACATAAGTAGATAACGGCTGTTGGCCATATGTTATCCCTTTTATTTGATATCCCTTTCTTGTTTTTGATGATATACATATCGATAATGCTACATGCATCTCACTTGCTTGCCTACTTGTTCCAAATAAGAGCATCAGGGTACAGGGTGACTATACAACACCATAACGTACAACATACGACTCCATTATGAAACTTGGAAAGAAAAAGCCAAGAGATGATATGATTTTCAGTCATAACGAACCACATATGCTGAAACATTACCAGCAGCGTTGGTGATAGTGGATTGCTGTGGAGAATCATCATTACCAATCATATGCCAATGATAGCGATCTAGGTATTCGTGATTTGATTGGGTCGATAAGCGCTGGTGACTCGAGACGGAAGTTCATTCTGGGGAAGAATACAAGGCCAGCCAGCAAAATGGTGGGGATAAGTGTCTAGCCCATCACTCTGCAAAGCTTACAAGACACTGCACAAATGGGTAATGTTATATATGTGATCCATATTTGCTTGGATTAGCACAATACAAGATCAACATGCTATCAATGGTTGCGTCATCAAGCGTATGCAAAGTAAAGAATGGGTACATAGCCTAAAGGGGAATAGAAAGAAAGATGAATATTGATTTGCGTGGTTACACAGATTGTGAGAAAGCCAAACTTTACTCTCGGGTGTTGAAGGAATAGATGAAGACCCCATTTAAAAAGCGCAATGACCCATCGCCCTTTTCTTTACCCCTTTCATCCACATACACATCAATCATCCGCATATATTAATATCAATACATGGCCGATTCGCTATTCCCATCTGGCCTATTTTTGCCACATTCACCTGCTTCATCAGCCAGTGATTCTTTGGAGACACCAACATCACTTTTTCAAGACTTTCCACCACTGAACACACTCGACATGTCTGCTTTGGAAGATCCTCTTACATTTGATCAGTTTCTCAACTTTGAAGAGGATCAACAACAGCATCAACCACCATCACCAGTGTCACCACCAGCAAGCACTGTTAGTATGGGTGATGATGCAACTTCCAATCAGGCACAACAGTCGACTACTACCACTACAGGCAAGCGACCAGTACGACAAATGGAGTGCTACAACTGTCATGTCACAAAAACACCCTTATGGCGTCGTACCCCTGATCGTGCTCATTCACTCTGTAATGCTTGTGGACTTTATTATAAGCAATATAACCAACATCGTCCATTGCATATCCGACAAAAGAATCCAAGCAAGAAGCAACAGCAGCAACAGCAACAGGCTAAATTTGCTGCCACTGCAGCCGTTGCAGCCAATCTTTTACGCCCATTATTGCTGGCAGCACCTCCGCAACCACAACCATGCACAGGAGCTTGTTTACAACCTGCTGGTCATTGTCAATGTATCAATGCCAATGTGATGTTTAAAATGGCTAATGTACGCCCACTGGCTATACGTAAGCCTATTGAATCAACATCTCCAATGCCTTCACTTGGTGATAAGCGTACATATTCTCATTTGGAGGATGATACATGGGATATGCCTCAAAAGAAGATGTGTCAACAACAACCCTTGAGTGAAATGGATGATACACGATTCAAGATATTGCTCAGTCATATGAATGAGCAACAAATGCATGGATTTCTCGAAATGTTGGAACGACGTTGCGACATCTTACGAGCCGTGCTTTTCCCAAAGGAAGCTTAAACAACAACCAGTCGAGACATATCCGACCTAATTCAACATGACAAAAAGTACATTTCAACATTTACCCCACCCCCTTTTTCATACACATCCTCTTTTTTTGTATACATACACTTTTCTCTTTCTTTGTAAATGTTTCAACAACATACCACCCAGCTATACTTGTAGTTATACCGATTCAACAGCATTTCAACAGCATATAAAAGATTCTATCTTTTTCTTGTAAATCTCATATCAATGATACATTGCTTTATTCATTCACATGCCTTTGTTTACATGTATATCATCCTTTGGTCCCGGTAAATACATTTAAGTCATCTCGGATGTTGTTTTATTGGCAGAAAGTTTGAATGTGTACTAGTTGGGTATTACTAGAGATGGTACAACCACGGTATATGATTATACATAGTTTCAAACAGGCTGCCAAAGTATGTGCTGTATGCATGGATCCATGGAAGGATGGTGATGTAAGGATAGTGCTGCTTCTAACGCTGATGTAGACCAGTCATGCATAGTAGTATTGGTGACAAGACCACGAAAAGCAAGTCGACAACGCAATAAAGATCATGTTATATAGCTGTATCCTCTGCTTCTTTGTACTTGATACCTCATGCACTGATGTCCCAGAGAAAGATCCATCATACTTACTATTCCATGAAAGCCTTGTTATCTTTTCAAGTGGGCAATAAAGTGGAAAGGTGGCGGTATCAAGGTACATCAGTAAGAAGAACTTACCTTATTGCTACTCCTCCAGCTTTTTTGCAAGTGTGCGATTCCAACGTGCTTCAATTGACTCCCAAATGCAAGTGGATGTAGACAAGACTAAGGCGTGCGTAACAGCAGTATAAAGTAGGCAAGGTTGGTATTGACTTCAGTCAAGCAGTGAAAGAAAAGAGGGGAGGATCTTGCATTGATAGGCGCCATTCCAATTACAACACAGTGTTCCTGCCACTGCATAAGCAAGGCACATGCACAAGCATCCACCTTTGGTGCTATCATCATCACTTGGATTTGCTTTCTCACTGGACATGAACGCTTTAAAGGGGTGTTAGTGTCATTTGTCAATCACGGATTGGAACTACCATTTTAAGCCAAAGGTGTTGTTCATCCATATAGTACAGTCCATCACATTCAACCTATGCAGATGAAACATCATTAGATCCTCCCTGTGTTGTATGACTAAAAAGTGTGCATTAGTCTTATCCACCAGTGACCAATGAATGGATTACAAAGAAGAAACACAAGGATACACTTCAAGTAAATTAATCTCCAAGAAGTAGATACGGATATAGATATTTGTATTGAGTAATAAAAACATGGGTTTCTTTGTATGGATAACATATATACATCAAGGATCGCAAACACTGGGATAAAGGGTCTTCCAGATGAATCATCCAAATCAGATGCTGTAACAAGATATTCCTTACACCATGCAAAGCGTATCCATTGCTGATAATATCACCATGGCACTCTTCTTGATCATGGATCCTGCCCAATAAATGTCACATGATGCTTGGATAAGTCAAAGTGCAGAAAGAAAGATTGATCCCCATAAACATGTTGGCGATGAAAGAAAGAGAATGATGACAAGATTTTGTTGATCAAAGATGGCTGCAACATAATGTTGGATCATCCTTTGTTCATGGATCATTCTTTGTTCAGGTGTCAGAGTGTTGCTGTGCACCAAGTCGTTTCATTGTTGGATGATTGCCAAGATATTCTTGCGTAGTGGAAAGAAAGAAAGCTGATGGATCATGAACAAAGAGCAACATGTCAGTCACCAATAAATGATACCAGCATCCTTAACATACCTTTGATCAATCAAGACCTTCTCATACAATGAGCCATCCTTACTCTTGCCAACATACTCGGAAAGGGACTTGAAAAGTGTAATCTTGCCACACAAAGCGAATTGCTTGATGGATGTCATCGATAACATGAATCGTTTTTCTTCTCCTCTGCTTGTATCCCAAAGCTTAAACTTCCACTTGCATCTTCATTGTCTTGATGTTCATCATGTTGCTGATATCATCTTCATACATGCTTCATAAGTCATTGCCAGCTGTACAGGGATCATAGCCTTGAAAGAAGCACATACCACGCTTATTATCTTGAACAAGTTGAATACGACTACTGCCTTGCTTACTCGATATGCCAGTTGACGTGGATAGAGGTGTTGGAGCTAATGGTGACAATAGTGCTGATGGCTACTCCCAGTGTCAGTTTGAAATGTTGCCTTCTTAAAGTGTTCCTTTTACAAACCTTGCTTTTTCTTTTATCCTTCAGTACTTGCTCGTATACTTTCAGTCAACATTCACGGTCGTTATAAGAGCTAATGTGTGCGTCGTTCGGTCATTGGTGTTGTGTGAGGAAAGGAAGAAAGAAGAGTGTTACCCAAAAGAGCGCTGCTGCATGATCCCTTTTTGTGTTTCAGACAACGAGAGCTACTCCACACATCCACACATCTCCACCCCATCCCATCTTCATTCTGCTAGTATAAGTAGTACCAGCTGTCATGAACTAGTTCAGAAACATGTATTATAAAAGCAACAACTACCATTCAATGATATGTGATGCATCTTTATGTCATTTCAAGTGATTGGCTTTATCCTTATACAGCAACAAGCTATGTTGACAAGGACTATCAACTTATTTACCACTCATGTACTTGCCTAAATCATAGTATACATATCACAACTTTCCATATTTCCAGCTTTTGCCAAGTAGCTATAGACAATGTGTCAGCTATATCCACCATGAACCACATCACAACATCCAAATAAACTTGCATGTTTTGATCTTATGATGTTATATGCATGTTGCACCTGCATTGTCTTCATGATTGTCATCAAACTTTAGCCAATGTTTATAATTAAGACCCTGCATGATCTTCAAGAGTAAAAGACAAGATGTTTTGATAATGAATTAAATCTATTTGATTGTTTCAAAGAAGCATGTACAGATACAAGAAAATGTGTAAGGGAGGATATCACAAGAAGTCTAAAAGTGTATTGTAATGATCCATCCAAAAAGTTTACAATTAAAAGACAAGAGTTTTATGTAGGTAATAACATTGGGAATGCGCACGCTTAAGAGCTGTTCAAGACCTGAGCGGCTTGGTTGGTCTGAGCAGAAGAGAAACGACGCATTTCCTTTTGGTCCATGCTCATCTTCTTGTTCATGTTCAAGAGACGAGAACCAAAGTTGCGAGGACGTTCGAGAGACTTGAGCGACTTGGTACGGTTGGCATAGTAACGACCAGATCCAGATCCAGAAACAGCAGAAGCACGACGAGAAGAAGTACCAGCCAAAGGAGTCTTGTTTTCCTTGAGAGTGTTCTTGGGAGTGAAGAAGTATTGCATGGCAAACTTGCAGAAATCCATAGGAAGGAACCAGATGAAATTCCAGATCCAGACAATACCAGCCCAGTCCCAACCACAGCCACGCATGTAAGTGAAGCCCCAGTTGGCATATACAGCAATGAAAGTGGCAACCAATTGAGCAATGACGAAAGCACACATCAAGTAAACAGAAGGACGCTCCATGAAGAACCAGCTGCGGGAACGAGTGATGAAAATCAAAGCTTGAGACATGATAGAGACTTGAAGATAGATGATGGAGTGGTAAATATGGTCATTGACATCTTCAGGAAGCTCAACACCAAACTTGTCATTGAAGAAAGTGGTATGGAAAGCAACCTTGGCAAAAGCAAGAGTAGAAGCAGCTTGGTACAAACCATAAACAATGGCGTACATGAAAATTTCCTTAAGGTTCCAGGCATCAGGATAAGGAGATGGCTTGACACGATCAGTAGAAATAGTCATGATGGTACCATCGTTAAGAACGGCAATAATAAGGACTGGGAATGGAGGGAAGTCATGTTGGAAGGCAAAGCAAAGAATAGCAAAACCAATGACAACACGAATGGTGATAGAGCATGCATAAATGGCATAGTTACGCATACGTTGGAAGATTTGACGAGAACCAATGATAGCTTCAACAATGACAGAAAGACCAGGTTCAGTCAAGACAATATCAGCAGCAGAACGAGCAGCATCAGATGCATCAGCAACAGCGACACCAACGTTAGCCTTAGAAAGAGCAGGAGCATCATTGACACCATCACCAGTCATGGCAGTCATATGACCAAGGTTTTGAAGACGTTCAACAATCTCGTACTTGTGTTCAGGATAGACACCAGCGAAACCATCAGCTTGAAGAACCATGTCATCAATGCTAGTGTAACCAGAACCAGGTGGAGGACCATCCTTAAGAGTCTTGGACAAGAACATGTTATCACCCATACCAAGACGACGACCAGTTTCCTTGCCAATAGCGAGCTGATCACCAGTAATCATCTTAACTTGGACACCAAGAGCAATAGAACGATCAATGGTTTCCTTGGTATCAGAACGAGGAGGATCATAGATAGGGAGCAAACCAATAAGACGGAATCCCTTGCCTTCACCTTCAACTTCACCAGAAGGAACTTCATCAACAGCAACAGCCAATGCACGAAGACCACGACGAGCAAATTCATCAACATCATCGTTAAGAGCCTTGATTTGCTCTTCAGTCTTGTCACGAGTGCAAAGATCCAAAATGGTGTGAGACATACCCTTGGTAACACGACGAACAGAGCCATCTTCCTTGACACGATAAGTGATTTCAGTACGCTTGATGACAGGGTTGAAAGGCTTGAATTCAAGTTCTTCAATGCCTTCACGAGCAAGCTTAGGATCAGGCAAAGAGTTGACGATACAGAAATCAATAGCGTCTTGGTTCTCAGTACGGCAAGCAAAAGCAGAAAGTTGGATCACTTCATCACCATTGAATTCAGCATAGGTCTTGATGGTAGGCTTGTCAACAATAAGCTTGTTCAAGGTCAAAGTACCAGTCTTATCAGAGCAAAGAATGGTGACGGCAGCCATTTCTTCAATGGCAGTGATACGTGTGACAATAGCCTTGTGCTCAGCCAATTGCTTAGCACCAATAGCCAACGTGACAGACAACACAGTAGGCCTAAAGAGTGGAGCACAAAAATTAGCGTAACAGCTCAAACAACCCGACTGACACCGACAGCCACTGAAGAGAAAAATTTTCCCACAGCGACAGTGGATGACGACATAAGGAAAAAAGGCACACAATACTTACATGGCAATGGGAATACCACCAATGAGCAAGACAAGCAAGTTGTCAATACCACGACGATAGTTGTAGCGGAAAGCAGCATACATGACCAAGATTTCGATGACAACGAAAAGACCAATAGTGCAGAGACAGAAGTTACCAATCTTGGTCAAAATGGTTTGCAAGTGACCAACATCATCACCAGCTTCACCAACAAGCTTGGCAGCACGACCAAAGAAGGTGTTAAGACCAGTACCAGTGACAACGGCTTCAGCTTCACCTTGCTTGACAGTAGAACCAGAGAAGATTTCATCACCAGCTTCTTTACCAACAGGCAAAGATTCACCAGTAAGAGCAGCTTGATCAATGGACACCTGACCATGAGCCTAAAAGGATGGTTCATATGATGAGTGATATGTTGGATTGAGGAAGCACAACACGATGTACAACTTACAGCAAGAAGACGACCATCAGCAGGAACAACGTCACCAAGCTTGATAGCAATCACATCACCGGGAACAAGTTCAGCAGCTTCCATTGTGTGCCATTCGCCATTGCGCTTGACCTTACATTCGGGAGCAAGAGATTCCATAAGAGCCTTGACAGCATTGCCAGCTTGACGTTCTTCATAAAAGCCAATCAAAGAGTTGGCGAGCAAAAGGAGGACGATACCAATAAAATCAGGATAATCTGGTGGCTTGCCTTCACCATTGGCTACAGCAATAGAGACAATAGCAGCAGCTTCCATGACCCAAGACAATGGGTTCCACATGAAGCTCAAGAACTGCAAGAAGGCATTGGTTTCCTTCTCAACAAGCTTGTTAGGACCAAACTTTTCAATACGACGAGCAGCTTCATCAGCAGTCAAACCCTCCTTGGTAGTTCTATAAGAGAAGAAATAAATGAATACAATGATTCTTTAAAGATGTTGTAAAGTGAATTCGATTACATACTGCAAAAGGCTGGTGACATCTTCAAGCTCCATAGTCGAGAGATCATATTTGTCTTTGTCGTAAAGCTCCTCGACAGTAAGCGAGGTAATGTTGCCGTCGATCTGCTGCTTGGTGGCGGTTTCGGGCTGTTCAATTTTCTCAGCCATGGCTCACAATAAGCGGGAAATGAGAGGGGTGAAGCAAAGGTGGATTTGCCGAAAGGACAATAGGGTGCAACGAATGCGAAAAAAGAAAAGGGATGAAAGAAAAAGAAGAAGTCTATGAAGAAAACAACCTGGATAGGAAGATGAAAAAACAAAAATGAGAAAAGAAAAAGTACCTTGCCAATCGTGTGATATTTATAATAGGCTTACCCGGATGTAGGAGATTCGAAGTGAAAGAATAACTCAGCAAAACCAGCACGGGAAGAAGATGGGGGTCCTTTGGTGTGCAATCGGATGCCTCTTTACAAGACAAAAGTGGTAAGGACATTACAAAATATGTTGAATCGCCGATGCAACACGTACCAATTAGGGATGATGTGCTCCAGTCACTCTCCAATGGTCTTCTTCAAGTGATGTTTCGTGTATGCCCGCACTTTGCCGCAACCTAAGTCACCTTTCCCGTTCAACAAAACCCCCCATCATTGCCCCTGCTCTTAAGAGTACAGTAGTAGTGTATATGTTATACCCAGTACAACCTATACTCTGTATAACACCTTATCAAGCATGATATAAAGATCTAGATGTCTCCTTGACAATGTACAAGTCATTGAACAAGTGGTTGTGTTTCTGATTGATATACATCATATGTCTTGATCTGATCCAGTCAAGTAATTGTTTGATTCAAAGACGAATCATGACGAGACATTCATGGAAAAAGGTAAAGAGTCGTTTCATATCGGATACAGGATTGTTCTTTATGATTCGATTGTAAAAGATGACAACAACATATACATAATGTAGCTAAGGTAACATGAAAACACTCGCCCAGTACCGAGATCGACTTGGTTTGTTGGATGAATCGGGATTGTTGACCATAATTCTGGGGGAGTCTGTTAGCGTCATTGAGCGGGGTGCTGGCTAAAAAGCCGCTCGGATGTAAGCCAAAAAGTGTGAGAAAAAGATTTCCCAGAGTGACGTAAAAAAGGGTGGATCTCGACATGTTGAGCCAATGGTCTTGTTTAACACAAGGGAAAAGGATTGACCTCTCCAGTGTAGAAAAAAATTGGGTGCCCCTCCGTCTCCACGTGGCATTCAGCGGTGTCAATGTTTGTGTCACATGCTTGCTCCCTTTTTTGAAACACTTGGTACATCATCGATAACGTATCACACTACATCATCCCCCAATCCAAAGATGTCCGTGCTGGAAAGTGCTAGTTTCATAGCTCAAGTAAGTAAATCATCACATTGTCCCTAATAACATGTTGACTAACAAAATTACCCTTTAGAACAGCAAGCATGTCCATATCCCTATGGACAATATCGATCGTGCTGCTAGATTCGTATGTAAAACTTTGCCATGGCACCCATCTGGACATTGACACGCGTTCCATTAGACACTGGACAACATGAAGGCAAAGCAGTATAGCACACATACCTGGAATGAGCATCCATTGCAGCCAAAGGAGTTGAATGCAAGCACTGTTGACTGGTAATACATATACGCGTCAAGTAGGAAGAAAAGGGAAAGAGATCAGGCGACACTGTACAACTCATCTTGCACATAATAGGATATTCCTTGTTGACGTGCTCAACTTTTCATTCTGGAGTGATCTGGATGATGGATGCAAGGAGAATAGTGAACGCTACACTGTCAAGTATAAGGGAAAGCTCTATACTGGTTATTGGTCATTATGTGCTGCTATCAATCGTGCCTTGGATGCTGGTATTCCTATTACAAGTCCTGCTTATTATGCCAATGCATCGGCTCAAGATATTGCCAAAGTCTTTGCTTCCGAGACAAAGGAGTCTATTCCGTTATTCAAGGAGCGCGTTGATGTGATCCATGAAGCTGGCAAAGTACTACTCGAGGTAAATCCTTTGTCCTTGCTGTCGGAAGTGAAAGGATAAACATCTATACGGCTCGTGCATTATTGCTACATGAACATGACTGATTCACTGTATACTAATAGAGATTTGACGGGTCCTTTGTTAACTGCATCCGGCAAGCCAATTCTTCAGCAGATGCATTGTTACGCATTTTGGTTGACAACTTTTCATCATTCCGCGACATTCACATGTATCAAGGACGTCAAGGTAAAAAGTGATAAGGATTGAATGACGATCATTACGGCTCTAACCGAAGATCAAATCAAATTCTCTTTTTACTTCAAAGTGTATATTCTGAAACGTGCTCAGATTCTAATTGCCGATATATGGTAAGCATACCCCCCACAGCTTGTAGTACCGGCTATAGGTGCTAACGTTTTTCCAGGGCGTGCTTCGATGGTCAAAGCTACGGCAAGTTTCACGACATTGATAGGATCACCATGTTTGCAGACTATCGGTTAGTGTTTTCCCCGCTTCTTGTATTTTTGTTATATGTGTACTTTATCTTACTCATAGTCTCTTTATAGTGTTCCACAGGTAAACTAGTGTGTGTGTTGGTGGTGCCGACAAGCTGGGATGAAATCATTTTGGGTTTGGCTGACATAAACTTGCACTTGCATATCTTTTTTCACAAGGCACTTTGTTATCTTGGTGTGCTCGAATACTCCAAAGAGCTCTTGGACAAATTAAACACAAGGCAATTGATTGAATCGGGTTCTGATGACGAGATTGAGATTCGGGGCAATTCTATATGGGCAGTCGAGCTCATGATACGTCGTATTAAAGAAATTGCTCCGGATCAACCCATTAACGCCATCCTGGTTGACTTCTACATTTGGGACACTGCAAAGGAGATACAAGAACAAATGAACATTCCTATACATCGTACACGTAGCATTTATTATTAGAGAGATAAACTCTTTTGAAACACGAGTAAACTAGTTGTAGATTGTGTATTGAATACTTGTTTTGGTATTGCATAACTTGTTATGTTATCTCATTAACGAAGGAGTCGGGTTTATCCGCGATGCTCGAATCAGAAAAACGCCTCAGTTGTGATCCAATACGCTGATCAGATATCTGAGAAAATCGCGCATTCCTTTTAGATAATCTTCCGACAATCCATATCTAACATGGTGAATAAAGATCTTCTACGCACTTCCAAAGCTATACATGCAGTAACAAGATGTGCTGAGCAATGGGACATGTGAGCACTATTACTATTATCATTTGCATATCGAGTAGTCGATCTCGGGGAAAAGTTTGTGGAATGGGTTTGATTTGCTCTCGATTAGAGTACAACCAAATGGATCAAGCCAGGGGGTACTTTGCAAACACAAACAATCTTTTTCATTTCCCCGCCTAACCCAACACAACTCCACAGGAAAAACCATTCTTCAACGTCATCGGTGAAATAAATCATAAACTTGGTCCTGATTGTACACCATCTGGGATCATCTAAAACCTGCATATCCTTTATGTTTACCGACTTGCTGCTATTGGTATTCTTTGTCAAGTAATCTACAATTGGGTGAAAAACATTTTCATCATTTGTCTCACCACCCTGTTTTAGCTAGTATCCAACCTATGAGAGAGAGAGGCACACCTTGTTATGTAAAATGAGACACATCTTACTACCATAAGACTAGTTGAAGAGAAAAAAAGTTGTTGAAGCATATCAGTGTTGCTTCCCCCCCCCCAGATTGCATCATTGAGAATGATTCAAAGAGTGTAATACTGCATGCATTCTTGTGCAATGCATATTCAGGGAGCAAACATTATAGGGAATAGCATTAAAGTGTATACATATGCAACAGCTGCACACCATCGTAGCACATATACGCAACCACACGTGCACTGTAAGATATGATTTGCGATGCTGCAACCTAAATGACACTCAGCTAGAGCTTAACACAGAGAAAAAAGGGGGCAAGAAACTAACTGGCCACTTTAATTCGGGGACATACGTAAAAGAAACATCATGAGAGTTGGTTTAAGAATGTGGCTGGACAAATCAATCTTCTCCATAGTAATGCTCCATGTCTTGCCAATAACAATCTTCGTAGCAGTCATAGAAATGTCTGCCGTCATAATAACGATCATGGTTCCAATGTTCTCTTTCGTCACGATAGCAATGTCTGATGCAATCATGCCATGATGCTCCAGCTTGATTGAAGTAAACCAGGGATACCACGAAAGCGAATACTTTGGGACTGAACAACATTGTGATAGTGATGAATCAAGTACACTAAAGTGTCATCATATATATATATATATATTCATGCTGTATTCCACTTTCAAAGAGAGATGATAGACAAGTAGGTGATATACAAGTATGCGTGATAAACTAGCTAAAGGTATCGTTGATAAACGAGAAGGATGACGCGTCGTACGATCAAGTGATGGAACCATTTGAAGCGTATATGGAAAGCCGTTGAACCGATAAGCTGAGCTATTGACCAAGCTGCGATCTCGAACATATTCCTGGTGTCGCAGTGACTGAAGTAGAGATAGACTGGTATCGTGAGAAGATAACACGTACTTGTTTGGATGTAGTATGTAACCCTGTTCCTGATCTTGCTGCGGTGAACAGATGTTTTATGCGTCGCAGTAATCCATCACTCTCTGCTATTCATTCGTGTTAACCAACTCTAGTCATCATCCAGCATAATGAAAAGACACTTACATCAGTGGATCATGCACTGAATGCATTCCCAATACTGGCATCATTGCTTAAATGGATGGTGGTTCATTGTTGTTGTCTTGTGTTTCAAATGCGAAAAGGAAAAGATGCTACCGCAGCAGAATCAGGTACGTGTTTTTTCTCTCTTAAAAAGCACTTGCTACGTACCGACGTTGGATCAACAGTATTCCTCTTTCACTTGAACAAGGACTATCAATATGGGCAAAGCCGACTTGGAAACTCTGAAGCAGCAAAAGAAAGCAAAGAAGCTTGCTCAAAAGGAAGTATCCAAAGGCAACAACGTACAACAGCTTCCTCCATCGCCGTTGCAACGATCCTTCAAGGCCATACCGAATCCACGTCCACTTTCAAAAGGTCGATTGGGATCGTTCACTGTTATGACTTTCAACGTAAGTCTTGTTCACTCTGGTTGCTGATGGGCGTACTTAAACTTGTTATGGCATAGATCTTGGGACAATGTCTGGTGAAACGAGAGCTGTTCCCTGATTCTGGTGAAATGCTAAAGTGGGTGAGTATCCTGTCGAGGAGTGGCAATGGGAATAGCACAAGTTGATATGTTGTTGTAGAAAACGCGTCGCAACATGATTGCCAGTGAGATATCCATGTATAAGCCAGACGTGATGTGTCTGCAAGGTAAAAGAAAAGGCGGCATTGTGATTTCATATCCCTTTGTCTGACATAAAGAGTATAGAGGTGGATCAATACGATACATTCTACAAGCCGCTTTTAGAGAAACTTGGGTATGATGACAATATTTGAAGGTGCTTACTGGTGTTCATTGATGCATTCATTTAGATACAAGACTGAACATTTCACTCATCCCAAGAAGAAGCATGGTAGGATAATTGGTTTTGGATAAAGATGTATATTCATCATGGACTTTAGGTTGTTTGATTGGATACAATGCAACTTTATTCGAGATGGTCGATTATATGACATTGGATTATGATTCAGACAAGCTATGTCCACCAACTTGGATTACTGGCAACATTGCTCAAATCATGGCTCTTAAGCATGTGGAACATCCTGAATTTGGTATTGTCCTTGGCAACACACACATGTATTGGCGACCCAATGCTACTTATGAACGTTTACGGCAAACTGCCATTTATACTGACCGGCTCATGACATTCAGAAATACCTTGGATTCAAGCACAACTTGGACTCCAATTATCATTGGTGGTAAGTTGGTGATGAAATGACATGGAGCATTACAACTAATCTTATATCATAGATTTCAATACTGGACCTACTGATCCTGGTCATGCTGCAGTGACAAGTACTGAGCTTCCAGGGAAAGAGGAAAAGGAATTGGAGGAATCAAGATTGAATCCTGGATCTCATATGAAACAAGCAGAAGAGCCCAATGTTGCTGGACAAGAACAAGGAGAAGAAGCGCCCATTGAATCTAGCAAGACAATGCCGACATGTGACCTGGTACAAGTGTTGAAGAAATATACACCAAGATGGTATAGCGTCTATAGCTGTTATGGAGAATTGGACAATGCAATGGCGTATCCAGCAAGTGGGGAACCAAAGTTTACGAATTATACTGTTGCATACAAGGGTACTTTGGATTATATTCTCATACGTGACCAAGAAGAGACTATTTCAGCAACTGAAGTATTGATGCTTCCCCCAGAGGAAACTGTGAAGCCATCACTTCCGAATAGAAACTTTGGTAGTGATCACATGTGTTTGATAGCCAAATTTGACTTTACAGCTTAATAGAACATCGTTTTATACTATTTGCTATTGTAATATGCTCTATATATACGTCTATGATAAGGGAAGGGAATGATATAATTGGAATCAATGTGAATCTGATGATGATAGGCCAACAAATTCTTGGATATCTCCTCTGAGTGACTTGAACAATCGATCTTGACCAAACTTATTTGGCATCAAAGCTATTGAATAGCATTAGCTTGTGATGATGATGAATGACGCTTTTTCTTACCTGTTACGCATTGAGCATGCTTCAAACGCTTATGCAAACGAATACGGATGTCCACTTGTTCACGTCGCTCTGGCGATAATACTTGACCAAACATGTTGTACATGTCGACTGATTGCTCACGAGGCACAGTTGTATCAGCATCGCCATGGATAAATAAGATCTTTGGTAGAGATTGGAGAAGAGTGGACGATGTTGCAAAAAGTTCTTCATGTTCCTGGACTAGATTATATGGCGAATTCTCTGCATAACCTTCACTTGATGATCCCATTGCACGTGACATGGCTGACAACTTGTCGACACCTCGTTTCGTCTCGAATGCCAAATGACGCTCAATTGAATAAACACCAGCAAGTCTTTCAAAAAAGTCAACATGATGATATCACTGGGATGGATTGATGATACTTACAAAATGATACCTTGTATAACAGGCAATGCTGGTCTATCAGATCCATCCTTTTGAACTTTGTTGATAAGATCGGATAGAATAGTCTGCATCGTGAGATGTGCACCAGCGCTATGACCCTGGATTGACCACCTTTTTGTCTTAGCAACAATCCCAATACGTCGAATAGATCACTTACCATCACAAAGATATTGTCACGATCACCATTGAATTCTTCAGCATGATCATATGCCCACTGTATACTGGATCGAACATCATCATACATGGGGCCAACCTTGACAAGTGGATATTTGCGATAATCAGGAACCACTACAGCACATCCAAGTTCTCGTAACGTGTTTGCCAAAGGAGTATAGATAAATTTGGATCCTGATGACCATGAACCACCATAAATAAAGACAACGATAGGTGCGCGATCACGATTGGGTCGATATGCATCAAGCCTGCATGAAGGATGTACTTTGGAATACTGAATATCTCGCCTATAGTAAAGCCAACATCAATACGACATTTTGCATCCATACTTTAAATACTTACTTGATCAACTGAGAGAAATCCTTACGCACATGCCATCTCCACTGCAAATAGGTAACAATCAAGGGCATATCGGTTATCCAACCCACTAACAGCTGTATAAAAGCAACATTGGCCTTATACACCCGTGATGGATTAAGTGGAAGATTGAACTTTGCATCCGTTTGTGCCATACGAAGATAGAGCATCCATGCTATACAGTATGCAGCTCCTGTATAAAGGGTCATGGTCAATAAACGGTCGATTCAAGAGATCCATAACAAACAAGAGCCATGCGTACCAATTGAGAATAGAAAGAAAGGCAATGAGATCACAATAAGCACTGCTGCCAAGGGCAATCCAAAGAGTGAAGCCCACACGTAAAGCCTTCGAGAATCCATAGAGCAAGGGTATGTGTGTGGAGTGGAAACAAGTAGAAGGTGTATTGGACGCTCGAGCGGTTTCACAATTTAACTGCAGGCTGAGAAATCTGGGAGACATTACATGAATCTCTACTTTTTGAAGCATGCCTGTCTATTGTCACTTGACATCGTTCCATATTCAAATCAGGAAGCACATATGGGCTCATATTAGCTGTTTACTTATCAACTGCACTCTATTACTCTAATGCATGATACTGCTGAATCAACCGATCCATCATCGACTTTTGCTATCGCATAAACATCTTCAACGTCAGTTATCAGCCATCATCATCATCATCATCAATCAATAGCTTATGTAATTATGCCACAATAGTTCTAGAGGAGAAGACATGAAAAGTTTTAGAAGAAAGCTGATATATGAGAGCGATTGAGTACTTGAAGTGATGAATCTGTCCGTATATGTAAGAGGAGGTACCTGAATTTCAGTAGTAGCTAGTAAATGTTATCATCATTGTGTTTCTTCTTCATGATATAACGCGCAAACTTCATTTATGAATGACAGGTTGTGATTTTCTATGATGATGATGAGGAACATTCTCGAATTCTGCTAAAGATGCCGCAGTCGATTCCAAAAGTCGTCACTTGAACACTCTGGCAGCTCACAAAGTGTACTCTTAAGCTGCTCGGATGTCAGTGCGAATGAAGGATCTCATAGTGTGAATCTGGGAGTGAAGAAGATATATCAGCCTTTTAGAGCAGATTATGAATGAATGAATCCAAAGCAGCCATGTGTCAACAAATTGGAAATCAACATTCATTTATGTATTCACCACTTGCATCTTTTCAGTGTTTATGGCGATGAAAAGTAGGGCAGTAATAGGTTTCATTGGTACTTTACGGCAAATCCATAATAACCTGCTGCAGGGGGTGGTAGATTTAACCAAAGATTCTGTGGAGCTCTTCCATCGCTTTACCAGTTGCATAAATCTTGTGTTACTTTAAATAAACAAGGTATTGGACTTAAGTACATATCCAAATCACTATAAGCCCTGAATAAGTGCAATACGATGAGTATATGTGAATAGCTTATAGGTCATTGTTCACTTTGATTCACTATTCTTTATGACCTTCAATCCCGCGATAGTACTTGTGCTAGTGGAGATGTGTTGTGGATAACAATGAAGCGTATGTATTATGTGATAGGGGTAAGCAGTGTGTGTTTCTTTATGAGCATTAGAACAAAGAGCAAAACAATCTTATGTGAACTCCCATTTTATGCCAAGCACAATGCAGAAGCAGTGCTTAACCATCACACCTGACATAGACAAAGTACGTCTTTTACATTGCTAGCACTATCAAACATGTATTATTTTTATTGGAAGATCATATGTATCGGTTGCAGTATGTGTATTCTTTAGAAAAGAAGATCCTATCTGTAATCTTGTCATGAACAAGGTCTCTATTTTACTCGATGTATGCTTAAATGACTGCTATAGTAAGAGAAGGGGATAATACGTGGATCATGCAACAGCCAAAATGGGGACAGGGATTCCTAATCCATCACAAATGATGAGTGGCTGACATGTAATTGCTGCTAATGCTGAAAAGTGCAAGGTTTGAAAGCCGATAAAGACCAACGACAACCTATCTTGTACTCGCGAACGATCCATGTTCAAAAAGCCCTTGTCCCAGATCAAGTCTTTCAGTCCATTACGGTCATCCGATAGACGCCGGTTCCAGAACGACGCCTACAATGCTTATCCAAGTCTCAAGGACAAGTGTTCTCAAGAAGGCGCGTCTCCCCTGATGCCAGACCCTTTGCTATCAGCCAAGTTTACGACATCGAATAACGTGAATGGCGTTGTCCATGTTGCCAACAACAAACCACTATGGCTCAAACTCGAAGGTTTTCCACCTATTCCTACAGGTATAACTTTCATTGTGTGATAGGATGAATTCATGATATTGACTCATGCAACTCTTTTATAGTTTATACTCTATGGGAACATCCAGAAGCACTTCCAATGTTTTATACTGTTGGTCCTGTAATCCAAAAGTTGATTGATGGTGCAGGTAATGAAGAGGATGCAATGCACTTGTAAGTCATTCACACATCTTTCATGCATGGTAGATTTGATGATTCCAGGTGTATTTCCCAGTCCAGATGGTACTATCCCAGCTGTTGAGAAAGGCGATCTCGTAGCAATCACTGTAAGAGGATATAGGCAAGTTATATGCTGTGGATCCCTTATTCAATGTACTAAACTATCTTAATGCAGCTATCCATTGGCAGTTGGTACCATGGCTTTAGCATCAAAGGATATCAAGGTGCGATCTGGCATGAAGGGCAAAGCTATCCATTTGATCCATGTTTATCATGATGCTCTTTGGGCAATGGGTGACAAGTCTGATCCACCAGAAATGAAGGCACTATCAGATGATGAATATGAAGAAGAGGATGAAGACGCACATCAACCCAAGGATGATCAAGGAGATCTTGCTGACAATGTGGAAGCACAGTTGAATATCCAAGATGCAAACGACAATCAAGAATCATCTCAACAAGAGGATCAAACGCCCAAGCTATCAGCTTCTGGTGAGTAGTCAATGATTGATTGCTTGTATGTGATATTAACAGTGCATCTTTTAGAGGTCGATGAAGTCTTGAAAGAAGCTTTGTTACAAGCACTGTTGTTCAAAATGACACCAGAGAAAGCACAAACCCTCTTGCCAATGTCAGCTTCAGCATTATACACATCATACATTTTACCATGTCGTCCAAGAGGACGTGGATCAGATGCAGATATCAAGCAATCGACATGGAAGAAGCTTCAAAAGTTCTTGAAAGTCATGGATAAGGCACAGATTCTCAAGATCAAAGATCAACGCGGTGAAACAATGGTGACATCTGTCAACTTTTCTCATCCTAGGTAAGATGAAGGAAACAATTGGGTACTGATGATACTGATTTAATGATAGTTTTCAAGGACTAAGCCCATACAAGACCATTGGCACAGCGCCTACAACACAAAGCAATGGAAATCAGTCATCATCTGCCGACAACGACAAAAAGACATCATCATCCTCATCATCATCCAAAGGTCCAATTGAGATTCAAGAGCTATACAAGCCCCAAGGCAAAGGCATCATTCCTCTTTTTGAAGCTACCAAACACAGCATTGACGAAGCCTACACTTCCCAAGAAGTCCGCAAGATCATCACGGAGTATATCAAAGCAAGCGAATTGGCAAATCCAAGAAATCAGCGGTAAGTTTATCTCAAGTTCATAGTTCAAGAGACTAATATGGGATGTTTATTTGCAAAAAGCATGGTCCGGATCGATGCACTTTTATGTGATGCAGTGCTCAAGAAGACTGAATATCGCACAGTGGATGAGCTTACTCGAGAACAGATTATGGATAGGTAATGATGTATTTGCAATGATTCAGCAAAGTGATTGACGTTGTTTCTCATAGACTGCTGCCACAGATGCAAGCTTGTCATATTATCACTTTCCCTGGACATGAACCTGAGATAAGGAAAGGCGAGCCAAAACCTATTATGGTTACTCAAGAGGTACGCATGGGCCGAAAAACAATCACCAAAGTAGTTGGCTTGGAGCGATACAATATCGATGTTGGAGAAATGTGTAAAGAATTGACCAAGCTATGTGCAAGCAGTGCAACACGTAAGTAATCCACAATCTTATGATGAGCATGACACTGATGAATCACTCTCTTAGATAACCCTGTTCCTGGATCAAGTCCCAAACACCCAGTCCATGAGATATTAGTACAAGGCCCACAATTCAAACATGTCAATACACTTTTGATCAATCGAGGTGTACCCAGTCGTATGATTGCTTTTGATGATAAGACCAAGAAGAAAGGAAAAGGCAAGAAATAAAATGTACATTTTACTTGAGTAATTGTTCTCTTTGTAAAACTTCTTTTTCTAACTTGATTAAGACTGTTGTACGTTGTGGGAATCCATCAATGGGGACTGTATGAGCTGTGACACGTGCAGGCTATGTCATGGTATGTGAGACAAGTGTACTAGTCTTTGAACAAATGCATGAAACTTACAAATTGGCATCCATCCAAGACAGCTTCGACAATTCCCGCCACGAATGCATTGCAGTTGAGTTGAGATAGCTCTTTTGGCACCGAGATATAGCGACTTAAGACGGGATCGTTATCAGATATCATGTCTATCATAAAACAATGTTAATACTTTATCAACATAGCATTCATTCTACTTGCATTCATCTTCATTTTCTGTACTCTTTTCAAGAGAATCAGCCTGTTTGCCGAAAAGTGCCTTCCATACGACGCTGTGAATAAAGTAAAGTACACCAAGAACTCGTGTTTCTCTTTTGGCACTCTTTTCACGCCACACCAACAGTTCCAACATCCGTAGACCAACGCGATAACCAAATTCATTTAATCTACATGATAGGACGTGTTAAAAAGGCGTGTTGTGGAATACATCTTTTTCTTACTTTCTCTCAAGATCCTGGATACCATTCACTCGTTTCTGGGTATATTGAAGCATCTCGGAAAAGAGAAACGTCTGTGCACTAAGACTGACCTATGTAAGAGATGAATAACACAACAACGATTGGCAGGATTATGCAAGTGTACCTCGGCACCCCTGGTCTTGTTAAGGTTTCTTTCCAAAATACTCTTGGCTCGAGCTAAACGTTGTTCACTATAAGCTGCAGATGTTGCCGATGTGGTGCGTGAAAGGTTGGTGGACATTGTAAAGTGGTGAAAAGTAGGAGTAGCGCTTGAGCGGTTCCAGAAATCACGGATCATGGATGAATGTCACACAAACGTATCCTCTTTCAAGTCAATCAGCATTGATAACTGGCTTTATTAGAAGGAATTTCCTTGGCAACCTCTCAAGTGATTGGGCATGGACATTAGCTAGGTAGTTCGTATTTCCTTTAGCCTTTTAGAGTAGCATCTTTAACAATGACACATCTTCTTCAACCCCTGACTGTATCTTCTTAATGCCGACGTCAATACTTTGCAATAAACATGAAGACTACTATACGTTCCTGATGCTATAACTTGCAATATGAAATATCGAATCGAGTTGGGGATCCTCTGTCACTATGGCTTTTATCTTTAACAACGGGTGCTTTCAATCCTGTTAGAGTGAACACTTGAGTTGCATACAATGTAACGCGAAGCATCATTGCCTATCTTTATTACAGATGAAAGGAACACTATACATGTTATCTATACACTATGACACATCTGATATAATGTAAATCACTCTTTATATATGACATAGCTTTCTTAAGGGAGGATGGTTTTTCTACATGTACTTTTCGGGATGTGTATGTGCTCGCAGAGCCAATGCATTGTAATTGCAGGTAGTCACTTTGCCGCCAGCCTTTTCAATAGCAGCAACAGCTACTTTGGATGCTTTGGAAACTTCAATGTTGATAGGCAAACTGAATGATTCGGCACCCTATAAATGATATATGAGTATCCCATTGTATGCAACAATTGCAATAGCAAATCGATCATGCTGTGCAACACCAATAATCCCATGATTACTTACCACACCCAAAAGCTTTACACCATCCTCAATCTTGTGAATGCACCGTGAATCCAAAAGATCCTTCATAGTTATAGTCTTGGAGCCATCAATTCGACCACTTTGAATCCAATGTTGAAGACGATCCAAATTGAGCTCTTGATATTCCTTGCCATGACTATAAAGCATTCAAGTATCAAGATCACTTGCTATGTTGACAATATACAAGAGACTTACATGTTGTAGAAACCTCGCTTAGGAATACGCTTGAACAAGGGTGTTTGTCCACCTTCGAAACCAGGAGTAGGCTTACCATTGCCAGCACGTGCCTTTTGACCCTTATGGCCACGACCTGCAGTTTTGCCCAATCCAGATCCAGGACCACGTCCCACACGCTTTCGCTATAAGAAACGACAATGTCAATACCATGTTGCAATGGGATAGAGTCGAGTGGCTATAGTAGTGCTGGTGGTGTTGGTATGATTGGTGGCAAAAGTTACCTGGGAGACAGCTCCAACATTATCAGCAAGAGCACCTAAATGGACTGGTTGCTTTGGTGCTTGTACTGTTGTAGAATAGTTGCGTACTGTGGTGGTGACGAGACGAGCTGATCGTAGCATATGGGTCAACATGTCAAAAGGCGGTTTGTGTATGTGTGTGTCGGCGGGGAAAAAGCTTTACAAAAGGCAGGGAGAAGTTGAGAGCTGCTTTCTTTTACAGCTATTTGTCATGTCCAGCGAGGAGAGCATTAAGAAGGCCAAAAGCGCGTTGCAAAAGGCATGCGAGAATGGTACAAGTCAGGTAAAGAGATACACCTTATCCCATTCACTTTACACAGTACTATTACACTACGTCGATTGGTTGCCCACCTCTTTTTCTTTTTCTTTCTTTTTCACCTGACACGATCGGCACCACCATTCCACCCCGCAACACGACAGCTCTTTTGCTACGATCTGCAGTCGATCGGGTTATTTTCTCTTTCTACTACACCTTGACCCTTTGTCAACAACCATTATCGCTCTATTCGTTATGGCAACACATGCTTTGTGCGGTGATCTGATGTATCTTACGGGTATTTTCAGGACATTCTGGATATTCTTACACAACTTGGCAAGGTCAAAGCAACACAGGATCTTTTACGGGTAAGAAAACATGAGAGAGAAAGGCAAACAAGAGTCTAATTAGATGCATTGATAGAGAACGGATATTGGCAAAACGCTTGGCAAGTTGAGAACGCATAGCGATGCAGCTGTATCACAGAAAGCCAAAGAGATTGTGAGAAAGTGGAAGGATGACGTTGTGCAGAGTGCAAAAGTTGGCAAAGGTATTGAATATGGGATTGTATTGAGCATGGCAACTGACTTTGTGATAGCAACTACAACACAGAGCAACAATACCACATCAAACGCAAACAGTGAGCAAACAACTCCTCGACGATCATCAGCTGCTTCATCCACTGCTGCTTCACCAAAATCACCTACTTCAGAGAATGGTCCTCCAAGAACTATCAAATCAGATGATGTCAAATATCAGTCAACAGGCAATGGCCCAAGAGATAAGACAATTGAGCTCATGTACAGTGCTGTAGCACTTGGAAGTTATGCAGGTGAGTATCTTAAGTTGATAGTTGACTACTGTGTCTGACATGTCAAATCATCCTTTTAGATTCTGATCTTCTTTTGAAACGAGCTCTTGCCATTGAGAAGACCATTTTCGATGAATTTGGATCGATGAATGATGGATACAAGGCCAAAGTGCGAACATTGGCATTGAATTTGAAGAGTAAAAGCAACCCTGGATTGCGTGAAAGTGTCGTGAGTGGAGAACTTGCTATTGCCAAGCTGTGCACTATGAGTGTGGAGGTAAGATTGTGTAACCAAGAAAGGAGATTTTCTTCTTATTCCATGGTACTCATTTAAACAACAGGATATGGCATCAGAAGAGTCCAAAGCGCGTGATCGTAAATTGGCTGAAGAGGCATTATTCAAGGCAAGAGGCGCTGGATCGGCTCAAGCTGAAACAGATATGTTTATGTGTGGAAAATGCAAGGGCCGGAGGTGTACCTACTTTCAGATGCAGACTCGTAGTGCTGATGAACCAATGACGACTTTTGTCACTTGTGTCTCGTGCGGCAATCACTGGAAGGTAAGCTAATTATTCAATTTGGAGTACCGCGCAAAGAGATGTCTAAGAATGTGTTCTTGTTTCTTTCTAGTTTTGTTGATCAAGAACGTGAGAAGAGAGATAGTGTGTTATATAGTCGCCAATGATATTCTTTTTTGTACCCAAACAACAATGATTTTCTCAAGTGAATGCATAATGTTGGATGTTGTTATCTAAGGAAGTAAAGGGGGGCAAAAGTGGGATAGGTGGATGTATGTACCTGGCTGGTTAACAAACAACACGCGCACATCTCCAATGAAGAAGGATATAACTCCCCCCCCCAAATCCTCCTTTACGTGACACAAAAAGTTATATATATGAATAGGAAAGCGAACAGATTGTCCTCTCTTTTATCTCCCCGATTCTGCAATCATGAACCCAAATGACTTGGATGATGCTCTTCGTGATCTTGAAAAACAAGTGAATGAATTTACTATGGCAAGTATAAAAGGGTTTATTGATGGATGACGATGGGTCGTAGGACAAACAATCATCCAATTTTAACTTTTGTTATTAACTCGCGTGCTCTTTGTCAGACAGTGGATACGCCTGGACCCACCGGTGTGGTTACCGGTAGCCGACACCATCAACAACAGTCTCCTTCTTATTCTAGGTCCCATCACCCTTCTGCAATGCACGAAAAACAGCCATCTGACAGCTATCCTACTCGACATGACGACGACGACGATGACAATGTCTGTGTTGCACAACTACTCAATGCCAAAGTAAAGAGTGCTTCTCCTCGTCCAAGTCGATCCAACACCATGAAGGGCTATCGTTCCAGAGATAGAAGTCCTGTACCCAATGTATCCAGCCTTCAACGTAGTGCTAGCAGTGGTGGCAGTAGTACCAGTAGGCGTCATATGCATCAGCCTAGTAATGAACCACCTGTTCCGCCTCTCCCAACTCAGCAACAACAACCTACTATTGACAAGGATGAAGAGGATTTACGTGCTGCAGTGCAATGTGCTTGGGCTGTTTTGGAGTCTGGTAACAGTGATGGTGCCGAGAAAAAGCAGGTATGATTGATTGGTATGGTATATCGCATGAATTGGATGACTGACTCGTATAGTAATAGACTTCAGCAACACCAATTATGGATTCATCTACACCAACACCAACAACTCCAGCTACATACAACAGAAGTATGATTCGTACGATCACTATCCGCATCTATATCAATGATGGATCTACGCACAAGACTGTACAATTGACCAATTTGCTTACAACTGCCATGGTGCTTCAGTATTTGAAGAAGAAGGGATTGCTTGATAATACAGATGATTGGGCTATGTTTGAGATTTGCAACAGCTATGGATTAGGTATGATCATTGTTGGCGTACTTTGATACTTACAAGCTAATCTCTCACTCTATTCTTGTTTTTAGAACGACCTTTGAGACAGTGGGAGGTGGTGATGGATAGCGTATCGACATGGGAACCTGAAATGAATAGCTATCTTTTGGTCAAAAAGTATCGATACTGTGATTCACTTGTTGCGGATGTAAGTGGATGAATAATCGAGATGCAATGTTATCTGATTCACTAACAAGGCTTCATCCATATAGAGCGTACTTCAGAAGCTGTATCCTCCCCATTATGGATGGCTGAATATCGAGTACAAGAAGGGCAAATGGCACAAGCGATTCTGTTTCATCATGGACAATGCTATTCATCATTCAAAAGATAGCAAGGGAACAAATGCTGTCGTCTTGTGTCAGCTGTCAACATTTGATGTATACACCATGCTTCATCCCTTCCGAGATGCTCCTACTGAATATGTGTTTGCCTTACGTGCACAAGAAAAGCCACGTGTCTTTGAACGTTCTGAAGATTACATGAAGATGTTCTCTGCCGAGGATGCTGATTCATTACGAGAATGGGTATTGAGTATTCGTTGTTCGAAGGTAAGAGATAACAACACAATATCTTATCGATTGGATTCTGATGATCTTCTTAAAGAGTGCCGTGTATTATCAACAACATCCAAATCGTGTCACCAATCCACTATTGCCTATCGACCTTAATCGAACCGAATCTCCTTCTTCATCTCGCAATGATGCTTCAGATATATCCAGTAGGAGTGGTACATTACGACGACATAAATCCACTCGTGAAATGGCATCTTCTTACAACAGCAGCAATGATGAAGAGCTCAACAGAAAATACCCAGTACCTATCGAGAATGGCAGAAGCACTTTATCTCGACACAGTAGTCGACGTCGAATTCCAGACAACCCATTGATTGATTGCACAGATCGAGAAACATTTGCAAAAGGATCTTTACTTGCTCAAAGTAACCAAGATGAACAACAACAAATGCCACCTCCTCTTCCTCAACAACAGACAATGTCACAACCGATACCAGATGATAATGGTGGTGGTGGATCCACACTTATTCAATTACAAGACAAAACACCTTTCGCCAAAGGATCCTTACTTGCAAAAAAGACTGGCATTGAACAACAACAGCAACAACAACATGTTAGCAGCAAGTTATCTCGATCCAAGAGCACACGTGATACCGCAACTCCTCATCAAGATGATCAACCAGTACCAACACGGCGACATGTATCACTTCGGAGGAAACCAACATCATCAAGGGACAAGGCACGTTGGCAACAAGCTGATGTTCCTATGCCAGCTATGCCAGGTGTTTCAGCCATGCCAAGTAATGGACCATTGCTTAATCTGGAAGATCCCGAACAAATACATTCCAGGCAGTTAATGGAACGTCAAATCAAACCCTTGGTCAATTTTGCTACGTCAGATCCACGAGGACGTCGATAGAGATTAGAATAGATTGCATGTTTGAAGAAATTGACATCATTATCCCCTGCATATAATCATTCTTGATATACATTCATTCAATTGAACTGGGTACATAATGTGTGGTAATTGATGGATTGGGTAAACGTAAGGTATGAAGAATAGGGTCAAAACTAGCCTATGTATCAGTCTTGTTGCCTGCTTCGAGTAACACGACCAGCTGCTGCAAGACGGGATGATTTTCTTATGCCAACACTGAAAGAACCAGATGTATCACCATCATCCTTTTTCTTCTTCTTCTTCTTGGATGCTATTGTTGTCGTTGCTGTTTTCTTTCCAAACTGATGTGGAGCATGGGTACGAAAAGTCTTTTGAACAGCACCATCGGCATTCCTTTTCTCAAACAAGTAATGCACTTTGCCTTTGTCATCCACCACGTAGTTGGGATCATGCACTTGACCAGTCTGAATCAACAATCGATAATAATTGGAACACTGCAATGAGAGTTAATCATCATGATCACTCTATACCATTGATATATCTTGTTTACCTGATATCCTACTCTGCCAGGAATGGCTATCGAAAAAATGCCCCATTGTCCATTGGCTCCCACTTCCTTTAGTCGCTTAAAGAAAAGCTCTCTTTCTTCTTGTGTCCAAGCACCTTTGCGTTGCTCTTCACCAGGCGCATTGAATCGATAGTAGTAACTGTTTGGATTCTCATTGATCATCTGAAATGCACGAATACGAGCTTGTGACCAGCCTTCATATGCTTTGTCTGGAGAATTGGAGCTTTGAATTTGTCGAAGAGCATCATCCAACGCTAAACGTCCACCAGCCATACGAGTCGATTGGTTCTTATCAGCATAAATGTGATGACTAAATCAATACAGATCGTGAATACAATGACGAGTCAATGAAGATGAATAATCCAACATACCTTTCCTTCTTCTTTGACTTGTTGGTATACTTTGCTTGTTTGGGAATAGGTGTTGGTGGTGTTATAGCACGTGTTGATGAAATGGTATTGGGAATAGATGTTGATGCATTGATAGTAGAATCCATGGGAGTTGATGGTGATGGTGATGATGGCTGTTCAAATGATCCAAGAACGCGTCGAATACCTTCGAGATAATCTGGTCGAGTGGATAGTCGATGGATCACTTCATCCTACAACAAGTTGTTCATTGAATACCAATGTACATTCCCTTTGATCCTACAGCAACTTACTTCCTTGAATGCGCAATCCATGAGCATAACATCAGCTTCTTGATATGTCACGCTGGGAAATGCATGTTGGATAAGGAACACCTTGCATTCACGCTCACGCTGCATAATGTCGATGAACCCCTGGGGATTGTCTGGCCTGTCAATATATGCACGCGTCGTATTTCAGTCATATTGGATGATAACATGTACACTAGTTGCTTATCTATTACCATGTTTGCTGTGGATAGAAATTGCTATCTTGTTTCTACAAGTGGAATGAGAGTGAGTAAAGTGCTTGAAACCAGGATTGTGTCAAAGCGAACCACTGACCTTGAGAATCCCTGGATCGCGTATGTCTTATTGCATAGTGGAAATGAGCTCCGCTGTGATTTCAACTGCATAAGATATACAAAGGGAAGTGTTGTTTACCGTGCCTCTGCATCGACAGTGAACAGCTCACTCCGGCAAGCGCTTGTTTCTTGGTGCGTACCATACTTGGATGCTCAGTGCAACTCGAAAGGGAGAAAGGGATGTGTGATTGTTTGAGAATCAAGTGTGTAGGAATAACTCAGCCATGGTTACATCACCCAAAACGAGCAGCACTATTGACATGGCAGAGAACAATACACTACCAAACCAACATTGCTGGCATAAGGTAGTCTTATATTGCAATACTTTAGCTATCAACACATATATCAATACTATTTATCTTGCAATAAAGATCATTAGTTGCTATCATCTCTGGACGTTTCAGTGCTCATCCTTTTGGGATTCCGATAGAGCATCCTGCATCCTGCATGATGACATGCCACATCCACCCACTAAAACTTCTACATCGATCTAAGTTTATTGGCTATTGGATCTTTGTATCAATGTCCACTTGTTCCATATTGGTTTGTTTGATGATCCACTGTCATGCTTATTAGCAAAGAAGGATGGCTTTTGCTTGTAGACAGCTTCATCCCAAATCATAAAGTGCACAATGAAGAGCTGATGCAAGACAATAACAAAACATAGTCTTGGATGGTACTATCAATGTAACGAAGCTACAAGCACGAGAGATTAAATGTTGGCAATATGTTTTGAGCATGTATTACTATTTGAGAATGATGAGACAGTGAATGAAAAGAAACGTATTTACAAAAGCATAGATATAAAAGAGAAAAAGAGAAAGATTGGGCACACGCACCAGATGAAGAAAGGGGTGAAGAAAATATACAGAACTAGCATTTGAATGAAGAGGAATGGAATGGGAGATTAGAAAAGGTCAAAAAAGAAGCGTTCAGCATCAACTTGACACTCGTCAGTAGGCAAAGATGGCAACAATATCATATCATCTTGCTCCATTTTGATAACAAGGTCTTGTTGATCCACTGCACTTGATGGTAAGGATGGTGATGCAAGGATGGTGTCGGGTAGCTTGAGACTTGTAGTAAGAGTGGTGTTGTTCAACGTCACGTTATTGGAAGATGATGTGGATGTAGGTGGTTTTGAGTCGATATCCATAAAGTGGGACATATCAGTGGCGGGAGGGAGCGTAAATGAGTCATATAAATCGACTTCAGGCGGGAAACCAAAAATATTTGATGTAGGACTTGGTGTACATGCTGTTGAACTGCTCATAATTGTCGATAGTTCATCACCACATGAGCATAATTGTTTGTCACAACAATCATTGTCACCTTGGTGTTGTTGTTCATCATCATCGTCATCAGCCAATGAGAAACAATCTCCAAAATCGAGAGTTATTGTAGTTCCACTAGCACAAGATGGAGCAGGTGAACCCTTGACAACAGATTCGGTGGCAGTTTGCTGCTGTTCTTGTTGTTCATACCAAGCATTTTGAGCTGAAAGAGCTGCTGCTGTAAGTGGCATAGGCTTTGCATTGTTGGATGAAGTATTGGTATCAATTGAAAGTGACATTGGAGGAGTGACACGTGCTGATTGTTTACGTGGTTGTAGTGATGGCATAAATCGCTTTCTGAAGACGTCAAGTGCACGTTGCAAAAGGCTCTTTTTACCAGCTAATTGACGTTGATTCAACCATGCCTAATATAAGCACCACCTCCTGTATTAGCCAACATGCCAGCCAAGATCCATTCTTCCCTTTTTGCCTGCCTACATACCAGTCTCCAGCCCAACTCGTTACACAATGACTCCTCGAGCCATCGTGCTCCAGCGTACATGTTGATTGCTCGTGGAAACACGCTGTTGCTCTTTCGGAATTCAGCAGGAATCTCATCCATATTCACACTTTCCACATTGACCTTGATACGAATTCGAGTACCATTCTCATCCAATACAATAGTCTTTGGTTGATTGGCTGGTTTGACAATAGCAGCTGATAAAGTGGAAGATGTTGTAGTACTGGATGATTGTGCTGAAACAACAGTTGCAAGTGGTGTTGTTGTTGTTGCTGCATGATGATCATTCTCTTCACGATGCTTTCGCTTTCTCAGAGTGCCATTCATGAGTTTCTCTTGACGTGCAACACGTCTTGAACGCATACTGGGATATCGGTTCCTGTACGAATCGACGGCTCGTTGAATCAGTCCACGCTTTCCCGAGATCTCGCTTGAGTTCAGCCACGCTAATTTCCAACCAAGCACATTACATTCGGTCTCATAGTTCCATCTGTTGCCTTGATATTGTTCTCTGGGAAGATTGGCTCTGGGATAAACCTGACATTGAAAAAGAAGAGAGCTTTAGTAACAAGCTACTTTGACAAGCCTGTTCCACTTTTGAAACCTACTCCGATCGACTAATATGAGACGTGGGGTAACACGCAATGACAAAAAAGCTTTAGCCGAAGAATAGACTGCATTTCTATCCCCCGAAAAAGCTTTTTTTCGCCTTTACCCCTTTGTTCATCGGATCGACCGGAAGAGGATTAAGCGACAGGCACCATCCCTTTTGACTACTTACACAATTCTCCTCCTTGAACTTGTTATCAATAGCATCCAATGACACTGTTTGAATGTCGGTACGAATGTTGTATCGGCGTAAAGTGCGATTATGCGAATATACAAAAGATACCCATTCAACACCATCTCGCATTTCAGCTACCAAGTCATGTTGTCCATGGTGATTACTGTCGTTGGATGATGGAGCAATTGTTGGCACTCCTTCATTCTTGCTGTTGCCATTGCCATTATTATTGTTGTTAGCAATTGCTGCACAAGCCATAGCTGAAGCAAGTGCACTAGCAATAGCTGTTGCTGTATTGGATGCTGGTGGCGTTGTTGTTGTTGTTGTTGCACCATGTTGATCATTGATATCACTATTGGAAGGACTTGATGGACCAGGTGATGGTGCTGGTGTTGGAAGAGTTGCAGATGCTGTTGTCACGTCATCTTGCTTGTCAACCTTGCGTCTTTTGATACGATTAATGGTATCTTCAATGAGATGAATCTGCTCAGGTGTCAATTGTCCAAGAAATGACTCGGCTACTGAAGTCGATGTATTGAACAAGTCCTTAAGTAACATGCGCGCTGAAGCATTGTCTGTGCTGGCGGGCATGATGACGGTGTTGTTGTTGCAGAATCAGTTAGATAAAAAGAGAGGAGAAGAAAGAATGACAAGAGTAGTTTTGACAAAGAGAGGGGTGATAGTGTAACAAGATTAAAGATGCATGCAAATGTATGTGGCTGTATGCTTGTATTTTATCCTTGTAGCGAAAGAGAAACAAAGACGCGGAATGAACGAGTCAAAAAGAAGATGAAATGGGTCATCGGGATGAACTATGGCTGGTCCTCAAATTCATCCGCTTCAACCATTCCCGCCAAACCGAGGACCATGGATGATGATGACGGTCTTTGTGCAACACGGTCAAAACGTCCCCTTGTGCCCTATTGCTAGATAATCTTTTTTTACTACTCATCTACCATATGACCAATAAACTGCCATATTATCATGCTGAGTAGCTTACATTCACTATTGACACATGTACAATCCTTGTCTCCTTTCGATCATTCTTGTTATCCTTTTGACTCAAAAGTTGTATTCACTGCAAGCTGTCAGCACTGTTTAGGCGATGGTTCCGTGAATGGCCGATATTTTCTCCCTGCCTGACAAATCAGGACAAGACATTTAGATTCCGCATCCAGCACTCGGGATGACCATGACAACATCATTGTTTGTTAAACGCCCACTGTGGATTCATCATTGTCTTACATTTCATCAAACAACTTGTTAGAATGTTCACATTGTAGTAACAATCCGGAAACACTGGTCATGTTATCTCAGGGATTATCTAAAAGTGAGATAACGCACCGGCCATGATGACTCTAATCATTTTCGTTGCCACGTGTAAGGGACCTGTGCCATTGCCACGTGTGTCAGGATCTTCGAACAGAAAGCTTCATGTGAAATCATCTAATGCAAATCAATCTGCAAACATGGCGTATGTCCTTTTTATATCTTCTCATCATCTAGTTTGTGTATTGGAATGACAATATAACATCTCCAGCTTATAATGCTCTTTATCGCATGACAAGTTTCTTGTATCTTGTGCTCTTTGTGCCTTGCACAGCTAGGGATAAAAAGGAACAACAAAGTTCTTTCTTTGTATCACACAATGCATTTTTCCGGTCTTTCGTTACACAACCCAACATGGAAGATCATTTCGGGAGTGTAATTATTCATCCATTTCGGAAATCGTACCATTTAGCCCATCGGCCAACAAAGATACGAAGCAAAATGTGGCCCAGAGCTGTTTCAGAAGTGCTGAAAGAAGACTTTATAGGCTCCGTGGAATGCTGAAATGCGGGGTATGCAAGATTAGAGCTTGTATAGAAAAAGTGTCATCTACTTTTTGCAAAGCCACTTCATCGTTTCATTGTACTTTTGAGCCAGACTTTCTTTCTGTAAAGGAGTTTTCCACATGTCATCAGCAATCTATTTGTCATGATCATTGACTAAATGCATATGGCTATTACTATTGTGCATATGTATTGAATGATGTCTACATTATGAAGCCATGTTACACATCAGGCCCATGAAAATGGGGTCGTTGGATCTTTAACCCTTCCCGACTGTATCCCAAAATACCCCGCCAGGCAACACCTTTATAGAAGAGTATAGAAGAGTGTTCTTTATCCTTCTGTGACTCAGCTCTTTTTCAAATAGAGTAAGTGTTTCCCGACAAACTTGAACTTTTAGTGTTATCTACGATTTCTGCTTATCGCAGTGTTGATGATCATCACATTTAATGATAAAAACAAGTGCTAATGACACCAAGAATAAATGTAAAAGTTCTTTTCTAATTTAAACTGCTGAAGATGCTGCACTTGCACTGCTCATCAGACTGATACTGGATGCTTCCATACTGACTGCATTGCTGCTGCTTGCTGCTTCAATTGCACTGCTTGGTGCACGTCCTCGTCCTTCATAACCAGGTTCATGTTCTGCTTGAACGTAAGTAGCTGCCACCAGAGTCAAGTTGTTCTCATGGACAAACTTGTCAAGATCAAAGAATGCACGATGTCTATCTGGATCTCCCAAAATGGGTGGTACAAGTGATTGATTGGCCATGGGTTGCTCATAAAGTGCAAAGACGTAACGATGTTTGCCAGTCAAAGCAGGTGGTGTAGGTCCATGATATGGAGTATAAGGAATGTTGTCTCGAATGCTGGAACCAGGTTTACCACCTTTTTTTTTGACAACAAATGTATTAGTGATCTGTTATCATCCTTGACGTGATCCTTTCCACTTACCTGGAACGTTTTCCACAACCCAATGACGCACCAAAGGAACATGTGCATCAGCATCCACAAGGACAAGTGTATAATGTGCATCTTCATTAGGAGCTGGGAACCAAACATGTGGAGGATTGATAGCTTGATGGGGATAAATGATATCGCCTGCATTAACCACGGGTTTGTCGTCATACATCAACTTGATAAATGAAGTAGGCTCGAATTCAGGAAGTACTACAAAGAAAGAATACATCAGAATGACCTTTTACATTGTTGTAAACATCGATTATTACCATCAGGAATCACTCTGGCTTCCTTCAAATCTGAAAGCTGTTGTTCAACAATAGCCCTATTCAAAGGACCATTCCATTGTTGTTGACAGGCACCCAAAGTACCCAATAACAAGAAAGCAGCTGCTGATGAGAACAATGAAGTGATTTGAACCATTCTCCTTTGGAAGAACTAATGAGAAGAAGAAAGAGAAAAGTGATTAGAACTTTGATCCACCATTCGTGTTCTCTCTATATATCTTCTTTACCTTGTTGTAATCAAAAGGTGATACATCTTAACATGGTTTGGCACCTTTGGGAATCATTCCAAGCTGGTCATGATGCAAATCCACTCGTCTATACGCTTCCAGATTGTACTTGAATATTGGCATTGATATGCACTGTCACCTAAAATGTATGTTATGCAATCTCGACGACAGTACAACATCATATCTCTTACACTGTGTGTGGACTGCTGCTGCTGCTGCATGAAAATCTTGTTGTATTTGGGATACGATCCAAGAAGAGGTCCTCTTTCACATCCCAGCTGGTTGATATACTGAAAGAGAGAACATGGCCCTTCTTGAAGAGCAATCGGACAATTCAGAGTTGTTGCAATGTTGGCTTTGGGTAAGTAGATTGCAGGGTCAAGTTTAAATGGGAAGACTGGTAAACAGTGTTTGTGTCATTGTAGAAAGCAGTAGAACAGGAACAAGATCCCTTTCTGGTGTATAAATGGCGACAAAGACTGGAGCATGCGTTGATTGGAGCAAGTGACAATACGACTGACGAGTTGAAGAGAGCAAGAACAAGCTGGGTGGAAATGGCTGTGGACAAGATGGTTGACAACAAGATGAGATGCACCCTGCTTTATCTCGAAATCTTTCATGCTATCCTAAAGCAATATCGCAAGCTTGATTTGCCAGAAGCACATGTTGGTTACACTCTTTATTCGACATGGATTGAACATCCACAGACATCCATTTGGTTGAATACATTTACAAATACACATGACAAGGTAAGCTATTTCATGTCTTTACTATGATGGATCTTAATCACTCTTCCATGACAGCTGGAGATTACTGCCTATCTTGTCTATCTTAATGACATTGCCAAAACATGCGACATTGCATTTGAACAAGGAGTCATGGTGCATGAAACAGCTCTTGCAAGAAAACTGCTGATCCATCATATACAACACGTGAGTTTTAAGGACATCGGAATGAGACACGAGAATGGATGAACCTGGTCAAAGCTATGAGCCACTTATACATTCCCTTAGTTTTGCACCCTTTGGAGCTACCCTTACATCACTGTTGTTAGAAGATCTTTGGAACTGGTTTCAAGGTTACTTCGTAGTCCCATTGACAAATTCAAGGTAGGAGGAGGATTGGGATGAAAACAAATACAGTGGGACATACTAATGTATTCATTAAGATAGCAGGTGTACTTGAATTATTACTTGCTTGGTCAGATCGACTCAATACCCATTTCACGATCGACATGTTTTGGGAATGCTTTGAAACTGACAGGACTGAATTCTATCATCAGCCTATTCTTCAGCATGATGATATCACAGTGGATCGCGAATGCTTGAAATTAGCTATGCAAGTCTTTGTTGCTTCTTTATGTTCTCTTGCAGATCAAGTGGATACATCAACATTGGCAGCTCTGGAACGAATACTGGAGCGAATACAGGGTACGATATGATAAAACAAATGTTGATGCTTTGTTAACGATACATGTATTTGTTGTATAGCATGTCGACACTCCATGTCGGATGAGCAACTCCTTGAAGCTGTGCTTGAACTACACGGGGGAAATGATGAGGATTCAGTGAATCTGCAACTGGACGTTTTGACAATTGACAATAAGCTTCAACTAGCTGACCAAGGGAGCAGGTACAAACTCGTGATGGATGTATTTTCATTGTATTGATTAAGAACTAGGTTCAAGCAGTGTTTTCAAGAACTGATCCAGGTGGTGAGCCCCAATCGCTTGTTTCTATGGTTCTGTGTAAGGACTGGGATGGATTACAGTTTGCTTGTGGATCTATTGCTTTCGAACGAAACTGAATTTTTACGCTTCCTTCTTGAATATCTCAAGCACATTGAAAGAGACCCAGATGGATTCATTGATACATGCAAAGAGCTTGTCGATGGTGGAGTGGATCAAGTCATGGATATGTTATCAAGGCTCGTTTTGGTCTTGGAAGCAGGTGGATTCCCATACAATCCTCGGCATCTTATCAATCGGCTCAATTACATACTCACTTTAATTCAGACACGCATATAGAAACAATGAGAACAGACACACATACCCCCTATATTTCCCCTGTCTTATAAAGGAATGATTAATTCATATTAAAGAAGAACAATACAACAAGACTAATAATGGTATGGGATCAATGGGTGAAACTATATTCGGCTGATGTGTTGCTTAGCACATAAGAGAGAGATAATATATGTATGTAGATGTAGTGTGCATAACCAGAAGCAAGCCAATCTTGTAGGGAGATAATGATGTCAATAGTTTTGGTGCCGTGCTGCTGGTGTGGTTTTGGCTAAAATTGACGTCAATCAGTGAAATGCTTTGCATGACATAGTTCTGTTGCAGAAAAAAGACATACCTGGGGGATCCACCCACACCGTTTTAGTATAGTACACGGTATGCTCAATGTCAACAGGATGGCCATAGATTGGATGATCACGTCCAGAAAGAACATCTGCCCAAGTCCATGGGATTTCCTCTTGTTCATCTTGATAATCTCCATCTTCTTCTGCTATGCCATTACCAGCGACTGCTGCATGATAATAAGGATGTTGCTCGTCATAATTGTCTCGGTAGTCAGGTGATGATGATCCATGGTGATGATGGTGACGATGGGGACGACCATCTGCTAGTACCGGCAATATGCAAGATAGGAGAACAATCAACAAGATAATGGAATGACGGATAATGTCCATAATGAATATAACGTGGAAAACAGAGACAAGAAGAAGGGAAAGATGAATCGCTTGCTTGTATATGAAAGATGGCAGGTGATTTTGATTTAGATCGTGCCTAAGGAGGCCTAAGGAAACGACAAAGAAAGACAGATGCTGTAAATGTTGTATAGGTGACAGGTCGCTTTATTTATCCTTGTGATCAACAACAACTATAGGTGACATGGCTTCAGCTTGTTGCTTCTCCTTTTCACTAGCTGGAAACTGCTGCTCAACGTAATCGGACACCAACATTCCACATGTCGCGAACACCATACCACCTATATACAACAGAGCTGTCAGTCAAACAAGCACTCCAATCTCGTGTCCATTGACTTACCAACACCAATCCATACTCGTGTTCTTGGTGGTAAAGCCTTGTATGAACCCCACAGTGTTTTTCGTTGCATGTTTAGGTGGTCGGTAGAAAAGAAAGACAAGGTAGTAGTCTGAGTCAAGCAGCTCTCTATTTCATTGTCAACAATGATGGGGATACCTTTGTTCACCCAGCTCAGCAATGCTTGGATACCATTTTCTTATCATCCACTGGACAATCAATCCCTTCTCCCCTGAATCAGCTCATTTCCCTTCAACTACGATAAACATTCTGTATTTGTTTCTTTCATCACTTTATCCTGGGGATACAGTTCATTTTGTTATCCTATTACAATAGATAAACTACCATTTACAGTCATCACATCCGATCATCATCCTCTATGTTGATTTGCAATAGAAACATACAGCTTATATCAATCTTGTAAGCTTTATCCATTAAGATCCATCATAACTTGATTGTGAGAGATGATACTACTATACTGTTGCAGGCATTCAATTTGGAGTCATGATTTCACTGCATGAGATATTGAAGGATATCCTAACTGGTCTTCCTTTTCAGAACAGATCATGGGAGAGCTAGCTTGGTCCAAGATGATGGTCATGATATAACAGAGAGTTCATGCGAGATAAGCATCACGTGAAATGTCCTATTACCAGAAAGAGTGCAGCGGAGAGACTTTTCATCTTCTTTATTAGCATGCACAAAGCTTACCACCTGTTAATAGCTGCAATGTAAGTCATAGTGTTGGTTCTTGTGCTTGTTCGAAAAGGTTGCTAACAATTGTCTTTCAGATGCGTAGCGTTGCTAGCCATTCCAGCTACGGCATTGGAGAAACGTGCACCACCATTTACCCAAGAACACGATCCTACAGCAGAAAACATACCAAGTCATCTTGGCAACTATACCCATTCGCACGAGGATATTGAACCACCCACATACACTTGCACACCTATCAGCGAGTGTGATGTCTGTACTCCTTTTGAAAAGGTAAATGGATAATGTTTATTATGCATCTGGATGATGATACACTAACATGACATTGACAGAAAACAGCGCCGTATTGCCAAGAGTTCGGTAACAAGCAGCGTGTACGATGTGAATGGGATGATCCAGATTTAGCAGAGAACTTGAGGAATCAAACGACACTTTACGACTTTGACGCCATTTCATTACCATCGTATCGTGGATGTCCACATGTAAAGAGGATAGAACATTGGAAATTCATTAAATTCGAGGTATGGAATCATCTGCTTTATTGCATTGGATCATGCTGATGGATCACTTATGATAGAGCATCAACTTTGTGGTGGCAGTCTTTTCGGTGACACTTGTCATGTGGAGACAAAGAAAACTTGCACGAGAACAATATCAAAAGCTTGCACAAAGGATAGGCGTAGCTGTTTAGATCGTTTTGTTTCATAATAAAGGGAGAAAGGATATTATAACGCAAGGTTGTCTATGGGTGATATCTTGATCAAGAAGGATTAGGTAGGAGTTGTAAATAGGATAGAAAAGCAGGAAAGAATTAAAGAACGTAGTGTGGTATATACAATATTATGTTACTGGTGTGTGGTGTCAAATGGTTGAGATAATATACAATGACCAAGGTATATCTTGCTTGCAGTGATCACAGTTCTCCCAAAGAATACCTGGCAACGGCATCAATGATCTCCTTTTGCCATTCAGTCTTGAAAAGAAACCATCCATGATCTAAGCCTTTCATTACTGTCGATTCGATACCATTATCACATAGGTATTCATCCACTCGCTCAGAATTGACAATGTTGTCATTCTCTGATAAGAACACCTTTGTTGCTCGTGGCAAAAGGGTGGTACCAAACATTTGATTTTTGTCCAATGTATGTGAAGGCGTAGCAAAGAGAGCCATCTGAAACCAGTGGAAATGGCGTGAAATGAAATAGGAAATGTATAGCTCAGTGGAAGCAAAGAACTTGACAATCGACTAGAATCGAGAAATGGATGAGTGATAAAGAACAACATGATCTATTTTGATGATTTACCTCGCTTGCAGTTTTGGGTATACGATATACAAAGTTGACACAGATATCTTTGTAATGCAGCATGAAACAAATGGGATCCAACAACACCATGGCAGCAACTGACTTTGGGATATGCTGCACTGCCCAAGATACAACACCAGTACCAAGTGAATGAGCAACAAAGACAGCATCATGGAATCCATGATGATGTAGCATTCGTTCTATATCACGCACAGTATCCTGCATGGTAGGTACTTGCTCAATGCATCGCATGGCAACGTGGGGTTGTTCCACACAGAAAACAGGAGCACCAAGATGCAACAAATTATGCACAAACTTGATGTAGGGCAAAAAGCCAGGGCCAATTCCGTGAATGAAAATGATGGGCTTTTTGGACCGATCACCATCTTTAAACCAGTATACAATGGATTCAGATTGTACATTGCTATCGTTTGGCTGCTGCTGTTGATGTGAATCACTCCACCAAAGTGAAAGTGATGATTGTATATCAGGTCCAAAACGGCGTAATCCCCATGCTTTGAGAATAAGAGATGTGATATAGGTCATGGACATGATGAATACGTAAAATGCAAGTGGTCGATGATATGCTTGTACTGGATCAAGTGTCAATCGGAAAGCAACAATGTCTTCATCATATCCAGGCTTGATGTCAAGCATGAATTTGGCAGCAAAATGGTCAATCATCCAATATAATTCCTCTGTAGCTGTCTCATCCTCCAATACAGTTTCCAGGGGTTTTGCAAAGAAGGCCCAAGCAATCCTGGATGTCATAGTAGTATGTGAGCGGAGCTGTGTTGCATAGAATCACCCATCCCCCCTTGTGATTCTTACCATTCGGCGAGATTTTCACGACAAATCTCGTGAATAGAAGGATGTTGTGATGGATCATGTGCTCTCATAAACCATCCAGTGAGCCATTCTTCAACATTGCGGATATTGGTGATACAATTGTAATACAAAGTGCGTCGTTCCTTTGCATTGGGATGAACTGGTGGTAGTGTATATTGCATCCGGTTTCGCGTGATTTGAAAGAAGACATAGAATAATAGCTCGAAAGCAAAATAATAGTACATTGCTGAATCAATCATGGCGATGTTGGTGCTGAATAATGGTTGTTCGACAACAAGGTAGTGGACATAATACACAAATGCAAGTGGTGCGACTGCTGTTTGCAAAACGGCAATGGTGTAAATGCCGTTTCTTGCAAGAAACGAGTCTGGTATCATGCTGCACTGTTTGTTGATTAGATGACTTGAATGTTTATGATAAATAAGAAAAGAGAAAGTGATGGAAAAGCAAAAAAGATACACAAGAATGAAAGGAAAAGGAAGCTTTCAATTTTCACATGCCGAAGACTAAACCCCAAAGACCTGCGTTGATGGGTTTGCGGAGTCGTTTAGTCGGCTTTATGTGTCCACCAAGACCTACCTGTGAATTCATATTGCACGCAGGGTTTGCAGCTATAGCTATAAGAACAATATCGGCATGCATGTACATGTGCATTGACAAAAGTTACCCTGACGATCCTTTGATCACTCTTGGACAATCCTTGTCATATGGGATGTATGTGCATGCCAAATAAACATGGCGTCAACTTCTGTCAAAAGCATCATGTCAGGAAGGTGACACGACATTTCTGATTCACAGGAACAAATGTTAAGCGACACTGATGTCTGTGGTGTCTTTTGTGTTTCCCAGCTGCACGTATCTCGGTAAATGGTAATGCTAACATCCACAACCCCATCCATTTTTTTCTTTGTCTTCCGCAGGTGCCGGCATGATTTTCCCAATCCGTACTTTTGGCTGTCTCACCTTGCAATACACCGGCTTCTTACCACAAAAGGGCATTTATCCGGTTGTATTCACCTGTGTATGATGCTATATGGCTTGCTCAATGATTTAAGTACTGCTTTATGACATACATCCAAAACGTATGTGGATTTTATCACAATAGTCATTATACCAGTACAACACAACACACCAGCAAAGGGATGGCCAATGATAGCATTGAACTTGGATGCATATTCATTGTTCAAGTGCCACGTCCTTGGTTTCAATATGCTTCATGGCTGTGGAGCATTGTTACCATTTTGATAGCAATCCTTCTTTTGTATTATAATTTCGATCCACACAACAGCCAAATGGATACAGTGAGGATGATATCATTGATAAGACATAGGGTGATATCATTTTCCTTCATCTTTACATGAGCCAGGTGATGCTGACATTGTCTTATGACTTGTACTGGTTTATGCATGGTAATACATTGACTGGTGGATGTGCATTTGCACAGTAACTAGTACTTCAATTCCTCATTTATGATAGTGACATTATGGCTGATACAATGGTCGACTTGGCAGTAGATGATGTACCAAACTCGAGAATTCAAGCATGTGATGTGCTAATTTAAACATATAAAGTCAACCTAGCTTTTATTCATTGTCGAGTGGTATCATTGTATAAGAGACACAATGAGGAAGATCAATATCATTATGCAATTTGGTAATGTGTATAAGGGGTTGTTTAAGACAATGTTCAAAGCGGACGACAAGAAGCTGTGGCGGTGTTTGAATAGGAGGGAAGGATGAACAATTAGATAGACTGATCTTGGCTCAAGTATAGCCCCCTCTCTCATTTGTCGACGAAATGGTGAGTAGCTACATATACAATCCACACAATGAACGAGCAGGATAAACGACAATACGATGGATGAATGGATGGGTGAAAGGATGAAGGAGATTCAACAAGTGGATGAATTGGATGGATGATGAAAAAACAACGACACAAAGAAGGGATTTTCGACATGGACACACCCAAAACACAAAAGTTGACCCATTCACTTACATTGCACTCTTTTTCCTTTCTTCTAGCCTACCAGACTTCACCACAACAGAAAGAAGCGTGGACACGTTTCCGCCGGTCACGGTCGTGTTGGTATGTTTTATTGGCAACATGTTGTATAAAAGGAGAGAATAGCTTATCATGGTCGAATACTCTTTATAAAGGCAAGCACAGAAAACATCCTGGTGGTCGTGGTCTTGCTGGTGGTCAACACCATCATCGTATCAACATGGACAAGTACCATCCTGGTTACTTTGGTAAGGTTGGTATGCGTCACTTCCACTTGAAGCGCAACCAGTACTGGCGCCCTGTTGTCAACCTTGACAAGATCTGGTCTTTGGCTGGTGAAGGTGTTCGTGAAAAGTACAAGAACACTGAAAAGGTTCCTGTCATTGATGCTTTGCAAAACGTAAGTATGAGATGTTATTTATGCAAGACTAGATTCATTTACGTATATCTTTATCTCAGGGTTACGCCAAGGTTTTGGCTAAGGGTAAGCTCTCCCAACCCGTCATTGTCCGCACTCGTTTCGTCTCCCGTCGTGCTGAGGAGAAGATCAAGAAGGCTGGTGGTGGTATGTTATCATGGAGATGCATGTTTATGGTTGTAACACATTATTCACATTTGGCTTATAGTTGTCGAGCTCATTGCTTAAATGTCAGATTATGGCACATACACATAATAAAAAGGCATCTTTGTTGCAATTCAAATATGATAGTGGATTATATGGATAGTGGATATAATAAAGTAGTGCATCTATTTACTCAAGAGTGGTTTATATATCATCATGCTGCATCTCCTGTTCTCATGGTAGTTGAGCTTTGCTGTTGCTGTTTCATACGTTCTCTTTGTTGCCTACGATATGCCCGATACTTGACATCTGTACCAAAAAGATAATCCCACCACCGGAATGATGAAGCATAGTTGCCGACATAGGATTGATGATGATGATCATGATGTTCTGCACCTGCCCAAAATGGAAGCCAATGATGAAGTGACCATGGAAAATCATAACCAGAATGAGCATCTACTACTTGATGAAGACGCAATATCATCCACAGAATCATAGTTGTCATGTGTAAATCCCAATCTGGACCCCATTGTAGAATAAAGTGTGTAGTGATATGATACAACAAAGGACCACCAATGGTACCAAAACCGAGAATCAAAGTTTCAATGGGATGAGCATATTCTGCAGCAATACCAAAAGGTGCAGCATATTCATGATGGATGCGATGAACATGTCGATACATGAAAGGTGTATGCATAAAGCGATGCACGTGATAATGATAAAAGTCTTCCAGAATGAAAAAGAGCACAAGTTGAAGGATGATCTGGTACCTGTAATGTACAAGTCAGTCAAAGTTGCATTGATCAAAGCAAAAGATCATCTTACCATGAAGGAAAAGGTGCTGATATCCTCATCCCAAGTAGTGTTGCTCCAGGATGGAAGAAGAAGATCAGTGGGCTTTCAAATAGCAGATGACAATAAAGCACTTGTTTGGTGCATCTCCAATAGTCTAGTCCTGAATTTCTTTTATGCTATGTGATATACGTCAGCTTCTTGTATTCAACACACACAGACACTTTTATGACCTACCGGCTGCAACTTGTATTGTCTCAATTGTGGAATCTGGTCGGCTAGTAGAAACGGAAGAAAACGACCAAAGTAGACGAGTTCGTGAATACTGGTAGCTATGACACCCGTGACCAGTATTGGGTTTCTCCCCTTATATAAGGACTCCCATACAATTTCGAGCCCATTGAGCTGGTAAGGGGGCTCCATTAACGACATTGGAGTGGTTGTATTGGCTTGTTGATAGGTGTGGAAGACACGAGAACCGTAGGACAATCATATGAAGAATCAGATAGTGTGCGAACTAAGCTCCAGATCTCTCTCTCTCGCGTTGCATAAAGAGATGATTCAAACACAGCTGTATGTCATTCCATCTTTTATTGCATTTGGATCATTCACAATGACTGACATATTTGCATATTAGATTCATCCAGCCAAAACCTCCTTGATTGTTCTACTGCTACATAGAAAGCTGACATGCCGATAAAGACCATCACATGGAAGATTTGATGCGAAGCAAACTGGTATATGTATATCACATGAGTATATAAGACAACATCCATCACTTGAATTCCTTTATACTTACCCAGATATCAAAGCATCCTGGAAACCAATACTCTGGCACCCTTGAATCAGCATTATCCAAATATCAGTACCTTCGATCCATCTTTCCAAAGAGCAACAACAATGTCATCTTACTTGTAAGCATAAATCATCAGTCCACCAACATATCCAATTCCTGATATGATCATTGTACGAATAGGCAAAAGCTTGCTGATTACATCCGCCTGATATCATGTCAACATTATACTTCAGCCAACACTTTGTCTGATTATACGTACCTCGAAGATAAAAGTGCTATGAAAAGTTGGCACCAGTCCAAGTATCCCAAGAGCGAGAAATGAAAGACTTCGAATCCACAAGTATTGCTCACTTTGAAAACGATCGTCAACAGCAACCGATAACTGGACAACACAAGCTGTTAGGGCTACAACAAATGATGGATCTTCAGATAGCGACTCACTGTCAAAAGGCCAGCTAATGTAATGATAGTAAAGTAGAATGCTACATTTAGGTAGAGAAAAGTCAATCACATGTAACTACAGCTATTCCAATAAATACACTTACCCTGCCAGCCTGGGTGGCAATACAAATGATAATGAGTAGTAGGATAGTATGATGCTCTACAATAGAAGAGATTCCATTTAGGTAAAACACAGTCAACAGATGTATGCAATCCCTTGATGTATGACTCCCTTTCTGCATCCTTCTCTCTTTCTCCTCTTTCCAACGACAACATGCACGCCACCAAGGAGTCTCCTTTTTCTCTTCCTCACGACATTGCAGTAAAACTTACACAAGTAATGCTATAATACCAAGATAATCCAAGCGATTCCAGTACACGGATACCTCCTTGGAATGAGAAGCAAGACAATGATATCCACAGCTGCAAGTAAGACACATGATAGTACATCCCAAGAGAGCCATAGTGCAAAAGAACGGCATGATCGTCATTTCATGACCCCATTCTTGATAACTTTTTATCATCACCTTGATGGCAAGTCCAATAAAGATTAGCAGTGCCACAAAATGCGTCCAGAAATTGACTATATCATGGGTCCAATGTCATCAAAAGCTTATCCAAAGATATGATATACCTTCTTCATCATCTTATCTTACTTGTTTCATTGTGCATATAAAATAAACTTGCAATACAACGACTATGTTGGCCAAGTGGTGGGCGATATCCAGTACGTATATACATGTTATGTTGCATCCAGATTGGGATTTTGGACCACCCTACATTGGCAGGCATTGGAGCGCGTTTTCTTGACTTTCTTCGGCTTTTCTTGATAATACTAGCACGTAGGACACCATCATGATCATCATCAGTAAAGACATTTTCAAGGTTGATGCGTTGTTTTCTGATAAAAGCTGCAAACTGGGTGCGTTCATAGATTGACTTGAGATCAAAACTTTGTGCCCAGCCCATGTTGTTGATGCAGTAGGTGATGTGATGTGGGAAAACGTAAGAAATAGGTGCCTTTACATGATCGCGCTCTTATATGTCATGATATGCCTCCTTGTAGTAGGAGAGGAGGAGAAAAAGAAACCAGTAAGGGAGTAGTCATGGTGGCAATTCTTGACTCTATGCGATTTAAACCTACACTTTATGCTTTCAGGGGCTAAACAACAAGGGCCAACTGCGTTCAAGTGACTTTCAAAGTGCTATTGAGAGGAAGTTGTAAGGTTTATGCACGTAACAAGATGTTGTTTCCACTAATCGAAATCACTGGATCACTCTAGCTGCATTTTGATTAACAATCGCGCTTGAATTATGCTATAGCTTTCTTCTTTTTACTCTAAGGTAGACGCGTCATTGTAATGGATGTCATCTTTGGATGTGGTTCAGGGAGCAGTATTATGTTGACAGTGTTCTTTCAGCAAGGCTGAACTACTACACAATGCATATTACATGCAGCAAGTAGTTGTGAGCTGGGAATGACCATGCAGGTGATCGATTGTCGAAGCACAGTCATCATGCTTTATGCTACACGCCACTTGTTTTTGATCCACTTTAAGCCTGTGTTACAATAATATCAATGCGTACACAACGTTGTCAAATTCGGCACATTTATCCACGATCGTGTAACGTTACCAGTATTTCGTATCTGCTTACGACAAAGCACATAAGACAAGCATGCAAATATGTAGAGCATGACACATATTTGAATGCAAACATGCAAGTTATTAGCACAACAAACAAGTGAGTCATTTGAGCAATAGATGATGCATTAGTCTTTCAAAAAGTTTGCACTCTTGATTAGGTATACTATGTGTGAAATGTACAACCAGCCAGGAAGAACGAGTACTATTTTCCACGTATGGAGCATGTGATATATCAGAAGGGTCTTGTTCCACCGCTGACCTATGAAAAGATTGTAGAACGACAAAATGGATTGTTTGTTGTACTTTTAAAAGAGGAGAAAGGATCATCGTAGTGGCAAGATTGGTGCTGTATATCAACAAGGATAACTGTTATGGCTTGCAGTTGACAAGCATTACAGAGTTACACGCTGATGATGCCTATAATAGGCGACCATTTAGCAAAGATGAGAGGGAAAGAAAGGCTTAGCATAGCACAGCATAGATTATGACAAGCTGCTAAGGTTGTGCAGAGATAGTAGCCTAATTGAGAAAGATTGCCTTACGTTTCTACCTGGTGCGTTGAGAGCCAAATGATCTCTCTGCTTTCCCATATTTCGCACGGACAAATGTTTGTCAATAGGTAAGTCATATGCATATCGGGAAATGCTGACTGCATTTTATTAGCTAATATGTGTCAAACTGAGCAGTTCTTTCCTTATTGTAAAGTAAAGCGGTACAACAAAAAAAGTCAGTCGATCTGCTGGAAGCTCTTTTTATGATGTGCTTCACCCTATTCCCACGCTGGATAAGCAGCACAGCATCCTAAACTATAATGAAAGATCTATCAGCTAATGTACCATTGCACAATAGCTGATATAGAGCAGTAAAAGTGACCATGGTATTATCAGGGAATATAAGATGGTAGTGGTGTAACGAGCAACTTGTTCCACATGAGTGGCAGTGTCCCTGAACTCAGCATGACATGCAGTTCCATATTGCTGGTACATCCGCCTGAACTACGGATGACAAAGGCGCATCAGCAGCACATGTGCCAATATCATTTTCAACTATCAAAAGATACGTCTTTTTGCACTGTTTTTATAATATACATGCCCATAGGCTAAAAGGAGACCATTGCTTGATGCATATTCCAAATCAGGTCAAGCTCACCAAAATTGGCTGTCTTCCACAGATGGTCAAAGCGTAGCCAACATATCATCATGCACGAATGACACGTTGACAAGCTCCGAGTACCATGGATATCAAGATCAATAAGCATAAAGCACGTAGATAAAAGAAGCAAGAAGTATCCAATGTTTCATTGTTGATGTGATGGGGAATTCATATGACCAGAAGCAAAAGTGTCATTTCCTGTGTAGGTCACGCGTTGCACAGGTGCTTTGTTGTATAAAGCGACAGTTACATGTTCCTACATGTAAATTGGTCCCTTCCCTTTTAGCACTTTTATTCCTTTCTTCCGGCTGATGTGAGGATTCCTTCCTTGTCAGCAACACTTTCTTTATTCGTATCCAACTTTGTCACTTCTTTACTCTATTCCTCCCATTCCATTCCAACATTGACTTGCTTGATTTGCCATGGACGACGAGATTGGCTCGTTAGTACAATACAAGGTAATATTGCCATGCAAGTTGGGCGTATTTGGCGACCAAGGCTAATGTATCTTATGGTAGCGACGAGTTTTCCATCCCATTATCCTTTATCATGATCATCATTATGTTGAGAATGGTTTACGTCGTTGGGGACATGTACGAGTAGGCGAGCCTTATTATGGAGAAAGGATTGAACGACGTAAGCAAGAGATCAGCAATATGCTGCGACACAATGAGCGATTCTGGGCCAGTATTCGACAAGGGGGTATGTAAATCCTTTGTATGCATTCATTATGTACATCTTGACCAACAACGTGTATAGCTCATGGCAACAACAACAACAACAAAGAAAAGCAACATTCATTATCACGGATCAGTATAAGCAATGATAATGAACGACGTGGGGATTATCATTCATATCATCTTGTTACACAACATAACCAGGGACAAGCAGTTGCTCAGTATTCTTCTTCTTTCATCAACACAGTTACTGCTGGCTCAGTGACAACTTCGACAACATCAGGAGACAATGTATCCATATCATCATCTTCATCATCTATTCCTCCCTCCCCAATCTCACCTACACCACCATCTCTCATTACCAACATGCATCATCACCAATATCCTTGTCATCATGAATATATACGAAGTAGTACCATCAAAAAACAATCATCATCAACACCATCCACAAGTACAAGTGATATCACATCTTCAGTCAGTCATACAAAGAAACGACGTGGCAATCTTCCCAAACCTGTTACAGCTATATTACGCGACTGGCTCGCCAAACACAAAACACATCCTTATCCCACTGAAGAAGAAAAGGTTGCTCTGGCTCAGCAAACCAACTTGACAATAAATCAGATCAGCAACTGGTTTATCAATGCAAGAAGACGTATTCTACAACCTATGCTACAGAAGGAGCAAGAGGAACGCATGATGTACCCAACATTATCGATGCATCAGGATGTATCATCACATGATGATGATGTGGACATATCTTCACCTTATGGTATGATCATTTCCACTGGCATGGCTTTTGCATAGACATTAATATTACCTTGGCTAGATGAGATTGGATCGGCACAAACAAAGAAGCAATGGCAAACAAATCTAGTGTTTCGCAGACCTTCAGATTACGACGTATCCACTACTAGTACGAGAACAAGCAATAGTATCACTACGAGACGACGATCTTCATTACGTCAGCAATAACAATGACCATTTGGCATTACAATTTCCCCCAGCACACACACACACATATGTAGAGTGAACACATTTATTGGGAGAAAAAGGAAGCAGTGTGTAGTAGTAGTAGTAGTAGTGTAATAGTAATGTCATAAAGTGGCACATGTTATCAAACACAGCATTTGTCCGACAGTGTGATGGATTACCTGATTTGTGAACTAGAAAAGCGCATGAAATGATCATGATCGTCATTCTCGTATTCGCTCCCTGCCGAAGTAAAGAGATTACACGCTACAAGTTTCTTTTACGAGCATCAAAGAGTGCTGCAAGTGCCTCGTTTTGTAATATCTGGAAACCAACCTTCTGCAAGAACAAGATCGAGATCATCATCATTGACTGAATCTGGATGCAAGCCAACGTCATTGCATGCAGCACCACTGAGCCAAATCGCTTGTTCCAGATGCACGGAAAAGACACAGTTATGTCAAAAAGGTGTCAGGGGCTAAGCTCTAAAGGAAAAAAACGTGCGTGTGCGGAGGGGTCACGCGGCGGATGCGAATAGTAAGCAAGAAACAGTGAGCAGCTCAATTTCTCCCAGTACGCGCTTTTTTACCTTCTTGTACCTCATCTGCTACATTCTCTCCCTTTCTCTTCTTTCACTCTTTTTTTCTTCTTCATTCGAGTAAGTGAATTGACATTCGAAGACCCAATGCGTGTTCAACACTACTTGAGACAAACGAACGACATTTGGAAAGAAACCCTTTTTTACTCACTTGCATATATAGCATATCGATACAATGGCTGAAACCAAGGCAGTTATCAAGAGCGCTGATATGAGCGAGGAAATGCAACAAGAAGCTATTGAATGCAGCACACAAGCTTTGGAAAAGTACAACATTGAAAAAGATATTGCTGCACACATTAAGCGCGAGTTTGACAAGAAGTATGGTATGTATTATTGTTATTGTTGTTTGGTTGGAAAGAAACTTACATATATGGTCATTTCCAGGTACCACCTGGCATTGTGTTGTGGGTCGCAACTTTGGCAGTTTTGTCACGCATGGTAAGTCATACTGAGAAAAAAGGGACATACACATACACCCGGATCCTCCCACATCGAGATATGTGATACATGTGATGATCTTACTCTGTTTTCTACAGAATCCAAGCACTTTATCTACTTTTACCATGGTCAAATCGCTATCCTACTATTCAAGTCTGCTTAGATTATACGTAGTATCTTCTTGTTTGGATGCATTTACCCATAAAGATCTTTTTTATGAGTCGAGATACATGTATCTATATCCTCTTTTGTTACAGGCACAATCACTGAAATGAATATGGGGTTGGATAGAAGCATTTTCTGGTGGCCCTTGCACGAAACAAAACAGCAGAGATTCTAGAACGGTATAGTACGAGATGAAACAGTAAACAATTGCAACAGATGTTAGATCAGGTAAACTATAAAATCAAGGTCGATCTTGCTCATTGATTGCAAACAACAACTTTATCCTCCCTTTGTTCTCTTTCTCTTCCACATCATGCTGTTGCTCATTATTTCATCAGTTCAGGTACATGCATAGGATCATGTGGATCATCCAATGGCTAATCTCTTTTTATATACAAGGCCGTGCTTCAAGTAATGATTGTGGTACTGTTTGGTCTTTGTCTCACAAGGATGGGGATCTTCACGATGGATAAGCAGAAGGTAAGAATACCAATGTGATATCGAATGTACCTGGATCTTACAAGTATTCTTTATAGTGGCTGTCCAAGACCAATCTAGTGTTTTTCACACCATGTCTTTTATTCAGTAACATTGCATCCACTATCTCGATCCAAAAACTTTGTGCATATTGGCCGATCCCAGCCTTTTATCTCACATTTGCATTCGTATCATGGTTACTTGCTCATGTTGTATCAAGAATGGCAGGTTTAAGTCCTCAATATCGACGTTTTGTGCTTGCTTGCAGTGTGTTTGGCAATACCAATTCGATGCCTATTGCTATCATCACTAGTCTTGCTGTCTCTGAAGCTGGTCAAATCCTTTTCTGGGATGCAGATGATTCTCAAGAATTTGTAGCTGCAAGGTAACAAACAGCCAATGGTCATAAAAGGATGACATGACACTAATCCATCTATTTATTGGTAGAGGCATATCCTATACTCTATTTTATGCTATCTTTGGTAATCTCCTTCGTTGGTCCTATGGCTATGGTTTACTTCAAAAGACTGAGCAAGAAGAACAACAAGAACATGATATGCATGCAAGAGCAGAATCTGGAAAGCTTCATGATGGTACTGATATTATCATTAGCAAGGGATATGGTAGTTGTTCACCCATTCAAGACGAGCAACAAGATGGAAGACGACAACAAGGTCGAATGCCCGATCGACGCTCAAGTTCCTTGACATTAACAGCTGCTACAGACCAAGATGGTCAAGAAGAGGACGACGTTAAACCAAGTTATGCTACGCCAGAAACAACACAGTTGCTTGCATCGTTTCCAACCTTACCAGCTGATATGGATGATTCGCACAAGAGTACCAGCCATTTGATTACTGATTTGATTATGCAGGCTGGTCAGCGGATCCATCGTTTCATGTCGCCACCATTATACGCCGCATTTCTGGCTCTTGTAGTTGGATTGACACCTTTGAAGCATTTGTTATACGCCAAAGAATCATTCTTGTATCCATGTCTCACCAAAGCTATTGAGAATTGTGGACGTGCTGCAGTGCCACTCATCCTTACTACACTTGGTGCTCAACTATACATCATTTCTACTTCTCAACATTCAGCTGCACCAGCCATGATGAAACCTGTTATATCAGCCATTCTTGTACGCATGGTCATTATGCCTTTTGTCGTTGCTCCTATTACAATAGCATTTGTTATCTATGGTGCTCGCATTTCTTTACTTGCAACAGATCCTGTATTCATCACCATGATGGTAGTTCTTGGTTGTTCACCTACTGCCATTAACCTTGTGCAGATCACTCAAGTCAATGGTGTCTTTGAAGAAGAAATGCTTCGTATGCTATTTTGGACTTATGGTGTCGTTTGCATCCCTGTTTGCACAGCTGTTGTCTTTCTCGGTCTCACCATTGTCGACAAGGTCATGTTATATTAAGCAATGTTCCCCTTTTCCCCCACACCCTTGCTTGCATCTTTCACATACGTCCTTGTATATATTATTGCACGCTGTCATCCCAACACACCATACTACTACAACAGTGTGATTCTCGTTTTCGCATTAAACATGGCATTAAAGAAAAGCAATACCAGCAGATTATGTTCACACGATATGTTGACATGATGCAACAGCTCTGACACTTGACACGCCTTTTCTCGAAACTTTTTAGGATATGTTTACAACACTGCTATGTATGTAGGCTTATGCGTTCGATGGGCACTCTGAGACATAATGCGAACATAAACAAACAAACAAAGATATGTATGTCATGGGAACATGGCTGGCAGATGATGAAGCTACTACTTGGGCATTTTCTTGCTTCTCCCCCAGTGTTGTTGTTATATGACTTGTACTTTGTGCCCACATAACACAAAGATGTTGTATGTATAAGTTTGTGTCTCTAGTGACTATGAAGATTGGCTCGTACATACAAATCCCGGATCATCCCGTGTTACATGCTGGTGGGATGATTTGCAAATACGATGTGGGGTGTGCGTAAGCCATTTTCCTTTTCCAATTCACTCAGTATTCTATTTGATCGATAACTAGCTTCAATCGATGACTCTGTGTTGCAACTCGGTAACGATCGGGATGCATTGACATTCCGGATTACACTCATGATATGTATTAGTATGCATTTAAGCTGTAGTCTGGTAATAGTCATGCATAGCTGAGCAAGACGTTGATCATACCAGTACTGTAAATGATCATCATCATCATCTAGGAAGAGATGGATATTCAAGAGAATGTTCCATCCCACATGCATGTTGCCATTGGTTGTACTGGCTGTTGAAATGGTGCTGTATGTAGCTGTAAAAGAAAAACTTGACCTGGTGCACCAAGCTAAAATAGGCTTCCGCGGATTGATCTGTTCACTGATAGTGGTAGCAGCAGGTTTAGTGCAAGGTGCATCTTAAGTTTCTTGTATACACAGTCATTCTTGCATACAAATACCATAAAGGCACTCATCTAAGATGACATTAGAGCGAGATTTTAGCTAATTCAGGGCAGGATTACATACTCGTGTGCTGTTTGCTTTACTCGAATACAATGTGTAACACAAGCATTGGCGGCTATTCAAGCGTTTGTTGGTGCCAAGTCATAGTAGCCAAAGTAGGAGTCACAATGGGATTTAGCGTTAGCAGTGCGTGGTACATGCGCATTGCATGATTACATACATTTTGTGCACTTTGAGCCAAGCGATTGATCATTTGAAGAGAAAAAACTTACATGACAAATGCAAGTAATAAGCGCTGAAAGAAGAATGTTATATAGAAAGAAGTCATTTTGCTTGAAGAACAATGATCAGGGTCTTGCACAGGGACTGTTAGGTAAGCGTCATTCCCATGAAGCATGGGTAAGTCTATATACAAAGGCAATATACAATTTGATCAGTGAATTTTGTGCTGGAGCAAAGGTAAAATGCAAGTCAACGTGGTGGGACGAGGACACAGGATGAAAACTGCAACCTTGATTGGGTGGTAGCCAAATTAACCTTGTTATTTCTTCCCCCCACTAGAGCTGAAGTTTTAGAGTTCCTGCGAAAACGCCCTTCTTTCACTCTTTTCTTTCACCACTCGCGTTCTTTTTTTTTCTCCGCGTCTTTTTCCTGCTTTCCCCACACGTGTAAACTATATTACGACATATACGTCTGCACAAAAAGATGAGACTTATTGTTCGTGAAGACTATGAAGAAGTATCCAGCTATGTCGGCAAGTACTCTATCGACTCTCTCTTGTCGCATCAACCACCCAGCAGGCTTGGATGATGATGGGTGAGAGCGTTGGTGTCATGTGTGTGGGGAAAAAAGAATCACATGCTGATATTGCCCAACAAACAGCAAACTACATTAAAGAGCGGATCAAACAATTCAATCCTACAGCCGAGCGACCCTTTGTATTAGGCTTACCAACTGGTTCATCACCTATTGGCACATATCAAAAGCTTGTAGAGCTATATCGTGAAGGCGAGCTGAGCTTTGAACATGTGGTGACATTCAACATGGATGAATATGTTGGCTTACCGCGTGATCATCCAGAATCATACCACACTTTTATGTGGAACAATCTCTTTATGCACATCAATATCAATCCAGATAATGTCAACATTCTTGATGGTAATGCTCCTGACTTGGACGAGGAATGTAAACGCTTCGAAGCAAAAATTGCACGACTGGGTGGTATCGAGTTGTTTCTCAGTGGGATTGGTCCTGATGGACATATTGCTTTCAATGAGCCTGGCTCATCATTGACTTCACGTACACGTGTCAAAACACTTGCTTATGAGACAATTATCGCCAATTCTCGCTTCTTTGATGGAAATATTGAAAGAGTACCCAAGTTGGCTCTCACAGTAGGAGTTGCGTACGTTGTCATTGTTGCATATGCTCATGGATATTGTGCTCACACAATGAAATGGATGCTTATTATAGCACAGTCATGGATGCACGTGAAGTGCTAGTCATTATCACTGGTGCGCATAAGGTATAGAGGAGGAAATGGATACTTGATGTGGTGAATGTTAAGCTTAAGATTGACTACATAGGCTATAGCACTTGCCAAGTGCATTGAAGAAGGTGTCAACCACATGTGGACAGTATCTGCCATACAGTTACATCCCAAAGGATTGATTGTATGTGATGAAGATGCCACACTTGAACTACATGTCAAGGTAACGTCAGGCATAAGTGCTATTGGATTGATGAATTGGTGGCTAATGCATGTTGTTTTAGACTGTCAAATACTTTAAATCCATCGAACACGTGCATCACTCATTGATTGGTGCTGAAAACATCACACTACAAGGTTCAATTTGGATAATGGGATGGGCAATATATATCGGTATATCTCATCAGGCTATTGTAGGGGGTGTGAAACGGCTTCAAGGCATTCTCAATCGACCTATTACAACCATAAGTGGTCCTTTTGAGTAATCGTATAAGATGTTTGTGTAGTTTATCCTGCTATTTGGCTTACCGGTCTCGTTCACTATATGTTAGTCTTCCTTATTATTATATATAAAGCGTATCTTGGGTGATGGGAATTGGAAATGACCATAGACGTGTATAGTATACCCAGCCAGTGGAATCAGTGAAGCCAACAAGTGTATACATTAGGCAGAAATGGTTCATATAAACTCCAGGCTCGTTAGTCATGCTATCAAAGTACGCTGGGACACTTGATGATGTCAATGGCATTTACTTGTTTTCTCATTACATGCTATGTGAACGACAGTGATGCCATTACCAAAGTATCCATAAGCGAGGAAGAGAGATAGGAGAATAGCAATGTATGCTGCAATGACAATATTGCCACAGCTTGTCTCTTATTGGTTTTCATTTGACCATAGACATGATCTGGATGTCAATTGTTGGCAATACTGCTGCTCAGCACAATGATGGTTATGGGGTAGATTTGGGGATACATGATAATGGGGATGAGCTGTGGGATACATTAGGATATGCTGACGATAAAATCATGTGTGTCCATTCCCCCGGATCTTGTATAAACGCATTGTAATCGTACAAGCCAAAGGAGAAGGGGTTTTTGGGCCAAGACTGTGAGAAAGGGGCAAATGGGAGAAACAAATGAGCTTTTGGTTGGTTAACAAGGTTTATGATCCGACATTTGCATGCATTAACCAGAAGCACATCCACGCAAACGTGCATATATATGCAAAACACTGATGATGATCGCTCTTATACGAGGATGAAAGGTTAAATCCTCTTCCTTTTTGGAAATTGGCACACCAATGCATATGCACAACTATTCTAGGATAACGCAAATGTGTATGTTTGCTATATACTACTACATTGTCTTCTCGTAGCTCTTCAAAGGTCTGATGATCAATGTATATAGCTTGTCTGACCCAAAAAAAGTGTCTACAAAGACAAACATGATGTTTTTGGACAAAGAGACAATGTGCGTAGAACTTGTGTTGCATTGTGTAAAAGCTGTCAGAAACCTGCACAGCCTTATACATAACTGACCCGCTAAAATGGGACAAAGGAGAGAAATACAGAGAACGTAGTATCACCAGCATGCATGCATGCATGTTGATATATTTGACGACGACTGCAAACACTGCGTTTCACAAAGGAAAACGATAACATTGTCATGCCAATAACTTGCTGGAAACAAGAAGAAAGGCAAGAAGTGATTGGCATGTAATAATATAATGTAGATGAATGCCTTTCATGTAGCAAGTGAAGACTTTAGTGTCCATAATAGTGATGTGCATGCTCAGCAGCTCAATATATACATGTAGCGAGTTGACGAGTGCCGAGATCGGCTGTGCATATGGTGGGGGCTGTGCACAGTCATTTTGCCTTGGTAAGGCATGTGATTTAGCACCTATTGGTTGTACTAGAGTATCTTGTTTGTTTATAATACCCTTTCCCCTTTTCGCTTACCTAATGTCGTTGCTAATGATAAAAGGGACAAGTGGATTGAATATACACTTGCTCTTGCTTTCCTTTCTTATTTGCATCACGTATAACGCACTAGAGAATGACTACAACGGCTTTAGCATCTATTGCTAATGAATTTCATATCACGGACGACCAATATAAAGCTATTGTAGAAGGATTCAAGGCAGAATGTCACATAGGCCTAAACACACCACTAGCATCTTCAGATGATCAGCCAACTATCATGATACCATCATACGTGACTCGAATGCCAAAAGGTGATGAAACTGGCACATTTTTATCACTTGACTTGGGTGGCAGCAACTTGCGTGTGTCAGCAGTCGAGTTATTAGGTCAAGGACAAGTTCAAGTAGCCGAAGTGAAACGCATTGTCACCGACGACTTGCGTACAGGTGCCATTGATTCATTCTTTGACTGGATGGCTGATGCTGTGCACGAACTACTATCACAACAGCATATGACACAGATATCATCAAACGATCCACTTGCCATGGGTGTATGCTGGAGCTTTCCTGTAGAGTGAGTATATGTTTTTTCTCTTTCATATGTGTGCCTGGTAGTGGCTAGCTTAAGGAGAGAGCGGGAAATGTCAATTGATCATTGTCAATTCCACATAGAACAACATAGATTGACAATATTTGGGAGAAGGGGGCAATAGGAAGAGTGAGGAGAAAGACGATGGGGGATACTATGATGTGTATGCATTGTGTACGTGTAACCAAACATGGCAACACAGTTACATGCACAAGCATATCCTGTACCAGATCAAGTTTTGTGTTGTGTTTGTGCGTTGACTTGTGTGCTATACAAATTGACACATTATTATGTAAACACTAACCAATCATGCTTATACATGTAGTCAAACAAGCATCATTAATGGCAAGATACTACGAATGGGCAAAGGATTCACTTTGGAAGGCATTGAAGGCCAAGATCTAGCAGAGCTCTTTCATCAAGCATTTGCACGGAAGGTAAGACATCGTATAACTCCTCCCTTTCAATCAAATATGGTGTTTCTTTGTTTCTTTGGGTGATTCTTTATTTGGTTTTATCACCAGCTTCGCATAAATGCATCTAGATGTGCTCGTGCGCAATACACTTGGACAACCTATCACTTTTCAACCCCCTGACCGCCAACTGACCCCATGAACCTTGTCACCAATGACACCATCCATATATTCACATCCCTTTTTTGCTCCATCTTTATGCAAGCAGCATTTCAATCTATCTCCTTTTCTATCATGCTCTCCCATCTGATAATACTCACTATACTATGCTACAACATGATAGGAACTTAACATTGTCGTGACAGCTCTAGTCAATGACACAGTGGGAACTTTGGTTGCTCATGCATATAGTCATCCTGGAGCATGTATTGGATTTATCTATGGCACAGGAGTCAATGCCTCGTATCCGGAAAAGATAAGTCGTATTGGCAAGTTGCACATGGGAAATGGTGGTGTCAGCAACTTGTCAGAGCAACATGCTGAGCAAGAGCAGCAGTACAATGATGCAATCATGCTTATCAACACTGAAATTGACCTTTTTGGCAATGAGTCCTACTTGCCCCTGACTCCTTTCGACAAAGCACTCGATGAGCAGCATTCTCAGCCCAAGTTTCAAACATATGAGAAGATGATGTCTGGTGCTTACCTTGGCGAATTGACACGACTTGTCATTGTAAGTTTGACTACAGAGCACAAAGTCTTGTTTGGTGGATGTTTGCCTTCTCAGTGGAAGGAACCATGGACTTTAACAACCACCTGGATGAGTGAGATGGAAAGGTAATACTTTATTTGCCATGTTGTATATGTGCTGGTCATGGGATATGATGATTGACATTAAGCAGTATGCAAGATAATGAGCAACGGTTGGCAAAATTTCAAGAATGGATCGCTGCCGAGTCATCAGATAACGATGATCCTTCCACAATAACAACAGCAACATCCGAGGATATGGAGCATTTGATGCAAATATGTACAATGATATCAAGTCGTGCAGCAACATTGGCATCTGCTGCCATGGCTGCCATTATTGAACAACAAGGTTTACTTTTGGATAATGAAGAAGGAAACAACATCAATGATCCAATTATCATTGGTGTCAATGGATCTACATTTGAAAAGTATCCCCAGATGCAGCAACGAATCTACGCCAAATTAAGATCATGGTTTGGGGATCAGGTAGCTGAACGTATTCAGCTTGATTTGGCAAAAGATGGTAGCAGTATAGGTGGTGCACTGATAGCAATGTTGTATCATCCAAGGTAAGAAGCCAATATGACTATATCATTTCACACAGACACTTAAGAAATCCTTTTCTTTTAGCATGCAAGATCCAAAAATAGGTATTCAACACAATGCATATGTCTCCTGCTTCCCGCCATGGTTGGCACGTCGTATAAGCAGAATGAACTTTCTTCAACGACCCTTTTTCAAGAAGTACATCTTTCGCAACAAGAGCAATAACATCACTAAAAAGGAAAAATCGGCATGACAGCCTTTTACACTATGCTTCGTATATATTTATGCTACACCTGGCATCGACTCGTTTCATCCAACACCTAAGCTACACATCATATGCATATTCACTCTTTGCCATCCTCAGGAGGAAGGCTATCACATTATCCCAAGGCACATAGCACAGCATATCCAAGAAACGAATGAATGAATCATCCAATTGAATCCCCAAAACTGCCACTGGCAGCAACCAATATGCATCACCAAGAAGAGTTTGTCATGTAGGAAAGAAAACTTTCAAATGCATCGACATTGGCTTTTGTTTTGTATCACATTTCACTCAACACATCATGTTTCCAAGATAATAAACTACTGTAGCTGTTTCATATATTCCTTATATTCGTTCTTGAAACATAGATACATCATCCAAGGATACATCTCCTAGATACTCCTATTTTGAAGGGACTCCGGGTTTCTGTTGCTTCCTTACTGTGTACAGCCTTACTAGCTACTTGTCACTAAAGCAAAATGATGGATCTGTCATTATGCATGATACCAATTTTGTGGATGTCCCCGAAAGTTGGATTACAATTGCTGACTGAATTGATGTCTCCTTTTCTTGTTTAAACACATACAGTGCTATATAGTCCTTGTCAGTCATAATAAAGTTGTTTATTGGGAGTGGATGGGATGTAAGTAATACTAGCTGAAGGGCGTGAAGTGTGTGTTCACCACAGTCACGAGACTCGCCAGTGTAACAGACTCAGTTGATCTGGCTTTGGAGGATTCGCTTTGTTACCTACAACAAAGAACAACACATACCTGTTGATCTGCTTTTAGCACCACATACACATTCAACATATATCCATACTTGCCATGTCACAAGCAGTATCAGGTGGTGGAAGTCGGTCCATGGGAAAACCAATGCGTTCTGGTGAAGGCAACATTCCCTTTTCCAAGATGGTGTTTGACGGCAAGCGTATGCGTAAAGCAATCCAGCGACGCACAGTCGACTACAACCACAGCTTGACACGTTGGATGCAGGTTCGTATTTCCCATAGTACACGATCTATTGTGCTGGTCAACAATAAAGAGACGTGCATGTGTATGAATGTCTCGATCAACAACAAGTGCTGAATATATACCTTTTTCTCTTTCTCTTTATGCGTTGCATTGGTTTTGCTCTCTCTCTCTTGTTTGGAACACGTGCCATAGGATCGTGTATGGATACGAGATCGAAGGGATGTTGTGTTTCTCAGGCCAGACGCCAATTTTATTGTGGAAGTAAGTGGATTGGGTAGATGTACACATTTACAAAAGAGACATTGACTCATATATATACGTGCGTCGTGTTCCACAAAGTTGATGCCACCTGCTGCTTATCTCGACAATCCTATCAATGCTGTCACAACCAAGTTCATCCACACATCTACCAACAAGATAAGATATCCTGTCAATGTCGTTCGGGTATGTTATAGTGCAACAATAATCAATCAGGGATGTAGTTACTTAATTTACTGTATAGTGGACTCCTGAAGGTCGACGTCTTATCACTGGCTCCTCAAGTGGTGAATTTACGTTATGGAATGGTCTCACCTTCAATTTCGAAACTATCCTTCAGGTAAGACAAGAGGATCCAATCGTGATGAGAAGAAAGAGAGCTAACGTTGATGTGTGATAGGCACATGATTCTGCAGTTCGTGCTATGAATTGGTCTCATAATGACAATTGGATGGTGACTGGCGACCATAGTGGCATCATCAAGTATTGGCAATCAAACATGAGCAATCTGAAAATGTTCCAGGCACATAAAGAAGCTATTCGTGATCTTACGTGAGTGATTGTTTATCGGTATGCGTTGACTTTATACTTACTAAGGAATCATTAGATTTGCTCCATCTGATACCCGGTTTGCCACATGCTCAGACGATTCACTGATCAAGATTTGGGATTTCAACACTGGAAATGAAGAAAGGACACTGACAGGACACGGTTGGGACGTCAAATGTATTGACTGGCATCCATACAAGGCATTAATGGCATCAGGAAGTAAAGACAATCTCATCAAGCTTTGGGATCCAAAGACAGCCAAGAATATCACAACCTTGTAAGTATTACATCTGTTGAAAGCTTGGATATGACTTATTCATCATGTGATATAGGCACGGACACAAGAATACAGTATTAGCAATTCAGTGGAACCAAAATGGAAATTGGCTTGTATCTGCTGGCAGAGATCAACTTGTACGTGTTTATGATATCCGGATGATGAAGGAGCTGCAAGTGTTTAGAGGACATAAACGTGAAGTGTGCTGTAAGTAATCTGGTTGGAGTATATTGACTAGGGATACTAATAGAGGACTTTATAGCTGCAAAATGGCATCCCCAACATGAGCGATTGTTGGCAACTGGTGGCTCTGATGGTTCAATGATGTTTTGGCTGACTGGGTAAGTCAATGGTTTACTATGATTCAACTCATTGGTTAATGAATGTATCATTGTTATAGTCAAGATGGTCCAGTAGGTGAACAAGAGACAGCACATGATTCCAATATTTGGTCTTTAGACTGGCATCCAGTGGGTCATATTCTTGTATCTGGTTCCAATGATCATACAACACGATTTTGGACCCGACCACGACCTGGTGAAACGAATGTGGATAAGTTTGATGCTAGTCAACACGCAGAAGAAACCAGCCGAGAAGAAGAATCTACACGTTCATTTGAACCACCACCTTTCAGACCAAACAATGCACCACCAACAAAATCTAATGAACCACCACCATTTCGACCAATCAATGTACCACGTCCTGGTAGCAATAGCAACAAAAATGAACCTCCCATGTTTCGTCCTCCCAATATGCCAGTACCACCACCACCTTTTCGACCTGTCAATAGTAGTAGTGGCAATAATGGTTTACCAGCTCAAGTACCACCATCCCCTGGATCAAATTCTATGTCACATCATCATCCATCTTCCATGCATCCTGGAATGAATAATGGACCTCCACCTCCACCACCTTTTCGCCCAATGCCACCAGATCATTTTAGACAACAACAGCAACAACAACAGCAACATATGCGAAGAGGTGATCCTCGACAAGCTAAAGATTATTCACAACAACAACGTTCACCTATGCCACCACAACCAATGCCACCCCATTTTCGTCCTCCTCCTTTTCGACCTGGAGCTAATAATCCCAATGCACAACAACAACAGCCACCACCACCACCTTTTAGAAACAATGGTCCACCACCCAATGGTCCACCACCATTTCGACGTCAAGGAGGTACATCCAATATGGGTGATAGAGGAGGAGGAGGTCCAATGCAACAACAACAGTATGGTTCAGGTAGACAACATCATCCATATCAAAATCGTGGTCCACGACGACATGAACGAGGAGGAAGCAGTGGATCAGGAAGTGGAGGATCGCGCCATCGAAGGTATTAGGCGATATTGTACTGTAGTTTGTTCTTTTAAAGGAAGCTATGGAGGAAATGTAAAGATTGAATACATGACTTTTTCATCCAGATGAGATCATTGTATTTGGATTGGGTACAGTAATAATGTGTTTTATACACTAGTGGGATTATGGTATTCAGGGATCATTGTCTGTTGGCATGGGCAATGTAACAATGGGATGGATTTGGATATAGGCTTATGTAGATGGACATGTATATTCCTGTATTCACAACAAAGAAGAGAGTGGTATATGTTTTGTTGGGGATGATAGGGATAGTGCATAAACTGATCATTAAAGGTGTTCTATGTGGATGCCAACATGGATCATGTTTCATATATCAAAGTAATGATATTGGTACATTTATTTGAAGTATATAGTACTAGCAGATTGATCAATTGATACATAAAAGAGATGGATATGACAGTGACAGTGGTTGTCGGTGTGTCGGTGTCAATGGATCACCAAAAGAGGCGTATCTTTACATATTCGGTACAACAAGTAAGCTCCGGCTATGCGAGAATACAAAAGGACGAGTGGATCGACTTACGACATTCATCTTTACTTCCGCGTTTCTTTTTTCCCACACACGTGTCATGGCTGCAGTTACTACAGGTCGTTCCATCAAAAGTCGTCTTGCTCGTTATGCTCCTTACGAGTGCACTGCTGACTTGTCAAAACTCAGCAAACAAGAACATACAGCTATCAAGCACCTTGTCAAGGCTGGTCGTCTCATTGACCAACTCTACTTTCGTCAACATTGGTCAGGCAATGAAGCATTGAGAAAGAAGCTCCATGAACAGGGCGATCGCGACTTGTGTGAGCTGTTTGAAATGTACAAGGGTCCTTGGGTAAGTACTTTAGTGTTTGAACAGTATGCATATATACTGACTTGTTGGAATAGGCCGGTGAAGACAATGACGCACCATTTGTGGAAGGAGTACCACCTTGTCCAGAGACTGGCAACTTCTATCCTGAGGACATGACCAAGGATGAATTTGAAGAATGGACTAGCACGTTATCCAAGGATGAACAAGCCAAAGCCAAGAGCTTTTATACACGCATTGTACGCACTGGTGACAACAAGTTGGCCTATGTCCCTTATTCAGAATGCTATAAGGATCTATTGGAGCCTGCAGCCAAGCATTTCCGTGATGCAGCAGATGCCTTGAGTGAATTACCAGCATCAGATATCAAAGATGGCAAGACTAGTCTTGAAAAGTTCCTGAGATCACGTGCTGATGCATTTGCATCCAATGACTATTTACCTTCTGAACTCGATTGGTTGTCATTGAGCAAGTATAACAAGTTGGAAGTCACTGCTGGTCCTTATGAAGTCTACACGGATGCCATGTTTGGTCTCAAGAGTGCATACGAGTTTTATATTCATGCTCGTGATGAAGAATCTTCTCGTCTTCTTGAAGCTTTCAGCGACTTGCAATTTGTGGAGGATCATTTGCCAATTCCAGACAAATATCGCAATGATAAGCTTATTCCTGCACCCATTGCAGTTGTCAACCAACTTTACGCAGCAGGTGACGTTGCAGTTCCAATGACAGCTGCTTACAATTTACCAAACGATGAAGAAGCTATCAAGAAGGGTGGTAGCAAGTTGGTGCTTATCAAGAATGTTCAAGAAGGCAAATTTGCACATGTTCTTACACCCATCGCAAAGCAAGTGATTGCTGCAGATCAGCTTGAATATATCACCAGCGATGCGTTCACTACTCATATTTTATTGCACGAGGTATGCCAAATGCCTGGTCATCTAATTAGTGACACGCATGAATGAATTAACGAGAATCCCATTGTCTAGGTATGCCATAGCAATGGTCCACATCACACTCTTGCTGGTGACACTGTGCGTTCCAAGCTTAAGGAATATCATTCAGCAATGGAGGAAGCCAAGGCTGGTATGTTTATTTATTGGGAATATGTAATGGTAATGCTAAGATCTATCTACAGATATTGCTGGTTTGTTTGCAGCTACTCTTATGATCAAGAAGGGCAAGATTGACAAGGTCACTGACAAGCAATTCTGGGTCACCTTTTTGGCATCCGCTTTCCGAAGCATCCGATTTGGTATTAAAGAAGCTCATGGACTTGGACAGGTATGCTTGAAAGTGCATATAGAAAAAGGAGATGAACTAATGAGAGTAATGATGATAGGCATGTCAATTGAACTACTTGGTGGAAAAGGGAGGATTTGTATGTGATTCTGAGAACCGATACCGAGTTGACTTTGACAAGATTGAGCAAAGTGTTTCTGATTTGACCCATGATATCATGATTCTTCAAGGAGATGGTGACAAGAGTGCAGTCGATGCTTTTATTGCAAAATATGGTGTACTTTCTGATGAAACCAGGACTGCATTGGATCGTATTGAACATGCAGCTATTCCTGTGGATATTCGCCCTATTTATCCTGTTGCTGACAATGAACAATAAACCAATTTTCCTGCGTATCTTTGTCTTTTCCCCTTTGTTCATCCAATAATGTCTCATTCACCTTCAACGGGTCCTCAACCACTTGCTGTACGAGACTTGTACACAGGTCGACATAAACGAGCTCGTCTTCATACAACAGTCAAGCCAGATCCTTCCAATGCTGACTACTTTTCATACACTGCTTCCCATTTCACAATCAACGATCAACGTCCTCCAGCAGGCACTTTTGAAAAGGCGTAAGTCTTTCACATGAACTTTTGGATCGTATTAAACATGGTTTCTTTAGTGAACGAACACGAGACTTGTATACAGAGCTTGAAGCAGACTTGAGCTTTCTTCAACAAATGCGAGATGTTTGGGAAGCCAAGTTAGCACAACTCAAGGTAAGAAGATATCTATGACTTAAGACATTGGATGGATACTTAACTAGCTAATGTAGATGGATTTTGATATGTTACAAGATATGGCCAAGGCACAGCCAAAGGATGTGGATGATTTGATTGATCCCGAGGAACAATTGGCAACAAAGGCAGACGAGTCTTCATCACATTCACAGTCAATATCAGCATCTAAAGCACCCCTTGTTATTCCACAAGAGATCACTTCACTCGGATATTTCGACAATGATCAGCAATTGATGAGCATTTTAAGTGGTGATCATGAGAATCTATTATTGGATGAAGAAGACGACAATACCACAGAGATACCCACTACTATCACCACTACTACCACCAATAATGATCCAAAAGATGCATCCATGGATGAAGAGCAAGAAGAAGAAGAAGAGATTGAAGACGATGAGAAAGCAAGGCAGGCATTGACGTTAATGTTAGCCGAGTATGGTGACCAGCTTTGATGATCCTTTTTACTACAACAAAGACATTCAATATCACATCATCCTCCTTCGTTTCACGAGTAAAAGCCCCTTTTCTTTTGGATATGTATGGGTAGTTCAAAGTCAAACCTTTCATTGTACCATGTACGTTACTCAACACACCGTTTTCATAATGAAAAAGTTTCCGACTCATGCAAACTGCACCAGGTACATGCATTCATCATCTTTCCAGGGCAATATACTCAGTGTATGCGCGCGGTCCATTTTGTTCTTTTTCTTCTTTCCATTTTTTATCCCCATTCGACTTTATGACAACGACTGCTCTATCAAACAATCATACAGCACAATCGAAGGAGGTGAGCAAAAGAATGAAATATATCATTGAATGATGCATTGTTCTAATTGGATATGATTATCAAACATCAACAAGGGAAAAGAACGACGCACTACTGTATCATGGTTCAATGGCAGATATGAAAAGCTACGCACACTAGGAAAGGGAAACTTTGGAAAGGTGTATCTGGTTCGAGATCGTTGTACTGGCAAAGAGGTATAGAAAAGGAAAGCAAAAAGGATATGGGGAATCATACATAAATGAGCAACTGACGTTCTAGTAACTTTTATACAGGCAGCTGTCAAGGTGGTGGATAAGACATCATTCAAGAACAGTGATCAGCGACAACATGCACAAAACGAGAAAGCTATCTGCGAACGCTTTGCAAGTCGACTACGACACAAGAACATTGTCAATGTATATCAAGTTGCATCTGATGAATCCAATGTGTTTGTTGCTATGGAGTATGTTGATGGTGGAGAACTCTTTGAAAAGATCAAACAACGTCATCGTCTTGATGAATCTACAGCACGTCGTTGGTTTCGAGAGATCATTGAAGCTGTCGATTATATCCACAAGAACGGCATAGTGCACAGAGATCTCAAGCCAGAAAATGGTAATGTATCCTATATATGCCGGGAGAAGAATTGGATGGTAAGCTGACAACATGTATGTTTATTAGTGCTGATAGATCGTAAACACAGTATTCGGTTATGTGATTTTGGATTTGGCAAGTTTTGTGAACGACAACAAGTGCTCAACACATATTGTGGCAGTCCGTTTTATGCAGCACCTGAAATGGTTACAGCAACACCTTATCGAGGACCACCAGTGGACATGTGGAGTTGTGGAGTGATATTGTATGCCATGTTAGCAGGGACACTTCCTTTCCAAGGTCAAGATATGCCACAACTATTTCGACGTATCAGCCATGTATCATACACAATGCCTCGTCACATTACACCTGAAGCTGCCAATCTCATTGAACGACTGTTATGCAAGAATCCCACACAAAGAATCACAGCACATGACTGCCTTAGACATCCATGGCTCAATCACAAAAAGCTACCTTGTCTCCCAGCCAATCGACCTACACCCATTCTTCATCCAACAGCAAGACAACCATCCAGCATTACCACAGCAACCACTAAAGTTTCATCATCATCCATCCTTGTTGAAAAGAAACATCATCAAAATACTACCACTACAACATCATCATCATCTACTAGCAGTTGCCATTCAGCGTCACGTTTGCCACGCCCATCACATCAGATTCAAAGAAAACAGATCAAATGCACCAAGTTTTGGACCAAGTTGTTGTTTAGCAGGCACAAGACACAAGTTGTTCCATCAGCTGATAAGGATCATCATCATCAGGATACCAATGGCCAATCTCCTCGTTCCAGTAAGAGCAAGATCAAATCAGTAGAGAGCAAAGTCGCACATCAAGTCAAAGGATTACTCAAATCAGCGTTTCAACGAAGATTGACCTGAGAAATAGTATCTAGTCATGTCATTGAATCATGTGTCAATACATTTGTTTTTACCTGTTGGGACTTGTTTGAAGCAGATGCAGTGATTTGGATAAAAGTAGTTGTACCTAGGATAATAGCTGCCATTTCATCCTCGAGTAGCACCAGTTCATAAGGATTGATCATGGTATTGATAAAAGCAGCTGTTGATTCAAAGGTATATCGTATAGTGATGTCAAATGGCAGCAGCGTTGTTTTATGTGTCGGCTCTGTAATGGTTGATGGCTACTCCTCTTTCAGTCATTTCATATCGACACCATGCTCAAATACAGCGTTTATGGTTGGGGACATGCACGTGCACTGCCGCTGGCCGGTATGCGATCAAGCAACACTGTCTTTAAGCAGCCTGTACAACTGACTGGACGATCGGATTATGCACTTGACAAGGTGAATTGGAGATCCAGTAGACTGTGTAGAGTGAAACAAGCTAATGGTGTTGAACCCATAGGGCAATGTGACGCATGTAGCTGCTGGTTGGGGACATTCGTTACTGGCAACCGATGCTCAACGTGTTTATGGATTTGGATTGAACCGTTGTGGACAAGCAGGTAAATAAGCAGTGATATAATAGAGTAGCATTTGTTGTTGACAGGCAAGATGTATTAGGGAATGGACTGGTGTTTGAAAGCAAAGACAAAGTGCGTCAGCTGGCCTGTGGGAGAGAACATTCACATATTGTGACGACACAAGGATTGTACTCGTTTGGCAATGGAATGTATGGACAACTTGGCGTGGGGAAAAGCAAGACTACACATCCAGGCACTTTTGTTATGGAGCAAAAGCCCTGTCAGGTTATCACGCGAGGTACCGTCACTGATATTGCATGCGGTCTGGACCACACTATTTTCGCAACAGGTATTGATGAAAGGCAGCAACAATGATCTTGTCTTTATTCATATCATCATAATAGACCATCAGATGATCTATGGCATGGGTTGGAGTGCAGATGGTCAATTGGGCTTGGGTCAAACTGTAGATTGTAATGTACCAAAGGCTTTACCTTCACTTGGATCTCCTATCAAGAAACTTGCTGGCTCTACTGACTTCACATTAGCACTTACTGGTGAGTACTTTCTCTTTATTAAATGTGTATATGTATCTCATACTCACACTTTCTTTACATGCATATGTCGATCAGCTGATGGCCGATTATGGACATGGGGCAATTCTGAATATGGACAAGGTATGACAGGCGCCAAGGTGGATAGAGTAAGTTGATGGCAACACAAAGGCAATTGTGCTTATGTGTGTGCTTCGTTCAATATCTTATCATTGTGTCTCATGCTTTGATGTTTTCCTTATCATAGATCCTGGAACCTGTTGTATTGGAACATCGGGGTATCACCGATATTGCAGCCGGTGGTCCCTTTTCAGTCGTGCTTACAGGTAATAAGGTTTAACACATGAGCTGAAAATGAGATTCTAAAGTTATGTGAAACAGACGATGGTGCAGTACACACATGTGGATATGGTGCTCTTGGCCTTGGCAAAGATATGATTGAGACATTGACATTGAAGCGGATACCAGGACTTGAGAATGTTAAGCGTGTGTTTGCAACAACTGATTATGCAGCGGCTATCACAGGTAAAAAAGGGAAAAGGGGACTTATTTGTTGTTTATTGTTGAGGATGCAAGCTGATGTTTATCATTTTACGCAGCATCGGGTGAGCTCTTTTCATGGGGCTTGAATGGACCAAGCGGAAGACTGGGATTAGGACATGATGAACACGCATTTGTGCCTCAAAAGGTGCCGCTTGACAAACCAGTAGCAGAAGTGGCGTTAGGCACCCATCATGCCATTACCTTATGTATAGAAGAATAGACAACAACATCATCGTCATCATCCTTATCACCCATACAACATTTGCAGCAAGCGAATAAATACACAATGACGACAATGATGGTGGGAAAATGCAGAAACAACAATTCAGCAACTCCATATTTCCAAGTCAATGATGTCTGATGAAAATGATGCTACGTGATGCATGGGGTTTTGTCACACGATGCGGAGCGCGCGGCTCTTGTCCGTAGCAACGAAAAGAAGAATACACGAGTCGTTTTCTAATGAAGAAGGTAAGACTCCTTTGTAATGAAATGACTCCTAGAAAATGCACTAACGCAACAAACAATAGGCCATTCTGGGCCATATGGTGTCGTTGCTTTGACTTTTTTTCTCCGTGTACATGTCCTTGAATATGCGATTTATTGGAAAACGATGATCCCGGGCGTTTCGTTCCTTAATGGGAGATACGACAGGTTGTGTAACCCAGCCAACTGCAGCACAGTAACAAAAGGGGGAAGAGTGACAAAAATGGGTGGGCGGAAATTCCCATTACAGTATTTCAAGGAGTTACGAGACGACATCAACCAGTGATGATGATGATGGATACACAATACACGCATTAGCCTGATCAGCAGGGGTTGTGTCATAATGAAGCAGTTTGCCTACCACTACAATACAAGCGAGGAGGTCTTGTGCCAACAGAAGCAGCATCAGTATCAGTATCAACCCAAATAGGAGTCTTCTCCGGTCCGTGCAGATGCACAAAAAGACGAGCTTACATGTTGGTTGCTGCATGACGACGTTACTTCCCTCTTTTTTTCTTATTCTTATCCCTGACTTATTCTGCTGACTTATTTTTTAAAGCCGCCCTTCTTTTTCTTGCATATTTTCCCCTTCCTTTCTCTCTTTCTTTCACTTTTTCTTCCTTATTTCTCTCACACAATGACGCATACACATCGACGTTCCCGCCATGAATCAGGTATGAATCTTGGCGCTCCGCTTATAAGAAGATTCAACTCAAACAACATCGTTCAATTTGCAGTGCCCTTCCAAATTCATCCATCTGGTGCACTTACTTCACCTAATGCTCAATCTTGTCGTTATGACTCTTCTCTTGGCTTATTGACAAAGAAGTTTATTGCTCTTCTTCGTTCCAGTCCTAATGGTGAATTGGATCTCAACCGAGCTGCACAACAACTCAAAGTACAAAAGAGACGCATTTATGATATCACCAATGTCCTTGAAGGCATTCGACTCATTGAAAAGAACTCCAAGAATCATGTGCGATGGATGTAAGGAAACGTTCTATCAAAAGCAAATTGTTGGGTACCGGAAATGCTCATTTCTTTTGTTTGTGTGCTCATAGCGGCAATAGTGGCCATACTGCATCATCTCCCCCTGTAGTTGATCAAAGAAAAGTTGTTTCATCTCCCACATCATCAACATCATCATTATCATCCATCACATCTGCAGCATCAAGTACAACAAGCAATAACAGCAATAGCGCCAATCTGGAAGAGTTGGAACGTCGGCTTGCCTATTTACGGACACACAACGTGTCACTTGAAAAGGAACACGAACGACTGGCTGACACCAAACGACGTGTGGATCATGAAATTGAGCAAATGTTCAAACGAAATCGACAACACTGCTACTTGACATTGGATGATCTTGCTCGTTATCAATCAAAACTGAGACAGGATGTGCTAGTGGTTGTCAATGCACCCTATGATACCCAAATCACTGTTGATCGACCACCAAAGTATTATCGACCACGACATCAGCCTTATGCCAAGGTATGATTTTACATTTATGGAATCATGATATACATGTAACTCACATCTTGTATTATAGTCAAAGTGCTATATTCGTGTTCCAGATCATTCACGCCAGCCGTTGCACATCCTTTCACTAAAGAGTGATCGTCAACATCCTTACTGATGCCAACGCGTATCCCAACCAACAAACACATATCAACACACATGCAACAACACACATATCACGCACAACTTGCTTGCAGTATATACCAATTCACATTTCATCAACTACGATGCACATACAACATGTGAGTTTTCCTTGATGGAAGACCGAGTTTTTCTTGTCTTTTAGACCTTGACTTCATGATCATATTTGCTTCTCTCGTTATCCCGATCCATCATCATCATCCTATTTACTCCTCTTTCTCCTTCCCCCACAGTTCCCTATATTTTACACCCCTGGATCTGTTCTCTTATACAGTACTACAAACACACATACTGAAATAGCAATCACTCCTGGCGAGAAAGTTCAAAGTTCAGGTCACAGTTACAGGCAGATGGGAACATATCATAATAAAGAAAGCATTTCTGAAAATGGCATTTTTGGATGGTTTTCATGCACATTAATAGTGGGGGCTGAATTCATAGTCATTGATTTGGTTGGTTTATGCAGAGCGTTTTGGGAACCAGACCTATACCGCGCGCGGGCAAACACGAGTCCCATGTGGGGTTGGAAACAAGAATATACCATTTTCACTAGATAGACACTAATCATACACATGTTCCCCACCCTCTATTGAAAACAAACAAAAGGAGAATACATTTGATTTGCGTAGCACATTTGGCAAGCTATAAGATTACACACATCCAATGTATGTTCTCAATAGAAGCTACTCCCAAATGGTGATATAATTAATCCAATGACAGGATACATTTCTTCTACGCCAATGCATACACACTTTTGGTTATTAACAATGAGCATTGTGGAACAAGAAAGTGGGGTGGTATGTATGTTGTTGCATTAGGGAGATCGATTTCGCTGTAAGAGAGAGAAGCAAGAGGCAAGTTAAGCAACCTACAAGGCTATGCCTTTTTAGAATCAAAAGGCGTATGCATCTGTATATGGCAGGTACCCATTCAGATCCATTTTACACTCTCCTGGCATCAACACCACCATGAAATCAACCCCTGGTTGCAGCTATGTGATCACATACATATTTCAATGCTGTAACAGGTGTGATTAGTAGTCGGACGCAGTGATGCATAATGATGCAAATGACATTGTTCAAAACTTCTTGGTAAAGGATCACCGGTTGATGGGTTGAAACAACTTGTGTATTGACTTGTCAAGAAAGTCTGGGCCCAAAAAGACACTACAGTGCATTGGCGTGTAATAACGCGTACATAAAGTTTATGCATGGGTAAGACAAAAAGCTTCTTTCTGCTGCTCACGGCATCCCTATCAACATGATTTACATAAGAGTGGAAAACGGGAGTCAATCTCTTTTATGCCACTAGACAATTTGTCACACATGTCATCCTCACTATATGCATCGTATACATAGGAGACTAAGCAGAAGACCTTACACATGCCTATACAATAAGCATGTACTATAAAAGCGCATTGAATAGGGAGACATGTTGTATCGAATCATATGCTTACAACAATAGCATCTACAATGAGCTTTTAAGCAATCATTTATACCTACCTAATCAGGATATCACAATTGTGAGTAGTAACGCCAAATCCAATGCCGTTGTCATGTAAAATATGCTCTGTGCTTGGATGCACGGTTCATGTCACGCAATTTGTGCATGTGTATCGCATGAAGCGACGTGCAACCCATCCGGATGCATTTGGCTAGTGATACAAAAGAGAAGACATGTCAAGCGATTATGTATGACATTATCCGTGGATATTATCTTTACCCTTCTCCTATTCTCTCTATCAGCTTTGTTTTGCATAATCCATGTGCCTTTTCTCCCAGTTCATATATTATACCCCTGCTCTAGATCAAAATAGCATAGTGTTAGGCAACATGCTGCTTTGATAGCGCTTCATTCACCTGCTGGTAGTCTATATCAGCGAATAGCATTTCAAAAGCAGTGGATTGTTTTTATTCTCAAGGATATGTAACTTGTTTCCCTTTTCATCATCCTTTTTGAAAGCCATTGACATATCTAATCCAAACACTGATCACGGATAGCAATCAAGTAAGCTCTCCAATAGGTTGCAATTAGAGCATTGACCCTGTTGTTGAAAAATGAAGACTACTATTATGCTACCTACTAAGAGGAACATGGAATCAAGGATGATGCTGAGCATTATGTAGGAATCTTCAATCCCTGGCAATAGTCTCTATTGAAACAGCATAATGCAGACATCAGCTCATGAATTGACAACTTTCCTTTTTGGTGCATTGTGCTCACATCGATACGCCAAATCTCCTATCCAGCAGCTCATACCCCTGATAATGAAAGATTATGAGACCATCTATGATAATTGACAAGTGTTTTTAGCATACTTTGCCTTGTACTAAGAAGTACACTTGCAAACGTGTATATAGTAAATGTTGGTGCCAAGAGTTTGATGGATGCTGGGGGAGAAAATGGCTCCTTGCTGGGACATCATCCAATGATTGCCAATGGTGCTCATCACTCAAGGCTCCTGTTTTAGCGTGAAGATCTAGTAGTCATTGGCATTTCATATATCTACCACTAGCTGATAAAAGGAGCAATCCATGATGTTGTATTAGATGACTATATATGTGTTGATTATTGCAAGAAGCAAGAGCACACATGAAAAGTCAACTGGTGGACCTTAGGTGGAGAAAAGCATGTTGGTATATTCCATTGGCAGTGTCCTGATACTTTGTGTGCGATATGATTATATGGGATTGTTCCCTAGTATACTTACACCTGCCAATAAGGTTTGTTGCTTTTCGGAAGACTCCTTTCGTTCTCTTTACTAATATGACAAGCAACATCTAATACATGATGTAAATAGAGTATTGTTGTATAACTAGATAGATTCGGATCACCTATATATTACATCAACCTGAGAATTAAATCGATCTGGGTGATGATGCATGCATCACCAAATGTGATTGAAGCTCTTGATATGGCTTTATCGACTGCCTGTTCTCACTGTTGCCTAATGAACATTGTAACTTGATGCAACTTTTACATATCTTTAGATAGTCAAGTGATATCCATTAGCTGAATTGATACGCTATCAAAAGAATGAAGCATCTTTATCACGGAACCATCCATCCGAAGAGCCATATGGATAAAAAACTATCACCGACAAGCTTGTGCTACAATGATGCTTGTACGACTACATCTCTTTTTTCATGTTCTCCGCACACAGGCATCATGCCGTCATAGATAATCGTGCTGGTGCCAATGCTGATCAATTCTCGCATAGCATGTTTAGATATCAGATATGATTATGTGATGAAACGACCCAAATGCTTTCAGTCATCAGGCAGTGCACTAGTCATGGCAATGAATTGGATGCAGATTGGATCATTTATGCATTTCAGAAGCTGATAGAACAAAGAGAACTACACATGCGTGCCACATGGAGATTTTGACATCTTCTGTGCCACGTTATATTTGAAGCAAAGCCACACATAGTACCAACCTACTGGTATCATGATAACAGCTCGATTCCACATCTTTTTTCCAGATACTTTAAAGCCGGCTCAATCTTTCACCTTTTTGTTATTATGCATCAAACAACAAGGAGCCAGCTGATCGGCAGTCCATCCCATGTGATACAGTGATGATGGTGGGAATCACTAAAGCGGATGCCATCATGTCTTATCTGCACGTTGTTTATCATATTTCTCTAGATGATGTCTGGAATGTATCAAAGTTGGTATATACAAATGGCTCAAAAATGATGGTAATCTCTCTCGCATTATGGTTAGACTCGCTTTGAAGCTTGTGATATTTCTTTGCCCGAGACGGAGCTGAAGATCATCATCAGAGAATGCAGGGTAGTACGATAACAACATGTAAAAGATACATGATGCATGTATCTGGTATGCAAAACAAAGGACACTGGTTGACATAAGTGATTCTATAACAAAGAGAGATGGGTAAAAGACGGCATATGGGCAGTAAGGCTTCATGGCAGTACAACAGCCAGTTGCACGATTGTATCTTATGATCGCTATATATAATAGCTTTGCATCTTTTGATGAGATGTATGTGTGAATGTTGCTTGTGCCCCACCAAATACAAAAAGGTATACAAGCTCATCTTGTCTAAGGGAAATGTAGTCCACAAAGTTTACACAGCCCGCTCATCCACGTTTGTACGATGATGCTATACCATCTATTGCTTACTGGATACCAAAAGATGCATGTTCAAGGACATTGGAGCGGGACATGTGGTGTGTTGTGTGTCGCCACTCTATGTAATTATGTATACGATATGTAATTTGTGCATGCAGGTGGTGAAGTTGTTGCCAAGCACTGTCATGCAGGGGCGGGGTTAAGTGATGTTGCTGACAATAGTGTCGGTTTTCTCTCTTTTCCGTGATTCTCTCCGGTAAAGGATGTCATGATGAAAGCTGTCTTTGTAGTCTGTATCCGAGAACATTGCCCATTTTGCAATCCAAATTCTCAGTGGGGCGCAGGATCACTCAATCTAAAGCCTTTTTGTATTGGGGGGCTGCTAATTTTAGCACAGCATCTCCTCCATTTACTGGCGTGCACGCTAAGTGTATATTATGCTTTATGATCACTTGTGTACCGAAAACAGCTTATATATAAGGCACAATTGTTACCTTTTCTCCTTGTTCATTAGCAAAAAAAAACAATTACTCCTGTTTCCTTCTCCTCCAAACTCATTACTTTTTCTCTTTTGAGTGATTGTTGTTGTTATTATATATCGTGTTATAGTGTGAAGAGATGTTTGGAAAGTCATCCTCCAAAGTCAACCAGTGGTTAGAACGTCGACGGCCGCAGTCTGCTTATTATCCTTCATCATCATCCTCCAAGCTACAAATCTCATCCGACAATCAGGATGAATCATGCAAAAATGGATCTACCACTCATACCAACGCCACATTGGCAAGGCGCGCCTTTTCTTTGCAACAACATGGTTCAAATCATAGCAGCAGATTAGCATCATCATCACAAAATGAAACGAGTAGCAACAATAATAGTCATCCTCTATCGATCCCAACACGACACACCAGCAAGTTTTATAAACTGGATCCAGAGCTGCAGGCTCGTGTTGATAATGTACTTGAAAGTGACCAGCTTAAACAGCTTATGGAACGTCTTCAACAACAAAAAAAGACACAACAACAATCACAACCTCCTCCTGCTGTTCCTCATCATTATGTCTGCTAGACCTGTTCACATCCACTCTAGAGGAAACGCAATACAAACCACTTGCATCTTTTTCCACACCTTTGCACATCAACATAACAAAATCCTTTTTCCTCTTTGTTCTTACTATCCCGTGATCCATCAACAACATTCCAGTGCCACCCACGCCACACAGATCATACGCACTATACAAATAATGCTATATACCTTTCGTTTATCTTTCTGTACACGAAGATTTCTATATAAAGTCTAAATATCTGGTCGACGCACCAGCAGGCCAAGTTCCATGCCTAATTGTGTATGACATTGCTCCTTGTAGCGATCAAAATGAGCCTGGACTTGATCCAATTCGTCTTGTTGTGCAGCAAACGTGGTAAGAATGACTTTGGATGGCATTGCATAATAAACAACTTCACACATGGTGGATATTTCATCAGATGAGTCGGGTAATCGACCAGGATAATCCAGTAGTTGTGCAAGCAATGTCTCTGATACTAGTTCATCTTGTTGATTCAGGAGTTGTTGTACTAAAGGAGATGATTTGTGCACCAGTAAACATCCTTCAAGATTCATTTCTGCACTAGCCAGTGGACGATGGATTTCATTGATGCAGATATCATCTTTCAGTGGTTCCAATACTGCTTGTCGATAGAGTTGTGTGATGCTTGAAGTGGAACTTGTGTCTCGAGGAAAATCAATCAGCATGCATGGCTTAAGACCGACAAGGACAAACGCCAACTCGCCATACAATAGTGAATCAGCTGGATCGATATGGTGGGCTCGTAGTAGTGTTCGTTGTGCTGCAGGCAAGTTGTTGAAGAATGCCACTTCACGATCACGATATTCTCGGACGAGTTGAGCTTGGCGTGTGTTGGCTGCAATGGGATGCATCGAGGTGGCTGCAAGAAAAGAAAAAAGCCGCTTTGCTTTTCCACTTGTTTTTCCTTCAATCCGCTCACAACACCATGGTCAAAGGTATACAAGATCTGGACTTGCAGTCTTGCTTCAATTGCTGACTGTTGAATACGATACGATAGAGAAAAAGAAAGACACCACTAGCACGACTGCAAAGAAAGCCAAGACCAATTCCGAGATCGATGACATATTTGCCACCAAAAAGTTACCCAAAGACGACAAGAGCGTAGAACAGGAGTCCACAAAGAAAAAGAACAAGAAAGACAAGAAAAAGAAGGAGGATAATGATCAGCAGGAGAAGGATCAAGACAACAAGGTAGAAGAAGTTGTATTTGCAGAGTTAGCATCTGTCAAAAAAGGAATCAAACGACAGCAACCACCACCACCACCTCCTGAAGACGATGATAGCTTTGGAGATTCACGTGGAAAGAAAGCCAGTAAGTTAAAGTATTCAAGTTGATTGTAATTGACAGTATGACTCATGCATGAATTAGAGCGCACAACTGAGGATGGATATCCCTTGTATGATGTGAAGGATCTCCGGATAGGTGAAGGCAAAGGTAAATGAGATGTTATTGTGATCCATTGAATGGTTACTGATATATTGTAATACATAGATACTCCTCAATGTCCCTTTGATTGTGATTGCTGTTACTAGACATTCATTGTAAATACATTTATTGCATTCAACAGCTTAATTGGTTTGATGGAGGGAATGTTTACAATTTGGAGAACTTGGCAGGCTTCTTTTCCATAAATGCTTGGACAGACAATGGGATATCTTCAGTGTTCAACATGGCAGATGACCAAGTGACAGTGTATTTGAGACCTTCAGCAACCGAATGATCACGAGAGTAGTTGAGCAAGTGCCTGTTTTTGAGTAGCCAATGTGAATAAACATTCTTATAAAGGACAATTGAAGCTTACTTTGTGCCAAGTACAGCAACTGGGGATTTGCTTGCAATCACACGAGCAGTTTTGAATGCCTCTTCCAAAGCTTGTTCCTTGGTATCGGTCAACTTGCTGATAAGGCCAGTTTGATAGGCTTCATTGGCATCAATCCTTTGAATGATCCATTATTAGTATCTGTATAAAAAAAGATAAGGGATGACTTACTTTCTGCCAGTCAAACACCATTCACGTACAAGACTTTGATTGCCAATCACTTTTTGCAAGCGTTGCAAGGAACCAACATCAGCAGCAAGTCCAACATCTACTTCCTACCATCATTGTCAGTATTCAAAAGCAAACAAGAGAACAATTCAGGCTATCTTACCTTGACAGCGTAATAAGAGTCCTTGGTACCATATCGAATATCACAAGCTGTAATCATATCGACACCTGCACCAATACAAACATTATGAGCAGCGACAATCACAGGTTGCTCACACTCTTCAATAGCAGTAAATGCATCTTGGAAATCCTACAAGATGGATAAGTGATCTACATGCATAAAGCAGTATTCATTTCTTACCCTAATATGCTTTCTAGTAGCATACACGTTACGAGCAATATCAGTAGAATCATCGGTAAGGCTGCTGAGACTCTGTTCTGCCACTGAAGAGAAGTGAGTATTACAAAATCACATGGCAATGTTAAAGAAGACTGGCTTACGATCCAATCCAGAAGTGGTAGCCCTGCCTGCACCAGAGAGCACAATAGCACGAACATTCTTGTCAAGCGAGATATCACGGAATACACTTCGTACATCGCGTACCATCCTGCATGATACAGTTGCATATAAGTATTCCTTTCTTCTTGGTTTCTAAAGCTGACATTCAGGTTCCTTACTCGTCATTGAAGGCATTCAACTTCTTTGGTCGGTTCAATTCGACATGAGCAACACCGTCTGGATAAACAGTGACGTTGACAGTCTCGTATTGATAGCTAGGAGAAGAAGACATTGTATATGAATAAAGCAAGAAGAGCGTGAACAACAAGTTATATATGCATTTAGGATTTCACGTGGCGATTTCGCTTTGTCAGACCAATTGATTTTCAGTGTGGGGTTAGCAATAGACGTGGAGTGAACATGAACACTTGTGACCAAATTGTATCACTTTATTCATCCAAAATAAAGCTTAGCTAAACGTCTTTGTAACGTGGATGCTGTGTTATGCAAGTCTTTATTGATCAAATCTAGTTGACAGCTTCAAAGTATTCCTTGGAATCCTTATGGTTGGGCTTGATGGTCTTGTCACCCTTTTGCCAGTTTGCAGGGCAGACCTATAAGTTCTCATGGATTAGTCCCTGTTTCCCAATATCTGTTATTATAATCTGATACTTGCCTCGCCATGTTCATCAGTAAACTTGATAGCTTCAATGACTCGGAGAGTCTCATCAACTGAACGACCAATGGGAAGATCGTGGATGTGTGCAACACGAAGCTTTTGTTGTGGATCAATGACAAACAAACCTCTCAAAGACAAACCAGCTTCAGGGATCAACACTAGATAAACAAGACATCAGTAGGCATTCGTTTTATATCCACATATCCCTATATTTACCATTATAGTCAGTGGCAATCTCCTTCTTGATATCAGAAACCAAAGGAATCTTGATATCACCCAAACCACCTTGCTTTCTGGGAACATTGGTCCATGCTATGATCAACTACGACATCAGTATCTTGTCATTTGCTCCATGACAATCCAAGTATTACCCAAGTGAGAGTGAACGTTACTATACACTTGCATTAGGACATATATTGACACATGGATATGACATTCTTTATCAACTTACTCTACACTGATGCCAACTACTTCAGCACCCAACTTGCGGAAGTCTTCAATGCGATCACTGAAAGCCAACAACTCGGTGGGACACACAAAAGTGAAATCGGCAGGATAAAAGACCATGACAAGGAATTTGCCCTTATAGTCGGATAACGAGAGAGTCTTGAAAGTACCGTCAACTACAGCATCAGCTGTCCACTGAGGAGCAGTGTCTATATGCATAATATTAACAAGCTGTTCAGTGTTATGGGTTGTCAATGAGCACATTACGTTGAATAGTGGCGGTCTTGGGAGCACCAGCAGTAGAGTATTGTTGCATACGCGTCATGGCAGCTACAGCAGGACGAGCCATAGCACCCAAAGGACGAATGCTGTTGGTGGTAGCAATACGAGGTGCAACAGCAGCAGAAGCACGAGGAATATTGGTCAAGGCACGACGAGCAACGTTAGCAAGCATAATGTCTGATAGAAACAAAGAGAAATGAAAAACAACCACAACGCGCCTGCTTGCTGGGACTTTCACCTATACTTTGGCACTATATTGGATGTCCGAATCATGTCAACTATACTTTCCCACAGCTGTCGTACCATGTTAGCCACGTTGTTGTTCAATCCCATTGTATACATAGACATAGTAGACATGAATCTAGTAAAACGACTGGATGGTTTTGTCAGGTTATCATGCATCCCTTCTCTACAATGCAGGTGTCATTAATACGCATAACAATGATCAAAAGATGTATGGCTTTGTGTTCCATTCATTGTATTCTTGAACAAGTAATCATGTGCCAGCATCCATGTATCTTATTCGGCAAAATGTCATTGATGGTACAAAAAGTCGAGAACATAAGGTTTACATCTATTCATGCATTGATGCTGCATGTGATGCGCTGGTACACGAGTAGTAGCACTATCAACTTTATTGTAGAAGCAGTACCATTGATATGGTCATACTAAATGTATACATATGTTTGGCAGTAGATCAATAAAAGAGGGGCTGTTATCCCTTATCATCATGTTGGCTACATTCCAGTATTGCTTTTATTGGATAGTGTTTTGGTTGATTGTACAGCCAATTTATGGTAGTATGAAATGATATTAATAGATACCATTGACTAGCTGTGCGCGCTTCGCGTGCTCGCAAAAGATTGCCATGATTTTGTGAAGTCGATACGGAGCTGTGCGCGCTTCGCGTGCTCGCAAAAGATTGATGTGATTTTGTGTTGGCGATACGGGGCTTGCTGCGCTGCGCAAAAGGTACTTGTGATTTAGTGCTCAAGGTTTATCTTTACCTTTTGAGATTAAGGGCTATTGTCACTCTTCCACGATACTGGTTGTATAAAGATACTTGTGATTTAGTGTTGTCGTTACGGAGCTGTGCGCGCTTTGCGTGCTCGCAAAAGATACATGTGATGTAGTGTTGTCGTTACAGGGCTTGCTGCGCTGCGCAAAAGATTGACGTGATTTTGTATTGTTGCTACAGAGCTTGTTTTATTTATAAAGACTAAACTTTCGATTCTCGATATATAGCTTATCACTGCTTTTTGTAGTTGTTTACATCCACTGTGTGTGCATCATGCCATTTGCTGAGCTCACGTGATATAGCAGTTAAAAGGAGGTGGAAATGCAATCTATTTCAGCTACTGTGTTACCTTGACTTTTCTTCCCTCCCATTGACGGTATACGATTGGCAACTGTTGTCCCATTCAACCCATCTACAACTTGTACATGCGATTGTCCTTTTTCAGCCCGTTATGTCAATACTACATTGGTCTTCTTTTGAAGGAGTTTGACTGAATGGCAAGTACTTGGGGTACAACAACACTCGCCTGCACTTTTCTGCCACAACTAAACATAACAGCATTTACTCCAGCACTTGCCATTCTCAACCAGTGTTGTTTACTTGGACAGCTTCTCTTTGGATGAACAGCAGATAGCCAGTATATAGAAGTATCTTATTTAGTGTAGCAACTTGCTTCAATACATATGAGTTGACTGTTTGATATCACTTTTGCAACATGGGATGAGAGGAATTGGATATATCAAACTCGTCAAAGAGGACATGGTTCTTATATGCTTTACCTTGGTTCACTATTCATTGTCAAACTTGGTCATTATCTGCCTATTCAATGCCAACAACAGGCACCACCCTTTGTGTAACCTGTCAACTTGATACATTTCAACACTTTATGCAAAGATCACCATCAAGGTCCAAGTGCATCTTTCAAATCATCTTTAATGATCTTTTATGGATATAGAAGAGTAGCTTGAGACATAAATGGTAGTGTTTGGAGCTGTTTGATTTCCTTCAGCAAGCCATATCGTATACATTAGTAGTGGTAAGCTACTTCCTGCTTCCAGGGTGTACAGTAAAGTATCAGGCAATATGTCAGCATCTACCACGTTCATAGTCGAGAGAATAGCAGTATCAGCCAACCTTCAACCTTATCACCATATTCACATCCTGTAGCCATCATCCCAAATCTTCCCTTCACCAATAAATGCTCGTTTCAATGTATCGCCTTCACGATAATGTATGTCCCTTTACACTTGTGTTTAGACTGAGAGAGAAAAAAAAGGGTCGGGGGGGAATAGGCAAGCCAACCATATGTCAGCGTTTGTGTTTTAGTGCAACATGGTTTCCTTTTCAGTGAGTTAGCAAGCTAAGTAGCTAAGAGCCTTATTTAATTAATATGCGGCGGTGGATGGATTGTTCTAGTAAGAGTACTTCTTTATATAGCATGCTTTCTTTATACCACTACTACTCAACATCGGACTTTTTCATGATTCATGGAGTTCAGATGAAGCTAAAGAAGAAGGGATGCATATGAGATGAAACGTAAATTAGAAAGACTAAATAGCTATTGGCCAAGTGGCGATGGTTTAATGATGATCCAATATAACTATCGGCGACTGGTTTACTGCAGAGACAAAGGTTTCGGATGACATTGTGAAACGACGACTACTATTGCTTTGACAACAAGCATCTTTAATGAATATGGTATTTTCAATATGCACTATAGACCAAGGTACAAGCATGAAAAAGGTGATCGTTGGTGCACCAATAAAGTTTATCCAAATAAAGGTGAAAGTGTGCAATCTATGTGTGGCAGTATCAGCAGGTGAGAAAAGCAAGGCAACTCACACTTCTCCGTCTTTTTTTGTGCCCAGCAGCAAAAGCTCAAACTCACTTGTTGGCCCTGTTTCCCTTTCCTTCTTTCACTTGTACCCCTTTTCTACACTTATGCCTACTCTTTTATCAATCTCGCAGAATGAACCCTTTCCAATGTCAACCATGACCGACGGACAACAACCTACCTCGTACAAGGAGATTATCAAGCAGCTAGCTGCTCAAGCACCGAAACCTTATGGCGCCATTCCACCGCTACTCAAGAAGCGTAAAAAGAAGAGCAGCAAACACAGATCACGTCGTAAATCGCCGGATCCAGAAGACGAGCCACAACAGATAAAGCCAATGCGTCGCATGTCCCATGTGGAAGACTGGATAGTCGTTGACAGTAAAGAAAGTCTACCAGACGAAGAAGAGTTGGTAAGAGATAACAACATATCACTTTTGGTTTCTATGTTACTTATTCAATGATAGACACATCCTTTCTCGACGTTCTTATCTGCCGGCTTTTTGACACAAGTACTACCATTGCATATGCCACCACCTTCTTTAAGTGATCCTGCCACTGAAATACGAGATGCTATAGCAACAGAGACAGCTGATCAACAAGTACAAACATTGGATGATGCATTGGATGAAGAGGAAGAATCGACATTACGTGGTCGTGTAGTTCATGCAAATTGGAAGAGTGATGGTGAAGAAGTGGATGAGGATGAGGATGATGATGAAGAGGATGATGAAGAGGATTCATTCAGTGTGAAAAGTGCATTATCCGACAGCAAGACATTGGTACGACGACATTCAATCACATCTTTTTCAAAGGCACAAATGCCTTCAACATCAACTACTGCATCTTATGTCATGTCATCTTCTCCACCACGTCCTTCAGATATGCAACAAGTCAGATTAGCACAGACCATTGCAAAGTTAAGATGGTCACTTGTCGTATCATCACCACCACCACCATCACCTGTAGCAACCAATACTGATTCATTCAAGAAGAAATCCACCAAATCTGGGTTGATACCAATGCCACCACCTCCAAGAAGACCGGCTTCACAACGTCGACGATCCGAAGCTACCACCAAACCGCGGTTCAATCCCGAGACCAATACGTATACCCGAGATACCCGATCCAATCCTGATCACCTTAGGATAATTGTTGCAGAGTTACGTATGATGAAGCACAAGAAGTTATTAAGTCCACTGAAACCAAGAGGTTTTTTGCCAAGGCGTAAGGATCCTTTCATCAAGGGCACCAATCGAAAGATTTCACCATTGAGATATCAAGTGGACGAATGATCTTTATATACACCAGTATCTGTATTTTCATGGCATACCCTTTTTATATTATATCGCGTAGTCTTTTCTCCTCTCCTTCTACCCGATCCCATATATCAGATGCGGTGTTTTCATCTTCATCCAGCTTGTTTACGTTTACCGATAATCACCAAGCAGAAATATATGATATTCCTTTTGTGTCACGCTCAATAAGTGAATCACTGGGAGCTATAGGAGAGAAAGAGAGGAATGCTCGTGCTAGTCAATGCAATCATGAATCATGTGTACATATATCATCCACGTTGTTCTGCCACATGTAAAGACATTAAACCTTTTGTCAACATTCCACGCGTGAATCCTTGATTGTTTTACATAGTTGGCAAACAATCAGTTTGTCGGATTGCCCTTTATTAGAAAGCACCGTACATGGATACCACACAGATAGGTTGAATGCAGTAACGCCCAAAATAGAATCTTCCAACAACACAACGATGATGATGTAAATCTATGTATAGATTGTATTATAACAAAATAAAGAACAAGTTGATTGTACTGTAAAAGAAGATACACATGCAGATAGCCCATTCGGAGAACATCCTGTTGGTGCTTGTCAATCATGGCATGCATCAAATCCAGAGCAGCTTTTGGTGTTTCTTTTTGGGAATAGCACAAGGTGCATGAGCCAACAAGACGTGTGGTCCTTGCGGAAGAGAAAGGGGGCCCAAGATAAAGGTTATGTGAAGGCGTTTTTGTTGAAGCACAAATATAAACCCCTTGATCATTTTCATTCATCATTTACAATAGCTTAAATATACAACAGGGACACAAAACCGAGGCACTGCATGTATAAGCTGCAAGCACTTTCCACCCTATTCTTCATGATGATCATCATGCTTATTGCAGTTCTGCATAAAAGAGACTTCAAGGAGAAGAAAGAGAGTCTATAATTGTGATGGGGGCATGATGCATATATCATGCAGCCATTTCCATATGCTATTGTTAAAAGTAGTTCATCATGTAATCAATCCACGAAACAAGTAAATAGCAATGATGGTCTGTGTTATAGTTGATAGCAAAGAGAAGAAAAATTTGAAACAAAGAGAGTGGAAGGGGGAGTTGTTACTAGGAAAGTGATGATGACTACATCTACAAGTGGATCCCAGGCGTTCTTCGGATACCAGATAAGGAAACGCCGTTTTGACAAGTGAAAGAAATATTTGCATACATGAAAATAAACGATAGGTTGGGGGTGATTGGTGATTGAACTATACGCGTGATAAGAAAAAAGTGATATAATGATGCCATGGAGAAGATAATACTACAGAACATGAGTGGCTGCATTCAATGGTGGTGATGTAGCCCACCAATTCTCACTTGGACAGCATCGTGATCCCTTTGTTGATGATTCCACCAAGCTATCTGTTGATGCTCGCATCTCGATCAGCCATGTTTGTGTATGCCAACTTGCTTGGATACTACTATTGGCACTAGAACGACTGCTCACTCTTCGACGAATCGAAGCAGGTCGTTTTGCTTTTTGAATAAGACCATTTAGAGCATTCAATAGAGTACGTTTGGATGGAGAACGACGAGGCATTTTCCATGTATCAGCTACAGAGTGCATGTGTAAGAAAAAAAGGACTTTGTAATAACGCTTGTATTCGATTTTACCTGATGAACCCATGACATCTTTCTTTTTTGAAAGAGCAGGATTCGAGTAGCAACGACGCGGAGCTCGGTTGGGTGATAGTGGTTTCTTAGTATTCAATGAGCGAGTTGAACGTAACAAAGGCACTTCAGTAGCACGCGTATTGGATTGACTTGTATAGGGAGTGGGTGATGTGTTGATAAAGAGTTGTTCGAGTGATTCAAGTGCAGGAACATCAGGAAGTTTCAATATACGAGTTTCAACACGATTTGAAAGTGGATCGAAACTTGAGAACTTCAAGACGCCTTGATCGAATACAAGGTCGCGAGACATTTTTGGTCGTAAGAGAGATTGAAGGATAAGGAATGGGGATAAGGATCACTTGCAAAGTTGTAAAAGAGAATAAAGAAAGAAAGAAAACAAAACAAAAGCAGTATAATATCTGTATAAGCTCACAAAATCCGGGCACCGTGTATGGCACTACAGCCCATCTGGGGCACATACACACACGTATCAGTCTCGATTCTCCCCCTGACTCCTTTTGTGCACTCCATGGATACATATAATGTTTACCTATCACCCCTTTTCTCCTTCAGCATGCTTGATTAATAAAGAGCTTCTCTTAATGTACGGCGGTCAACCTTATATGATATGGAAATACAAGCTATACTGCACATATGACCAAAACGTTTTCGAGCCACATGCAGCTCATATGGAATGCTGGGGAAGGAAACAAACATATTTCTTCTCACACGTTTACATGCTATGCCAAAAGAGCTACACGTTGGTGATGGTCAATGCACAAGATGCCGGCTAAACCATGTATGAATGCAATTATTTGTTGCTTTGTCACTTACAAAAGCCACAATGACACATGCCATCTCTTTGTCCATGTCTCCTTTACAGCTTGAACCCAGTTTTATTGGTTTTGAGCATCACTCCTTACCAAAGCATCAGCCTTACTTATCCCAACACATTGGAACACACCAACTTTATCTGTAGCTGCACATGCTTGACAAGAAAAGGGAGATATTTTTTGAAAACACATCACAAAGACACAAACAATCAGGATATTATCTTACAAGTCTACTTTTTGGGTTGTTGTTGTATTGGAAATGAATAAAGGTACAAAAGAAAAAGTGGATGATGAAAAAGAATAACATAATGTCTATCGTCTGGGACGTGGTTTGACAACGAATTGATTGGGAGTCTTTCTTGTTTTGCCACCTTTAGCAAGTACGCCCCATGGAGAACGTGGATCCTTGTTACCTTTAGATTTACCACGACCACCACCATGAGGATGGTCCACAGCGTTCATAGCCATACCACGTACTGTAGGTCGAATACCCAACCATCTTGATCGACCAGCTTTACCAAGTGTCTCGTGTTGATGATCAGGATTGCTTACTGCACCAATAGTAGCACATGCATCCACAGGTACTAAACGTACTTCACCACTTGACAAGCGTACTTGAGCATAACCAGATTCACCAGTATGGATAAGTTGCGCATAAGCACCAGCTGCACGAACCATGACACCAGGACCACCACGTTTAAGACCAACATTGTGGATAATTGTACCAACAGGCATCATCTTGAGAGGCATACAATTACCAACATCAATAGCCACTGTTCTTGTGATTCCTTCATTCTCTTCATCCACATCCAATGATGATTCATCAACTGAACGATAGCTTGTCACCTTGTCACCAGGCTTGACACCATGAGGAGCAACAATGTAGCTTAGATTACCAGTTTCTTCATGACGTAACAAAGCAATCCATGCACTACGACCTGGATCATGTTCAAGACGCATCACTTGTTGCTGACCAGGCTCCATGCGATACCAATCAATCAAACGAATACGTCGCTTATGTCCACCACCACGATGACGAATAGTAATACGACCCGAGTTGTTACGACCACCAGTGGAACGTTTAGCAATAGTCAATCGACGTACTGCCTTGCCCTTGTACAAATGATCACGAGGTACACGCTTCAACCAACGTTTGCCAGGTGTTGTTGGCTTATATGTTTTGAATTGTTGCGAAGGAAAAGCTGATGCGCCTGCTTTACCAGTAACATTGCCTTGTGTGCTGAATCCACTCACATAGCCAGAATGCGACAAGACTTCTTCACTGCCTTCCTTTTTGCCACCAGTGCTATACAATCGCAAGGACCGCATTTGGGACGTCAAGGTATTCAACTCGAATGGTGTCGTTTTCACATTGGGGCGAACAATGCGACAAGTGTTGAAGGCACTCGATTTCAAAAGACGGGCACCAGCTGCAAGTCGCAACATGTGTGTGGTGTGTATTGTTGTATATGTGGCGGAAAAAGAAGTACCCCAATATGTCCAGTCAGCCCTGACAACTCAAAAACATGTCAAGCCGTCACAGTCAACATTTGCTGCCATTTGACATTGTATCACCCTGTCTGCAACATAGCATAGATTGGATACACTTTAAAATTGCACTCTTATCATAACTCCCATATCAATCTTCATTCATACATCCAAATACATTTATCAATTATATCAATCAATGATAAGGGTGGGGGGATAATATAGTTAACAAGTGTGCTCATTGCCACAAGCGGCGGATATCCGTGATGTGATCAGTAGTTGAATCAGCGATTGATCTTTCAGTCATTTCAATCGACTCATGCATAGAAGACACTGAAGTATTTTGGTGTTGATGATGATTTACAATGTCGAATGGTGATGCTGTTGCATTGGCTGGAGTGATAGTGTCAATGTGTGCTTCATCTGGGGGTGTTGGTATATTCACCACTTGTAAACATAATGGGCATGATGCACTTTTTTTGGTCAACCAAGGATCTAAAAGCACTTGAGTGAGTAATGCATAAAAGTCATGTTTGTCATTTCCTTTACCAATGCAATCCTTGTGATATTCATGTTGACATGGCAATGATCGTATGGCATCACCAAATTTGAAAGGTTCCAAGCAAATAACACATCCACTTTGTTCCTTGGCAGCCTTTTCGCATTCTTCTTGATTCTCCAAACCATAAAGCCTTGTTGGTAGCATTCGAACCATGTCTTGAGAAAGCTGTCTTTTCTGTCGTGGATGTGCATGTGGTGATACCATAGCCAAACTTCGCCAAAGCTGATCCTCTGGTGGAATACTTTCTTCATCATCCATCCTTTCTCTTCCAAACGCATTGTTCACATTGTCACCACGTCGACCAACACGCCACAAATGGCATTGCATTGCCACTGTATGCTTATGTTAGCATGATATGCCATTTCTATATAACACATGACACATACCAAGAATAGCCAAGCTGGTGACAACTACAAGGCCAATGATAATAAGAGCAAATTGCCAAGGATCAAGTTTTGCGCCTTGTGGTGGATAGATTGTAACACGTGTCAAAGGTTGGGATCCATTATCAGATGACATTGATAGGGATACATTTTCAAGTCGCTTGTACATCTCCAATCCAACAGAGAGATCAACATAGTATGCAGGAATCTTGACCATGTCCGGCTGCACAAACTGATGCAATATGTCAATCAATCTTTTTGTCATTTTGCACATGTCTTTTTTCTTACCATGCCAGTGCTTGATGATGGATCTTGGTCAAAGGTAGCATTGTCGTAAACGATAGCAGCACTTGCACCATCCTGCTGAGCATTAAGTAGTTTCTGTGTAAAGTAGCATTCACCTCTTCTAATAAGTGCTATCTTGGGTACATTACTTTGGATCCGTATTGGAAGTGCGTCTTGTGGATGATCATCACACGAGTTTCCACGATCATATAAAACACCCTGAAACACATGTTATTGTTCTTGCTCAAGAATGCATTCCTTCTCCATCCACATACCTGTAATCCTTCCTTGGGTGGACTTGGGACATGTTCTGTTACCATGATCTTAGAATCATACCTCCACTCACCAAATACAATCTGCTGTTGCTGTGTTCTTTGTGTATGATTGGTGGTATTGGATGAAGAGGATAATGAAGATGATAAGACAATATCTATAAAGAAGCATGTTAGATATGTAGAAGAGGATGGATTGTATAGTAGATGGCTTACCTTGTTGTATTGATGGTCCAGCACCTTTGAACCATCGTGATGCATTAGGAAGAGTGATGGCACCAACAACTAGCCAGAATATCATAACAATAGCCAATGCATACATGATCATCGGTGCAAGTCGTCGCATGATGCTGTAAATCAAAGAAAATAACAAACAAAGAAGCACCAATAAACATGTTTATTGCATGTGACAATGATAATCAAGCGACACAATCAACCTACAAACAATTGACCGAGGACAGTAAACCACCTTTGGATCGACATGCAGAAATCCCAAACCGTGGTTGAAAGCAAAACATTAGCCAGGTAAAGGTGTTGTTACTATTGCTGCTGGTGTTGGACGTGTGACATGGACTTGTTCGACAGTGGTTTCACTTGTTGATGGTGGTGCCGGTAATTCGGGAGAAGATGGATCATGTTCAAAAGATGAAGATCGTTGTTGTTGCTGATTTGGATCACAGTCGTACTTGCATATAGGACATAAACTGGACTTTTTTGTCAACCATACATCTACACAATAGGTATATTGGTACATGTAACTTGTGCTATCAAACAATCTCTCCATACCAATGCATGCCACACAAAAGCTATGATTACATGGAAGGATTCGAACAAGATCATTTGCTTTGAGCTCCTCCAGGCACACAGCACACACTGTGTTTTTGGTATCCACCTTGACAAGCTCTTGTACTGGGCATAGATTGTTGAGCACAGTGAATGATAATCGCCTAGTCTCTTGTTGATGTTGACCAGGTACAATGCCTGCTGTATCAATGGATTCATCATCTTGCGATCTGCGACACCATCTTAAACACACCATGCCAACTATTGCAAATCATGAGTAATCCAGATGTGCTTACTCATCGATCTTGTCTTACCAAACACGAGTGTAGTAGCTGCGGCAATGATATAAGCGAGATAGCCATGGTCTGCATTCTTTGATCCCGATAAAGGTTCTCCATCATCAGTGTCATTATCATCACTTGTTGCATTGTCCACAATTGCTGTATTGTCATAGAACATGCGTAGTTGTATCTGTCTTTGAGTATCATTGCTGTAGGTGCGTATCATTGCCTTCAATTCTGTGCCATATAAGGCTGGTGAGAAATAAACTGCAGTATGGGTGATAGCCGAATTGATATCATTATCAGACATAAGAGTTGCATTGCGAATAGGTGGTAAAGTGCTACTTTTCCAAGTGGGAGGATCATTAGTTGTAGTGGATAGACTTATTGTATGGATGTCATGGTGTGTCGTATTGTCAGTAATGAGAATTGCTGTGATATTAAGGTTGTATTGTGCTGACAAGGCTAAGGCATTACTGATTTTGTGAGACCAAAGTTGGCAATGATGGTGTCCTCCGCGTTCTATCAGTGCAATGGAAGGAGTCGATAAGAGATTGGTGCTGATATTGCCGTTCCATGATATGACATTGTCGATTGTTGTTCCATTACATCCATGTCCAAGATCCAACAATAGTCTCTTCTAATCGATGATTTAGGAAAGTTAGTGTGACACATGTGGCGAGAGAGATACCAAGGAGAGAGAGATCAGCTGGGTGTATAACTTACTTGGCTGCTGTATCCAAGGAAATCATTATGCATGAGCAGTGTTTGGAAATCTTGGCTGTATTGGTTCAAAGAGGATAGCACCACATAGTCGTGTTCTGATACAGAGTCATACTCGACCACTGCTTGCCTACATTGTCAACCATGAGCACGATCAGCTAAAGTACTTCTAGAATGAGGAGCTTATATTCACGTACCAGATAAAGGGATTGTCTCGGGTGGCTAAAATGCATAAAGTGGCAGCTGCAAGAACAAGCACAAGGCACAAGGCACGATACATTCAGGAAAACATGCAATGAGAAAAAGAATGGATACAGAAAAAGAAAGTGGTATTACAACAGCTGGTCTCTTTTATTTGCGTGTGTATGTGTAGTATACGTATGTCAACATCGTCCTTTTGGATCAAGAGCTTCCACGGCTTCTCTTTCAACGCAAGTGATACGACCATCCAATAGCAATTCAGTGATCATGAGACCAGTAACAGGCGAATTAAGGATTCCCCAGCAACTATGACCAGTGGCAAGATATAATTGAGAATGAGATGGATGCGCACCGATAAAAGGTAGATCATCGCGTGAAATAGGTAAATAACATGCTTGTCGGATAGTTGTTTTCCCTGATAACGATGGCGCAATCAATTCACGTAGTAACTCTAGCTGTTCAATCGCACTATCCTTGACCTTGACTTGATCTGCAGAAGGTGGTAAGGGATCAGAATTGTCTGTAGCACCACACATGTACACTGTGCCATCCTATATTCATCCATCATGTTAGTCTTTATGTTAGCGAGGGAGAGAGAAAAACAGGAGGACTTACTGGTCGTGGATACACCTGCCAACATCATGAGTTAGATCACATGTGTGTTACATTCCTTTATAAAGACTTACTTCTGGTTCATGGGATTGTGATCCATCAATCACTGCTGTAAAAAGTGCTTCGGCTGGTACAGGTTGATTCGGCTCAAAAATGATTGAATGGGCGCGTACACCATGGATAGGTAAATGATTGGTACGTCGACGACCCTGCATTTCAAGAAGACCACTCCAAGGACCCATGCATACAACTACTGCATCTGCTTGCACAGTTTCACCATCATCCAATATGACACCAGTAACAGTCTTGTTCTCTGCATTTTCATATGCTAATCGAGCTACACCTTGACCACATTTCAGTGCTACTGCTCCTGTTGCTACTGCAGCATCCATCAACGTCTGAGTGAATTGGCGAGGATGTACTTGTGCTGTACTGCTTGGAACACCAAGTTGTTCTACTCGTCGCACCTTTTCTTGATCAATCCATGCGACTTCTCCAGGTACTGAACCATGATGATTCTTGCTCTTTTTGCTTTGCAATAGAGCAGAATATGTGTTGACGTGTCGATATCCATACTTGGCTTCTCCTCCCAGTTTAGTGGCTAATTCTCCATGTAACTGATACGACTTGCGAGATAAAGGACCCAAAGGTGTACCATCACTCCTATTATTTCAATCATGCTTGTATGTTAGAGAAAGAAGGAAATAAAGTGTTGCTGTTGTTACCAATCGCGTGCAATGAAGCCACCAGCACGTCCACTAGCTGCACAAGCTACGCCGGTCTTTTCAATAACTGTGATGCGTACGTCGTTTTGCTTGGCACGTTGTGATAAGAAATAAGCAGTTGCTGAACCAATGGCACCGGCACCAACAATGACAACGTGCATGGTGAAAAGAGAAAGAGAACAAAGAAAGTCGGCAGACTAAAACTTGCATGATTCAAGCCTTATTTCCCCGCTCTTTGATGACACAGCTCTTGATGATCAAAGCAGGCAGCCATTATACTAGTGCTCACACATATGCAGTCAAGCACCTTGATTGACACAATAAAGCACATGATGAATACCACTTGTTATGAATATTTCTCCACCACTAAAGGGATCATCATCATATCATGTACACAACTACTCTTTTGATGCATTGTTTTATGGAAAAAGCAAAGTGGTGATGATATAAAAAAGTACAAAGACAATTGATTGGGGAAGAATGTTTGTTCCAACATTATCCACAGGATCTGCATCGGGATGTATCAGTGTCAAATCGCATTTTGGATCAGTGGTATTAAGCGCATCATGAATAGCAGTAAGCAGTTGACCATTGCCAGAAGTATAATAGTCATATGCCAAGTCCCAGACACCAACACCACGTGCTTGTTGACACATTGCAAACCTTGTTTTAAGTTTGACACTTTGGGGATCGTCATAGCTGATGACAACGTTGGATAGAGAATTGTAAAGCCAAGGAGTCTGTGAAGACGTATCCCAATGTTTGGTCCAATGTTTGCCAGCTCTTGATTCATCCACTAGAATACCCGTATTGCGTAACGATCGCCATCTCCACAATCCAGAATAGCCACGTTTGCATGTATCAGGCAACATTGGATCATCAGCATCACCTGGTGGTCTCATTGAATGTGCAGGTCCAGTGAGCTTTTCAAGATCACCATCTTTCTTGTTACGGATCGGTTTTGATGCATAGCCGTAAAATGGTACGCCCAATACACGTTGTTGACTTGGTATTGCCATCCATGCATTCCATGCTTCCAAAGCACTGTTTGATGACGCATCATTGTTGTAGAGTGGTGAATTGGCACCGATTGTTGGTTGACCGACATGTGTATCATGAGCCATAATAGTGATCCAATCTACTACTTTCTGATAATTGCTCACATTGCTGTAGGGATATGGTGTTGCTCCTACTCCCAGTGTCAAAAGCTTGTCGCTCCCTAATGCCGCTCGAAATTCTTCAAGTAATGGGAAAAGGTGGTCACTGGTTGTTGTATTGGTGATGATTGATTGATTACATGGCAGCCTTGTTCTCCTATCAAATGAGATGTAGCTTTGTCAGTAATCTGCATCTTCACAGATACATAATGACTTACCAGTCAATGATATCGACGCCTAAAGGGAGAAGAATGCATGAGCTAGCAATCACGTTGAAAGATGAGATAAAGCTTACCATCCAAATTGTATTCATTTACCCATCCTTTGACTTTATCCACACAGTTCTTTCGATGCTTGTCCACAGACACCATTTCATCCATCCTTTTGCTGCCATACCATCCACCTATCGAAAGAAGGACTTTGACATTATTCTCATGAGCTTCATTCACCAAATTACTTAGTGCTCCTTGATTCTTCAGTGCAGGAACCACATCTTTATTCACAGTGGCAAATCCAAAGTTAATGTGCGTGATTTGGGACCATGGAATATACTTGATTGGCAAAGGCTTTGAATCCCTATGTATCACACTTTAATCTGATTGTCATAATGGATATGGCATTACATACCATACGCCCCAATATCCTACGATAACTTTTGATGTTTCTGCTGCTGTTGATGTCGTCACTGAGAAGAGTAGTATGGCCAACAAATATAAAAGTCGAATGAGCATGTTGTGATGGGGTATGAGTGGCTGGTAGCCTTTTATTAGTGTTTTAAAGAGAAGAGAATCCTTATAGCACATGGTGCAGCTGGTCATAGCAGGAGTTGCAGAATCTAACAGGTCGGTCGTGAATCTGAAGGGTATTACTGGCCATACATCCAGAGCAAAACAAGCCTATATTGAAATAGTTAACTAGGTCCATACATAAATACTTCCCCTATCCTTTCTTACCTCCACAAGATCGGCAGTTGTTTTTGCGTTCTACAAAGTGTGGTGAATGAATCATTCCACAAATCAATACATATCCACAACATACCTAAAACTGAGAAAGCACGTCCACAATCCATGCAGTCTTTGTATCGATCATCTCTGACATAGTGAGTCATGTCGGTAGTGTCTGGAAGCACATAGGCATACACTTCGCCATACTGATTGCCGGATAACAGTGTTCGCTTGTTGGGTCTGTTTTCAACAATACAAAGTTTACATAAGCATTAATGTGTATAGCAATGAAAACAAAGCCATTCCCACTTACCCAGCAAAGGAAAGTGCTACTATATCTGACACGCTGTCATCAGCTTGATCGTGTTGCTGGATCTGTCGCTTCAATACTAATCCCCATTGGTCTTGATCATCCTTTCCTTTGACAAGGTTTTTACACCAAAACTAGAGATATCCATGAGCACATGTAACATACGTACATCCTCTTTTCTACTAGTATATACCTTGATGATGCCTCGCTTGTGTCCGGTAACAATCAAATCATCACTGTACCAGTCATTGGTCTTGTTCTATATATCAAAGCATTTAGTACATGGCAAGAGCATAGCTTATCTGCAGCATGTTTTACTCACTTCAAAGACCACGCAAGATAAAATCGAGTCAGCACTTGAACACACTGCCTTGGACAAGTAAAGTTCACCATTGATGGTCCATACACGAAGTATATTGCCGGAGCATGTGATGATATCACCCTACAATGAAAAACAATGAGTCAAAGCACATGTAGATATTCAAAAAGTACACATACCGTGGCATCATTCACCACAACCTTGTCCACTGGCCCATCATGACTATCCAAAGTACGCACGTATTCTCTTCGATTCAAGTCCCAAATGATGGCAGTTTTATCCTACGCAAGAAGCATTAGTTTATACTGGAACCTACAATGTCGTGTATCCTTTTTACCTCTGATCCTGAAACAATCACACTATAAGGACGAGATGCAGCCAAACATGTCACAGCACCAGTATGACCACGAAGACATTCAGCTAACGAAAAGTCTGTAGTTTTTTCCAGCTTGATTTTCCACATACAAATAGTCTGTGTATCCAATGTCAATACCAAGACCGTACAAGCTATCAAATGACTTACGCTATCCGTGCTACCAGTGACCAGAGTGCGAGCATCAGGGAAACAGGCTGTACTGATAAATCCTGTATGCATATTCTCATACACGTGTAATAGCTATCACCGATATCATTGTTAGTCTTGATCATCAATAAAGGATCCACACATGTACATGTACCTTCCCAGTCTCAGTGGATATCAATCGTAAGCTGTTGTCTGAAAAGCCCCATTCAATATAACGAGCACCATCAGGCGGCATAAATAACTGTTGACAGGCTGTGACACCTAATCGTTCATTGTAAACACCGATCTCTCCCACTTGGCGTTTGATATCTATCAAAAGAGTCAGTCAGTAATTTCTCATTGTTTGAATACAACGACTTACCTCTGACAGGGACAATTGACTGGATCACTTTGTTCAAATGATCTTGTAGAGGAGAGAATCTTGCAGGCAATTGATTCGATAAAAGACGAGTGGGGTGTGGTTTCTTGAATAATTGGCGTGGGGTCTGTCCAAAGTTGTTGATAATACCAATGGTAGCCGTTTTCTCCACCACATCAGTGATTGCATCAAGATCTTTCAAATGAAAAGCAAAGAATGTTATCAGAAGAGAGAGCGATTATAAAAGTTGCATGTGTTTACGTACCAACAGCACCTTCATAGGAAACGTGATGGAAGACATTAAGTGCATCAATGGCTGCTTGTCCCTGCTGCTTGTAGCCAAAGATCAAATCGATCCAGTGGCAAAGATTCTCGCTCACATAATCGCTCTCCAATGCCTAGTGAATCATATGAGCATCAGGGTATCTTGAAGAATGCCAACATCATACCTCTCTATGACGCTGTATAAAGATTTTTGGATCACCATTGGCCCAAGGTGGAAGGAGCACAGAATCAATCGTTTCACCAGTTCCTTGTTTGGCACCTGAGAAAGATCGTAAAGATGTCAAGTCATGTTGCATCATAATGATTATGTATCACTTACCAAAATCGAACTTGTTGACATTCTCCAGGAATTCAGGTAGATAAAAGAACTCGGGAATCAGCTCACGAACATCACCCATGTTTTTCTCTGATGCGGATTCATATGCTTTCCCAATAGAATCAAAGAGACGATCAGCATGATCAAATGTACCACCTTGAAGTTTCAGGTAGTGCTGCGTGAATGGCTCCAATCGAATCAAGAATGAGCATACAATCATAGCTGAAGAGTAATGAGTGCCATAGTGGAATGCTGGTTCAGGATTATTTGTCTCGCCCCATTGCTTGTATCGATCTGCGAATTCGGCTGTAGCAATAGATATGTTAATCAACAAGTGTCAGTAATAGGATAATGTACACTTTACCTCTTCTTTCTTCAGTCTGTGCACCCATAGGCTTGGTTAAGTCACGGAACGTCTTTGGATCAGCAAAGTCAAGCTATATCATAATGTTCGTCAACATCTACATCCAAAGTTATCGAGACTGACATGTCTTACCTCTTTGCTCTTATAATCAGCAAGCACCCAAGGGAATACAGGGTATTGTGTCAAATCTTCAAGCACATCATATCAGCATAAATGTCAAATACACCACTAGTTTGTCATATTTACCATTGTATGAGCGACCAGCAATCGCATTCAGATACATCAGATATTGAAAGTTGGTGATTTCTCGCTGCTGCCACATGTGGGTAAGATCATTTAGTGTTGAACTGCCAAAAAGACTGGATAGCTTGAAGGATCCACCAAATGAAGAAACATTTGCAGCCATCTCTCTTTCACCAGCAGCACCAATGATTGATTCAGTCGAACTTTCGAAAAGGGTGACTCGACTAGCAAGTTTGCTGTAAAGCTCATCTCGTTCCTCCTTGGCAACTGTGATCAAGGCATTACGACCATCACCAAAGAAAATCTCAAGGGCAACATCTCTATAGAACATAAATATACATCAGGACATGTCAAACATCATATAGTTGAAAGACTTACCTAAACAAGAAGCGTCTCTTGTAAACTTCTTTAATGTCATTGTTGGCCCTATTGCATGTCATTAGAAAAGAATACAATATGCAAACATTCCATCATTCAATACCATTTTCGGGAGGTGTGAAGATCCCCTGATTGATCCATCATCGGCTCAGTTTCCATGCCAGCTGCTTTAGCAAGCAAGATAAGATATTGATCTCGCTCTTCAGTTGGAACGTCCCAAATCTCGACCACTTCACCATCAGCTCTTTGGAAGAAATTGTCAATCAAATAGATGTTTTGCTTGCAGAGAAGAAGTAGCCCCTCTATAGCAATCGAATAAGCTGAAAGTCATGGATGTCGATAGTGTAACTTACCACGTGCATCTAATCCAGCAATTTGACTGACATTGTAGACATCAAGGACCATATCGCCATAATCCAGAAGACGCAACACCTTGCGATTCTTGTCTTCGTCATATGAAATCTCTTCCTCCTCTTCTCTTCTTTCTTCAGCATGACCTAATGCGTGCGCATATGTTAAAATAGATAGCTTGGAACATGAATGATAACCAACATACCTTCCAAGCTTTGATCGCCATTTGAACTTGGTAATGATGGACGTCTATCTTGTTTGCCAGCAACAGGACTACTCATCATATCATCATCAACATCAATAAGAGGCTTGGGCTGTATATCTGTGTTGTTCATACATAATTTCAGTACTATATCAGCTATGGGATTATGAATCACCTTACCTTTGCCAGCGCTGATATCTGTCGCTTCATTTGATGTCTAATAAACTCTTGTCAGTATTCTCGTTATGGGATCAAATACTGATTATCTACCTTGCCATTGTGAGCTGGTGAAGTCTTTGGACGTTTTGGAAGGTATTGTCGAGTTTGTGCCTCTGTTATGCGTTGGATCTTCTTTCGCATACGCTGTGGACCTTCAGTGTAATCAAGACGCCATTTGCTATCATTTTGATTTGCTGCAGGACCCCATAGACCACGTTCACGAAGCAATTCACCAGCAAGATGTGTCCATTCACTTACGATAAAGTTGTCATGGCCATCATTGTCTTGTAATGCTTTTGTAAAACGACCCATTTCTACATCCTACAGAATACAAGACTTGATGAGTGATATATTCTGGTGAGCACTAGACGCTCATCATTTCTCACCTGAATACTGCTTGACCAGGCTGATGTCTTGATAACATATTCACGCATCAATCCTTCTTCATACATTTCACGCTTTTGTACTCGGCGTAGTTTGGTTGTCCTCTTCACATGATGATCTTTGAGCATTTCTTGTGCATGTCGATTCTCCTGCTGAACAGCGTTCTCCCATGTTTTGAAGATGTGCTCCTTGAAAAGATGATTCAACTCAAGCTTGCGTGATTCGATCCATACGAAGAATGATGTCGTATCCTTTACAAGTGATGAGTTAGATAGATTGATCTCTGTGATAACATGCTTGTTGTGCACATACCATCTCGATCATTTCCCGGAAACCAGCAACAATGTCATCTGATTCTACTTGCAAAAGTCAATATACACCTTTCATGATTGCCTTTCATTGTCAATGTACATACCGACTCCCTTCAAGCGCACTTTAAAGATGGTTTCAAGGATATCGGGTCGTTGCAAAACCAAGAGTTTCCACACCTACATCATCTTGTTAAGTCATGATAGTGATAATCCAAATCCGTCCACTTACATTTGCAGCATCCATCTTGACTGTATTGTCATCCACGAGCAAGAATTGATACAAGTGATAGCAGAAACAACGCAAGAATTCGAGATCGGTATTACGTGCACTGAGAATGATCTTCTGATGGTGGATACAATAGTTGAGGAAGGCAACAATTTGCTCTGCAGGCATGTCAACTTGCTCCAAATCAGAGATTTTGAGAAGAATCATCCGATTGAAAGATCGATAGAGGATTTGGAGTGTTTGATTGCTGGGTTTGCTTCTGCCAGAGAATTCAGGTGATATCAATCGCTCCAGGATGGATGCTAACAAGTCGTATGTCTGCTCAGCACCATTGGTGAATCGACCTAAAGACATACAATCAACCATGTTGTCGTTAATGTCAATTAGGCATAGTCATACCTTGTAAAACCAAATCGGCAGCCATTTGGCAGAAACGAGCAACATTGGCAACTATCTTGCTATCGGCCAACAAGTGATCATCAAGCTGGAGTGTTGATTTGAGATTCTGAGAAATATGGATCAAAAGGAAGCTCTCGAAACGGATCTAGAAAAAGAAAACTAAGCTCATTGTTTCTGGATCATAAATAATGGATGTTGTACCTGAGATTCTTGGGTACTTGGAGGAGATCCCTATTAGGATTGAATCAATATAGATGTCATTATCAATCCAATGTCATTGTACTTACACCAAGTATGTTGTTCAGAGCTATCAGGTTCTTGTCATGTGGATCAATGATTGAATGAACACTCATCGTCACCAGAAAATCGAGCAATCCATGCAATGCTTCGTCTTTCAACATGATCATGTCTTCAGTGGGTGCAAGTGGTTGTGCAGATGATGTTCTGTAAAAGGAAATATGTAAATGCAAGCAACATACACATCAATCGTATTGACAGTACCTGAGTTTAGTGATCATTGCACCTAGTTTACGACTTGTATGTGGCGAAGTCTTTGTCATTAGCGTGGATGTACCTCCTCTACGAATGATACTTGATGCTTCATCTCCTCGTCTCTGAGACTGATCATCCATTGATAAGCCATCTGCGCTCATGACCAGAGTAAAGATTCCTTCTCCAAGAGCAAGTTCATCAGCAGCATTTAGCACTTGATCTGTGGAAGCGATTGCAGGATAAATGACGGCAATCATGGCATCAACGACTTCTGGTTTGACACACATGTCACGGAAATCTCCTCGAGCTTGGTATAATGTTCTAAGGTAAAGCAAAAGATTGTCCAAGATTCCAATCATCTCCTTTACTGTAGGATCTATATACATAGATGTAAGTGAATATGTCAATAGATAGGGAAATACACTTGCCTTCATCGTTTTTACGTGTGCGTACAAGTGCATTTGCCATGCCTTCTTTCAATAATCCAATCACAATTGGCAACAAGTCAGGAATCATGAACTTGCTTGAATCTGATCGCAAACATAGCTTCAAATCTTCAATGTCGAATGTCTTTTGCAAGGGAAACGAGGAGATATCAGCACCCATCATTGTGATTGTCAATACTTGATGAAGCTGAACCAAGTGCCAATAGTGGGGTAAAAGTTTGTTGAGAATGGTGAATCCCTCTGATGTCTGTCGGAACTTGTTGACATAACTAGGACCTTGATTGGTAAGAATACGAGAAACGATACGAGATGCCAGCACCACAGTGTAAGGATGTAAATGTGGGCCAAAGAAAAGCAATGGCCATCGATTGGTGATTGTGTTGGCAAACTTGTTGACAAGCTCTTTACTGTTGGTGTCACATAAAATATCATGCAGCATTTCCAAAACAACATTCCGCATTTGGACATTCTTGGAGACTTGATTGCGAGCTGATGCATCAACAATGAATCCACACACTTGTTCGCCATCCTCGCTGTCGGGTGATGATTGTGAATCAGCACTTTGGAGTGGTTGCTCAGAATCTGTTTAACAATGGATTAGGAGTTGTGTCGAATACTTGAAAGCAAAACAATGACTCACCTTGTGATATAGTGGATGCCAGGAATGTAGCAATTGCACGAATGCTTTCTGTGCTCCAATTGCATAGTGTAACAGTCTTCAGAGCGCTGACAACATAGGGAGTAAGATCTTTTGAGTAGATATGCATTCTGAAAGCAAGCAACATGCGTTTGACCAAGTCTACAGAGACACAATTAGAAGGTAATCGCACATATGCAAAACATTGACACATACGAAACTTGTGCAGCCGTTTCATGTTGAATTGTCGCTTATTGCTGGTAAGCAAGAATAAAGAAAACTGCTCCAAATGGGCTTGTTGGACATCCAAACTTGTCTTCTTCCACACTTCAAAGTTCAAAATCAGATAGCGATATGCGAATGGATTATTGATGATGGATTCCCTAAAGAGATATATCATGAGCCAAGCTATTGCTTCACCTTTAGGATACAGTGTATGACATACTCTGGATAAGTGGTATTCTTTCCAATAAAGATCAAAAGCAATTCGAGCAATTCAACTGTCAACAAGTCGCGTTTTTGCTTGAGAAGGTATGCAAGCACTTCATAGCCATGGCATCGTTCCATATCTTCTGAATTGCGCCAAGAATAACGAATAGTCTCGCACAATATCCTCATTGCCTTACATAGCATGCGAGGTGTCTAAAACAAGGTTTATCAGCTCATGTTTGAAATGAACATGTCATTTCCATACCTCTGAACGTTCCACAAGCATTAAGGGAATAGCACAACCACCAATACGCCACATGGATTCATCAACACCAAAAGGATGTGCCACAGCGAAATTACCATCAAGATATCCCATAACACGAGGCAATGTCAATGCTGCATCGACTTTTGGAACTGAAGCATTAAGGATCAATTTGGCTCGTTTGATACTGCCAGCAATCAACTGTGTCGCTGCATCACTTAATCCAGTTTTGCATAATCCACTGTATTGACTATCAGCAAGGCTGTTGCATGCAAAGAACGCCATTGCAGTCTTGTCTTCAGGTATGGATGCTGTTCCTGCTCCACGCATCACACTTGCTAATACACTGTGATCCACGTCACGTCGAGTAAATGATTTGGTCATGCTGCGTAAATTGAGAAAGAGTGCTGTGGATGCCTCGTATGTTTGAAACTGACGAAGACTATCTTGGAACAATGATCGATATCTGGCACCCAGATTGAAAAAGAGACATAGTACATCGCTTTCAAGTACTTCTTCAATCAAATAAACTGGACCAAGATCCCAAGTTAAAGTACATGGATGATGTGTCGCTGCAAATTCTCGTGGTGTGCCAAGGACAGCTCGTAAATCAGTGGATGTCATAGGCTGTGATAGATAAGGACATCGCGTCTGCTCCATGCAAACACCATTGATATACAATGAAATACTGCTCATGTTGATGCCTAGTCGAGAACACTGATGCACAAGTGACAAATGATACCAATAGCCAGGTTGGAAAGTGAAGGATGAAAATTCGATTGTTTGCTTGACACCGAGTTGGTGGATCTGCAATTTACGGGATACTGGATCAATAGTAAGTTGAAAGACTGCCTTGTCAGCATCAAAGAGTGTTAAAATCATCAATGGCACTTGAGTGTCAAATCGATCAATGTGAAACCAAGCCATAAACGTATATCCAGAGGAGGACTGAGGAAAATCTTCTAATGCAGGTACTTCAAGACATGCATGTCCAGATGATGTCATGTCAAATTGGATGAAGTTTGGCCATCGACTACGAGTAACACCATCAAGAATAAGATCCATCAAGCTCTCACCAAGGGGACCATTTAACAGTGGAAAATGACCACATGTTCCCAATCCACGAAAGATGAGATGCAATTCATCCAATCGTACTCCCATCACCATAAGCTTCTTGACCAAATCCAATAAAATAGTCTTTTCCTTATCCATTGCAGGTGATAGTAGATCCACTTCTTTGGGTAATACTCGTTGCAAAGCTGCCAGCATAAGTCCAGAATGATTGAGTCGGATCTGATTACGTCGATTGCTTCTTGCAAGCATATACATTGCATAAAGAATGGCTTCTGACAAGTCACTGTCATATGACACTGTGCTTTGCATACGAAGAATTGCTGTCATGATTTCTGGATTGTCCACTGTAACAGATACGTCCTTGAGAAGTCTCTCGATCTTTTGACGTGATTGCTCAAGTGAACTGCCGTCGTCTGTAGTAAACAAGTCGCAAGCTCTTTGATCATCGATAGCAAATGCAAAAAGCATCCCAAACATGTGTTGTGGTAATCCATCTCTCTCCAGAGCACCAGTCAATGTAAGTGAGTTTTCAAGTGCAGAATATCCCACTTGGGTATGGAAAAAGTGCTTGTTGGTGTCATTGTCTCGCATGGATGATGCCAAAACAGAGAAGATCGTCATCAAAAGCTTAACTCGTTTGTCAAAGAGATCATCATGTGATGTGTCGTTCAATGTATTCTCCAATGAAACGATCATTGAAATAAGGGTAACATATCCACCTGATTGTCGAAATAGGTCACGTGTGGATGGATGATTGATAAACATCTGATGAAAGACATCCAATAGATCAATCCGGAAGTCGATATTTTCACGTGGAATAGACTGCAATGTTTCAATGAGACGTGGAAAGATGATATCAATATCCATAGGAAAGGCTGATGCTGAAGGTGTTAAAGGTGATGAAAGCAAGTCGCTGTTGTAAGAGGAGGTGGAAGTCGGAAAACATGCAATGATACGCAATGTGCCTGATCGTGTTGCTGGTATTCGAAGTAGCTCAAGGAGATGTCCACGATAACTAAAGACATGGTATTAGGATCACAAGTGTATCGGATAATGTAGAATGTCCTTACGTCTTTTGGAAAAGTGCCATATTTGCTGGATTCTTTATCATTTCCACAATGCAATCTGCAATAGCGTCAAAGTTTTGCAAGACTTGTTGTGTGAATGCTTGTTGTGGCGTATCATTGTCTCGGTTTGTTGTAAGGATATCAGTCATATCAGAAAGCATAATGCTGAGTACGTTGAGGAATCCAGCTTCACGTACGACTGTCTGAAACTTTTCAAATTCTTGAAGCAAGCTGGCAAAGCGTCGACAGATGAGACCGATCAACTTTCCAGATGAAGAACCTGATGATGCATAATAATGAATGAGCTGCAATGTATATAACATATGATCCTTCATGTACATACTTTGGAAATAAAGTGAAAGCACTGCAAGCTCCTTTAGAGGCACAAAGTTGAGATCCCGGATGATATAAACAAGTATATCCATGGTTTCATTCTATCATTGTTGCTTTAGATAACCATGTCCTTCTTCATTCTATTATCTTCATACCTGAATCTCCTCATTGTGATACTCCATAGACTCAATAAGTAAAACGACAGCATTGATACGCTCCAGTATGAAATAGTTGATTGGTTCTGCTGAAATAATTTGCTTCATTTCATCAAAAACAGCTCTTTGCATGTCGTCTGGAAGCACTTTCTTGATTCTCGATTCCAAGCCAGAATGTCGCTTCGATCTTTGATATGTAAACGCCGATAACAATGGCTGAAATGCATGAATGTTCCTCACCAGGTCACCTAGGATGGTGTTAGTCCATGCTGATGATCCATACCACAAGTAGATTACCTTTGGATCGATCCAGATTGGGAAAAGCAAAATCTAATTTTCAAGTCCATGAGATTGGCATTCTTCCAAGGACAAAACAAATGGCTTACCTTCATGTTGATAAGGTAAACCTTCCGGCAAACACGGTGATTGATCATTCCTTCCAATAAATACCAGTCTGGCAATATGTTTATTGAGTCTTAGCTAGAATAAACAATGAGCTATTAGTATAGGAGCAAAAGCAAAAAAGGTTGTTGGCTATATACCTTCAGTTCAGTGACATGGTCGTCACTAGATTCTGCTAAAAGTACTGTTGAAAGAGCATCCCATGCATTGCTTCGATTCAAGTCATCATAAAGGACATGATAATCTGATTGTAGTGATGTCTATAGTATCACATTGTAATGGTTAGTTGCATGATCCCTTCAGTACATCCCATAACTTACCTCGACTTGATAGGTGAGAAGATCAATGCCAGAGAGGATCTCATACATATCCAAACAAGTCAATCGAGTCTTGCTTGCAAAACAATCTTCCCATGCCTGGACCAGCATTTCAAGACACCTCCTTGATTTCATGTAATGACAGACATCTGATGACATTGGTATCTGTTTCAGAACCTCCAGGGCTCTATATGTATTAACTATGTTACTATTGCAGCAAAGACATATATATCCAATACACTTGTTACCTATGTTTCCAAGCCATAAAGGCAGGTTCACCATCTAGAGTTGAATGTGCCGGCCATTCTGCAGGTTTTACGGTGACAAGGCGAATCATCATGAACAATGTATCTTCAGCAATAAGCCGACGAAGGACCGATTTGTTCTGAGCAAACTGTTTCAGTGTGTCGGTGACCAAGGAGCCAATACCATCAATAGACATCAAATCATTCTCTTCATTGGGTTGGTAATAGTCGTGTGGTAAGTCGATGAAAGATCGGAATAGCTTAATGATGACTGATGGTATTCGTTGTTGAAGCATCAAATCGACCAACATGTCCTACATGAAATGGTCCAATCAATATCCATGCGTGATTTGTAGTTGCATAAATAAACATACCGGACCATGCGATACAACACGAATCGTACGAATGATGTGATACATGTGTGATTTCGATCGTAGTCTATCCATCAATGCTATACAAAAGCATAAGAAAGAGAGATCATTTGGTAGCACAACAATCGAATCATACCTTTACTGGATTCGCCTTTGGTCTTTTGTTCAGGAACGCGTCGTATACCACCCAATAAGAGTCGTGTTAAGCATGCCATGAAACTTCTTGCATCATCAATAGCCGTGAATACAACATTGTCCTTGTTGCTTTCCCACACAGTACAGAATCTTGGCAAGAATTCTTGAAGAAACACAGTGTCGTTTTCCTATCATTATTACTGTCAGTGTCGACATAGCTGTTATTCTCCTTGTCAAGTTACCTGCTCACTGCTGGTGGGAGATTGGGTCTTGTCTAAAAGGGCTTGTAGCTCATCACGCTCTTGTTCTCGTCTATTTCAAGTCAGTTGAGATTGTAGCTCCACGCGCATGTTGACGTACTATGCAACGTACCGTTTTTGTTCTTCCAATGAAAGTGTAGATTGGTCTTCATAAGAGTTGTCTTTCCAAGTACTCTGGCTGGCTGCATTGACGCGATCGACCCACGATCTCCACATTGTATATCTCTGAGGAGAAGAGCAGAAACGAAAAGTGCCAGATTTGATTTAGTGGACAAGCAAAGAGCCAAAGGCAATCTATGTATGACAGCACCTTTCCTTTTTCACTCTGCCTGTCCTCACTGTATATATCCTGTCATTTCCCCCTCCCCCTTTCCTACTATCAGCAAGCCAATCCATGCTAGTATACACTGTATTGTCATTCTGGTATTTGATATTGGACTGTTGGAATCTCATAGTAAGCGATGATATTCATGCCACTGATCCTATCATATACTTGTTCATGCAGATGTCATTCTTTCTTCCACTTTTGTCGTCGCTAGGTGATTTCTTTTTGGATGAGAATGAATACCTTGATCACATGATATCACTACAGCAATGTCTCTTATGATTCCTCCCACATATTGAGCACAGACCACGCGAGAAACCCAACCATACCATGTGATATGAGCAGACGACACGAGCTTGTTCAAAAGAGTATATATTTACACAAGTGAAAGATAAATGCGATAGAATGGTATGACAAAATAGAAGGGAATGCAATAGCTACCGGTTGCAATATGTGAATGTGTGATTGGGGAAGTCTTTTGTTGCGAGAGAGAGAAAAGGGGAAAAGTGACCTATAATGTATAAAAGTGTGTATAAATGCTTGGGAGGAAGGGATAGAGTAAGTAGATAATAGATGAAAGGGACAATCAGAACAAGTCTTGATGATAAGCACACATGAAATGATAAACCAATCCAACAAAACTGGCCAACAAGAGAATACGAAAGAGTCTCCAAATGTATTCAGAAATAAGCCATCGACGATTCCCTACTTGACCATCATCATCATCATCCACTTGCAGTACAGCATCAGGTGGCTCTTTGAGTAATCCCGGAGCAAATACTTGTTGTTTCTCTTGTACATCACCATCTTCTACTTGTTCCTGTTGTTTGATCTTTTCTTCTTCATGCGATTCTGCCAGTTGTTCAATAATCTCTTGACTTCTTAACTGCTCGGAAATCACTTCGGCAACAAGTGGTGCTCCTGACTTTGCAATTAATGCTTCTACCACCTCGTAAATAAGTCCTTTACGTTCATCCTCGAGTGTAGCTTCTTCTAACGCGGCTTGAGCAAGCTCCATGAACCGATCCTTGTTGCCATCCCCAAAGTCATTGGTGTACAAGGTGCCATCCTCTCGATACGGTCGACGTCGATGCAACATGGGTGGAGCTGCAGCTGGGAATCCTTCCGATGGTGAAGTTGCTTGGTGACCATGTTGCTTGAACCGTGATGGTTGGAATCGTTGTTGTCGTCCTCCTCCCACTTGAGAAGCTCGATCGGGATGTGCAGTTATCATACGAAAGAGGATTCAACAGTATAAGTCAAGGTGTCAGTGTGTAGAAGAGGTAAAGAGACTAAAACAAGAACAGCAAGGGAGAAAGAGAGAAGGAAGGGCATTTGATTAATCCAAGCTTACAATCATCCAGTGATCTCAACTCCCCGGGGCTAACACTGATTGGTGGATAATGTACCCATCCTATATACCTTTCTTTGCCTTATATTAACACTATACACCTTATTCCCTTGTGCACAAATACATACTTGTATACAAATGAAGAGATTCTATCATATTCCATTGCTTTCTGCTGTAAAAGACTTGGCGAGAACAAATGACAAACCCATAAGAGCTACTGCTGCATCAGCAAATAGTACATTAACACGTGAAAAGCTGAGCTGACGAGAAGGAGAAAGTGCTTCATCATAGCAATTGCTGCTGCTATTACACATTCTTGTTGTTGTTGACACTCTTTTGCAAACATTTTGGACGACTACTTTCACTCAAACCCCCCATATCATTCTCCGAAAGTGTTTCGCTTACTTTTCTTCACCCATCTCGAAACATTTTTGCAGTGTCGATCCTTTTATACATCAGCATCAGATGTCTCGGCATGGTATCAAAAGAAAGGAGATTTTCACATCATCCTTGGTCACAAGATGAACAAGATGGTCTGGGTCATTGACTCTACTTTCTTGTTGTCACTATGTACTGCAAGGCACATGATACATAAACATGACCAAACACAATCGACATAGAGTAGTTGGTGCTGCACCCGAGCAAGAAAAAAGCTAAGATGACAAATGTGCTACGCCAATATTTCATTAGCTCCTCATATCTGTTTTGTTTTAGGTGGCACATACAAATCAAACATCACGAGATGAAAAGAAGCACCCAATGCATGATGCTGCATCGTTGTCCTCCATCTCGCATAAAAAAAGTTAAAACAAATCTTCCTCTCCTTGTGTGTCAACATCTGCGTACCACAACGTGTAATAAGCTCTACTAATGTAGGACGAAAGCGATACATGATTGGATGATGCGATGATAAAGTGGCAAGTGCAAGAATTTCAACAACAAAATGAACAAATTGGATGGGGTGGTCTCTGTGTGTGTGTATAATATGCTTGTGTGTTGTATGTGGATGTGCGTATGACATGGATGAACAAGATGGCTCTACATATATAAGGGGAGGAATGCTATTTGCATGATAAAGATATAAAGGGCGGGGATATATAGATAAAGTACAATGTGGATGAAGAGATAAAAAAACGACGTGATAATGTATACATTCTAGCTTGAGCATCGCGTGATGATGAGCACCAGCTCCATAAAAGACTTATTTCTGCGATTGTTTCTGCTGACGTCTTGAAGCATGTGATTTAAGATGTTTGCGTAAAGAGCGAGCATGAAAGTAAGCCTTGTTACAACCATGCTCTGTGCATAAATGGGGCCTGACAGGCAAATGAGTTTTCATATGGGTTTTAAGTGAGTCTAGACGGGAGAATCTCTTGTCGCAATCTGGCATGGCAACACAAAAAAATGTCAGTCATTGTGGAATGCTCTTTTTTGAACCCTTTCTCACATGTCAAATCACCATCCTTTACCTTGTATCTTGCATGCAAAAGGCTTTTCTCCAGTATGAGTGCGTATGTGATTGTGCATCTTGTGTCGTTTGACAAAGGGCTTGTCCTGACGTGAACAACCAGCCCACTTGCAGTAATATGCTTGCTGTTGTATACAAAAAGTAATACATTGCATATCATTTAGCCCATGTGTCTCTTGTACTACCACCCTAGTTGGTGTAATCCCTATGATTCTTGTTTTACATACCTTGCCACTGCCAACATGCACGTGTCGGATATGCTGAATTAGCTCTGCAAGCTGTCCTGTTTGCACATTGCATTCTCCCCAGTGACAAAAGTATCGCTCAGTATCCCGAGAAATGATGGATGGCTTGGTTGTAGGAGGTGAAGATGACTCAGGCATATCCAACAATACTATATACATAGCGGAATGACATAAGGAAAAAGCATCAGCATATCATTGTGTATATGTGTAGATCCCCAATCATTTCATTAGGTAGTACACTTACGTGGCGTGAAATATTGACGGCGCTCGTGCTCCAATTCGAGTACTCGTCCGATCAGCTGATCCCGAGTCATAGTGGTAGGATGTTGTAAACAATCAACAGTGGCTGTTGCTATACCATTCTCTTCTTCCGAACTAGTAGTAGGACTGCTCCATGATGAAGAGAATAGCTCATTGTTATTGTCGACATAAGGATGATGCATCATGTTGACAGGGGCTGGTTCATGATGTTGCATCATATGATCAGTCCTATTGTTGCTGCCAAAGATATAAGCTGTTGGATGATGATGCTCGGATAACATTGTAACACCATCGGGAGGGCTCATGCTCACAGTAGAAACCTTAAAAGAGTGAGAAAAGAAGAAAAGCATCAGATATCATCATACACATACATTCTACTACAAGTACATGGCTAGTGATGACTCATAGTAGGTTACATCCACACAAATGAGGACATTGTTTATACACAGACACAAAATACATACCTCAGGAGTCGGTGGCAGCATCATATCTGACTTATAACCTGGTGGTGCTTGTGGATGCATTGAAAAAGTGGATGTTTCATAACAAGTGCCAAATGCACAGCAATTGGTAGTATCCATCACTTGTGAACATGATTTAGAAGGAGAGGAAGGGGTCATTGCCATCAGATTCATATCAGGCGTCAATGGAGCCACCATTTGAGGAAAGGAATGTTGTTGTTGTTGTTGCTGATGATGATGGTGATGATGATGAGAATGATCCAAAAAGGAGGCAGGATCCATAGTCGTAGTGTTGGTGGTGGTATAAATTTGCTCGGTCAATGTTGGCCATGATGGCGTAGTAGTTGTTTGACAAGTGAAAGCCATATTGTCATCGTTGACACCAGTGCCAAGAACAGGATGATCAGTGGTAGTGGAGCAGGCCATTGAGTAAATGCCGAGAAAAAAAGAAGCAAAGAAAGAGGAAGAAGAAAGAATTTGGGAAGAATTGTGTTCCTTTTGTTCCTGAAACAGAGAAGCACGGCCCGTTTCGTGCTCTGTTGTCAATGATGTGGTATAACTTGGTGCACTTTCTGCTCCGGTATGACTGTATTCGGTAAAAACACCTCTATCACCTCATTCGTTGTCTTCGATACTCTTGGCTCACTTGACAAAAGTGTCTTGCTTGATCCGTGCATTTACAACAAAGCACGTAGATTATTACATACCTGCTGACCCAGAAGAAAAGAGGACCCCGGCCACATAAGAGAGCGTGGCACTTTGCACACAGACTTCAGGAAGCTTTTGCATCACTTTCTTGTGCCGATCTAATGCATCATTGTGCAGCTTGTCTTTCTTGTTTTACAACACGGGAACAAGTCATCCCCAACATTAAAAAAAGACGCCACTCTTTTTCATTCACATGTATCCTTGCTTACGAATTCACGGATGACTTCGGCTCTTTCCCCGCTATCAGCCAAGAATATTATTAATTGTGCAGTACAAACAATGCAACCAGCGTGCAACATAGATCCAATACAGTGGTCATGATCATTTTCGTATGTTTGCAACAAGGATGTATCTCATTCGTTGCTATGTAGACAAATAGCAATGCACAAAAAGGGTTTGTTTCTTTGCTCACATGATGATACATATGTGATGTGATGAGCGATAAGAGTGGCTGTATATTAATGACCTGTTTACCGTACTGGGTAATGTCAAATGACCTTGACTTTTCTCTATGATGTTGAGCGATGATTCGTGCTTATTGCTCTTATTCATTGTGTATGTATACATCAGCAACATCTCGTGCTCTTGCGTGTCATGATGAAATACCATCCTATGCATTAAGTGGATGGGTTGACACTAATCAAAAGTCAGCAACAGCATGCCAAAAACAAAAGTGGTGCCGGCTTTTCCGATGGATGACATACCACCACGCACCTTCCTGCCATGGATAATAACAATACTTCCACCAACACCAATACGAATCAGCCCACTTTTTCAGACGCGTTAAAGGTAAACAGCTGATGCCATTCCTCGACAGACATTTCCCCAATAGACACTCATCGAACCACCCAACAACAACAATAATAGACCATCAAGGTAGAAGACTTTTCCAATGTCGGCAAGATCCCTTGTGCACGTAACGCATTCCTTTACGGCATGGGTATGTTGGCTATGTTTATATATATCAGCATGTTCACTAGCTACTTTCTATATGTATAGGTGCTGGCTTTGGTATAGGCGGGGTGCGATATATCGTCAAGCGTAAGTGCTGTATACTATTAAGTGAAGGGATAGCTCACACATATGGCTATTAGGCTCTGTACCGAGTGCAGCCAATTGGGCAGTAGCAACTTTTTGTGGTATATCAGCCATTGCATTTGAATTGTGTCACATGGATCGACGACAAAAGCTGGAACGATTACATTTGATTGTCAAGGAAACCAACTCTCGTGGTGAACAACGACGACGTATGGTTGTGGATGAAAAGGGCAAGAATGGTGCTTTCCACGTGGTAGTAGATACTCCTCCTCAATCATCCGATTCATCATCATTATCATCATCATCCGATAAAGATCAGCAATAGAAAAAGTCAACATCACTTTATAATGTGCAATTCCTTGTTTATTATTCATGAAAAGGACAAGAAAGAGCAGTTAGAGAAAGAAAGAGAATGATAGAGTGATAGTCAAGCAAAGTGGGGGGGATAAGGGGTGGATAAAGAGAATGGATAAAAGTGATATCGGATATGCTGGAAATAAGTCAAAGTGTAACCTAATGGTTGTTTGTTTGGGCTTTTTAACGACGCAAGTGAAGATCTTGCTTGGCCTTATCACGAACGAGCTCGGTGTATTGCTTGATTTGCGACTCGATGTTTTTCAAAAGAGGCAATAGCTGGGTTTGGAGATGGTTGCTGATGCTTTTGACTTTGTCATATGAAGATATATCATGACGAGCATATTCCACCTTGACAAATTCATATTGCTCTGCAGCTGTATCAGCCAATGTTCGCAAGCGTTTCTTGATGTTGGGTGGCAATTCAAGCTTGGCAGCAAGATGAGATAACTCAGATGTGAGCACAGAATGCAACTGATGAAAGCGTGCTGTAACAGCTTCAGGCAAACGTTGTTGAATAGCTTGCGAATAAACAGTGATAGAATGACGCAGTGTCTCTTGAACAAATTGCAAACGAGCAACAGCTGTTTGAAGTGGTGCTTGCTCAGCAAGCTTGACACGTACACGGGTTGAAAAGGCATTCACCAGACCATAGACACGTGCCGCTTCAGTTGTTTTTGCTTTTTCACCATTTCTTGTCTTTTCATCAGCTGTGGAAGGTGGTGGTGGAAGATACTTATCAAGTGTAGTCTCCAATGAGTCAAGAACAGTAGTGATACGACGATGAACAACATTGACTGGAACAGTGCTAGTACTGCGGATCGAGCTGATAAGGCGATTGGGGTACACTGCATCCACTACGTTAGCTGTAGGCTGCGTAACAACAGGAAAACGATCTTGGATCAGATCCAAAGACTTGCAGCCAAGTTGATCAGCTTTTTCAACATGGGGCTGAATATACGTTTCATAGTAACTTTGCACATATCGTGGTCGATAGCTGTTGACACTATTCAGGGTCGCTGATGCTTTCGATAGTGCATAAGTAGCAGCTGGAGAGCGTTCAGCATATGCTTTCACAGTGGATACACCATCACTAACAATAGGATATGACTTTACTCGAGTGATGAAACCAGAAGCTTGCCTATTGTTAGCACCACGCTGTTGTTGTCCATTAGCATCTTGCTGCTGCCCATTCTCGATAGGATGTCCATTTGTAGCTTCACTGTACTTGACATGTCCCTCATGATGTCCTATGTATCATTATCATTCAAGTTGTCAATCATGTGTGTACTGTGTCTCGGTAATATTCCCCCAACAACCATCACCATCATCCCAGCTTGTCCCCAACACGCTTATCGGCTGAAATGGAACCTTACCATTTTCATGTTGTGTAGTTTGATTGATGGCCATATTGATAAAGCACGATATGATCAAGGAGGAGTGAAAGAAGCGTGTCGAGTTTTGCGTGTTTCAAAGCGAAAAAGCAGTGAAGAGGGAGTAAAGACAAGAGAAAGAGAAGGAAAAGAGAGGAATCACAAGTGGGGGTCTTTGTATATAGCGTGAGAGTGCAACAATGTTAGTGATGGTCTGTTAACGGAACCCGGCAACCGTTGGCCGGATGTAGGCGCGTTCTCCATATCAGGCATCTACTACACATACCTTCATCACAAACAAAAAGCAAAAACATGCCCAAATCTCACATCAAACCAATCTTACTCTTATTATGTATGAACAAGGAATCTATTATCTTTTCCTTGTTGACTTCTTCCCCCCATGTCACCCCCAAATCACATCCCTTTCACCAACTTGTCGGGATAATGTGCCAGTGTCACCAAGAGATGCTGTATATATTCCAATATTGAAGTTTGCTGAAAGAATGAGGATGAAGCTGGCTGTAATAATGAAGTGTGGTCCATCCAGACTCTCCAATAAGATTCCCTGAAATGGACACACTTTGTATGCTTGTGTTCAATTTTCACATGCTTTGTGAAACGATTCAAGCAGATCTCAAGCATTGACCAGCATGGTGGATTCGAAAAAAAACTAGTTTTCGGGTATCCTTGTGTGCACGACCCCCATTCACAAAGCCATGTGAAGGCAATTCTGCATTTTTCACGCTCAACTCATGCTCACCTACCTATACTGATAAAAAATTGAATGTAAGAGCATTCAAAACAAAAAGGAATATCACATGCAATGTTTATACATCATGCTGCGACTTGTTTATCCTGCTGTGTACTCTCAAACAAAGGCTGCATACTTATCATCCTATTGTCTTAGTAGCACAGACATTCTTTTCCTTCCCCCCTTAAAGTTGCATACGTCTTCGCTCATGACTATGATGTAATCTTGTTACTGGCGGTAGTGCATCATGCACCTTTGACATTAGTGATCAAAAGATAAACATGTTTAATGCATGGAATCGCAATATGAGTATATAAAAGACTATCAGCTGAAATACAATCGAAGACTATACAAATTTGTGGCGTGTTTAAGTAAACATTATCTCATTTAGCGATGATGATGCAGGGTTATGGATTGTAAAAAGGCTTGCTTCAAGATATGCGAGTGTATGTAAAGAAGCTGTAGTGGTATATTGGATGTATCTATCCTGTAAATGCAACAATTGTCTCATTGTGATTGATCTGCCACTTGTTGGCTCATATCGTTGGCACCAGAGACTGTAAGAAATGCAAATGCTAGCACCAAGAGCCCAGTTCCGACAACATCGATACCAGCCGTTCTATAGAAAAGAATCATGATGTGTCAGTGATTGTATACTTGGATAAAGTCCATCGCCAATGCTCTACACAATAAAGCCATCTATCAATCTCCCCAACTAGACTTACAGATAAGGAAGCACATAGGTATCTGGATCATATCCTCTCTTCCAAAAGGCTAGCGTCATGATCTTGCCTGATTTGAGACTTATCCATGTCTGACAGAACAGGTAAAGGTGAGATACTTTTTCCCGCGCAAGTTAAGGACCATGTACACTTACACAAATCATACTGACGCAAAAGTATGCCAAGCAGAACCAAAAGTTGTAATTGAGCTGGCCCATGTGAAACGCCCAAATAATGATAAGAAACACTACTTGAACAGGGATGTTCATGATCAATAGCGTAACTTCCACAAGCTTGTAATCCTCTTTTGTCTCGCAGTGAAGGCAAGTACTGATACGGGAGGCGTAAATGGAGCCGAGATTTCCCGCTAAACCGATCAAGACTGGAGTCAACAACGCTACGCCTTTGTACTCTTCAACGTACTTTTCCAGAACCACTCCGGCCAAGCTAATTTCAATCACACGTGAGCACACTTGATCTTGTTGCCACTTTGTTGACTTACCTGGAAATCACCATGGCCACAAGAATAGGTGTCCAACCACCAAACAAGAGCTCCTTGACATGTACATTCTTCCACACAATGATGCCAAAGATTGGTAGTAATGCAACCATGATAAGAAATAGAAACGTGCTCAAGAGTGAATCTATCATCATAGTATCAGTATTCAGCTATCATTTAGCCAGATAACACACACACACACTTACGCATTTGCCCTTGTAATCCAACTGCGCATCCAGCCAAGAGTACAAGTGTTACAATATCACCAGTGGATGAAGCCATTGGACAAGCAATATTATCTAAATATTTGAAAAAGACAAGGCGTGTGAGTTCGCCACGCCAAAACAGGAAGTAAGAAAGAGAAATCTTGCACTACTTTACCTGGATTCACACGCAAATGACGACAAAGGATAATAAGACCACACATAAAGATGCCCAAGATGGCACTAGAAGCAGCGGCAGAAATCATGGCACTTGATGTCATATACATGCATTCAAAGTAGGTACTGGCATTACCACCTGGTTTGGTAACCAATCCAAGAGCAAAAGATGCTAGACCAGCAATAGCACCCGATACCAAAGCTTGTACTTGTAACAAGGCTAAATTGCCAATGACTAGTGAACGACGTGTAGGTCCATGATCAAGCTCTCCCAAATTGGCCTGTCATCATTCATGCATCAGTCAATCATATACACTTTGTCCTACATACAATACATTACCGCTGTGGAAAATCGTGCAGCTAGATTCATTTCCAAATTGCCCTTGAGATTCAATAGAATAGGTACCAAGATGAATAGCTCTGGCGTTTTTGAAAAGACATCCCATCCCTTGAATAATATGAATTAGCTCACTTTACTAATACATGCTTTGTTTCGTACCTGAAACTTGTCCATGAGCACACCAGCAACAATAAGACCAATGACTGATATGATAAGTGAAGGAAGAGCCTGCATAGGAAAAGTCAGATATTCGTGTAACCATGATTTGGATGTGCCAATGAATGTATCAAAGTAAGAGTAAAAGGACAGTGCCCTGTAAAGGATATCAAGGAAAAGAATAATCCTCATGCAAAAGGGTGAGAAAGGGATATGAAAGAATAGAAAAAACTTGAAAGAATAGATATAAAAGGATGACGATGGTAGATGAATAGTAGGGAGACACTTTAACAGGTAGTAGAAAAGTGACATGTTAGGGAGAGGAAGAGGAAGGGAGTGGTGAAGGAGATAAGATGACTTGACATTTGCTGCTTACCTCTCGTGCCATAGTTGATGTATAACTAGACTCTATGCCAGTATCCTTATCGTTGTTGATAACAGGATCGCTGTCGACAAGAAAAGGCGTTGAAGATGACGAAAGTCTACGTGAGTCGCTCATTGAAGCAAGAGGTTGCGATTCGACATCGGAATAGCGTCTTTTGGTTGGAGAAAGCATTGCTTGACGTTCATTACTGCTTGGGTCATCTGGTGGATCGTCTACGTCGTCAAAGTCTGTGCTATGATGATCCGTTGTTCCTGCTGAGAGTTCTATGTACTCGGCACCATGGTGGCGTTGTAAAGTGTGCATATGTTAAATACGCGGATGTGGTATGAAATAGGGGATAAAGAAGCGGTGAATAAAGAAGGAATGACGAGAGAGGGATGGTCTTTTTTGAATGAATGTCGACGCTAAAGAGGTGTACACACACGCCAAACTATTTTGAGTGAGAGCCATTTGTGCCAAGGATCATTTTGCACTGTAACACAATGCTTAACACAGATGCATTTCTCCCCTTCACATAGTTAGTGTATCATATCTATATGGAATAAATGCCTCTTTTCTTAATCACACGCCTTTCACTGTAACGATGCAAGGATAAACTCTTATGCAGGAACAAAGAGCTTGTAAAGAGTAGTGTCGGTGGCAAAAAGATATTAGTAACATTGGCATCCCTTCTTTATCCCCCGCATCGTCTTTCGGGTCGGATGTCAAAATCCCAATTGAAACTATCGACATGGTCCCCCTGCAATGCGACACAGAATCACTTTTACAGGAACCAGGGACCTGTAACCAGGGTATACTTCTTTTTTGACCCATGTGTAGAGAGCAATGGCAACACAAATAGCTAGACTGAGTATACATTTACATTTATATCGCATCTCGTTGCTGATCGGAAATGTTTGTGTCACATGCAGGGATCGACATCATTTGCATTTGTCTCGGTTCCTTCCCGTACACGTACCTTTTCACATTCATTGATCAAAAGAACACTAATACAAGGATATAAAGATTGTAATGAAAGCATGCAAATGTGTTGACCTTATGTGTTCCTCTCTTTTGGTAAAACATGACTTTGGCTTAACTCGGCTGTGCTTGCATCGCCACATCCACATACACGCCACCAGTCTTACATAGGCTGAACGCTTTACTCTTTAAACTTGTGCTCTTTATAGCATAGTATATGACATTGATATGAACAAAAGCTTGAACAACTTTCTTTTTCTATTTCTGATATAAAGTGCGATGAGCGACAAAACATTGATCTTGCAATACAGTAGATGCTTTTGGCTGCATTCTTATCACTCTTCCACATATTTCTACAATGCTGGTCATTACAACAGAGAGCTAAATGGAGAAATGCATTTGCATCAAATCGCTGTATATGATTCGCCATGCCACCACCAGCCTGATCTTCTTAAATACATCACAGGCGTTAGCTACATTAAAAGGAACATGAGTATTTGATGTATTAAGCATCTGTAACAATACTGTAAAGAGCTATATCTCTAAATGCCACAATAGCTTTTGCAAAAAGATGCTCTAAAAGATGCTCTAGATGCATTAGGAATGAAGAGTCCCTTGGGGCAAGATTTATTGGTAGCAGTGATTGTATATACTGAAAGCTAGAAACATGACTATTGGATACTATTTTGTGTCAGATATTGATTCTGGATCAATGTCCAATGTGTCATTTATCTTTGTGCTTGCATTGCTATAGCGTCCCTGGTGCATGTGGACCAATGCACATACAATGGCGGGTTCGTGTAACAGGCAATCGGTGAAAATGGCAAGTGGGAAATGACAGCGTAATCTTGATGCTCTTTCACGTCTCCCTGTTTCAAACTGCATTTCACTTGGCAATGACAATGGCACTCCCAACAACTTCCACGTTATGTCTATGACACCAATGCGACTCATCTGTCACGATTCCACAGTGAACCAGCAACCAAGTTAACGTTTGTGTTTGTGCTCGAACTCCTTGACAGGCTTAAAGACGATAAGAAACCAGTTTCAACATTCGACAAGTGTGATACTGCTACATGTTGACGATGATATAAAGCAACCTATCCATCAGCAGCAACTATGGCATACCGTGATCATCTTCATATTCTTTATGCACCAATACACGCGCTATTATCCTACAACAGGGGGTCTTATGCTTTGATATACACCAATACACGCGTCATTTCTATACAGCACATTGCTACAAGGATCTTATACTTTGTGCACCAAGATATCAAGGTAAAGAGAGAATGGGTGGATGCATTGGTCAAGAAATGATGATTAACAATGCTGTACATCTAGTCATGCCATACAAGGTGATGTTCACTTTGGATGCTGCCATATCTGACAGCTATTGACACAAAGGCCGATGACGCACCAGTACAAGCAATACGCATGATCAATGTCACAACATCCTAACAATTGAAAAGAGAACATAGCAGTAGCAATCCCACATCAACGCGTATTAGACTTATGGATGGATCTACGGCTACATCTTCAGCAAGAAGGATGGATCATGTCACATGGATAAGGATGAAGATGATGGATAGGCGATCACGTATATGGCTACAGCATATTTATTGATCAACATCCCTTGGGCTACAGTATTATCAAGCCGTGAATCAGTAAGTTAAGAGTGCTATCATATATCGGCAATCATCAAGCGAGGATAAGCATAAGCTCTTGTACAACCCAGTTCCATGGATGATGAGAATACACGTTGTTAGGCCAACTTTTACAGTATATGGGCGCCACTGCAAGCATCATTATGGTGGTAAGAAGGATCAAGGGATCTGGTGATTCAACAGGCACTGAAAGCTGCTTCTTTATAGATTGATCTTTATGATACGAGTCAAGGGCGAACCAATGAATCTCGGACAGCGACATGTCAAACAAAACATAGGGATCAGGTATACGAATCCATGCCAGTACTATTACAATAGTAAGTGTGAACACATCACATCGTTTCAATGCAGTCGATTGATCGACGGAAGCTGATTTGGATGCACAAGGATGGCAATAGTACAAGGACAAGTAGCACTTTTAGTTTCGGTTGAAGGATAGAGCCAAGTCATCTTCCCATCATTTGTAGTTCAGTAGATATCCCCTTTTAGCATACATTAGCATACACCATTCATGTTATCCAAAGTCATATAAAAGAAGGATCATCATTGGATATCTAAGAGAGATGTTATTGGGAGTAATAGAGATGAGATCATGGAGAGAATATCTTATATTCATATGGGTGCTTCAACTGGCATGTGGAATACACAAGTCTATCTAACAGCAGCAACAAGGAGAAAGATCATCTATACATGCTTATGCAACTAGTGTACGCTTATTCACTTTGTTTACCAGCCATCATTGCTAAGGCTGCTTACCATGACTCCAATGAAATGTTTCACATTCATTATCATAAAGTAGTATCCATCATGATTGGCAATCCAGGCATCATATTGCAATAGACATTTATTCTTTTAGCACAACATACAAGAATTATTCTTCTGCTATTCAGATACAGTATTGGATGCAGATATTTTTTGCTTTTTCCATGGTTGTTCCCCATCATGAGGATTAGTATTGACATAAGCTTCCCATCGGTTGTCTTGTGATTCGGTCATTGAAGATGGTGGTGGATGATGCATATGGGATGGATGTTGTTGTTGAATAGCATTCATAAAGGATGTGGTGGATATAATGACAGGAGGATTAGTCATCATGTCAAGCTGTCGTTGGAATGAAGGTTGTTGTTGTTGATGATGATGATGATGCATGATGGCTGATGTTGGTGTGGAGCTGACAGTAGGTTCTTTACGCTTGTTGCTTTCTCTTTCATCCACTGCTTCGGTAATCTTGGGTGTTGTCATAGCAGCATCCATGGCATGATTCAAGTAACCTTGTCTCACAGCTTTAAGATGAGCACAGTAACGTTCCAGTAGCTTGCGTAAAGTCCCACTGTCCAATGGCTTTGGTAACACATCAGTCATGCCGCTTAAGATATATTCTTGTACATCACGATCGGTGGTATTCGATGTCATGGATATGATAGGTGTCCACGTGTCATATTGGCGAATATTACGTGTAGCTGAAATGCCATCCAATTTAGGCATCATGATATCCTAATCATCATCATTGCTGCCATTTAGACTCATAATGCATATAGGGATCTTTGATGGCTTACCATGAGCACAATGTCATAGGAGCGTGAACCAAGTTTGGTAATTGCTTCTAAACCATCCGATGCGACATCAATGGTACATCCTGCTACTTGTAAGAGCTTTGTGGAAAGTCGTCGAAAGATCATATCATCATCTACCAATAACACATGTGGCGGTGTTGACCAACCAGGGATATTGGATTTTCGGCGTAATGCAGAAGGTGATGCTGCTGCCATAGTAAACTTGAATGGCATTGAAGGTGAAATGGATGGAGTCGTTGATAATTGATTATAAGGTTGTGATGCATAAGGCGTATTCATCATGGTTGAAGTGATAATGGTGGTAGGATCACTGCTATTGGGCGTTGGCATGGTTGGCCAGGATTGAACGTGGCTGTTGGTGTCGGTCCGCTGCTCCAAAAGTTTGGATATCCGATTCATTTGTTCTTCATTTGCCTGTGAAACAGAATTGTATGTCTCCAAAAGCTTCTGGACATCCATCGATAATCCTTGATTACTATTGCTCTTGTTCTCATCCTTAGTCGTATCTAAGTTATTCTTATTTAGTGATATGAAGGTGTAAAAGAAACAAAGCTTCATCTTACCATGTTGATCGACATTGGTCGTGGCTGCCACGTGGTGCATGATATCTCGCATTAAACTTTCTTGGGATACCATGTTGCCACGACACCGACTGATTGCATCAAGCACTGCAGTGGATCTACTATCACATGCATGGATCTGTGAAGCCATCTCTGATTGTGATTGCTGCAGTTGTTGAATTTGATCCTGTAACTGGGTAATCAATGCCTTGAGCTCATTTCTGGCAGATTGACTTGATTCAGATGACATGGTGCTATCTCCACCGTCATTGCTATTGGTGCCCGCTGCTGTGTTACGTGCTGCTGATGCTTTGCCAGTTGCCTTTCTCTAAAAAAAAAGTCGTTTTAATACCATCGTGGTTTCAAGGAGTATCATTTTCAATTGCATGTATCTATTTTAATACCTTGATTCCTTCCAGGAGGTCATTTCGGTTGTACTTGAAATTAGGATGTTGGAATTCCCAAGCCTAGATGGATTGAAATGAATACAAAAAGCGTTGGGGTAATGTATGAATGATATCTTACCTGATCACCATACATACGTCGTCGTCGATCATCTGGGTTGCGAACCTTGTGAAAGTCATATTTGTTTAGCTGTCGCACAAAGCTTGAAAAGTTCGAGTGCTTGAAATGACTGGGAAGAATCACTTTGGCGAATTCACTTGGATCCTTGACAACAAACGTATCACCCTTTGTGCTCCAAGAGAAAATGTGTGGGTATATGCATTCTTCAAGCATGCTATGTCAACATACAGTTAATTGATCACGTATACTGGTCTATCTTTAACAACACGTACCAAAATAGCTTCTTTACGAATTCAGGAATGCCATTGTTGCCTTGTTGATGGCCATTGCTGCCCTTTTTGTTGACAGGTTGCTTCGTCACTGCATCTTGGGGTTTTGCGATTGAGAGAGCATTGGGATCAAGCATCAGAAAACAGTCAAAGGACGTGTGGAATACGATAGTGGAGGAGATAAACAAGAAGAAAGGGGAAAAGACAAAGAGAGGGAGAATATATCACACAGGCAAAGAAAGAGAGAGAAGAGGAAAGGAAAGGATGTAGTCTGAAACTAAGCAACCGGATCGTCGTCTATTCACCCGTTCTCGCCGCTTCCTTCTGTACCTAAAATAGAATTTCTCCATTATCTATAGATGTTTTTGTATTAGTGTAACATCCCTTTTAAACACCATTGTCGACTTGATCTACCTCATTTTGTTTAAAGACATATGGACTAGCTCCACAGTCGTCATCTTGTTGGATCTATTTCCAGTGTTTCGCCATGTACTACTGTGCACGTGCCCCTGTATCACAACAGTCGCATAATCCAAATGTTGTCAATGCTAAACATTGAAGAGCTACATTGACCATATGTAACAAGCATAATGTTATTCCAGATTAGGAGAGATTAAACCCATCATGATACATCTTTTGAAAGCCAACAATGAAATGACAACACCTAAGCTGTACGCTCTATTTGTCTCTTCAGCGAAAAATGCATCATATGGATTGATTGTCATTGATTACCTGTTTTTGGTTCTACTTTAATAACAATGACTTGTAGCCTGCTGATGCAGTCGATCCTCATCTTGAACCTTCTCATTGTATATCTCCTGCTGCTGTGAAAGAAAAAGGGGATGCAAGGTGTCTTTTGACTGGTATTGGCCAGAAGATCACTTCAGGATGCATAAGGGTGATAAAATTGTTTGCCAAACAGCATCATCCTTGCCCAAGTGGTCGGATGACATGAGCATCTTCATATGTGTCATAGGGGGTTAGATCCACACAACTTCTTATACTGATTGACAATGCATAAATTGGCAAGATCACTTGAACATCGCGTAAAACATTCACAAGCATGTGTTCACCATGATTTAGGATGCTAATGACTTCATTGTGTTTCTTCTGACACTCATCAAGACCAAATTGGAAAGATGTGGAAAGATATGCACTTGAGAGAAATAGGTATATGATACTTTATCACTTTTTGTCATGTACTCCCATCATCCTTAATCCACCAGCAGCTTCTCCTGCATGTCTAGAAGATAATGCTCTACTACTATTACTACTACTATTCTGGCTGTTGGTAATAAAGCGACTGGCGCCATAAAGCGTGCGATAATGATCATCGTCTATATCCGTGTCACCATGTAAATCCTCATCATTATCAGATCCTAGGCCATTTGAAGACTGTAGTTGGGGTGTACTGTGATTGCCATGATTATAAAAGCTCTTCTCTCCCTTCAGGACTGTTGATACAGAAGAATAGGTGCGTCGTATCTCATCAGGCATACAAAAAGAATCATGCGAACCACGACGCATTTTGACCATGGGAGCAATCTTGACTCGTCGTCGTGTTGTAGTATTCGTTGCACCTTCTACTTCCTTTTTTAATGTTGTAGTTGATGCTGTGATTGTCTTGTTTTGAATGGGTGCATTCTGGTGAAACTTGCTTAAAGGAGATGACTGAGCAGGAGCAGTTGATTTTCCCAAAAGACGATCAAGTTGTGTAGTGGATTGGGGACGTGGTCGTAAGATAGTAGTGGATGCCATAGAATCAGATTGTTTATGCTGTGGATGTTGGTTTTTACTTGAAGTGGGTATCATATGTGGTGATGTTGGTGTTGGCAATGTTGGTTTTCGGTCATTCTTGGATGGTGATTTTGTTTGCTGTGAAATGGCTGCTGCTGTCGATTGTTCTGCTGTAGATGAAGGATGTGATACAGTAGTGGATGGTTGGGGAGATTTGGCAGTTTCAGGCTTGTTCTCAATGGCTGGTGGTAGATAGGATCCAGTAAAGTGCTCGCCTTTTACAAAAGGATGGCCAAGTGCCTGCTCTGGTGACCATCGTTGTTTAGGATCAATTGTCAACAAGCCTTGAAGAAAGTTGGCTAAAGAATGACGCTCTTGGGTTTCTACTTGATATGTCAGTAAGATGAAGTGTCATACTATCAATGTTTCTTACTACCTTGAGTCGTCAATGTCTTCTTGGTTGGAGCTTGACCTGTCATTTGATTACGCGCCCTTTCAGCAAAAGAAGATCCATCATAGTTCAATATCAGATCGGTCAAGGTTGTTCTTGGTCTCTCAGAAATGTGATGTATATCAGGCTTCATTCGATAAAGATGATGATGATGATTGATAGAAGTCGATGTTGTCTTATGCTCATTTGGAACCCTTGTTCGATTGTAAAACTTGTTGGTGTTGCTTCCTTCTTCCAACATGTATGTGGATGGTGGCCTAATTGATGCATTGCATTAGATCAAGATATACATGTCTTTTCATGACTACTTGCCCTAGCATATCCGTGATTCTCCTCAGCTGATGATATTCAGATTCACCAGGCAAAAGTGGAGCACCCAAGAATAATTCTGCCACAACACATCCCAGGGACCACATATCAATAGCATACGTGAACGGTAAACCAAGAATGACTTCAGGTGAACGATAGAATCTCGATTGTATATAAGTGATTCGACGCGGTGAATTCATGTGACAAGCTGAACCATAATCAATGACCTTGATCTCTGGTGAATCAACACTGTTTCCAGTTGGTTATCGTGATACTATCATACAATGATCCCACATCACTTCTTACCTTTTCAGTAATATGTTCTCTGGTTTCAAGTCACAATGAATCACCATAGCTTCTTTGAGAAGAACAAGAGTTTCAAGCAGTTGAACTGTAAAGGTGCGCACCATGGTCATGGGTAATCCTCGAAACTTGTTTTGCTTGAGAAGATCATAAAGACTGTAGGACAAGAGCTCATAGGCGATGCAAAGATGATTCTTGTGATCAAAGGAATGATGAAGCTTCAAGATGCGTTCAGTACGATCCTTTTTGGATAATCTGCTATGCAGCTGACAAAAACATTAAGGAAAAAGTGCATATGAGAGATGTATCTTGCTCGGATTTACCCAATTCAGTGTATCCACTTCCAAATAGCTCTGATTCCGAAAGTTCCTGTGGTTCTTGATCACCTTGACCGATACCAGTTCCTTGGTTGGCACACATTCACATTTCACCACTTGTCCAAATGTACCACTTCCCAATAAATCAATGACTCGATACCTTTTGTTTATACATATAAATGATTCTTCATTACAAGTGATCTACTAACACTTACTGCTTGTCTTTGGGTCCAAGAGTATCATGCACTCGTAGGATGTAGTCATCAAACTTGTTATCATAACCATCATTCTTTGCTGGTTTGCCTGGTCGTGTCAATAGTCGTCGAGGATTGTTTTGTTGCTCAAAAACAAATGCATGGTCTCGTTTCTGATACGTATTGGCGAGATGGACTGTCATAGCCTGAAGATACTACAAGTATTTCCTCTACTTTAATAAGCTGCTTGATCCAATATGACCCTTTAAGGCACTTACATGATTCTTTCTGACCATTGCTGGAGTAATAGTTTTGGCACTGGATACTGTAGCAATGCTGCCACTGTTGCTGGTTGCACGAGAAAGTGGTCGGAAGCCAACAAGAACTGCAGATGATGATGATGATGATGCTTGGGCCTGTAGCTCTTTACCATCTACAGTGTATGATATCAGGCTCACGTATCACGCTTCACTCTTGTATTTACTACCTGCATGTGTTATACTTGACTGCCCATTGGTACTGTTGTTGTGATGCGACCATTTTGCTTTCAATGGAACGTTCTCTGGTTGACGATTGTCGTGTTCAGGTTGCTTCTCGTCGATACTTTGTTGTGGCGGACTGAGAGAAACGAAAGAGTTGGTTGCAGAGCTGGGTGGTGAGACTGTGATGATCTTTTTGGGAGATGATGCGGAAGAGCCGTGTTTTATTTGTGGAGCAAGAGATGGTTTATAATACATGGATGGCTGCTTTTGACTAGTCAAATGGTGTGTTGCTCGTATTGATGAAGGTGTAGAAGCTGATGCCATGAGACGATATTGAGATCAAAGAAGAAGAAAAGGATGACCTAAAGATGCCATATCCCCATGAATAAACAAGAGATGTAACTATGTAAAGTCGGGTACCCCACATGATCTGCGGGATATCAACACCAGAAAGGAGTACAATGCGTGCGTATTTGACAACATATCAACAAAAGCAACTAGCTTCTCGTAGTATCAGTATATCCTGATGGCAAATGATTCCCTTGTAGCAAACATATGGCATTAATGACAGCAAAATAAGATATACTACAAGTAATACTTTATAGAAGCAGTGAATCAAAAGACTCTATCATTTGGATGCAATAAGTTTGTAGAAAACAATGGTAGTTTTAGTCAGTATTGCGACTCAGTGGCCATTATGCTTTTGTGCCTTAATCAAGAATGTGCCAATGTCAAGGCACGTGCTTTTGTCATCATCATAACAACAATAGTTTACCTTTCCTTGAGATTTGAGATCTTTGCACCATGTTTCATATTGACTCTTCAATCTTTTGCATAGCACTCTTCTATCCATAGCAGATGTCTGTTGCTAGAGTTGCTGTGCACATCGACTGGAAATTGGCTGATCAGCTGATCATCACGATGCCTACCTAACATGTAGCACTTTTATGATCCGGATCATTGTTTGGCATGCAAAAGACAACGCAACTGGTAAGGCTAATAGAGCAGAAGGTGATGCCTTTATAGGGTCTGCAGAAAAGTCGTTCCCCATCCCAAATGACATTCGAACCTATATTATGATGAAACATCTGAAGCAAGGTACAATAGATATGGTTGATGAGGAGCAGAATATGGAATAAAAGAATCACACATGATGTTGATGATGACGTGGCCGTCAGCACGAGTAAAGTCCATATAGTACCAGCAGATGACATATCATACTATGAGATGACATATAAAGTGAGCATCAGCAATATCATGAATGCATCGATAAGGCATAGATCTTATAAAGTGATAGAAGAAGGGTGAAGAAAACAAGTTTCTTCATTTGGGAGCTAGCTGTCTCCCAGTTGACTGAATCACTCTCCTACTACTACTGCTTGATATCACTATTGACCCCTGTTCTTATTTATCATCGCTAGTTGCCATAGAAATGCTATCATTATGCTTTTCATTAAATGACACTACATCGCACGGACAATGTGTATAGACTTGTTTAAGCAACCGAAAAAGACAATGTACACATTCATGCATCGTCATGCATGATGATTTAATAGCACAATGAATTGTGTATAAGGATTGATTACAAGTAGTACTCTGCGTTACATGAACAAGATAAGGCACGGGCCAGTAGGTATGTCTTAATTGGGGGATGGAATAGTGGTGGTGGTTGATACAAATCCCGCAGTTGCCCCCCTTGGTCAAAAGGGATCTCGATTGCATGTACACGAATCAGTTGTCCGGTAAATGGAACCAAAAAAGCAATCGCGGTGATAGGATACCCCGCTTCCATTTTGTTGGTGCTTGCTAATGTGTATATCCCCAATTCTTTTTCTTTTGCTCACATAATACACACTACTCTTTCTCGCTCTCCGCAGCACAAAGCAACGCACACTCACATCCCTCAACAGCGCGCTCACCCACGCTCTGTGTCTTTCTCCCTTTTCTTCTTTTTTTCCTACACATCCTCCCACACATACAAACTCCCTTTTTTTCATTCTCTTTTTCTTTTTCTTGTTCAATATGCGAGAGCCAAACCTTAGCTTTCCTCATCAGAACCGTGCTTCAATATGTATCACGTCTGCAGTTTACGATCGTCGTGCTCTTGACTCGACAGCAACACTACCGCTAATCAACTCACTCACCCATTTGGCCTATTTGACTTCAACTTCACCTCGCATCCGGGAAATCCTGTCTTTGGATGGTGGACTAGAGCAGTTGGTGCGCATACTATCAGCAGAACAGCAGCCTAACGATCTTCGTGGCTTATGGAAATGGTCTCTTGCCTTTCAATGTACAGTCAATATTGGTGTACGTGGTACTGAGCAGATTCGAACAAGAGTTGTCGATGCAGGGATGGTGACCATTGTACTGCGCGTACTACAAAACTTCTTACGAGCTTTGGAAGTTGTATCTCGTGAGCAGCAAGACCAGGAGAAACGGCAACAGCAGCAACAAGGAGATAGTATCTCTGCAGCAACAGTAGTAGCAGCAACAGCAGTAGTAGCATCCAACAATGTTGCAAGTAATCGATCACTATGTGTAAGCAGCAGCAACAACAATGGTAGCAGTGGTGGTAGTCATGGTGGCGGTAACGCAGCATCATCCACATCATGGACATCATCCGACAATACAGCAACAGCTGCAGCTGCAGGTGAGTAATATCTTGAATATCCCTTATACTCCTTTCCTTTCTATCCCACACACATATCCTATATATCCCCTTGTTTCTATGTAATAAGAGCTAACATTTGTATTCCATTCATTCAGGATTACAACCACAACCAGAACCATTTATTCAACAACCCGATACAACAAAGCCATATACCGATCATAATACTTCATCATCATCATCCTCGTCTTCCTCCTCCACTCCTCTTTCCGCTACAGCAACAACAACAACACCATCATCAACTACAACTACTAACAACAACAACACACTATCATCTCATCATTCTTCACATCATCCCCAGCATCGTCATAACAATATCCTTCGTCGACGTACAACTTTTCCTTATGTCAAAATTACAGCTGATCAACGACGACGAAATCGTATGGAGCGACAGCATACATTTGCACCACCTTCATCCACCAATACTTCATTGAATGTGGATAATGTGTTTTATCGTGAAGATGATATCTTAATGTCACTCCAATTACTGGCTTATTTGTCAAAGTATCCACATATCCGCGACTTGTTTCATACAGCATTTCATACCAATGTCTTTTCAGTGGTGGAAAAGTTCACACATCGTATCCATCCAAAGTCAATCCAATACTGGGCTGGTGTCATTATGCGCAATGGTTGTCGTAAGGATGAAACAAGAGGTGGTATTCGCAAGTGTGCCAATGTCCATTGCACAAGGTGGGAACAAAAGCCACGTGAATTTGCAAAGTGTCGTCGATGTCGCAAGGCCAAATATTGCAGCAAGGAATGTCAAAGCAAAGCATGGGGTGAAGGACATCGTTGGTGGTGTGTAGAAAAGCCATCCACTGCAGTAGCTGCTGCTGCTGTCGTTGCTGCTGCTGCTGCCACTTCTAATACAACCAATACGAGACCTACACAACCAGGAAACACAGCAACACAACCAACAAGAACAACCAACACTACCACTACCACTCCATCACCTGCAGGAATACCAACTACATCAGCAGAACAACAACAAGGATCTCCTACACCACACACTACTGCAGATACATTACTTTCTTTGCATTAAATCCGTTCTTTCTTACTTTCTCCCCCATCCCTTCTTTTTTTTACTATGCTCTATATTCTCCCCTATAGCATGCGTATTCTTTCACTCTTTCTTCCTTTCCCTAGTACAATCATGCACTTTGCACACAACAATAACTCTTGTCTATTCAGCATATCAAGTAAAAGAAACAATTGACAAAAAAAGCACTACTTTTTCTTTTTGACAAAAAAATCAAATGCTTCAACGACTTGACGTGGGCGTTTAAGAGCTTGAATCAATTGGGATGAACCTGAACGTGAATGAGAAGAAAGGGATGACATGGAAGAAGAAGGTGTCATGTAAGAAGAGGAGGATGAACTTTGTCGATGATGATATTCTAGATGATCTTCATGTTCATCTTGTCGCGTAGACCAAATGTTGTAGTACTGGAATTCAACACCGACCATCGTGAGACAAAACTCATGTACCATGGATTTGGTGAGATCATGTCTTTTTTTAGCTGTTTGCATACACATTGACAATGGTGCATCCATATGTGGATTCGTGTAAAGCATGGCATGTTGTTGTTCGATATATCCTAGTAACGTATTGACAGCTGCATGTTTTGTTTCTTCATTATGGCACATGGTCTCCTCCCCTATAATAAAGGGTCATTCACTTGAAATCACTGTCAAAGGATAATAATGTACTACTTGCCACATTGTTTGACCATCTCATACCAAATGGGAGTATCAATGAAACGCATAAAACTGGATTCGAGTAAGGCATACACAGCTTGTTTGGCAGGATCAAAACAACCTTGGACTTGTTTCTCTTGTAAAGCACGCTGCACAGCATGACGTATCCTTTCATCAATGTTGACTTCAAAATGACTGTTGGGGCTCAAGTACGTATCATAGATATGTTGTGCTGTCGCTAATTGTTGCACCAATGTCGTGTATGTGAATGATTCATATTGCTCAATCTCAGTATAAAAGAACTAGTCAAGATGATCAGCAACTTGTGACACCTATCTCTCCCCCCCCCAATTTGGCTTACCAAGTTTTCACTGCTGATCTCTTGAAGTAGGTGATACAAGAAATAGCAAATTGGGATCTTGGATTGTAACATTCCCTTGACACCTTCTCTTCTGATCTCGGCAATAGACACATCCTCCAATGATGGCAATGATGAAGATGATACTACAGGTGCTGCTGGTGGAAGATCATGCTTTTGTTGCTGCTGTTGACTCCCAAACAAATGAAACTTGCGCCGTTTGATTTTGTAAAGCGTATGCACATTCAATAACCTATCCACACCATGTCCTTTACTTGCTGCTCCTCCCACTATCGATGGTGTTGTCAACATGTTACAGGATGAGGACCTTCGACGACCCAATGGAATGGAGTTCCCATGAATGGACTGCGATGCCAATGAAGGAGGCGGTGGTGGTGGCCAATCTTGTTCCATAGGGTCATCTCGTACTTCTTGGGGCGACTGTTGCAAAGACGACGTTGTTGTAAGAATCATTTGAGCTAGACTACCTCTCCTTTGTTCAATCAATGGCTTTGAAGTAAAAGATAAACCATCTTGCTCATGCGTGGTGGCCATGAATGTGTTGTATATGCAGATATGGGATTGGATGTCAAGGAGAAATGCTACTGTGTGTATGTGATGTGGATGGAAAGAAAGTGAGAAAGAGACACATAATGTTGAAGGACGATAAGATGGATATTGATGTCAAGGGGATTCTTCTTCTCCCATTACCCAGGACAGGGCTGAGAAAGAGTTTGAGAATAGTGTTCATATAGGAGACATTGAAAAAGGGGACAAGTGAGGAGATGTGTAAACGCGTGGACAGTAAACAGATCGAAAGAGCATAGAGAAATGAAAAGGATAAACATAGCTCATCTTGTTTGCTGCACATGCATAAATGATATTCATATTCAGCAGACTACATGAAGATCTTGCATGAAATCGACCATGTCTATAACATTGTCAGCATTGTCAACAAAGGATAATCGCCATGTGCTTTAGGGGTATCAAAGTATTGTATGTTTTAACTTGTTTATTGATACACTGGTTGATGCGCATTACAGTCCTAACATCCAGAAATCCCGCAAGTTGGGAATTCGAGCTCATCTCTTCCTATAAGCGATCAATGGACAACATATGTGCTCATAAAGTATTACAACTCCTTTGATGTAGCTTCCTCTCGTGATGCATCTGCCAAGGTGGCTTTGATTCCTGTTGTCTTTATTGAAAATGATATTGGTCCAGTCAACATGGGGTGATACAACGGCTTCCGCTTATCTACCTATATGACAATGTTAAACCAACCAGCAGCTGTTCGAAGCATTGCTCGCATGGTAATATTCATGACAGTACATGTCATTTCTATTCTTTTACTATTCTCAACGTGGGTGCCATTGTGATGTTTGGCTCTTGTGATAAGGTAAAAGCTATTGTTATTGTATGCTTGATGGGCCATATGCTCATGCATTGCTGTCGGAAGCAAAAAGGCGAACGCTGGTGGAGAACAAGAATCATGCGCTACTTTTGACTCAGCATTTTCTTTCTCGTATAGCTGATAAGCTTTTACTCTTTGAACTGCCAACTGACAACTTGTCTGGACACAATGCAGCAAAAGTCTACTGGTGTTTGACATTGTGGCAAGCACTTCATTCTAAAGACACGTATACTGTAGCCAACACCCAATGAGCCTGGAGTCAATGTGCCATGTTGTATGTCCCACGTCTTGCCATCCAACAATCTGTCCCGCCGATACTTGTCGAGACCCAGAAAGCGGCCAACGAATCATTCATGCGCCGTTTGATCCAATACTCGCTTCATATCATCAACATCTATACAGTGTATTGGTCATTTGCATCAACAAATGCTCTCCTCAACCAACGACTCCATCATCCAAAACTATACCAGCTTGCATATGATTGTCAAAAGCAGAAAAGTACTCTAGCAATTTCAAACAAGTTGCTACTGGGAGATATCTCTCTGAATCAGCTGATTCTACAACAACATATGAAGCCGATTGTCAACACCTTCCGAAAGAACTTGACTGGTCGAGTGATCTTGTTGCATGCTCAAGGCTTATTCAAGCGGTTCTCCAACAAAGATAGTCGTCGTAATCACTTTTCAGCATAGCTACTCCATCCATAGCACCCTATTTATTTCCTCCTTGCTTTCTACCACTAAACATGATATGACTTTGTAATAAGACACTGTGTACAAAAGTGTAATGTTGTGTAAAGGGTGAAGGAACATGGAATGACTGTATTAAGACTTTGCATGAGATCAAGTATGTCTATTGTCAGCTACTTCAGGGCTACTTCAGGATCATATCTCAGCTTGTTCTTTTACAAGCTGGTTGATGCGCATTACAGTACTAGAACATCCAAAAGACCCACAGTCTGGGAATTCTGTTCACGTTACCAAATGACAATGTTGAATCAGCAGCTGCAGGAAGCATTGCACTGCATGATGCAAATGGTCATATCATAGCAGTCTACTTTCTCCTTATAACCAACGCTTGATTCAAACAACTGATGGGCGTTTTAGCTTGATCCTACCACATCTAACATACCTAGATCGTCTCATTCACACTTTCTTTTTCCTTTGTTTCACCTGTTGATGTGAAATGGGGGGTTAATTGGTAACACAGTGGCGAATGACAGCATCCTGCGTAACATTGCGCAACACTTGTAATCAGCCGGCCCCCCTTTTTCCGCTTTCTCTCTGCAAATAGCCTGCTGATGATGAAAGAGTAAATAAGAATGATGCAGATCAACAAGGTTATTTGGATGCGATTGTAGTACAATAAGCTCATCTGATTGTAATACATACTCAAAATATAAACATGGCAAAAACTACCGCCAACATATATAAAAAGGTCGGTAGATAGCATGCACTTGTTACGCGAAGACGAGATAGTGTGCTTTCTTTTACTTTCCTTTTCGTCCTTCCATTATCAATTTTACCTAAATCATATCATCGACAACACTTTTACGCTTATACAGCACATAACAAACACATGAGCACTTCGTTGACAGCCATCGAGTCACAATCCAACAATGATAAGCGATTCATCGCTTGTAATGATAAGCACTGTAGTACTACCTACAAGTATTTGGACTGGGTAGTGCATACCAAAGTGGATGGTCCTGATCCACGGGATCACTTTGCCAACGAGCGCAACTTTTTATCATGGCTTCGAGTTGGCATGACATTAGCATTGATAGGTAATCAGATCAATATGTTATCCAAACGACCTAGTTTATTGACATGTGCATATAATGTATCAGGCTACATGACATTGATCGATCTACGAGGAGATAAAAGTTTGGCACCATCCAATTCTTTACCTTGGAATCATGAAGAACCGACACCTTATAAGACAAGGTAAAGTGTTACACAGGCACATTTACATTGTTGATAACATCTTCTTGGTCATAGAATCGTTGCCTTTATCATGATAGCTCTCGGTTTTTCAAGCTTGTGTGTCTCGGTTGTCATTTACTTTAAAAACCAACGTCGCATTGTGCATCGGCTTCTTGATGTCGGTCATGGATGGGCGGGTTACACCATGGCATTATTGATCATGCTGTTTATTTGTTTTATCATGGTTGTTGCTCTTACGGAGGTCAGTTAGCTGGGATCATCGATATCTATGTGTATTTACATCTATCATCACTGGTAACAAGTAATAGAGATGAAACCAAGTCATATACCCCCTCCCCCACTTGTCCCTTTTTGTAAATAGATCATTCTATCGCCACTTTCGATGTAATTAAAGCTTTCTTGTCTAACTTGTTCTCACATCGGTCAATGATAGAAAAGGGAATGGTACTTTGTTACATACCAGTATCACGCTTTTTATTCCGCTTCCCATGACGTATCAACATATACTCTGTTTCCTGTTCCTGATGCAGGAAAGGTGTGACGACAGCTTGAATGATGTTGCCGGTTCAGTTATCAAAGCTTCTAGCAGAATGTGCTTTCTTACACTTTTACTATCATATCATGATATGTCTCTTGGCTAATTGAAGGATTCTCTACCTTGATTTATGACTGACTACAAGAAGTTTATAAATGCAATATAAGAAGAAAGCTTTCACACAAGCACGACGGTACAAAGTCCCATGATTGTGGAGCTGGTATGGCTTTGATGTTAAGGTTAAGGTTCAAAGTCCACAAAAGGTAAACTTATCAGGTACCATGCCAGCCCATTGAAAGTGCCAATGTAACAATGTAAATGATGCAAGTACGTAGTTTAAGAAGAAAGTATGTATTAATGGGTATATGTTTTTACTATTGTTCCATAAGATGTGCGAATCGAATGTTACATATGCAGGGTATTGTTTACTAGCTAGGTAGGTGGGTGATTAATGTAAGTGTGTGTGTGTTTTGCAAATGGGACATGTGATCCAATGGCCGACAACAATCATGCTACTATGACTACGACTACAACTACTGTGACATGCCGAAATCCCAAATACATACATCACCATCATCAGATGCCGAAATAATCTTGGTGTCACTCATGGCTACTGCTGTGATAGGATGGGTATGGCCATTCAAAGCATACATGCATTTTCCACTTTCCATGTCCCAAACACGTACGCTTCGATCATGTGAACCAGAGACGACTCTTAAGCTGTCAAAAGCCACGCTCCAAACACCTTCCAAATGACCAAAGAGAGTACGTAAACAGTTGCCATTGAAATCCCAGAACTTGACTGTGTTGTCAAAAGCACCAGAGACAATGACAGGTTCATCGTGATCAGTGGATGTAATTGTGCTGCTGCATGATTGAGGAACCAGTCGATGTCTAAATGCACGTGTAGTACTAGGTAAAGCACAAAGAACTTGACCAACATGTCCATCAAGTACCCTGACACATGTTTTGGATTGAAGATTCCAGATACGAATAGTAGCATCATCACTGGCAGAGACAAGTAATTGATCATAGGTGCAAATACGGACTGAATTGATCCATTCTGTATGGCCAGTGAGAGAAAAACATTCCCCAGCTGCGAAATTCCAAACACGGATGGTGCAATCTGCTGATCCACTGGCAAGTAATCGACAATCGAAATGGAGTGAAAGTACTCCAGCTGTATGTCCTTCCAATGTGCGAATACAACGTCCTGTATGCCAATCCCATATCTTCAAGGTATTATCCATGGCACCTGTCACTAACTTGCACTTGTCGAATTGTAATGCGCGTACTCCTCTTGTATGTCCTGTCAATTGTCGTATCTCATGTCCTGTCTCCAAGTTCCATACTCGTATAGTGCAATCAAATGATCCAGTGATGGCGATATTGCTTGCTTCGCAAAATTGTACACACATCACGCCATCTGTGTGTCCACTTAAATGTCGTACTGTGTGCTTGTTTTGTCGCCAATTACGTTCCACCACTAATCGTTCGCTGTAAACATCTTTCCAAGGTCGTCGTTTCTTGACATGATTGTGCATTTCATGTTCTTGATTATCAATCATCATCATTTCTTGTTGACTGGATATATCACATCTGGCTCGTTTGTTGGGGGATGATTGAGTTGGTTCGGAAGGAATCGGATCCATCACCATTGGACTGCTACTGTTACTGCTGCTACCACTACTGTTGTCATGTCGTTTTCCTTGCTTCTTGATCTTGTCAAGCAATGGCAATCCCCATCCACATTTGGTGCAAATTCGATCAATATGCTGTTCACACATTCGATGCCATAAAGTATCATCATCGGCTAATGACTTCCATAAGCTTGATACTTGTGCTGCATGACATAATGACTTGGCATCCAGGAACGAAAAGATCCGTAAGCATACTTCACGAGGTAAAATACAAGCGAAATCGATACGCAATAAAGGTCGAATCTCATCGTATAAGAATGATAACTGTGGCATGCAACATGTGGATAATAGTCCTTTGAGTATCAATGTACGCTGATCTGCTGGTGCTTGAGCAAACAATGACCAGACATGTGAAATAGCTGCTTGATCCGAGCTTGACAGGCATTCGATTTGCTTAGAGATACAATGATTAGTTCAAGTCAAGGATGTGATATTACTGACTTACTCGTTGAACATCTTGAAAGTTGAAAGGATCTGGAGGACGATTGCGAGTCAAGTCAGGTCGATGTCGATAACAAAGGTGTTGCGTTGTAGAGTTGGTTGTCAATGAACGAGTATCCAATGGCAAAGGTGGTGGAGGAGACCTTGTATGCTGATCAGGTTGTGTCATTTAGGACACGGTGCAAAAGTGTCGTCGGAGGAGAAGAAGAGTGAACAAGTTAAAGAAGAGAAGAAACAAAGAGAAGGTTGACCCGCTTTTACTACCTTTGCCAAAGAGAAAGGTCACATGCAGTTATCCCTCTTGGATGTCTTTTCCGTGATGCCACATGGTTCTACTTTCGCACGCTCTGTGTCCATGTTGATGCATAATATTGTGCCACACTTGTAGAAGGATCAAATACATCTTTTGACTGCTGGAAGACAAGGTGTTATAGCAATGTATGCAAGGAGGAATGACGCCACCCAATTGTTTGATATACAATCAAGGAGAGAAAGGACGCGGACCTTTTTATATACACACTGCACCAAGAAAGGTAAATGTTCGCAAGGATCATATTCGGACCATGCCTCCTTTACTACATCGACAGCTTTGTCCTACATTCAATTTTATATCATTGTCTGCTTTTCTTTCTTGTCGTTTTCTTTCTTCTCCACATTCTACTTTTGTACTTTCTTTATTTACACAACACACATATAAACTATCGACTGCATATTCTATCAATCAACATCTTCTTCTTCTCGACTCCTCGCTTATTATGGACTCGTTGCAAGTTCCAGAGCCACTTGTGAGTACGAGTAAAAGTACACCTTTGAAAAAGGCAGCAACTGCAGATTACGTGTCAACTCCCAATCTATTACACCAATCTCGCTCACTCGATCCTGGCACCATGTCCATCTATGCTGCTGCTGCTTACGATGCCAACAATATTCGTCGACAACGATCCGAGTCTTTTGTATCACATCATCACCAAAGAAAGAGCAAGCAAAAGTGGTTACAGGAACATAGTCATCAAGACTTTATGGTGCGTGCTCCTTCCCAACTCTGTTTGACTCGACATCATCTAGTATCACCACCTATGCCATCACTTAATACACATCATCACGCTTTGGATAACGACATTTATCGGCATCATCACAGCAATGCAAGTAGTAATAATAGCAACAGTGATCGACGTAGCAGTGTCACCAGTGAAACCAGCAGCAGTAATAGTAGCCAAGATGTTTCAGGTACCAGCACTACTTCTGCAACAGTGATCAAAAGTATGGAGGCAACAAAACACGAGTATCTTCCTGCAACAACCGACAACACAGGGGCATTGCTTGGGGGAGTCCTTATTCGACGTGCTGTTCGTCCTAGCATGATGGAAACCATGACCAACAACAACACTGATACAACTACATCTTACAAGGAGGAATCTAAAAAGAGTGATTCATCATCATCATCATCATCCAAGAATAACACCACAACCATTGATACAGCATTGACATCCATGACAACCCAAGAACGATGGACACCACCACCCATCATGTCACCAGAAAGTCTTTATGACGATGGCAAGATACCCTTTTCTTCTACACCTACATCACCAAGTACCAACAATCGCAACCTATTCAAGCTCAAAAAGAGCAACAGTCATTCATCATCATCCACTCCTTCTCTTTTTCATTTCAAACGATTTGGCAGTAAACACGAGCTTGATCCATCCGACAATGCCAAGCTAGTATCCCCACCACCTCCTGTATCCTTTGAAGAAAATCCTGAAACGTAGGTGGTGACACATGCACACACACACAGACAAAGCCCCTTAGGATATCAAATTAACCAATGTGCAACACACAAAACTTTGTATTTATAGGGATTGCTATGGATTCCGCAAAGCATCACAATGGGTTACTCTTGAAGATCATCATGCTCATGAAGAAAGCTATCAAAGTGTATTGGAAAGGCGATTAAGCAAATGGGAACAATTGCTCAAGGATCATGAGTCTCGGTTACCAGAACGATGTTCCAAAGGTAAGGGATCTTTTTAACAATACAACAGAAATCTTATTTCTCCTAAATAGTGAAACGCTACATCCGCAAGGGAGTTCCTGCTCATCTTCGAGGAAGAGTAAGTGCACATACATTGGAGGGGGGGGGGCTTGTTACAAAGAGGAGACTTTTTGTTGGGGAGGAATTTGAATCACTTCATATATCTGACTTGCTCCTTGTTAACCAGGTATGGCTACACTATAGCGGAGCGGAAGCCAAGATGGACTCCAACCCCGGGGTGTATGAAAAGTTCCTTGAAAAAGCTGAAGCCATGGGCGACACCAACGAGTTTGCTGATATTATTGCACGTGATCTACATCGTACTTTTCCAGACAACATTCAATTTAGAACATCATCTTCATTCAACAACAACAACAATCATCATCATCATGCATCCATGGGTAGTACAGCTGCATTACATTCACCTGCTATCATTGGCGCATTACGAAGAGTCCTTTCTGCATTTTCAATCTACAGTCCTTCTATTGGCTATTGTCAATCATTGAACTACATTGTCGGCATGCTCTTACTTTTCATGAAGGAAGAAGAAGCTTTTTGGACTCTTGTCACTATTGTACAAAACTTGTTACCAGCTGGTGTTTATGATGTGACAATGGAAGGATCCAATATTGATCAAACAGTCCTTATGATGCTGATCTGGGAACGAATGCCTCATTTGTGGAACAAGCTGTCAGACAAGTCTTCATTTTGGGATTCTGCCGCTGATAGTGCATCTATGCCAACAATCACTCTTGTCACCAATCACTGGTTTCTCACCTTGTTTATCAATATTCTTCCGATCGAGGCAAGTTTTAATGATTTGCATGGTAGATCAATGACTTACCTTTTTGCACAGACTGTATTGCGTGTCTGGGATTGTTTCTTTTAGTAAGTGTCATCTTTTCTTTCACTTTTTGATGTGATTTGGATGCTTACAAGCTTTATGTTTATAGTGAAGGATCCAGTGCTTTATTCCGTGTGGCATTGACATTGTTCAAGATGAGTGAAAACTTAATCATGTCTCTCAAGGATTCTTTGGAGATCTTTCAGGTGATACAGGTAATGTATAAGCTGTGGTGTAACAACGTGGATGTCGCGTGAGAGGGTTTATTTGACAAGCAGATGCATTGACTGACATTTATACGTCATCCTCGTGCAGAATATGCCAAAACGGATCATTGACTGCCAAATGTTGATGGAGGTAAGTTTAGCACATGTTGATGATTTGCATTGATCGCTCACTTTTAGATCTTCAATCTCTCTAGAACACTTTCCAAAGATATGGATCACTTACACACGTGACGCATGAAGATCTTGAAAGACGACGAGAGATGTGTCGTGATCGTCGACGCTCAGGACGTATTCCAACTAGTTCAAAATCACGCACATTGCCACGATGGAAGCTTAGAGCCAAGTAAACACGACTATTCCTCCACCTACCACTTTCATCATTGATACCCAACTTCTTATCTACTTTACCATTCTTCTGTTGTTGTACAACAGTCATTTATTCGCCACCTTACATAGTAATTTGCACACAACTTTTTGTATCTTTTTCACTTGCAAGCACTCTTCATGGTAGTAGCCGATTCATCATTTTGCATCCGCACATATTACACACATCCAATATAGCATTCTTTGAAAGAGAGTAACAATGAAAACTCATCCTATTTATTGTCTTTTTCAATGTCAGCTTCTAATCTCTTGATTGCATCACGCATCTTTTGCTTCCAATTCTCATCTCGCTTGCTGATGACGATATTGGGACCTGTATCCTCTGTATCCTCGATAATGACATTTTGGCGCTCTTCCCATACTTCGATTCTCGGGTGGATGTTACAATGATACCTTTCTACAACACGTTCTGCTTGTTCATTTGACACATTAGGATCATCACCAGATTTCTCTGCTTCCTCTTCAGAATGTGGATTAGATTTGTCATGTCTTTGATCTTCACTAGTGGATTTTGTAGCTTGATTGTCTGGGTATTGATTTTGCATATACGACGAGCCACTTAAACTGGATTCAGAATGAGCTTGTCGTGGATGGAGTGGTTCAAGGAATCGGATATTGGAACCACTTTGTGATTCACTGGTTGAATGTCCTTCTGTTGATGGTTTAAGCTGATTACTACTAGATTCGCCTTCCATTTGTGCAGCTGCTTCTTGCTCTTCAGCTTGCTCATCCTCTTCATCATGTGGCAAATAGTCCTCTTCAGCATCTTCCATATCCACTGTTGTGTGCTCAAATGATGGCTGTTGCTGATCTTCTTCCACTTGTGTTCTTTTACGTCTCTTTCCAAGCATATTGATAAGGGTATTGCGTTGTGTTTCATCAAGATCATGTGTACTACGTCGCCATTTGAGTCGTTGACTGCCTGTGCTGCTGGCAATGGATAATGTACGTGTGCGAATACGTTTGCCAAGTTGGAAAAGTGGAATGGTGGATCCATGTACAAGTGTGGATGCAAGCACTACAAATAATACCACAGGACCAATAAGATCCACAATGATTGGGAATTCAGCTTCATCTTCATAGACTTTTTCCATTTGTTCTTTGGCAATGGTGGATAAAAAGACTGCACCAACACCCATAGGACCAAACCAACCACTAAAAGTAGCTTCTCTATATGTCTTCATAGCCGGCATGATAGGTTTCAGTGCGATTACAATAGGCATTCGCCTGCAGAAAAGGATAAGAATAGCAATCACTACAAGACGCCAAGGTGACAGACCAAGTGCAGAATTGCCAAATTCACGCCATGGCTTGTGTAGAACCAAATTAGTATTAATACAAAGCATATGTAAGACTTCACACTTACAATGATGGTTCCAATGTACACAAACACTGACAAATTGAGCAGCATATCAATGACTTCTTGGAAATGAGCTTCTTCAGTTTCTTGCCTAAACCAGTCATCCCATGAAAATGCATTGCCTGCTGCAAAACATGCTAGCACATCATCACTTCCTGAAAATCCAGTCATGCTCATAAGGAACAGCTACATACATAGTATTTGTAACACACACATCAGTGTCATGCCGACATCCTGTCAATACATTTCACATCATAAAGCTTTACTTACAGCAAGTGCAATTGCAAATGATAAGAATGAAGGCTTGTCAATGAGACGACTAGATGGCCAAAGATGAATGAGAAGACTTATAACTCTTGTATCAAGATGTACATGTTCTTACTTTCTTTCAGACCACTGCAAAATCTTTCTTGCTGCGTAGCCAACAACGATCCCAATAACGACTGATAATGCAATTTGGAAGAGGCATGTTTCGTATATCCATTTGCCAATAGCTTTGCCTGTGCCTGGTTCACCAAGAAGGAAAATGGCAAGAAACAGGAATGGAAATCCCATACCATCATTTCCACCACTGAAAGAGAATGTCATTTTCCATCCAGTTTTATATAGCAGATAGATTGCAATTACCTTTCAGCAGCCAATGCATTGCGAATGTGTGATGGAACATGCTTTTCCGCAAATCGACCCTTGACAACTGAATTGGCTAATACCTAATGTTATAAGCATACATGCTTGTTAGAACCATATGGATGATTTATCCTTGTCATTGAGAATGAGTACGTTACTGGATCAGTGGGTGTGACACATGCTGCAATCACAAGAGAATTCAGCTATCCATCATGTTGATGAGATACAAGATTTCTGCCTTAACACATTGCGAACTTACATAGTCAAGAGGAGGAATGAGTGCCCATATGAAAAGTCCGCTAACTAACCACATAAATATCATCACTGGGAACATGAGCACCATGAATGTTGCCCATTCTTTCTTCAGGTAATGTCTATGATAATAGCAAGGTGAATACACATAACATATACAAAAGAATAGCATTGCTTACTTTGGCAACTCGATTCCTACAGCCATGACCTGCATATACACATGAGTATCATCACTTTCATCGTGAATTGAGCATGTGGAAATACCTGGATAGCAATGACGCACCGAGTTATTTGTTTGGTGATCTCATTCATGTCATCCCAAGAATAAGGATCAATCCCATTGGCTACGAGTGGCCCAGCAATGATACCAACGACAAGTGCCACAACTAAAAACATGCATTATCATGAACACATGCTATTTGGATTGATCACTGTAGACTTACATGCTTCAGATATAAACAACTTCTCTTTTACAAAGATCGATACATATCCAAAAATGACGATAAAGCCACTGATGATGGCAATAGCAATAGTGAATTGGGAGAATTCACCTGGTATCAATTCGACAGTCATGTGGACAGCCGATGTATCTCTATATATCTCAATCTAGTGTGCGTATCAAAGAGAGCGTGATATGACAGGAATGTATAATACAACGACTAAAGAAGAGAAGAAACAAGAAAAGGAAAAATGGAAATGTATGTCCTCGGTCAAAAAAACAAAAGCCGACAGCAACTGAAACTAGACATTCATGCGGCTCAATAGCTTTTTCATTATATCCAAAAAGGAATCACATACCAATGACATCAAGTGGAATCAGGGATTGACACATGTTGACTACTACTATTACCATCATCACATGATACACATTGTTATGAAGAAACTTTTGTAAATGCAATTCTTGATACAAATGAGAGCGAGAGAGCGGATGAAAGAAAATATAACATAAAGAAAACAGGATGGTGATTGAGTGAGAGATAGATAGAGCGTGGGATGATGTGTGATCAAAACATCTAATACTACGAGCGAAAACAACGACAACAATGGTAGGCTTTACAAGATTACTCCTTTTCCTTCTTTGACTTCTTCTTTTCCTTCTTGTCCTTTTTATCCTTCTTTTCCTTCTTTGCCTTCTTAGCCTTGGGTTGCTCATCTTCTTCAGCTTCAGCAGGCTTCTCCTCTTCCTCTGCTTTTCGCTTCTTGGAAGGTTCTTCTGGTGGTGATACAGGAGCAGATTCAGTCATGACAGCATCATTCTCGGCATTGTATGTGCTGGATTTGTTGAATTGGAACTTTTCTTGCTTGAAGGATGACTTGTCACGGTTGACACGAGCATTGGCACGGTTTTCAAGCATACGAATACGAGTTTCAACCTTGGTACGTCCCTCAATACCAACATCAGCATTCTCAGTTTCACCAAGAGCATCGACTCTAAGGGCAATAGCAGACTTGGTAGCAAGCATACGAGCAATCTTTGCCTTGGATTTTGGAGCAGCTTGGCCAATCAATGAAGCGTGATAGATCAAACCATACTTTGGAGTGTTGTGCTTGGTCTTCAATGCACGGAAAAGTGCCTTTTCAGCACCCAAGATCTGAATGGTGGATGCAGGTTGCTTGGCAAGATTCATCAAAGAGCCGGCATGAGCAATCAAACGAGCACCAACAAGTTCACCAACAAGAGTAGTAAGATTGGGAGCAATAGCTATAATGATACAATGTGTAAGTCATCATCATCATCATCAAACAACCATGCTACTTGTCAACTTACCATTCATACGATTCTTGAGATATTCGTAAAGCTGAGCACGGTATTCAGAAACATTGATGACTTGGTCACAAAGACAATGGATGTTCTCAATATCCTCATCAGAAATCTCGGTACCCATGGAAATCTCAGCAGCATCCTTGACTTCAGCTTCAAGTTCTTCAGGCAAAATGCTTGAAAGATCAGTGCTTTGAGCATTGGTGCGGAAACCCATAGCCTTGACCACCTTGGCATAAGCAAGATTGTCGACAATAATCTTGCCCATTTCAGGGAAATGCCAGCCATACCATTCCTTGACACGCATAGAATAGGTGTTGAGCTCTTTGTCAAGATCATCCAATAAACCAATAGCTTGAACAATCATGGTGTCCACTTTGTCAGGGCTGAACTTGAGTTTGTAGCGAGAAAGTGAATGCGACAAACCAAGTGACATGGCGTTCAAATCGTGATGCGAAAGGCCTGATACAAGAGACTCGAATTGTTCACGAATACCACGGTACAAATCCATCACAGTTGAATCAGATACAACGTTAATGCCGAGCTTCTTGTTGACAGCACTACCTATTTACAACATGTCAATGATCCATCTAAACACATTCACTGTTAAAAGAAACCTTACCAAGCTTGGGATCGCCAACAACAAGTTTCTCCTTCTTCATTTCCTTTTCAGAGATCTCGCTCGACAAGAACTTCTTGAGATTCTTGGGTATCTTGCCCTCGACAATACCAGTCACTGCAGACAAAGCATCGGTAGTGTTCTCAAATTTGGAAAAGGCCTTGAGCTTGACACTAGGTGAAATGTCAGATCCAAGTGACAAAGAGGTAGATTCAATAGAATACGTTACGTTTGATTGGCCTTCTCGGCAGTTTCAAAGTGCTTCCAGATGTCATCAGGCTTCTCCAACTTGCCGTCATCGACTAGCTTAAAGAGAGCATAACCTGCAGCGGTTTCGTAGAGGACGAGCATACTCGAAAGGTGGTGGTGCTATGGAATAAGTTGACAAGCGCTCAAGAATGGTCCTCCCGCCCACCTGTTGCCAGAAAAAATATTGCCTGTCAAGCCACCCATTTCGAAAATCGTCACACAGCCAGCTGTGCTGCATGTCGCTCTTGTTGAATCTCATGTTGCACTGACTTTGGAATTTATGCCACAGCAATAGACATTAGTTGTATTGGAATAAAGAAAGTGGTATTGGTCATAGAGTCATGATTCATGATAGAACAAGTCATTGTTGCTTCAATAAACATCATAACATGTTGCCTAAGAAGGAATTGGGGTCATTATGTATACGCTGCATGTATATCAGAACGCGTCTATCACCTTGCAATGGCCAAACATTTTCCAGGTTACAACTTGGATATCACATGGCAGTTTTGGCTGCATCCATACTGGTTGTTGCATTAAACAGCTGGCCTGTGCCAAGTGTTACATTCTGCTGCTAGTACTTATATGCATCATCATGATAGTTTTCAGCAATGATCTAAAAGAAAAGGTGCCACAAGCCAATAAACTGGTATCCATATGTGCTATTGTATGCCTTGACATGAATCAAGTACCAAATCAATGTGTGGAAATGAAGCAAAAGCAAGTCCAGTATCCATGTGCAGAGCATTTTGCTTCACACGGTTGGTTTGCAAAGTGTGCGGACTGTCGGGATCTGGATGCAAGATGAGAATGATTTTCACACACCTGTATGGCAGGTTCTCAACATTATTCCTGCATAAGCTACGTAATATCTCACTCTTACTTTCTCTCACTCCCATATCATTGGGAACTGATGACCAAACTCAATGCTGCACCCATGTTCACACGCACCATATCCTTCTTCAAAACAGGCATTCTTCTTGTTTCTCTTTTCAAAATACAATCATCCCCATACGATACACGTCATAATGAAACACGAGGGACAATGACAGGTGCGTGATGGAAGACAAAGAATGAGGATTTTGTGGATTCACGGGGTGCTAGTCGTCGATCATCCTATTCATGTGCTGTTCATGATAGAGCATGACTTCTTTTTGATAAGCTTAATGCTTTAAATGACATTATACTTCCGCGCTGCTGCTGACATTAGTGCATTTTAAAGTTTTTGATTGCATTTGATGAGAATCAAGCATCATTGGTGACTCTTGTAAACAAGATGAAAGGACAAATGACAATTGCACTACATGTAAGCAGGGTCTAATCCACCCTTGCGAATAGCTGTATGTGCTTTGACAGTGACTAGAGTGAAGGATTACATAATATGAAGCAGATTTTGTGAATATGATCCATGCAGCTTGCTCACATAAGAAAAGTAACACAAAAAGACATGTGGGGAGTACCATTCGTTTGGCTTTCGACTCAGCCAGTTCCCAGTTATTCTCATATCTTGGTGTGATGAGAATTGATGATGCACAAGCAAGATGCGCGGAGCGTTCACGATAGGCTAGCAAAGTGTGCACGTGGTTACCCAAGCACATTCTTGCTGATTTGCCACCGTCCATCTTCACCATTGACCTAAAAAGAAAGAAGAATACACATACAAGCCTTGAATGATGTGAAAGGATGATGAAGAATATTTTATACACATGGCTATTGAAAGTAAAAAGGGGCAATGAACATGACTAAAGTAGTAAAAATGGTAAGTTATGAAGAGGATGCTGATGATGAATGCTGCAACGATGCCAATTCACGGTGTAGCTGATCCTTTTCTTGTGTCCATTGTGTTTCACGTTCACGTAGTGTTGCTATATACTCCAAGGCTAAAAGATTCGCACATGTATGAAGTGAGTGTGAGAAAACAACAACAGATGCCCTGCATTGTGCTCATGTTTACCTTTACTCAAAATTTCCCACTTGCTTGTTTTGAGCCCCTTTTCCACTGGCAGGATATCACGCAACTCGTCAAACAAGTCATTCATCTCTTTACGTCGTTTACGTTCAGCAAGCTTGTGGCTAATGCGTAACTCTGGTGATCTTGAATATGCAGATGATGATGATCCTGCTCGTTCTCTTGTAATTTGCTCACTTTCATCATCTGGCTGTCTCATTCTTGCAAGACTTGAACGACGTAATGAAGGAGTGACAACTCCACTACCACCATTTTGTCTTGGATTGTATCTTGCACTTGATGTGATGGCAACAGAATGTCTACGCATGTTGTCCACTGGTGATGTGATAGCTGGATGCTGATGATGAGATGATACAGGCTCATCAAGCCACATAGCATTAGAAGAAGATGATGATGATTCATTGTTTCCTGTAGTGGGTGACATTGACATTTCAGTGTCATTGCTGTTTTCCCTGAATCGTGTGATTTGTGATATAGATGGAAGAGAATCTCGTCTCCAAGGTTCCAAGTTACCACCATTGTTGGTAACAGTGGTATTATGCAGTGGTGATGGTGGAGATTGCTGTTGTGATGGTGGAGGAAGTGTGTTTGCAGGGAAGCGTGATAATGAATCATTTTCAGGTGAGCGGTATTGATATTGGTATTGAAAAGAAGGAGAACGATGGCGATGTGGTGGTGATGAAGGTGAACTGCTTGTGTTGGCAGTTGTAGTTGTTGCTGTGCTAACAATACTTGCTAATGAACTTCTCCTAGAATCGGATGCAACAACGGCTCGGTAGTCAGGTTGGGAATAAGGATGATGGCGGAATGATGGAAGTGGATGCAATGACCTTGATGCAGGATCTAGTGAAGCTCGACGAGAAGATGATAATGAAGGTGATGCTCTTGCAACAAGAGGAGGTGGTGGTGATGAGTTATGTTGATGAAGATCTGATGAAGAAGGAATACGAGCATGGGGAGTTGGTGGTGTTGTGGAAGATGGAAAATGGTTTGTAAGTAGCATAGTTACAAAGAGAAAAGAGGTAAAAAGACGCTGCAAAATGTACAAGAGCCGCATTTTGTTTGTGTAGACTCCGCGTCGCAAATCGTTAGCACGTGCTGCTATCTCCAAGCGCCACATGGCCGGATCCTCCCCCCTTGTAATCACTCTCTTTACTCTTTTCTCTCCTCATTTCCTCCGCTCATCATCACTGAATTAAGCTGCAACCTTTATATAATCATTACTTATGCATCAGGGGTAAACATAAGCTCATAAAGAAAGAAAATGTCTATACACACTTTGTCGATCATAGTTGATAAGATAATGCTTTCACTTATTTGACTCTTAACTTGTTTTATTGACAGTGTGATGCAGCTCCAGGAATGGCCATGGTGCACATCTCCCTTTGTGTGATGTTTATGTATGACAGAAGCACGTGTTTCATGCTCGTTAACCCATCGTCTCGACCCACCACATGTGTCAAAACCTTGTCCCGGTTTTGGCAAACATCCACGAGTAAAGCATATGTTTTTGAGTGAAGCAGAGATTCATATATCTCCGTCAAGTATAACTCAACTGTGGCGGGATTATGCAGCATTAATGTGCTCTTTCTTTAAACACTTTTCCGCGCAAAATAAGCCCTGTGGCAAACAGATGGCCCATTCTCCATTGTAAAAGGAGACTGTATGTACAAGAAAGGAAACTGACACATTTTTGTCCAAAGGCACGAGTAGTTGGTCCATGTCGCAATTAAGGGGAACTTTCCATAATCTCTCTCTTTATTGTCTCTACTATGCCCTGGCATATCATGTGCACATACATTGCATCTCTGATGGCTTGTAAAAGCATTTTTAGAGACCCATGAAGAGAATACGCCAACATTGGGTCATGACCAATATCGGGTGCAGCACATGTTTGGCACATGTGTTCTCATTATCACTGCAGCTACTATGTGCTACATCAACCATTTAACACTATGCAGCAACCTATCTCATATCGCCATATGCTGTATCCAAACTTTGTATGCCTACAAGGATATGCATCTAAGCACATGCACATATACATTTGACCAACAGCTGTCATCCCCTCTACCATTACGTAACACAGGCTTTCATGCAGTATAGTGCTTTACTATAGCCACGATATGACGATCCCAACACCCGATATTCATTGGCTGACGCATACATGTTTTATCGCCTTGATCCCTATAGTGATGCGTATCACATATTGCTTTCATCTTTTTGAAGTATAACAAGAAGCATTGCCTATGAATACTAGATTGATGTTAGTTCAGAGGAAAATCTATGAGTGAAATGGATGAATTGATACAAATTGCATTGAAGGAAAGTCTCTCTTGTTGATGGCATGATATAAGATGCATAAGACATGCCGAAAATGACATCAGTATCAGGAATCAATGTCTTTTCCTTTTACACATTAGATCCAGGTACATGTAAGAGTAATCTGAAGGGTGGATGTAATATGAAACTGCAGCAATGATAGCAAAAAACGACGTCATTGCTCACTTGAGATACGTGAAATCACTCATAGCAAGAATGCATCCCAATCTTTAGCTTCCATAAGAGAAGGATCGACCAAGAAATGATGACTGAAAGGACTTGATGCTCTATATTGGACGCAGATGGTGATTTCACACCACACCATATCTGGACAACTATTTACATATCCGAAAGGCAGCTCATGATTTTGATCTTCAGCGATTCAAGCACAAACGTCTTCCTTGATGTCCGCATCACTGTGGTTCATTCTCATAACAATGAAGGTGACACAGGTTTTCATGCACGAAACAACATATCTTTTTACATATGCGATTGCACTAGAAGAATCATGCTATATAATACGTCTATGCTACAATGTCTTCTAGTGACTAAAAGTAAAGAGCAATGATGATCAGGTATCAATTTCTTTTGCTTTTGAATAAGAAGCCATAGCAATATCAAGGCTTCATCGGCATAAAAGTTGGTTCATGCAAGTGGATGGATGTAAGCAAACTTAGTAGCAATGAGCATATGATCTCATTACCAGGCATCAGTCTCGGTTCCACGAGTGCCAGTCTTCCAATCTATCGGTAGCAATCATTGACAAGCTATTTGAAGAAGACGTGATACACAGGATGGTCATCTGTGGGAATGAAATATAGATGAGCCTGTTATACTGGGTGAATTTTGTTACATTCTCAGCAATATGAATCAGATACTTTCACTGGAGCACACATTTAGCATGTGGATCATGCGATTTTATGTACTCTAGCAAGTTTAACCGAGGAAGCTTCTCAATAATGAGCATTCACCTTGAAATAACACTATAACAAAGATTCGATCTCCCTTTACTGCCCTGCCCTTTTTTATATTCTCACTTAGTAAGCAAGTCCCCAATTTTGCCGGTTGATTTGTCAGTGAATGTTACAAGGTAATTTCAATAGCAGCAAGCTTTATTGTTTGCTTTTCATGATAAAGACAATGATCATCCAAAGTAACTGTAGGAATGTGGGGAATTGGTACCTGAGAAGATGAGTTGCCAAATCCAATGATGGCTTAAATGTGACGCCTAGCAATTTGTGTTTGACCCGGTTCGGTCCGGCGGCTATAGAGAGAGACAAAGGTATATTCTGAGTTGTAACTTACCCCACCTTTTGACTTTGTACGTGTGATATGTGTAATTTTTCCGTGGGTAGGCAAGAAAAGGCAAGACCAAGTAAAGACATGTTGTTTTGCGTACAAAGTATCACATTTTCACAGAAGAAGAGGATAGTCGAGAAACAAATGATGTTTTAGAAGCAGCAGGTTTCATGAGAAAACTCATCATTTAGCTTGTATATCGGGAGACAGTAAAAGCTATTTGTATCCCAGCAGGTATATCTCGACGGGGGTAGTGCTAACACACACCAGCACTGATGTATTGTTAATGTGTCACATACCAGACAGCCGCACCTTAATCGAGACACACATCACACACCGATAAAACTTGGACTCGGCTCTTTTATTTGCGTTCCTTTTCAACTTTTCAGTTACTTCCAATTCTACATTACTACAATGTCGACTGCTGCAGCTTCTCCTTTGCCTTCATGGCTCGCTTGGTACCTTGCTCAACTTGCTGCCAATCCTCTTCGCACCAAGGCCATCACCAACAGTATCTTGGCTTTCAACCAGGAAGCTGCTGCTCAAAAGTTGTCTGGTAGCAAGAAGATTGATAAGCGTGTGTTCCAAATGGCTGCTTATGGTAACTATCATTGGGGAGCAACAGGACAACTATGCAGCTTTGTCATGACAATGTATCTAACTCTAATTCATATTCCACTAGGTCTTCTCATTGCTGGTCCCTTGAATCACTTGTTGTATGAGATTATGGGCAAGTTGCTCGCTGGTAAGCCTGCTAAGCAAGCAAAGATTGGTCAATTGCTCTTCAGCAACTTTATCATCTCTCCTACCATGAATTCCAGTAAGTACACAAAACAAGGCGGATTGTGGAATAAAAGATGACTGATGGTGGGAATAATAGTCTATATCAGTGTCATGACCATCCTTGCTGGTGCTCGTTCTTTTGACGAAGTCAAGAAGGCATGGAAGAATGGTATCTTGTCCATGCAAAAGGTTTCATGGTGTGTCTCCCCTTGCACTATGATCTTTGCTCAGAACTTTATTCCCCAATTCGCTTGGGTGCCTTTCTTCAACTTGACTGCCTTTGGTAAGTGTCTGGATAAGGTTATGAATTGGAACAATGGGACAAGTTCTTAACTCTTTCTTTATAGTCGTTGGCACCTACTTGAACACCATGATCAAGAAGAAGCGTATTGAAGCTGCCAAAAAGGAGGGCAAGGAGCAGTAAATCCACTCCCACATCCTATATATTCAACATGCCCATATATACACAACTGGCCTTCCCCTTTATCCCCTTCACCGTTATCCAATCATCTCCCTTCAGCGAGTGAATCCCTCATTATCACATGGTCTTAATGGCAGGTCCAAATAGTATTATACATAAGAGATTGTATTTAAACCAGAAAACACTTTTGCATAAACTATGTGCTATCAATTGTAACAATCCAGGATGTTACGGTCATCATCAGGATTTTTGGGATCAAGTGACATTGTCATCATGGCAGTATTGATATCAAGAGCTTCTTGGAATATATGTTCAGGATCGAGTGCACCTTGTAACTTTTCCATATCCAATCGACCAAGTACATTGATAAATTCTTGTTCTTTACTGGGAGTCTCATCGAATGCTCGTTTGTGTTCGCCTTTCTGCATGGAAACATGAGGATAATCCCGCAAGATTTGTTGTATGACATCATATGCTTGTGCTCGTACTCGACGTTGGGTATCTTTTGTCTATGTCATATGTCAATCCTTGATCTATCTATATTCCCTTTTATCCTAAACAACATACCGCTTCAATAATCCAGTGATCTCCTTTGATCATGAAAAAGATAGGCTGGGATTCGATTGTCATGGCAGTGTCCACATCTTCAATACGAGTACGCTTTTGCTGTGTGCTTTCATGCAAATGCAGTTTCCAGAATGCATAAAGTACTTGTAACATACGCATGATCACATCTGAATCTGGATCGTCCATTAGTTTGGAAACAATAGTAGGGCTATTGTGAGAAGAAACATGCATCAGTATCATCTTTAATATCTTCATTTTGACACTCACTTGAGAGAAGTTTGCTCTGTAGATGATGTTGATTCAATTGTCATGCCTTCACAGGATCGATTGGTCACAAGACAACAAATCGCATCCAAAGCTGCTCGACGTACAAATGCTTCAGTGTCGTATAAAAACCTCGGTAGTTGTGATGCTACTTCACGAATGCGTTGATGCTGCTGAATAAAATACCATCCATCTTTGCTCCGCATGAAATTCTGTATGATAAAGTTAGCAGCAGCTCAGACAGAATCCACGCCTAGTGGTTTACCTGCAACACGTCCAGCGCTGTTGCTCTGACATAAGGCTCTTTGTCATTGATACATCGTAAAACCATAAAGGGTAGCTTATGCTCCAATGCGAAAGTCATCTTGAATTCGGATCGTGGCTAAACAAGTCCAGATATCATCAGTTACAGCCTTGAATTGCAATATCCACATACTCACTGGCTTGAAAAGATTCCCAATGAATTCAATAGCCGAATCTCGTACATCCCATTCTTGATTCACCAACATCAGCTCAAGTGCCATAATAAAGGATCCTGCAACAGCCTAAAGTATTCCTTGTATTAGATCATGTCATTTTTGGATGTTGTATATCATTACCTGATCCATCATCAAAGTTCCTAACTTGTCATGAGCCATAAGTTCTTGAAACGTTTCCAAAACAAGTGCTGCGCTTCTACCACCCATGATCTTCTCATTAAGCAACCATAGCAGCTTTTGCATTGTCTAACATTCAGGAATGTGGATCAGAAATTGAATAACCAACATAGCCGTTTCTTTTACCTTTGAAACTATATCCACCGAATCAGCATTGGCAAAGTTGTGAAAGAGCGTAAAGATAAGTTTCAATGCCAGCTTGAGAACACGTTGATCCGATGACAGCTCGCTTTTCTCTAAAACGCCTTCAACAGCATCAAGGGTGGTGCTCTATATCACAGTAAGTCATAACTCATGTCATAAATATACCAACACATACTGTGGATAGCTCAGGAAACTTGGATAGCAACGTGTTCAGTATCCGTAAGATGACTTGGATGATACTTTTACGCGAATGAAGTGTCCTGACATTGTTGAGTAATAAAGTCTAACTCAATGAAGGAAATAAGCAAATCATCTCTTTGTCATGTGATAGGTAGGCAGTACCGTTTGGTTGTTTGCTGATGATGATAATGAAGGTGATGCACATGCTGTAAGCAAATCCAGCATTTCCTGATGTAAAGTGGCGACTTGTGAGGATCCAGCACTTGCAAATCTTGTGAGCAAAGGAAGTGTTGCTTCTTTCAGGGACACAGAAGTAAGGACGTTGGCAAGTTTGGATGGGCCATCCATCATCTTTGCAGATTCATCCACCATATACTGATAAGCTATAAAGTGATTGTCTGAGTAAATGAGTATAAAGGGCAATCTTCACATGTACCTTTCTTTATCCCTGTATCGCCATCAATATCTGCTGACTCGTTTTCCAGCAATAATGACAATGGAGAAGGGACCCATTCAAACATCACAGTTAAGATCTCCAAAGTCTTGAGAGATGACATACGATTGTTCACGTGGATCAATGGCAGTAGATTGCTCAACTATAATGTGACAAGCTGATTAGACGCATATCCAATGTTGATTTCTGATCCTAACCTACCAATTGCTCTTGTAACATGTAATTCAAAGCAGCTTCTGATCTTGAATCCACCATCACCCAGCAGAATTCGAGTGCGGATAATAAAAGTCTCACATTGGTGTCTCGTTGCTTAATGATATCATTGATGCGTGATGTGGGATTGATCATTTGATATAGTCTTGATGAGCTGTGCTTCTCAATCACTAATCGAAATGTCGTGCAACTCTCTGCCACCACCTAGACATGTCTAATTAGTAATCCTTGTCTTTCATCCTACTTTACACTTACATAAAGACTTGTATCTGTAAATCCTTGCTGAATGCCATCTGTTACAGCTTTATGATTGATGATCCTATATCAGGCATTGTTAATCCCTATGAAAGTGTCATTATTTATCATTGCTTACCAATCCACGGCTGGTTCGCTTGATAAAAAGTTGCGACATATCTCCAAACTTGCACATCGCATAGCTGGCTCTTCAGACTGTAATCCTTCCATGATATGATCCAATGTTGTCGGGTATGTCGTTTGCAATCTTTGAAAGATAACTGGATAACGTGATACAATGCTGCCTAGTAATCGAAAGCATAGAGCACGCACGCGATAGTCTTGTTCAGGTTGTTCACAAGTCTTTTTTGATATAAATATACGAAGCAAATAAACGCGTATGAGAAGTCGTGCACCAATTGTCAAGGCCGATCTAGAGGCGAACCTGATTCAAGACGTCAAGAGCGTTCAACGATTCGAGTTGTTCCAAAGTGCTTTTGCTGATGACACCGTCGAGGAAAGAGAACACCTTTTCATATAGTGTGTCGTCAACTTCTCTTGAAATGTGTGGGATCGCTTGAAACACGTTACTGGCATGTGTGAATTCGTCCTCCATTGTCGTGCAAAGGTAGAACAAAAGGGTCGGATGCACAATGACATTTTCCCTTCTGCCATTTTCTATGCACTGACCCAATTGTCGGGCTTGGTATTCAGTTGAACACAACAATTTCACCCTGAAGCAAACCAACAATGTACCTTCTTCATTATCCTACTTTGACTTTTGATTGTTTGATCTAAATCTCTTGAAAGCAATTCATGATTTATACTGAAGGACATATAGCATGAGCTACTTTGATCCCAATCCCTTTTGAAATAGTCATTCATTTTCAATGCTAAGCATGTGGCCAATGTCTTCTATGCGTAACCAAGGTACCTTAAATGCGTCTCCGCTGGTGCCACGAGCTTGCTGCGCAATAGCAATTAAGAAGCGCCGCTATCTGTTTCTCTTTCTTTTCTAACTTGATTGTTTGTCTATATAACTGCCTTATTCTTGAACCATTGGATCATACCATACACAATACCAATGACCAATCCTACCTGTTGCTGTTGCTTTAGCTTAAGGTGAGTAATCAAATCCAACAATGCTGAAATACTCTAACTTTCTTTGTGCCATAGGACTGCAGCATTGTTGCAAATAGTCGCCAATATAATCTTCAACATGTTTTCTTTGTGTTCTAGTACAAGGAGAGCATGGGATGCCTATAATGCAGGAGATTTTCAATTGTCTTCACTCCGAGTTATGCCATTCGTCTGCCTGGCAATGTTGATCTTTGGTTTTATTGGAGCATGGAAGGTAAGCCTAGGACATCGGTGTCTTTTGTCGATTAAGGCTTTTGATACTTATAATGTGATCTATTTTCATGTAGCGCAAGGCAGACTATATCCGGATAAGTGCACTGTTCGAGCTGACAATGTTCATCTATCACGCTGGAGACCTGCTTTACTACTTTATGACTATGAATGTGGGAGATCTTTGTAAAGAACATTATGCAGACAAGACAAAGGATGCTTATGATATCGCCAGTATGGAACAGTTCTGTGAATCACCTCTATTCTTTTACTTTTTCATTATTGTCTTTGTATGTACGATGGGACCTATGATTACACTGGATGTAAGTATATTATGATTGATACGATGCTGGTTTTGACTCCAATTGACAATATCCTCCTTAACATTATAGCTTATATTGGTGATTACACTCTACCGATATGCGTTATTCATCACCAACCAAGAATACAGCGAACAACAACGATATGCTTTTTCCAATGAAAAGACAGAAGGTGTAAGCTCTGCATCACTGACCACCCGGATCTTTCTGCGCAAGAGAACAAACCAGTCTATTGCTGATAATCAAGCGAGTCAAGTTACAGTCTAAACATATAGTCTACATAATACATTCTTGATGAAACTATCAATATATCAAAAAGATGTGATTCCCATTTCCCATGATGCAATAGACCAATGTACAAGACATACACCTTTTGCTGCATTCGATGTGTATTCATTCATTTCATTGTAAGTGTATGTGCTACTTGGATGGCAGAATGGATGCTAACAGGATCATGCATGATATCGATGCATGATTATCACACAACATCAAACATCATTTCATTGTATTCATAACATGAAAGACCATGGATGAAGTAGTAAAGAAAGTGGAGTCCAAGTAATGGAGTACGTGTGTGTTTATTAATGCACGTGTGCACTAAAAGATTGCCATGATGCATTATTTGGTCCCCTTACAAATATATCCCTTTTTACATGCCGAATTGAGCAATGGGGATCTAGCATACTCTCGAAGTAACACGTATATGGTGTTGTGTGAATGAAAAGGGCTGACTGCGACAGCAAGGCTGACAAAAAGCACCAATCGTTAATGACGTATTTGTAAATCTCCGCTTACCGCACACCGGACACATCTTACGTGGCCTGTGATCGCATATAAGAGAATTCCCTTCCTGCAGCTCGCACCAAGTCTTTTTCAACTCTTTCAATATGTCTTCTGACGAACACAAATCTAAGCTTCAGTAAGTTGCTATTTCTTTATTCTTTGGGTGGCATTGAGCTCTGCTCAAGAGAGAGAAAACGCGCCAAAGAGTAGTGGTGGGGTGAAAGGCACAGCAAGTACAATCTCAAAGGGACACTGCCATTACGCTCTTTATATTACAAAAGTCTAACATGCTATTCTAGTCCTAACGCTGGTATCGATGGCCAGGAGGTGGATCCCAACCATGACCCTGCCACTGCCATTCTTCGTCGCAAGAACGCGCCCAACAAGCTTATCGTGGACGATGCAACCAATGACGACAACTCTGTTATCACCTTGTCCAACGCTACCATGGAAGCACTTCAGCTCTTTAGAGGCGACACTGTCTTGGTCAAGGGAAAGAAAAGAAGAGACACTGTGCTGATCGTCTTGGCAGATGACGATGTCGAGGATAACAAGGCACGCGTCAACAAAGGTAAGTCTTTCTTCTTGTTATGGAATGATGGCAGATGATTGATCAATGTATTGGATGTATCTAGTTGTACGCAACAATCTTCGTATTCGTCTTGGTGACATTGTCAGTATCCATCCTTGCCCTGATATCAAGTATGGCAAGCGTATCCATGTCCTTCCCATTGATGATACTGTTGAAGGCTTGACTGGCAATCTCTTTGACACTTATCTCAAGCCATACTTTTTGGAAGCCTATCGCCCAGTTCGTAAGGGTGATCTTTTCCTTGTTCGTGGTGGTATGCGTGCTGTAGAATTCAAGGTGGTAGAGACTGATCCTGCAGATTACTGTATTGTAAGTGTACCTTTTAAAAGAGACAATGTGAAAAGGATATACATAGCTGACGCGTCTATTGTGATGATTATAGGTTGCACAAGATACCGTCATTCACTGTGAAGGTGAACCCATTAAGCGTGAGGATGAGGAACAAAGCTTAAATGAAGTCGGCTATGATGACATTGGTGGCTGTCGCAAGCAAATGGCTCAAATCCGTGAATTAGTTGAGTTGCCTTTACGTCATCCTCAACTCTTCAAATCCATTGGTATCAAGCCTCCTCGTGGTATTCTCATGTATGGTCCTCCTGGTACTGGTAAGACCTTGATCGCTCGTGCCGTTGCCAATGAAACTGGTGCCTTCTTCTTCTTGATCAATGGTCCTGAAATCATGTCCAAGATGGCTGGTGAATCAGAGAGCAACTTGCGTAAGGCCTTTGAAGAAGCTGAAAAGAATGCTCCTGCTATTATTTTCATTGATGAAATTGATGCTATTGCTCCCAAGCGTGAAAAGGTAAAGAAAAAAAGACAAATCAGAGTGATTGGATTTCTTACATTCAATGTTGTAGACCAATGGTGAAGTTGAACGTCGTGTTGTATCTCAGCTTTTGACTCTTATGGATGGCATGAAGGCTCGTTCAAATGTTGTTGTTATTGCAGCTACCAATCGTCCCAACTCTATTGATCCTGCTTTGCGTCGTTTCGGTCGTTTCGATCGTGAAGTTGATATTGGCATTCCTGATCCTACTGGTCGTCTTGAAATTCTCCGCATCCACACCAAGAACATGAAGCTTGATGATGAAGTCGATCTTGAACAAATCGCTGCTGAGACTCATGGTTATGTTGGTGCTGATATGGCATCTCTTTGCTCTGAAGCAGCTATGCAACAAATCCGTGAAAAGATGGATCTCATTGATTTGGAAGAGGAAACCATTGATGCTGAAATCTTGGACAGCTTGGCTGTTACCATGGACAACTTTAGAGTAAGTCATGATGCATATCTTTATTCTCTATGATAGGTCGACTAATCATGTCTATATTAGTATGCTCTTGGTGTTTCTAACCCATCTGCTTTGCGTGAAACCGTGGTTGAAGTGCCTACAGTCAACTGGAACGATATTGGTGGTTTGGACAATGTCAAGCTCGAGTTGCAAGAAACTGTTCAATATCCTGTGGAGCATCCTGAAAAGTTCTTGAAGTTTGGCATGAGCCCATCCAAGGGTGTTCTCTTTTATGGTCCTCCTGGTACTGGTAAAACCATGCTTGCCAAGGCTATTGCCAATGAATGTCAAGCCAACTTTATTTCCATCAAGGTATGTATTGTGGTATATACTTGGTTTTACAATGCATTGACACTTTATATTATAGGGTCCAGAGTTGTTGACCATGTGGTTTGGTGAATCTGAAGCCAATGTTCGTGATGTTTTTGACAAGGCACGTGCTGCTGCTCCTTGTGTCATGTTCTTTGATGAATTGGATTCTATTGCCAAGGCTCGTGGTGGCTCCATGGGTGATGCTGGTGGTGCTGGTGATCGTGTGCTCAACCAAATTTTGACTGAAATGGATGGCATGAACGCAAAGAAGGTATGACAACATTAATCCTTTATACAAACAGCAATGTTGATTGATCATGAATGATAGAATGTCTTTGTCATTGGTGCTACCAACCGACCTGATCAAATTGATCCTGCTCTTTTGCGTCCTGGTCGTTTGGATCAACTTATTTACATTCCTTTGCCTGATGAAAGCTCTCGTCTCAACATTCTTCAAGCACAACTTCGCAAATCACCTGTTTCTCCAGAAGTGGATCTCACTTATATTGCCAAAAACACTGCAGGATTCTCTGGTGCTGATCTTTCTGAAATCTGTCAACGAGCAGCCAAGCTTGCTATCCGTGAAGATATTGAACGTGACATTGCCAAGGAGAAGGAGCGTCAAGCTAGACAAGAAGCTGGTGAAGATGTTGGTATGGAAGAAGATGATGATGAGGAAGTTATTTCATATATCACCAAGTAAGTATCCTTATATGCTGATAATGGAATCAATGTATGACTTACATGTATGTCTTTCTTCAGAGCACACTTTGAAGAAGCAATGCGTTTTGCTCGTCGGTCAGTCAGTGATGCCGATATTCGTCGTTACGAGATGTTCGCACAAAACATGCAACAACAACGTGGTTTTGGTACCTTCAAGTTCCCTGAAAGTGGCAACAACCAACCTATGGAAACTGGTGGTGGTGAAAGCAGCTTTGGCCAAGAAGGTGGTGATGACGACTTGTATGCGTAGAAAAAGACCCAAAGACATTCATCAAAAGTCCTCCACTTTCCCATATCACCTTTCACTTTTTTCTTTACCCGTCGTTTCCTCTTTTCTACAGTTGCATAATTTTACACTTCGCACTCAATAACACAATCAACAAGGTTGTTTTCTGATGAAGAAAAGAATGACAGTTTGTTTTTGGATTACCATGTTTGGATTGGGAAGAAAGGATTCGTCAACGAAGCACACTAGCGAAGCACATTTCTATAGTTGTAATATTGTTTTTTTTATTACTCATGACCAAAGAGAGAATAATGTGACATGTTTGGGGGGAGTAGATGAAAACTAAAGTAAACAAAAACAAATGATGGTTTAGGCAAACAAAAGGGCAGACATGGATCCATACTCTTCGAGCACAGACGTTGGGGTATCATTACAAAGATTTGTGGAAGAAGTGATATTTTCCTCCTCATCATCACCATCATCTTCATCATCAGCATCAGCTTGATCTTCTTCAAAGTGAAGATACTTGGTAGTGACTTCTTCATCATCCAGATTGATCACAATGGGCTCGGATTTAAGGACTTGATTAGCATAAGATGAGATTGTGTGGAAACATGAAGAACCAGTGACAATACCATTGTTGTTGTTGTCAAATTGTTGCTGTTGTTGTTGAAGGCATTGTTGGTAGGAAAGCACTTTCTTAAGACAATCTTCGACCTTGCTGTCTTGGTCGTAAGATTCATGTTGCTGGTCATTCAAGGGGACCATGGATGTTGATTCTTGCTGAGGAGGCTCATAACGCGATGCCAATAGTGTTGGATAAGAAAGAGATGGCTGAATGTCTTCAACAGCAGGTTCAGGAACAGGAGACAAGAAGTCATTGGAAGACCAAGCTTCTTGTGATGTTGTTGGATCCCATACTTGATTGGCATTGGTGTCGATACCAGTATGATCCAGCAAAGGTGTGCCAAACATGTAAGCAGGTGTAGACATGGTTCCTTGAAACCAATCATTAGATGTTGTTGGTAATACCCATGGCTCTTGTTGTTGATCTTGTACATTATTGGCATCATATCCTTGTGGCAAATATGACAAAAAGGTGGAGTCATTGATATCAAGATTGGCAAATGGCACAGCCACATCCAAAAGATTATCTTGCCAGCTATAATCTCCAGCACCAAGAATGTCATCAATAGTTGTTGAAGGTGATGACTGTTGTTGTTGCTGTTGTTGCTGTTTCTGCTGTTGTTGTTGTTGCTTTTGCTTTGCCTTGGCTTTTTGAACATACTTGCTACTAACATCGACACCACTATCATAACCAGATTCAGTGTTGTTACGTTGTTGTTGTGGACGTCGTTTCTTGTTTGTGCGCTGTTTGTGAAGAGAGCCATTTTCACGTTTGGTCTTTGACTTGTCATCCATATCAGCCATGCGGAAAGTTGTGTACATGCCCAATGGTGGAGCTGGTGCCTTTTTTGGTGCTTCGTAATCTTCAGGGCGCGTGATCAGCATGTTACCATGATGAACTGCAGTGGAACCATTTGGAGTGGAGTCATCAGATCGATTGTTGGTGTTGGTGTTATTATTGCGCCCATAATAGCAAGATCCTCTTCTGTGATTGCCAATTGACAATTCAGCTGTTAAGCCAATATCATGATGCTTTCGACTATGTCCACCAGCTTGTGTAAGCTGATCAATAAAGTATTGCTCTGTGCCAGCCACCAATGTCCAATAGCATCCTTTTCCAGGATTAGCTTGAGTAGGACGTCTGTCAAGTTTCAAGAACCACTTTTTGTTGAGAGATAAATTGTGACGAATTGAATTCTATACAAGATTATATAAGTATAAGTATGCATAGCGAAAGCATGAGATGAAGCACATTACCTGCCAACCATGTTGACCTGGCACATAGTATGGATAGTGCTCCGAAATCCACTTGTAAATGTCACTGAGTGTCAGACGACCATCTTTGCTTGACAGGATGGCGTGAGCAATAAGCGTAGCATATGAATAGGGTGGTTTTTCATAACGATGTGTTGCTGTCCACCAAGGAGTGATTTGACGTGGCCAAGCTGCACGAGTACGTGCTGGACAAGTATCAAGATCATCATCTTCTTCCAAATGTGTTCCCACCGATTCAATCTTGAAACGCAGTTCAGATGCTTTTGGTTTTTGGCTTTGTTGTTGCTGTTGTTGTTGTTGTTCACCCAATTGAGCATCAATTGATGTTGCCATTGTATTGTGTAACTTTGGCTTGGTAGAAGACTTCTTGGGTGTCTCTTGGATGATGGCAAAAGAAGAAATTACACCCATACATGAGGATTGAGCACTACTAGCACGATCTCTTGATGCACGACGTTCACGTTGACTCGATGTTGTTTGATTACCAGAAGTAACTGGTGATGATAAAGAAGAAGTAGGTGGTTGAACAAGTTGAAAAGTAAGAGCCTGTGCTTGTTGTGCAGCAGACATGTTCTGGTTTGAAGCCATGAATGAAAAGATGTGTGAGAAAAAGAAAGAAAAGCTGCAAGTTGGGGTGAATGTGAACAAAGGGCTCATATATATAGGTATCTCAATGACTTTAGTACTTTATCTACTTGCCATGAATAAAATGTGCTCCACACAGATGCTCCTTCAAGTAGCACTTGGCGTTTTTTCAGTGCAACCACCCATCCAACATGTCTTCTTTCTTTCCTCTCCCCCCATAACGTATTCTCCCATAACATTGCACATACACAGCCCACTTTGTTAGCACAAAGAAATCATCTGCACTGACAGTCCTTCATAATACAAAGCAAACAAGACAATAAATTAGTCATTGGACAATGAGTCCAAAGCGGGGATGAACAACGTACAGCAGCGTTATCCGCGTGGTCATCAACTAGCTGCAGGATGCATCATCCAATTGTCAGTCTTTGTCCCTTGTGTACTATGAAAGACACTTCTTCATCGTCATGTGTGTCCTAGTTTGGAACCAAGGTAAACATTGTGCCAAAAACAATGAGATCAACGCGCAGCTTAACCTTTATATTTCTCTTTCTCTCTCATTTCCCGCTTTGAATGATTCAATCACTGTAATGACCCCCTAAATTTACCCCCGAACACCCCAATTCATACAATCGAGCCGCTCATCTTGTGATCATAAGGTTATAACGCACCTGACATGTCGTTGACGCCAATAGCACCATTGTCTTATTATGTTCTCATCTTTCTTTTACATTCATTCTCTAATAATAATATGCTCTTTATCACTAATAATAATCTATCGGAAGATTCGGGACGGAAATGATGTTTTTTGACCTATGAAGCGCCACTTTATGCGACAGAGTTGGTGTTGTGCAACCAACAAGGTTTTCATCACCACAACAAACCAAGAGAGAAAAGGTGCACATACCCTGGATGTGTAACTTGCCACCTCCTGCTTATAGAAACATCTTTATGTTTCAGCTTTCGTGCCTTCGGTTCCTGCTTTCCACTTTCATCACTGGTCCTCCCCTTATTCAAGCTATCATTCTGATAATCAAAATGCACTAACAGCAATAAGATGTGCTCTATAGCATTCTTCTTGTCAGATACTCGGATGTGATAGTGTTGTATGATAGTCATCAACAAGCAATATAGTGCCAAGGAAAAGGTGATGTGGGGTGATAGAAGCAAGTCGTCGATCCCATATCGGATGTGTCTATATACATCAAGGAGTACGCTAAGCGCGTTATCTATACTCTTTCTGTCACATGTCGCCATCCTTTTTGAGCCTAATTATGCAACACCACATGTCCACTACTGCTTTTTTGCCACAGTGATCAGGATCATCCCATCAGTATTCAATGGAGTCTTGTGGACATCCAAAATGAATAAGATATGCATTTCTGGGTCTCATTAACGCCAAATAGTGTCCAATAAGTGTTTATTATGTTAGATATGGCATGGATGATTGTTATTCTGCTTGTCATTAAAGAATGGTGTCACATCAGTACTTGATTGGGCTATGGAAACCAGATTCACGCGTTTGGTTTCGCGACTTTGGCATTCAATACCGCAATGGCTCTCTTTCTTTTATCAACTCCATATTCATGTCTCCTCAAAACTCTTCCCTCGTTTTTGACGAGCTAAAGGTATGAATACCACTGCAAGTAGAACATGTATAACAACAGCCATACTAACGACATGTGCATAAAACTACATTAGGCTCTTGGAGTCACAGTGTTTGAAGATCAGTGGAAGTCTCGCAATCCCAATGCAGTATTATATGGCATCGTCGAAGAGTGCAATGAGATATTGCGGTCGACGAAAGGGAGTCAAGGTACATGATGATATTCTTACTGTACATGTGGGGATACTGATTGTTTATTCTATATAGACTACTATCAAAACATTAAGCTGGTTGATCCTAGTACTTGGGACGCATACGACCATCGTATTACTGTCTTGACCTTCCATAAATCACCTGCAGCTCTGATTGGTGATATGAATTATGGTGATGTAGTCATTGTTCGTGGTGCCCGGGTATGATGATATGAGATCCAAGATCAAAACACGTGATTCTCTGACATGAATATGCAGATGTCAGAGTTCTGCAACAAACGACAAGCGATAGTCAAGGGCAAGGAGAAGATTTCATCCTGGTGTTCGATTGATGGCAGCAATTTGCAACCACGCGTCATTAAGGATATGCCATTCGAGTTATCTGACAACGATCTTCGTATTGCAAAGATCTTACGTGATTGGCATCACAGCAACAAACCAACTATACCAGCAGCTATACCAAAACAACATGCATCACATCAGCGACTAAAAACTGAGCAAATCAATGAGAATGTTGACTATTTCGATTATGTTGGGATGGTTTGTAGTCTTCTGACAAGAGGAAGAAGAGTGCATTATGCTGATTCATCATAACATTAGGTCGTTTCTTGTCGTCGAGTCCCTAATACACGCCGTGTGGAGATGTTGCTTACTGATTATACGCCCAATTCTATACCAATGAATGGAGAAGAGCGTATTGGCTCCATCAACCCCAAGTTACTTATCCAATGCACACTCTGGGACAAGGATGCAGATGAATGTCCTGATATGGAATTTGGTGATTATGTACGACTGCGTAATGCTAAGCGAAAGAAGGGCTATTTTCAAGAAATAGTGGTGCGACCAGGAAATTCAGGCAAGACACAATCTCGCAAAGTGTTCAAGCTGGAGGATGAAAATGATTCAGCTGTGTTGGAGATCAAAAAGTAAGATGATCATGATGCATTGCAATTGTTGGATGACTGACTTTGAGGATAATAGGAGGAAAAAGGAATATGAACGATCACAAAGGCATCCAGCAGCGGATCATTCGCAACCTGAGATTACCATGGAAGACGTTTATACAGGTATTGGATCACATTGGGATGTTGTCATGACAAGGATGCTAATCTTGCTCTAACGTAGAATTCGATCATAAGATTCCTTACTCCACACTTGAAGACATGTTGAATGACAACAATGCAAGTATACAAGATATGCAATGATGCTGCTTGTTATTAATTGTCTCTCTATTATTCTATAGGTGGAAAAGATCTATAATGCCCGTGCTGCTGTGCTGGATGTCAAACCAAGGAATATGAGAGAATGGATCAAAAAGTGGTGTCCTTCATGCGAATGGATGTAAGAAATATCACATGCTTTCTTTCAATTGCTTTCCTATAACATGCAATGATCTTTAGTGAAGATGTGGAAGCCACCCAATGTAGCCATTGTCATCAAGCAATCACTGAATACACCTTGTTGTTCTCATTTCTTTTGCAAGATCATGATCATCGACGACTACAGTTACATGTTTATGGAGAGGAACCTGTAAGAGAAAGCGACATTTTGCTCAAGTTGATGAGATCCTGACAAGTATCCATTTCTTATAGAAAGCCATGTTCAATAATTTGAAGGATATCAGGCAAGTAGCCAAAGTGAGGAATGTCGTGTGATACATGTTGTTAATTGTAGGCTACTGTAGTCCTAGTGATGAGTATATCAATGCCCTGCGTGATAATATCGACCGTATCTTATCTACAAGTCCCATGAACCCTGAAATCATATTCGACCTTGGCATCAAATCATATACAACAGTCGACGATGTACGCCGGTTTAGGCTATGCAACACCACTTTCATTTTTGAGCATGATACCCAACAATAATATGCCACATGTACTGTTATCTTCACTTTGCTATAGCAATAAATGAAAGCTTATTCAAGGTACAGCTTAATGACTATGTCGTAATACAAGTGTATGTCTAGATGTGGTGATTGAACGCGTTTCTCTATCCAGCGACGCGCTCTTCTACCTTCCTACTTTGTATGTCCAACCACGATACGTTTATTCAACAACTCAAGGTAAAATGGCAAACACGACAAGCTTAACACGCTAACACATATATCCAGGAACTTGATGCCATTGTCTTTGACGAAAGGAAGGTAACTTGCAATTCAGGCAAGATCTATGGTGTCATTGAAGAAGCCGGATCTATCAAACACACTGCTCGTAAGCTCAATGAACGCAACTACGATATGGTGTTGTTTACTTACACTCGAGGCGTTCTTATAGGTGGTAGCAAGTCTCAGTCTTTACGGCTACGTGATCCATCTTGGATGCTTCCCAAATACAAGCGGGGAGTGAGTATCACGCTGTTCCACAAGGAAGCTGAAGCTATGTCAAAAGATGTCCAAGCTGGCGATATTCTCATCGTGCATGATGTCCATGTATGTATCTAGGTGTAATAGAAGAGGGTGATGAATATTGATATGGTGTCCTTTTAGGTAGCAAGGCGTCCAGAGTTTATGCAACTGACAACAAACAAGTATACCAAGTCATCCACATGGTGTTACCTTGACGCCAAATCATTAAAGCCTAGGATCACCCCTCGAATGATCTTTCAGCTGACAGGAAACGACATTGCCGTTGCAAAGATCCTCAATGACTGGTGGATGTCATTATCAACACCTGCTGCTACCACTCGTTATGATCCTGTCTTCAAAACAACAGAGGAAATGGACATTAAGCAATTCTGTGGATACATTGGCAAGGTATGACATTGATTATCAAAATATGATATGTGCTAATAGGACTATATCATCATGTTTATCAAGGTGGTGGCATCCCAGCTACAAAAAGACAATCTGCTGCAACTGATCCTTACAGACTTTACACCCAACAAGCTCCCAATGGCCAGACATTACCAAAGTGATGATATGATCCCTAGCGAACTTTTGATCCAAGCTTCATTGTGGGATGAAAACGCTACAGCATGTCTTGGTATTGAGAATGGCGACTACATCGAGCTGCATAACGCTCAGATTAAGCTCAGCAAGCTTGGTTACATGGAATTGGCAGTGAATGGCGATCGAACTTCTGGAAAAAAAGAGCCCAAAGTCAAAAAGATCAGCAATATATACAACAATCCAAAAGTCAAACATATCTTGCAGTTGAGTATCTTCAATCCAGATCCCAAGTACACAGTATTGGACTTACATAGCTTTTTAGACGAGAGGAAGCATTTTGGAAGAAAGTGGAACAACCCAGCGTACTCAAAAAGGACAACATTGATAGAGAGGATGTTCACACAGGTAACTACAATTTGCCACAAGATGATAGAGGAAGCTCTTCTTTGATAACAATGCTTCTCTTTTGTTTAGTAGTTGACGGCAGCGATTCGATCTCCACTGTAGAGCAGATATTGAGTGACAATCACGTAAGTGGATCTTTCAAATTGGGAGATGATACAATGTGCTTCATCATACACAATGTTTATTAGATCGAGAAGGATTACACTGTTTATGCTGCTGTATTGGATGTTAAGCCACGAGACTTACAAAGTTGGATCAAAAAGTGGTGTCCCACATGCGAGTGGATGTAAGTAAAGCTTTAACATGGATGACTTTTTCTATCTCACACAAGAACTGTTTTCAGCGAAGAACTTGATGCGAATCACTGCAGCCAATGTCATCAATCAATCAATGAATACAGCCTGATGTCAGCTCTTCTTTTGCAAGATAGCCATGGTAGGCGATTACAGTTACAAGTATACGGCGAGGAATCGGTAAGAAGTTTTCACAGATTGGTTATGGATGTGTATTCTAACACTTGTGCAATATATAGAAAGCCATGTTCCCCAACTTGATACCTATCAGGTAATCATTGCCAGCAACAGTAGGAATTAGTACTCACAACATGCTGTTGTAGGCCTGAAGAGGATTATGTTTTTGCCTTGAAAGACGTGATTGATCGCATCTTATCAATGAACCCGGAGAAACCAGAGCTTTATCTTAACATTGGAGTGAAATCCTACATGGCACTTGCAAACAGTCGACAATTCCGCTTGCGAGATACTGTTTTCCACTTTGACTAGTTTAGAACATATACTACCTATCGATGTACATGTATTATACCCAAGACTAGTTGTTAATAACATGCATAACAGTAAAAGAGTCCAAATTTCATATGTATTGAGTAGAGGATAAAAGTGAATAGTACTACGATGCTGGTAACAGTCGTCAAGACGCCAGACTTTTGATAGAGATGTAGTGTTGGATTATGATACAGATACTGAACAAAGATCATCTACTTTTTATTTAAAATGTGTATATACGAACACGGAAAGATGATATGTGCGTGTATGGGATGATGATGAAAGAGATTTGGGTCGAATGAGATGTGGATCAACGTTGGTAAGGATTAGGATGTCTCGTATGTCATTTTAATGTTGTCTGCTTCGCTTATCAAGAAGTTGTTTACGTCGCAAGACACCATCATTAGCAGCAGTAGAGATGACCTTGGCAATGAGTTCCACACCACGAATAGAGTCGTCATTAGCAGGGATAGGATAAGTGACAAGACGAGGATCATAATCAGTATCAGTGATGGCAATGACAGGGATCATGTTGAGTTGTGCCTCTGAAATAGCGATACGATTTTCGAGTGGATTGAGCAATACGATAAGATCAGGCTTGAATGTCTTTGGAATACGACCTGGATTCTCTGGATCAGGAGGTGCATGACGACCAAGCACTTGTTGTGCATTTGTAAGAGTGCCTGGAATCCACTTTGATGACACATGATATCCTTCACATCGTCGTGCTGCATCAATTGTCAAGTCTTGAAAACCAGGACGAGTACCAACAAACAAAATGCTGCCACCACGATAAGCTACTTCACGTGCTACATTGCATGCACGACGCAAATAGACAAGTGTATGCTCCAAGTTGATAATACTGATTCCTTGACGAGTACCAAAGATAAATGGCAAAGTGGCTGGTTCCCAAAGAGCTGTCGAGTGACCAAGGTGCAAACCAGCTGCCAAAAGACGACCAATTGACAGGTTGTATGGTGTCACTGGTCCTGCTGACTCGGCAAGCGATCTCCAAATGGGTTTCTTAACTTCACTTGTTGATGGAGGAACTGATAATACACTAAAGTAAGCTGGACAATGGTCTGATTGAGTCGAGTTGTATTGCTTACCAAGGTCGCTAGCTGCTTCTTGTCGAAGAGGACGTGCAGTGGAAAATACACGAGTACAAGCAGCAACTATTTTTCATAGCGTCAATCACTGTCGATACGTCAATGTTGAAAGAAATACCTGGTGAGTGTTGTTGAGCGATTCTGCGTAGAAGACTGCGTGATGCCATTGTATCGTACGAGTGAGCGGACAAAGCTGGACCTGCTAGATAACAAAAATGCCTGGCCATCCAGGGCCATATCGGGGATTCACAAGCCACCATCAACATCCCATTTCAAGCATGACACTTTTGGTACAGACGCATGTCAAGAAACAGGAATATCCTGATATAAAAAGGTGCATACAGAATGATTTAAGACTATCTATAGCTTGGCTTACTTGATGCGCTGTCATTTCCTGACTTGTTTACATCATCCCAGTTTCATGGTTGCCCAGTGACGATATCACTTCTTGAACCAAGATCAACAATGAATGCCATGCATACAGATACAGAAACTGCTTTTCTAATTATAGTGTCCCTTTTCTCAATAAGAATACCAGAATTAAAAGTAGCTTGGTTTTCATTGTGGACATAGCAGTGTTGTCATGTAATAGGTCATTGTAAGGTTACTTTATTCAGGATAAGGGGTGGCATAACAAGGAGCTAATGTTGGGGGAGGGATCGATATTTGATACAAGTGATCATTGTTGTTGTTTTGTCTTCAAGTCACTTTCATGCTTGGATGTGCTGTTGGGATCAAGATAAGGCTTCTCCGCCTGAGGAGTCACTCTGTATCCATGTCGTGCACTGATGTCAAGATAATCAAAAATGGCATTATGGGATGTCACACGATTGTCTAAAAGAGATTACCAAAATGTAAGCAAGATGCAGCATTGAAAGTAGTACCATAGTTTCATGAAAACTTACCCCATACTGCTACACTATCTTCTTCCCAACGGAAGCGCACTTGAAAGTCATGACCAGATTCAATATGATTGAACAAAAAGTTAAGAACTGCTTCTGATTCACGACGAGTAAAGCCAACAATACGACGAGTAAAACCAGGTTGCACATATAATGCTTTCCATCCAGTGACAGGATGTGTGCGCACAACAGGATGTACTGCTTCATAAGATTCTCGACGATGAACATGGCCAGCTTTGTGTGCTTCTTCTACTTGATCCTTGCCAGTATGAACAGCTTCCAAACCTTCAACAAACTTTTTCCATGCTGGAGAAAGCCTATCATATGCAGCATAGCCTGACACCCACATTGTATCACCACCAACTTTAGGCAACCAGTCAATCTTGAGCAATGTCAATCCAGGTGGTTGCTTTTCATAGCTAACATCTGAATGCCAACCATCAGCTGCATTTCGGTAGTTGAATAAATCCTTGGGTGTCCTATATAAAGATGCATGTGTGAATAAATAGTCATCATCCTATACGATAAACATGCTGATTTGCTTACTTGGTATCAAAGTAGACAACATGAATCTCAGGCAAACCAGGTGGATGACCAAATGTGTTATGCACATGCAATGGACCATAATGCTTGCCTAGTTCAATTGCTTCATGTACATTGATGTCTTGTTTGCGGAAAAATACAACGCCACGCTCAGCAACCAAAAGTGCCAGATCATCCTTTTGCTGATCAGTCAGCTTGTTGAGTTGTAAGCCATGAATTTCAGTGCCAATGTGTGGTGTAACATCGAAGATCTTCTCGGCATTATCATACAAGGATGCCTTCTTTGGATCAGCACGGTGACCTGGATCATGATGCTCAAAGTCTTCAATTTCAGGAAACTAGACAATGAATCATATCAGTATCATATACAATATGAGAAGAACACACAAGAACACACCTTGGTATCAGGATAAACCAAATAACGACCCTTTTCACGTGCTAATTGCTTCAAGTCAAGCTTCTCTTCAAGTTCTTGTGCGAGTTGTGAATCTTGAACAGTGTTGGTTTCAGTGTTTGGAGGAGCCATCTTGCTATAGTTTATGGGTAGAGCTTATGCAATGACGGTAAAGTGTGTTTGATTATGCTCTTTTATACAAAATGATAGAAAAGAATCAATCAAGATTGCACTACTTGCGAAAAAGGGTGTGATGATGGCGCAATTTGCGTGATATGGAGCGCGGAGAAGAGGAGGAATTGTTGTAGAAAGAACAATATGGCGTGTTCACACGCATTGGGCTCTTTTGTATCCATTACAAATGATAATGACACCATCACACGCTCACAATGTATGTGGTAAAAGATTAGATGATCACGTCAACTACAAATACAATGGCGTGTATAGACACATCTCGCATCTATTGTCTTTATTCTGTGCATAATGTACTACATATCTCTTTACCAAGTGGGTTTGGCAAGTTGAGTAATCTCGCAATCAATGCCTTCAAGATGTCCTTCATCAATATTGTTGCAAACATAAGCAGGATCGCCCTTGGGAGAAGTGACATCAAAGTCCTTGACGACAATATTCTGGCAGTTGGTGCCATAAGGACAGTCAAAGATAATGACATTGTTATCATAAGCGCCAGTGGTAGTGCCAGTGAAGCCTTCAAAGCTTAGATCGGATACTTGAATCTTGGAAGGACCAGGATATCCCTCGCAACCACCATCTTCAGTGAATTCACTGACATCACATGGATAATGAGAATTGACCCAAACAGGGATCCTGACATCTTTGACTGATAGTAGATGTGATAAAAGATGCATGAGTCATCTTGTTTCTTCTTACTTCTTGTATATAATGTATGCCACATATAGTGACAAGCACTATCTTATCAACTTACCCTTGAAATCCTTGCAATGGAAACCAGAAACCTCTCCGGTAGATCCTGCAGCATAGTACTAAAAATGGAAATGGATGCCGTCAACACCTGCATGAAATTGCGTGCTTCAGCAGTAACCAATCTATACAAACCTTAATTTGAGCAACAGCCCAACATCCTTCACAAGTCATATTGGTCATCGAAATCTCGGTATTGTAGCCGAATGAAGCATCCTTGCCAAGGCTACCAACAGAGAAACCATGTCCACCACTGCAGTAGACATTTTCAACAGTGACATGAGAAGTGCCTATTACAATCACAAGCACCATGTATTATTATCACTAGATCATATTATCACCATCACATCTTTATCTTGCACAACTTACCATTCTTGTATGCAATACAGTCATCTTGGTTGTGAATTTCAATGTTTGCCATGTACATGGTATCACAATTGGTCAGATCAAACCCATCAGTGTTGTGTGGGGGCTTTTCAGGATCATTGCTCTCCGCAGACAAGTACAAATCGGTAAAGTTCAAATTGTGTGATTCACTAGTCACATACATGATCAGCACAAGGTCTTATGCCTTCTTTCGCATATCATCATTCAGACTATCTTTTGCTTACCGAACATTGAAAAAGTTGTTACATGGCTGTACAAGGCGCAAATTGGAAACTGATGAATCTTGAAGTTGCAAACCAAGCATGGCAAAACGATCAGGCAACTCTTGGGTATCATACCAGACTTGACCATTGCCATCAAGCGTTCCACCACCAGTAATAGTAACGCCAGTGCCTTCGAGCCAAATCCAGTTTCTAGTCTTTGGCTTCTTTTGCTCTTCAATAGTGGCAGGGAACACCAAGTTGCCTTCAATATTGATCACGATGTCCTTTAGGCCTTCCTTTTCGATGGGTGTACCAAGCTATACAATAACAAGAATGTAATGTTCAATGAGCATAAGCAGGTTAAGTAGAGTGATAATCCCAAATTTACAGTGTAATCGCCTGCAGGAATGTTGACAGTGCCACCAGCAGCACATTTTTCGATTGCTTCCAAGATTTGAGGAGTGTCATCACCACCAGAAGGCTGTCCAACATTACAATCCAAAGCATTGACAACAGTTGAAGCCAATGCAAAAAGACCAAGGATAGCAAAACGCGTCATTGTTATAAAGAAAGGAGTGTGGATGGGGTAAGCGTTGTCTTGGAAAGTGTTGGCTCGTAAATGCTGCTCTACTTTTATAGCTTTAGTCATTACGACAAGCAGTAAATGTGCCCGATGTTATATTCCATGCCAACAACAGGGCAATTAAGATCATATTCTCAGCGTGGTTGGCTCGTAATTACCCATAAGACTAAAGCATTTGCCTTTTGCGTAGGAGATATTGTTACCGGGATATAGCGGACAATAGCTTTTTCACATGTGTATATTCCCTACATTGGTTACCTTGCATATATGCAGATAGTATCTCACGTTAGATGTTCGCATTAATGAAGGAGAAAGGATCAATTTTGCCGATGTGAGAATCAGCTCCACGGCTTGTGCGGAGACTTTGTTTTCCAAATGCAGCAAAATCTCCTGCTTACTTTGGCATTTGCGCTGTCCAACGAACCGCGGCATTTCAGGTACATGAAGGACTTCTTTGGTTCTTTCTTCTAATGAGCATCTATTCTAGCTCTATTTGTATTAGTTTTAGCGTATCAAGCATTTATCTTTCATGAAGTACAAGCCAACATCTCCTCTCATCAGTTTCTTCATCATGTGCTGGATACAACGAGATATGCAGTGTACTAAACTTCATTGCTCGCTTATGTAACTACGCATTATATACAAGCATATATCTATAGGTAATGAATGTTGAATGACATGAGACAAAACCCAATGTGGAACATGAGACATAGCGACCAATGATGATGCTTACCTAGTAACGAAAGATGATGATTAGCCTTATACCATGCATGTTTGTCGACCGAAATAGGAAAAGAGCCAAATGGCGTTATACATGCATCACTGTCAATGTTGAACAGGTCAAGTATCCAGATATGCAGTGTAACATGCCATTGTCATCAACACTTTTTCTCAGGCTACCATCACCAATCCAGCTTTTGGATGCTACCGATTTGTTTTACTAGATACAACTCGGGCGTCAAGACATATGAGATCGATTGTACACATCACAAGGCATCACTTTCACATCAACATAAGAGAATGCTTTATCATTTTACATCCGCGTCAAATGGGAATCGACATATTACGTGAAACAGAAAGCAAAGATGAGAAGATTATGTAAGTTACTTGTCCGGGCATGGTCTGCAATGCTGCTGTGTACCAAGGAATTGGGATTGAAACCAGTAACCAAGTAATAAAGTCAAAGTTACCGATCATTGATGACAAAGAAGTAATCTTATGTATTGAATCCCAAAACCGGGTAATCGAAAATGGATTTTCACGCTTATAGTCGGTAGTACATGTGTGTATAATGATGGGATTTATTGTATGTGTTACAAATAAGCTGAATCAATCCAATCTGTGCCGATATTCAGATTGTCAAAATAAGTTTTAGCTGACAAGAAAGGTGCAGCTTCATCGGCATTCAATTGATGTGCCCATGAAACACGCTTAGATGTGTCTGCACCGGGACCTTTGTTACCATATTCAGCGTAAAAAGTACCAGCAAGCTCTTCATCAGTGAATTCCCATGCATCATAACCATAAGGCCTAAACATAAGATCCTGATATAAGTCATCTACTTCATCATGGAGGTAGTTATACTCACTGAATGTGATCGTAAATGTAGCTTTCAAGGAAGTAAACACGAGGAGCATTGTGCCAGGGACGACCAAGAATCGTGCTGTGTTGGTATTCAGCAGGATTCAGTGGCGATGAATAGGAATGATCATTTTCTTGACGCTTGTCATAAATGCTTGAGACCACGGGTGTAAGATTGGCTGCATGGAACACAAAGCCACCATGTACATCATCAGCCAATGTTGAAGCTGCTGTTAAAGCACCTTTTCCACTTGCAGCAATAGTGCATCCTTCACAGTAAAGATCATATTCGCCATAGATAAAGTCAACAGCTACACATCATGCTACAATAAGTACTTTGGTCATAGCACAAAGAAGAGAATACACATACTGCCTTCCACCCAAGTGTTGTAAAAGTAGCCACTACCACGAACCAGCTGGGCAGTGTCACCAAAACCAATGACCTTGCAGTTATACAATGCGAGCTTGGCACCATAAGTCTTAAGTGCTCTTTGATTTCCAGCAGCTTCACCAATAGTATTGATCATGTCAAAGTCATAAAAGGCTACATTCTCAGCAGCAGATTCAATAAGCACAACCGATTCATCTCTGATGCTGGTTTTCAAAGTAACACGGCCTTCATTGGAAGGGCGAAACACAATGTTTGGACGCTTCACAATGATGCTTTGGTCATAAACACCACTTTCAATTTCAATGATGGAAGCCGAGTTGTCAGCTGGCAACGAGTCAATAGCATCTTGGATCTAAGTGTGAAAAAACGAGTCAAATTGACATATCTTGTAGATGTGTAATAATGATATACTGACTGATTGATCAAGTGACACCTTCACTGTAGCTGCCCATACACAGTTGATAAGGAGTGATAGTGTAGCAACAAGATGCTTTCTCATTTTGAAAGGAGAGGAAGTTGGATAAAGGCAATGTGTGATGAATCTCGTGCTTAAATAGACTTTCTACTATATGGAGATTTACTTTCTCCTCCAGGAATCCTCGGGACAAGAGGAACATTATCGGTGTTTTCTTCAAATGTTGCCGTGCATTATAGCCGATTGGTGACACCAGCTATTAATGAGGATCATTTTTCTCACATTGCACAATCATATGTGCTTATTTCTATTTACTTTGAATCCCATGGCTAAAACAACTTTGTTACTCTAAGCAAAATGGCAGAACATATCTTACAAGAGAAGGTTTATTGGCAGATCAGTTCTAATCTAAAGCGAAGAAGGTACTTGAAGAATCATATTATACTGGTAAGAGTCGTCCTTGAAAGCTTACGCTATCAGATCTTGTCACTGCTTCATTCCAAAAGATGTCCTTGATCTTTGCCACCATCAACATATTCATTGTAATGTTCTTGCTGGTCGTTCCTGATCTTCATCAAACTCATCCACGAGTCGTTGGTGATGGAACAAGCATCGATACACATTGGAGAATGTTACACTGGTGCACTTCATCTCTTCAGGTGAGCCACGTGCTACTTGAACTACAAAGAGACGAAAAGCTTGATGAAGGTGTTGCTGACAAGTTCTTCAGATGCCACTATGGTGTTGCAACCTTATGCCCCTTCCTCAATTTACCTTGTCCACTTGTCCTTCAGATCGATCTCGATTGCTGTTCAAAAGCTTGGTTGCAATTCGTTTACCCATTGTGCCAAAAGGAAAAGGGAACAAGTCCTTCAAAGGGTAGATCGTGTCTTGTGTCAGCTTTATTGGGTTGGTTGACTTGTCCACGCTCTTCGTGCCAGAAAATGATATAGATAGACGTCCAAGTGACGAGATCCATAACAATACAGCAGCAGTAAATGCATGCTATAGTAATAAAGCACAAGTGAAGACTTTTATTAAGATCAAGTGTGTATTTTCATTTTCTTCTGGGTGTTTTTTGGAGAGGTGGCAAGCAGACTTGTCGGTAAAACGCAACACGCCAACAGACTGAAGCCTTACACACTCCTTATTGGGGAAAAAACCTTCTGCTTCCGCGTAAGCTTCCAGTCAAAAAAACCCCTTTTATCATTTTATTACTTCAATCCAAGTGTCTCGAAACAAGAGAAAAGAAGTGTACTGAACAACTGCGGAAAAGGGGGCTCTTTTATAACCAAGAAGGGAGCAGTTCAGACCCAGCGTGATTCCTTATCGTAGCCTTCTCTTTGGCTAGGTCTATCTCCTTTTATAGACGATCAAATGAGCAGCATACTACATCATCGCGTTACTTACACTACTCACTGCTGGAAGATGTAGCTTGCTTTGTATCAAGTGAACAAGTGGGATGGAAAATACAATCGTAGTAATGACAATCATGCAACTGAGTGACACGAAACTATCATGCCGATGCATTCAAGAGCGACGCGCCATGTACTACATCTGCCAACGTGATCTATTACTTCTTGACAGATGAAATGATCTAAACCATGCTTATATATGCTATTACTACTATGGATCAAAAGTGATCCAGGTACATGGATATGAAGTGAAGATGAAGTGGACATCCAAGTACATGCATCTGACAGTTGAGTTTAATCCGCTCGCGTAAGAATTCCAGCCAGCTCAAATTTGCACTTCCTCTTGTCCTTTTCCTTCACACGACCATAACCAGCTCAACTCGCACAATGTCAGCATAAAAGGACTAGCACTTTATTGGATCAGTAGCATATTCCTCTATCCGTGTTGCAATTGTACGTGACAACGATCCAAAGAGTTTGGCTTCAAAAGCTACAACACCTGACGACAACGCTATTTCACAAGTCCATCTGCCAACAGACGACAATCGAATGACACGCCTATGACTTGGAATCGACTGTACCAGATATGTTTGATGCTGAAAAACACTTGCAACACAGTACAAGCCAAGGATGTACTAGAGTGGATGATATATATGTACCTGCAACAGTTACAAGGATCTCGCTTGTCCCCGTAGTCAGCGACGAGTGAATACCCCAGACAACTTCCTCACATGTCAAGGAATATCTCAGTAGAGTTGGATAGTATAGCGTTACTACTATATTCAAATACATGTGTCGTCTAGCATGGAATTGATGGATACAAGACTCTGTCTTGGATATTTATGTGTGATTGGAAGTCATTGAAAGACAAAGAGTTGGAACAGTATTTGTTGAATACATGTTAAATGCTGGATGGAAAGTCATAAGAGCTATATAAGAAAGGGAGAGAAAAGTGCTGTTTGCTTCATGTGTCCCTAGTACCTATAATATCCATCCTGGACTCTTAGACATTGATGAAAGTATCACGAATTCAGCTTTGCCCAGACTGGTTGATGTCTTTATTGATCTGGCAACATAATAGGAAGAGCTCCCAACAAAATGAAAGTGTCGAATTCAATGACTATAATGGAAAGTGTTATCACACCTTAAAAGGCACCATATTCTCTATGACGATGTTGTTATCTAGCTGCTGCTTACCTGGTGATGCATCATTGGATCGTGAGAATTAAGTTGCTATCCCACGATTATGCTATCTACTATCGCACAAATGTATAATCTCTTTATTCTCTCTCCTATAACGAGATAAGGAAGATCTAATATAGCATGTTTGCATACCATTGCAGCTTCAATGAGTTAATACTACGTTGCACTAGTGAGATTCGTATCTAAAACTCCCAGCTGAGATCAAGTGCAGAACCCAAAAGGAGTGTGGAAATAAAGCGATGTGACAGGAACGAGATAAGAATCCAAGTGTGCGCATGTAGCAGTTACTTTGGCAAGTCAAATGTAACGTGTGTACGTGTATATTCAATGTTGTGTTCACTGATAAACTGCAGGGATGTGATAAACGATATAAATCGGGCATATGCAGCTAATGCATGAACACGATCTCTTCTTGCTTACGTTACAGAACCAACACCATGACAACTGACGCCTTGCCACCCCAAGTCAAATTGTTGCCTGCTACTCCCCAGCTTAAAGGCTTGATGACTATTATCCGTTGCAAGGATACTCCACGTGCTGACTTCATTTTCTATGCCGATCGTATTATACGATTGCTGGTGGAAGAAGGTAAACCGTGATCCCAAAGTTGCCCATTGCAAGATTAGCTGTTTCTGATACCCAAGTGGTCAATACATCATACTATGCGCTATAGGCTTAAACCACCTACCAGTGATTGACAAAATTGTTCAGACACCTACTGGGACTGATTACCAAGGGATTGATTTTGAAGGCCGTATTTGTGGCGTGTCCATTATGCGCGCAGGAGAAAGTATGGAGCAAGGACTCCGTGATTGCTGCAGGCAAGTGGAATACATCAAAAGTAAACGTACAAGTGAGATGTTCATGTTTATTCTTGTCATTATTGTATCATTAGGAGTGTGCGTATTGGCAAGATATTGATCCAACGAGATGAGGAAACGCACAAACCAAAGGTGAGATGATGATGCATGATTCTCGTACTGCCACACACATACACAGCAATCCCCGCTCCTCCTTTCTCAAACTTTACTGACATAACAGTCATCTCTTCCAGTTGTTCTATGCCAAATTGCCCAAGGACATTGAATCCAGATATGTATTGCTATTGGATCCCATGCTTGGTAACATCATGCGAGCTGCATTTTGGTTACAACTTTAATCACCGTGGGACTGATTTTCTTCATTAGCAACAGGTGGCTCCGCAATGCAAGCTGTGCAGGTTCTCCTAGAAAATAACGTACAAGAAGACCGAATCATCTTTCTGAATTTGATAGCATCTCCTGAAGGCATGGAAGCTTTTATCAAGCGATACCCAAAGATCAAACTTGTATGCGCTGAAATTGATGCTACATTGGACAAGAACAAGTACATTGTACCAGGCGTGGGTGATTTTGGTTGCAGGTGAGAAAAAAGGGGCTAAACCACCAACGCGTGGTAAAAAAAAACACAATCAACGATCTCACACATGTATGCATAAACTAGATACTTTGGAACAGATTGAATAAAGCAAATGTTTGTGATCATATATGTCTCCAAAGAGCAAAGATTGAAGCCTTGTTGGCTGTATTATATGTAGAATGTTTGTAACTTTTGTAAATGAGCTATTCTATGATCCATATTCCAAAGCAAGAATAAAATCTGCACCCCAAGGAATCTTGCATCGATTGATACCAGCTTTTCGCCAACTAGCACTAGGAATACCCATATCTGCCAAGAACAACTCTCCTGTGATGGCTCGAGATGTACATCCTTGCTTGGGAGCACCAAAACATAACGTCCATTTGGGTTGAATATGATGCATCACGTGGAAAGGATGACCTAGAAAAGATAATCATGTCAATGTTTAGACTTCCTTCAGTTACTTTTTACACTTACCATCCAATGCATTGATACCACTAGGGAAATCCAAACTCAATACTGGAGCCTTATTCGCATTTGCCCAATCCATAGCTTTCCACAACATTTCACGAGTTTCATAGTCGTTACGCAGCATTGAAAGTGACAATTCAGAACCCATCATTGCATCGATAATAAGATCCACAGGTGTTGTTTGTTGTTCAGGAAGACCTAACATAAACAAAATCAGTCATCATCCTAGTCGACAATCCTTGTAAATCACTTACTATCAACATCATCCACAATTTGGACACCTGCAAACTCGGCACATTTCTTCTGCATAGCTACTATTGGTTCCAGTTCACGATCCTTTCGATAAGTCATGACAATGTAAACATGGCATCCTCGATTGGCAAGATGACGTGCAGCCGACAAGCTGTAGCTTCCAACTTTGTTGTTGCCTGCAAAAACCACGGCTACAGGTGCAGCATTATGATTATCCGGCTGGATACGGCGTCCACCACCTACACAGAGTGAATCAGTATGTAGCCAATATTTTGCCTTTGTTCCTTTACGTACCCAATGCCTTGAGCGCCATCATACTGGCACCATGACCAGCATTTTCTACCATCATTTCTTCATTGGGACCAGTTTCATTCTCTACAATAGCAATCAGTATCTATAAAGCCTTCATTCCTATATCTGTCATCAAACTTACGACAAATCTCTTCGACAAGACGCATTTGTTCTGGAGTCACAATTGGACATTGAATCCCATGAGCAGCCGTCTTGATCACCAAACCACCTTGTTCACTTTCAACTTGATCATTAGATTCCTTAGGTGATGATTCTGCAGGTTTAGGCTTCTGTTGTTGTTCCACCTTTTTTGCTGGCTGCTTTGATGAAGGTTGCTTTTGCTGTGTTTGTTTGTTTGGTTTGAGAATCTGAACTGGTTTAAGCGATTGAGATGTCGATGATGTTGGTGAAGTAGTTGCTTTCTTTGTTGTGGATGTCGAGCTGTTTCCATTAGCCATAGCACGTGCTTTTGGTGGTATGAGATTGGCTGGAATACTGACATCGGCCTGGCTCAACTTTCTTGGTGATGAAGTGGTATTGAGCAAAGAATTCAAGGATGCTGTTGCTTCTACATCCAATACACCATTCTATTTGAACCATATTGAGTATACCATGATCATTTCCAATGCTTCATCCTTATCTACCTCGTTCTTTTGTTTTGGACTGGTGCTTGTTTCTGCTGCAGCGGCAGATTTGGTAGTAGATGATTGCTTTGGTGTCGATTCTGAAGACTCGATATCCGCTTTGGTACTAGTAGTAGCAGCACGTTTTCCCTTTTTGCCACGCGAAAAGTCTCGATAGTCGAAAATCTCAGGTTCCACAATAAGATTACGCGGCTTGTTGGATTGTCTGTTGGCACCAAATAATAATCCTTTCTGCTTAGATGGTGTAGTGGATGTGGTTGTAGTTGGTTGTGAAGGCGTTAACTCATTCGGCTTATTTGTCACTGCTGCAGATGTTGATGATGGTGAAGACGTGGCTACAATTGCTGCTGCAGGGGCAGTGGGCGTAAATCTAGTAGACCAAATGTCAGGTTCATCATCTTCCCAATCCCAATCTTATCATCATTATCTTACTTGTTCTTGACTTGTTCAGGAGATACAGATCCAATCTATCATGTTATTAGTAAGCATATCAGTTGAATTCATCAAACATGATGCTTACATGGACGATAGCTGGATCGACAATTGACATGGCTGGTTTTGAAGCTGTCTGTGACGTAGATGACATTGGTTTTGGTGTAGCATCTGTAGCAACAGTAGACGTAGATGTAACTGGAGTTTCTTGCACTTTGTTTGGTGGTGTGCTGACTGTTGGATGAGGATGATGTGGATATGAAGTAGCAGTAGCAACTGGTTGTTGTTGTGGTACGTGTTGTTGTGGCGTGGATGTTGGGACAATTTTCAAGTCTTGTATCTGTGAACCGCTTACAATAAGCATATCTTGATATTGGATAGGACCTCCTGGTGGACAAACAGCCACTAAAGGTATGCATGAGTATATAGATGTCGCATCGTTGCCACGCGTTCAGTTTCCCTTACCAGATTTCAATGTCATATTCCTAGTGTTTGCGTCCAAGTCGCTTACAACGCCTGTGATAACGACTCCTCCCATGAGAGTCACTTGAAGATTGATCCCAACATATTCTGCCATGGCGAAGGTGTTGTCGTGTGTCAGGGATATGTGTGGATATATACAACTGAAAGGAAAGGAAGCTGAGAAACAGACGCGCGGTGACTGTGTAGCCCAACATTAATCTATACGACTGGTTTCATAGGTGATTGCAAGCCAGCATCCAGCACTGGTTCTCCCACATCACAAAAGCATAGATGTAGTCAAGTTCGATACAAGTATACCATAGATAATTGACCATTCAACATGAAATAAATCCATTCCAATAGTGGAAGTAGCCGTGATCCACCAAAAAGAGTCTATCCACGTCATGTTTTGATGCAGAGTAAGCTTTAAGACCTCGCCTCGTGATGCTTGATGATCTTCTGTATCATTATAGTCATCTGATGGCATACATGTAGTCTTCATTATAGGATCCATCTAGTCAATTGAACACTTTACTTTCTATACTGGATCATCTTTAGATCATCGTGAAAGTGGCAAAGTCGTCAAATGCTATAGAATGTCATCATTCTTGTTATTGTCTTCAAATGTTTCCAGAAATGACTATACCCATGTGACATGGTAGTCGGTTGGGGAAGTGATCAAGACAAAAGCTGCATGAATCATTCACGAATGCGCTTGTATTTATGGTTACACAGATACAATCCCTTAAGCCGATGCAATATGCATTCTTTGCTTCTGTGATCATCATCCTCTTTGTAGTTCTTTTGTTTAAGCGTATACTGAAAGTGAAGAACAGGAGTCTAGACATAATTTGATATGGCTACATTGTCTCATACATTATCTTGAAGCTTCCTTTTTCCCGAATGATACAAATAGACCATGATTCATGTGGTCGACTAATACGATCTAGATGCTTGAGAGCCTTTCGATCATCTTCATTGCATATCCTAAAACGAAAGGACAGCTGTAAAGAATATTCTCTTATTGACATTCGCCTTGCAACATTGCAATAGGTTTGATCCCTTAAAATCATGATAAACACTCTTTTGCTGATCACTTGTCGTAATACAATTTGCCTCCTTTCAATGTTGACATATCAAAAGAACGCCATGTTGTTGATCTGGTCCATAAGTATCATTGGTTTGATGGGGTAAAGTAATCCCGAGTCCAGATCTGCACAACAACTTACACGTGCTTGATGCAGCTCCCGAAATTCTTGTATAGAATCTAAAGTTTTCCCGCTTGCACACGGGCCGCTGCTTAAGCCGGGCGCGCCACCATTTACACATATCCGCTCTTTCGGCCCAATATTTGCCGCAGCAATATCGGCAAATGGTGGATTACTCATCCGCCATCATGAGTCTTATTACTCATCCTTCCTTTACACAATACCCATCATACTGGTTGTGACTCATTATGTTGTAATGGTTTTCGTATCTTGCGTTATTGTGACATGAAGCACATAACAATGATCAGCAAGATTACATGTGTATATGCTTGTGTCTTTAGGAGTCGGTGTTCAACCAAGATGTGCTGAAATCAGATAACTGGGATCACATTGCTGCGGTATAGCTTGAGAAATATACGTCCCAATCACATTGCTATTGTAAAACTTTCATTGTGTTCTAATATGACTACTTGCTACTGTTGCTTTACGCCATTGTAATGGCTTTCAACAGCACATTTGATGTCTGTGTAGCTTTTGCATGTGGCAATCATGCTGAAAGATGACACAGCAAAGCAAGAAAAGATTACACAAGCTGCCACGCGAATCAAAGAAAGGAAAGCACTAACAATGGTGGTGCTGCGGGAAAAAGTTGTTGATATCAGCATTCATTAAAGGAGATCGCGCGGAAATAGGTGATAAACATTAGCACTGTTGTTTTTATCAGAAACGTTTTAGGTTTTGATTAGCAAATACACAACATACAGCAGGGGGGTTTGATCAAGGGATGATACTAATATGATGTTGTTATCCCTGAAGGAGAAAGATCAGGAACAACTACTACTGCCACCGGATTTGTCCTCGTGCAATCATACATTATAGAGAGATAGCGATCCAGCGGAAGAATTTAGACCGACAAAGTTGTGTTTCCGATATGTGTATGCATAAAGAAGACCATAACAAAGATCCCAAACAATCATGCAAGGTGAACAAGCGGATAGGGAATCAAGGAAATGAATAAAAAGAGCCTTGCACAGTACATTTCTTACATTGTATCTTCTTCCATTATAGTGTTTGTTTGCTTGTGTATATATCAGCTACCGAGATAGATTATCCCTAAAAGGAACAAAAGCACAATCCCGTTTCTCCATAAATCTTTTTCCCTGCCATCTTGAACATTCTACGCATCTCTTTCACTTTTCTCTAACAAAATGGGATCGACTACTACTACAACAACAACATTTGCCACACTTCCAACACCACAACACTTTAATGATGCCGATTTCGAATCACCAGCCAAGATTCTTCAGAAAAAGAAGCGCGCCACCAGTATCATGACATTATCAATTCCAGGCACGCCACCAGTGATGGATGACGATGCTACAAGTGATGATGAAACACTATCCAATGTGCGTACGCCTACTACCATTGTCAGTGATGAGCGTGAAGAACAAGAAGTGATTGATTCTACAGCCGATTTGAGCACAACATCAGGACGTCTTGCTTCCCAATTCAAATTCAAGAAGCCTGTATACAATAACAAGTACAAGCAAACACACTTTCATCGACCAGCAAAACGTAACGGCTTGTTGCATGGTCTCAAAAGATTCTTCAAGAAAGACAACACATCTTCTGCAAGTAGCAATGGAAGTATCAAAAGCAGCATCAGTAGTAGTGGCAGGTCATTGAGCTTTGCCAATGCATTCAACAAGGACATTGAAGCCCGATATGGCAAATGGGGTACGTTTTACACTTGTGCGGATAAATAATGCCGCGATATCCCGTCATGTTGCACGCTTGCTGACTGAAATTTTATCATGATGGTAGGACGATTTGTCGGCAAAGGAGCTGGAGGATCCGTGAGAGTCATTCGCCGCAGCACAGATGGTAAAACATTTGCCGTCAAGCAATTTAGGAAACGTCAACCCCATGAAAAAGAAAAGGACTATGTCAAAAAGGTCACTGCTGAATTCTGTGTTGGATCTACCTTACATCATCCCAACATTATCGAGACTATCGATATGGTACAAGAAGGTTCAGCATTCTATGAGATCATGGAATATGCACCCAATGACTTATTCAACGTTGTCATGAGTGGACAAATGTCACGTGAAGAAATTGCGTGCTGTTGGCGTCAAATGTTGCATGGTGTTCAATACCTTCACTCTATGGGAATTGCTCATCGGGATCTCAAGCTGGATAACATGATGTTGGATGATCATGGCATTGTCAAACTCATTGATTTTGGATGTTCAGTTGTCTACAAGTACCCATTTGACAAGAAAACAAGAAACTGCAAAGGTGTTTGTGGCTCTGATCCTTATATTGCACCTGAGCAATATGAAGGTGAATATATGCCAGCAGCAGCCGATGTTTGGTCATGTGCCATCATTTTCATTTGCATGACAAGTCGTCGTTTCCCTTGGAAGATCCCACTTAAAGAAGACAAGACATTCAATCATTTCATCAACCATGGTCCTCAACGTCTCATGAAACTACTTCCTCGTGAATCTCACAACATTATCACACGTATGCTTGAAACTGATCCTGCCAAACGATGTACTATTGAACAAGTGCTTGCTGATCCTTGGGTGAGCAGCATTGCCATGTGTCAACATAATGAACATGCCAAGGGACATATGCATCATCTCTTTAATGCATCTCTTTCTGCTGATAATGTCATCATTCTCGATGATCAGAAGCAAGATAAGGATGAATCTACAACGTCATCAGGCAGTGCTGACAAGGCTAACAAGAAACATTCATAATTCATATCCACATACCCAGTCCATTCAACTACATCCACAAACACTTATATCCCTATTTCATCACTGCAATGTGTTCTGTATCATAGATGTATCTCTTTTTGTATTTGCTTCTTTCTTGTTCCCTTATTCATGTACATGCACAATCCGATCACTCTATTCCAAACATCTCTAGACATTGTCCTACATCTTACTACTATAAACAACGATTCATCATTTATCATGTATCTCTTTTTGAATGACTATGCAATGATGGGAGGGGTGATTGATGCTTTAAGGATGTTGAAAGATGAGATATGAGAACTTCTGCACGTGTATGGTCCAAATAGTTGTGAAAAGGTAAAGAAAAGGTTGTATGCATGTATCAGCAAGCATATTAAGTGCACCGACGGCCTTGTGTGACATCAATATATCGACAGCGTGTACGACAAAGACACTTTATTCACTTTGGCTTCTTTTCCTCTTTCGATAGCCAAGCCTATTATCTTTGTTCTTTTATACACTACCTTTTTTTCTCCGGCATCGTCGTTCTTTATTCCCATTCCCTTCCTTCTTTTCTCGTCTCTCTTTTTCTTTTCTCTTTCCTTTTATCGAATTGAGCGACGCATTGCCATTGAACGCTTTAGCGACTCTCGATGACTAGAAGTTCGCCGTCCTCCCTGCATAATGGCGACACGGATGAAGAGGCAACGGTAGCACCAACCAACACAACCACTACAACCCCGCCTGTCACCATCGACATGGAGTGCTCCCATTGCAACAACTCGGCAACTTTTATGTGCTCATCATGTGGTCTTGCTGGTCCACGCTATTGCTCGGTCGACTGTCAGAAAATCGATTGGAAACTAAGGCACTATAAAGATTGTGAAGCTACCAAGGCTGCTAGAAGAACTCGACAAGCTGAACGTGCTGCTCAACGAGGTATATACACATCTTTTAGCATCATCATCATCCAAAGGTGTTTATAATTCATTTCAAAAACAGAATCACAAGCTCAAATGGGTGGTTCAGGGGATATTGCATTAGAAGATCTCAACAATACAGGCACTACAATCGCAGTCAATTCTGATACCGACAGCAACCATCACAATGGCAACAATGATGAAGAAGAATTCGCTGATGATCTCAAGTTTTATATGCAGCAGATCTATTTCATTATCAAACCAGTCGTGGCATGTATCATTCTTAGTATCTTTTGGGTCAAAGTTGCATTTAGTGGAGGGAGTGACTACAGGTAAGCTCAAAGACAAGGAGGTGGTGAATGATTATACAAAACTGACGAGATCTAGTCCGAGTCGACCAGGTTATATTGCCTTTTCAAGTGGTGGAAATGACGATGGCAGTGGTGATAGCAGCAACAACAGTGGCGGAGAAGGCGTTAGCGATGATGGAGGAAACCAATCACCTATTATTGGATCCTTGGCCAATGCGTTGATCATTATTGGACAAATCATTATCGTCACAGTTGTCATTGTTGTTCTTTTTCGAAAAGGATGGATGAAGGTGCTTATCGGATTCTTCATGATTGTCGTACTTATGTTGCTTGGATTCATGTCATATCTCCTGTTACTGTAAGTGCACTGGCCAAGGAGAGTGAAATTATAGGGGTGGATCCAATGTATATCCAATTAACGTGCATTCATAGCAACCTGATTGAAGTGTTCTTTATACCAATGGATTACATCACCATGGTGTTTGCGTTATGGAACTTTGCAGTCGTTGGTTTGGTGTCAATCTTTTGGAAGGGTCCACTTTGGCTTCAACAAGGTTATTTAACAATCATGAGTTCACTTATGGTAAGTAGTATCTTTTATCTTGCTCTTTGGAAGAGACCAACTCATGACGTTATTGTTGTAAAAGGCATTTTCTTTGACTGGATTGGAAGAATGGACAACATGGATCCTATTGGGACTATTGGCTGTGTGGGGTAAGTTTGTAACACACACTGCAATTCAAGATCCATGCTAACATATTGTCACAGATCTGATTGCTGTATTATGCCCATTTGGTCCACTGCGATTGTTAATTGAAAGTTCGAGGAATCAACAACGTGAAGTACCAGCACTACTTTATTCAGTCAATGCAGTATGGTTCATGATGACAACAACTGAAGAGCTTGCTCCAATACCACATGATGATTCCATGTCAGAAGGGCGTAAACGAGCTGAAACACAAACTTCAATCCAAACAATCAACACTTCCATCAATACTACTACAGACTACGACGCATCTACATCCTCCATTGTCCCGCTCAACGCTCATGCAGCTGCACCAGCTACCAGTACCAGTATCACTACTACCACCCATCATGACACACAACGAGATCATGTTGCATCATCAACATCATCCGATATACCAGAATGTGGAGAACGAGAACGTCGACATAGTAATTCTAATAGCACCACCATTGCATCAAGGCATGAAGCATCACCGAATAATGAAGATCGTGATGAAGAAGATGGTATGTGTACTTGTATATCATGATGTCAACAAGTAGAACTAAATATTGGATCCATGTTCTAGCTGAAAGGAGTGGTCTAAAGCTTGGATTAGGAGACTTTGTATTCTATAGTGTGCTTATTGCACGAGCAGGTATGTTTATAGTACAAATGCCAAGGAAATGAAACTGATTCTGGAACACAAATAGCGCTGTATGACTGGATCACCACAGTGTGCTGTACAATTGCAGTCCTAATGGGTTTGACGACTACGATTTTCTTATTAGCCATCTACAAGAAGGCTCTTCCAGCACTTCCAATTTCCATTGCATTCGGCATTCTCTTTTATTTTGTCGCCAAAACAGTACTTGTTCCTTATATTGGTGCTCTTTGTGTCTTTGGCATGGTTGGACTATAGAATTGTAAAAACAATGACGACATATACACCTTGTACAGATTATATCTTCTCCTCCCCCTTAATCTCTCTCTCTCTCTCTATGTATACCAGATCAACCAAGAAAAAGCATATAAACACTTTGATCGTCTCAAAAGGCCCTTGATGGGTACACACTTCTAATTGGGACAAGTCGTACAATTTGGCAACTCGTTTTAGATTATTTGCCTTTGTTTGGTAATAGAAATTGCTGAAGGACAACATGTGTCGGTGTCACAAAGCGGGGTGATTACCGAATGCACGGGAAAGAAAAGAAGAGAAGAGAGAACCCTTTAGAAACCTGGACTTGGATAGAGTCCGCAATGCGAGTTATATAAAAGCACATGTAGCTCCGGTACTTCCGGTAAGTGCCGATTATAAAATGGTTTTCGATCTATGATTTATCATGGATTAAAGTGCAATGGATAGCAATGTGATGATGATGAAGGATGACTAAATCTGCTGCATCTTAAATGAAACAAGTTCTTTATTTAGTAGTAGTAATAGTCATTGTACTATTTCAATCGTATAGGACACTCTATATACATAATGAATCATGTTGATATCTAATACAATGAATGAAAGCCATCGGTCGTTGCCGATACAAGTGCAAAGTGATCTGTGTAACCTATTTGCTATTCTTAGCCGGAGATGTTGCTTGCAAAGTCCTTTGTAGATTGTGTGTGGAAGTGTAGACCTACAACTCCGTTTTTGATTTCTGCTCTTCTTTCTTTCTCTCTTTCTTCACTTATCAAACAAACTCTTGTGAAACAACAGTGTGCAACACTCCATTTATTCGGCCATGGACTTGACGAGCGGTGATGCCGGCGACGATGCTAATTTAAAGCGGCAACGAGTCAGTCGAGCGTGGTAGGTATCGTTTTAAAGGCAGCTTATACCAGCTTACTCATACATAACACTCACTAGTGATCTGTGTCGACGAAAGAAGATCAAGTGCGATGGTCTTGTACCTGTATGTAGCAATTGTCAAGCTTTCAACCTAGAATGTACCTACAGGGACACGACTAAAAAGGTACAGTTGAAACTGGGTGGCAAACGGGCCGATTAAAGGAACGAGAGATCACTCATTGTTTGTCATAGCGTGGACCACCTAAAGGATATATTGAAGCCATTGAGAATCGACTACACAAGTTGGAGCAAGTGCTTGCTGATATTGCAGGAGACAACAATGATCCACGATCTAAAGCATTGCTTGCTGAGCTGCATACACCACTCGAGACACCACATGGAGAACAGATCACTACTAGACCTGTACGCCGAGGACGCGGACGTAACAAGAATCGCACTTTTATGTGGCAACAACAGCAACAATCAGCTACTCCTCCACCACATCCTCGTTCTCCTTCACTTATGGGAAGTCCTACCAATGGCAATGTACCGGATACAACAACAGTTGGTGAACCAAGTAGTCCTGGATCAGTGATTAGTGATAGCAATGGTCAACTTTCAATGGATGAAACTGGTCAAGTGCGCTATTTGGGAAAATCTTCTGGTTTCTATCTGCTGCAAAACAGTCGAACATATCAGAATGGTGCTTTTCATTTGGCAGGATGGGGACATCGATACAAGCATCCATCTTCTTCAACAACACCACTTGATCCGCTTGAATTACCACCAAAAGACTTGTCAACACACTTGATTCATCTCTATTTCAAGCATTTCTATCCAATTCTCCCTATCTTTTACAAACGACGTCTTGCTTCATCCATGGATCCACCTGCAGATGCCATTTCACCACTACTACTCAATGCTATTTACGCTGTTGCATCTCGTGTATCACCAGACCTACGTGTAAGATCAGATCCTGGATCAGCTGATACAGCAGGAGATATCTACTTTGAACGAGCAAAGTGTCTATTGGATAGCTACTATGATGTACCGCGTATATCTACAGTACAAGCATTACTTCTTATGGCACTTCATCAGCATGGCTCAATGCGAGGACCAAGAGCATGGCTCTATAGTGGATTGGTATGGTTATTGCTAAGCAACCATGTGGCTAGTTATATTTACACTTTTATGGTAATTTTTAGGCGTTTCGGATGGCCCAAGATCTTGGTCTTAACCGGAATTGTGATCATTGGGACATCAAGCCAGATGAACGTGAGCGAAGAAAACGAGTGTTTTGGTGCTGTTTCATTGTGGATCGGCTGCTCAGTGCCAACTTTGGACGTGCATCAGTATTCGAAGAACGTGATTGTGATGTGCCTTTTCCTTCTGTGGATGATGATGAGCCATTGACAGATGAATCAGCATCAACAGTGGGACGTGCACCTGTGAGATTATTGGATGCATTCATACAACTTATCAAGATCTGTGATATATTGGGACATGTACTCAAGAGTATCTATTATGCCAAGTCACGACACCACGCCCCAGGAACCCATCATGATCATGTATTATCAGCACTTAACCAACAACTTACCAATTGGTACAACAATATGCCTTCATCCTTGCAATATGATTTGGTGGGAGCAGCTCACGGAGTTATGTCCGATCCACCAACGCCTATTTCCCAAATGCACTTGATTTATTATACAACAGTGATTCTACTTCATCGACCTTTTATTCCAGTGGAAGCATCATCCGGATCATACAACATTTGTGCATCAGCAGCCAATTCGATCTTGGATATTGTGGACATTATGCTCAATGAGAATCACTTGAAATACGTATCCAACTTCACAGTGTACTATATCTTCACTGCTGGTATCATCTTTTTGAAATCAGCTGCTTCTTCCGAAGATGGTAACAAGTCATTGGATGCCAAAGTCAAGATCAACAAAATTATGAGAGCTCTGGATGAAATTGAGCTTACATGGACAACTGCTGCACGTAGTTGCAACATTCTTGGTGAATTGGCTGGTCTACGAGATATCAATCTGGAATATGAAGATGAAAACAAGAAACGTGATGATACACCTCCTTTATCGATTGCATATTCAACTTCTCCACAACAACAACAACAGCAACAAGCTCATCCTGAAGCAACAACAGCACCAGATTGGAATACATCACCAGCAGATCGATTACTTCCACGATATCCATGGCTTGGAGGAGGATACAATAGCACATCATCATCCAATTCATCACCAACTACAATGGTACCTACTGTGGATCCTTTTGCTGCACCAGGGACCATGTCACAACCAGCTGCTCAACCCCAGTTTGATCCAATGGGAGCTGCATTTTGGGGTGTACCTATATCACTGGATATGAATGAATGGAATAGCTATTTGGGAGCACAAGGCACTGTCAGTACACAACAACCAGTATCATCCCAACCACTTATCCCTTCACACGAGTTTCAATCTCCAAGATTTATGGTACAGCCTAGTACTACTACTACCAATAACAACAACATCAATCAACAACAACCAGTTCCACCACCACCACCGCCTCTACCATTACAACAACAAGATACATTTGGTCCTACAAATCATGGTATGCCCAAGCGGCATCTGATACACAATGATGAAGGTGTCAATGAATTGGCCAATCTATCAGCTCCTTCAGCTCCTGCTGGTAATGGTGGAAGCAATAACACGACCAATGGCAACAACACTACTTCAGAAAGTAATGCAATATTGGGTTTTCTTGGTGGTCAACCTGATACAACTTACTCGGCATCGACTGCAACAAGCCTGGCAGGCACAGGCCCAGGGAGTCGTACTTACTGGTAGTCACCAATTATATTGATTTCCTTTATCTTTATTCCACTCTTTTCATTGTCGCATATTTGTATATTATTTTCCCTATTGCTTCTTACATTCCTATTTTAGCATTTCTTCTTCTTGTTGGCTTTTGATAGTAATACATTTGATACTTCTTGTGCTTTATGCATCTATCCCCTTCTCAAATACAGATTGCTCTATTGCTTTTATGCCACATATCTTCTTGTCATACCATGTGTTCTTGATACAATAGTAGCGATACTACATCAATGTTACAAAGGAGAAAGTACCAAGACAAGTTTGTTGTCATAGACAGCCAAGTGTTACATCAGGTTGGGAAAGCTGTCATGACAACAAGTTAAGGAGAATCATCAAGGTGGGATCCCTTTGGGTTAGTGTATGTAATAAAATGATCCAAGGATAAGGATACACATGCAAGGAGCTTGCTTGCATAATACAGCTATTAGTATAGACAACTGCTGCTCTTGGCGCGGAGAAGATGCTTTTGGGGATAGTGTGCTTTTTAGCTGTCAGCTTTCCTGTTAGCCTATGTTCTAACATGTTCTATTTTATGTTTAAGTCCGGTAGTAGAAATTTGATCTATATAGAATGAATCATGCCTTCATTTCATGCAATTGCACTTTCCTCCTTCATATTCCTGGACAATATATGCACTTCAGAAAGGGATACAAGATATAAGGGCAGCATATGAATATATCAATTCCGATAAGATATGACGTGAATAAAGCTTTCCCATCGATCACGATATGCCGTACCTTGTATCGATAACTTTTTTCCACAAAGGTGTTGGCCAAGGGGTAAAAGTAAAGAAAGGGGGGCTGGATTTCCTTTCTATTCGACGCCGATGGCGATGACGAGATGTTGAAAAGCAACTTCAGCTATCTATAGCTGGAATAAAGCATGCCGGCTATCTGGTAGCTTTTGCAATAAAAGAGCCAAGGGGGTGGGGAAAGAGCCGTCTGCTATAGTAGTACTATGCAGTAAGTGGTGTGAAAAGGGGGAAATATCCCACTCCTTGGACTAATCATTTAATGCTCAGCAGCAACATTTGACTTGCACAAGGTCAATTGACTCTACCAGTAAAGTTCAAGCTACAAAAACTGGTTTGACACAGCATATGCATGCAAGTGTAATGTTTCATTATGTATGCTCATGTCACGGGATCAAAGAGCTAAAACAACGTGATACATGCATAGTAAAACCTGTGGTGTTTGAATAGCAGCATACACATAAATGCACGATATCAAGGAGTGGAAAGAAACTCAATAGATGATTTCTGGTCTTGTAAAGAATCAAGGGATGATTCATTCACGATTTAGGACTACCTGAAGAGAAAGAGGATTAGTCGATCAGAGAGGGGGTGCGGCAACTTTGCCTCACCTTGAAAAGCATAAACATGATCATCACACACGGACATGATTCCTTTTTTCGGTGTGTTGGTCATTCAAAGATTCATTTAAATATGCTTACATGTTGATTGAGATCTTTTTTTCTTTCATTGTATTCATTGTATCCTCCAAACACCAACACAGCTAATCCTACTCACTTATACCCTAATAATGGCACCACAAACATACCAGCAACATCATCAACATCAGCCTATTCATCCTCACGCCTTTCTCAACACATGTATTGATGATAACAACTACAAACTTCTATCCATCTTGGGCGTAGGTGCATATGGCATTGTGTACCAAGCTCGTCATCTCAAGACTGGAGAGCTATATGCAGTCAAATTGTTGACACACAGTAATAAGCAAACCGAGACTGAGATCCATCGCCTAGTATCAAATCATGATAACATTCTCAAACTCATCAAGCGTGTTGACATGGGTACATGGACATTCTTGGTATTGGAACATGCACCACATGGCGACTTGTTTAAGGCACTTACACATCCATCCAATCCAATCATTGGCAACGATCGTGCCATTCGCCATATATTTCTGCAGCTGCTGGATGCAGTGCAGCATTGTCATACACATCATGTTGCTCATCGTGATTTGAAACCTGAAAACATTCTTGTGTTTCCAGAACATCATATCAAACTTGCTGATTTTGGGCTTGCCACTACACATGCTGTATCTGCAGAATTTGGATGCGGGTCATCCTTTTACTTTTCACCTGGTAAGATCACATATATGATGATTCTAGCCTATATTGGATCACTTACATGTCATGTACATAGAGTGTCAAGGTGGTCTTATCAGAAATCACCAACGCATTAAAGGATATGGCACACAACAAAATGATATCTGGAGTCTTGGTATCATTCTAATCAATCTTACAACAGGGCGCAATCCCTGGAAACAAGCCAACCTGAATGACTCCTCTTTTGCCGCTTATTGTCATGCCAATCGACCTGGCTTTTTCCGTGTTATCCTTCCTTCTATTTCTAACGAGCTTGAAGCTATTCTTGAACGCATTTTCTGTTTGGATCCAGCACGTCGTATTGGATTACCTGAATTACGTCTACGTATCCTTCAATGTCGTTCATTCACTCTTATGGGTCAACAACAACAAGTGCATGTACCAAAACCACCATTACCTGTATTTCCTCCTTTTGAGCAACCAACATGCACCAAAATCACCCTTTCTCATTCTACTGTACTTGACGACATTCAAGCATATGCTGCTCCCTTCTTGACAGTCTCCTCATCATCGTCATCTATTCATCACAACGAATGTCCAGCCACTCCAGGCAAGGAGGATAGGATGATATCACTCCTTTCTACAACTAATAACAAGCAATCTGGTGTCGATCAACACCCTGAAATTCAACAACAACATCATCGTACCTCTTATTTTTATGCAACAACAGCATCCCCATTGCATGTAGTTCAATAGCTTGCACATCACTTGTACTATTTCTTCATCACTCACATTAACATTAACATCTTCTCCTACTTGAATCACTCCCCTTACTTCTTCAATCTGTACTAATAAAATCTCGCTCTGTAATATAACACTATCAAGAAAAGGATTGGTGAATGCTGATAAGGGGAGACATTATTAGGATCAATGTTTATTGGTCAAGAGTAGAATAGGATATACTAAACATCATATATTCACATGGTGAATCCATATCATTACTTTCATCTTGACAGCTGTGGGACAAGTGGCGGTACCTGTCACGGACGTCACGGCTTGTGAAAATTAGGCGGGCCGCTGGAGCTGTCAATTGATTCTTTCACTTCTTTACTTGCCAGGATGGTAAGAACCCAGCATACGACAACCAAAACAAACATGTCCACTTACCACTATTCTTAGCTTCGCTCTTCTTTCAACCTTGTGTCTCGATCGCGTATTCTTGTTCGTCCATTCCCTGCTCGGTAAAGAACGAAACACTATTTCTGCTACCTTGTACTCAATTCCATTCTTTAGTGCTACTGCACCTGCTGTTGGACGCTTTTACACAACTGACAAGCAAGAGCCTATTTCTACACCTGGTTCCTCATCGTCTGTCGATCCCAAGATTGCTGGCATTGCTGAACAAATTGAAAACTTGACCTTGAAGCAAGCTTCAGAACTCGTTTCCCAACTCAAGGTGTGTGTATATCATTGCTATCTTGTATCATCATCTTACTTTATTATGATAGGATCGTCTCAAGATTGAAGATGTTGCTATGCCTACTATGCCTATGGGTATGATGCCTGGTGGTGCTCAACAAGGTGCTGCAGCTGCTGAAGAAGAAAAGCCTGCTGAAAAGACAGAGTTCAATATCAAGTTGGAAAAGGTGGATGCTACTGCTAAGGCCAAGGTGATTCGTGAAGTGAAGAATTTGGCTGGTCTTAGTTTGGTGGATGCCAAAAAGTTTGTTGAAAGTGTTCCCAAGGTGCTCAAGGAATCTGTGCCAAAGGAAGAAGCCGAGAAGCTCAAAAAGGCTTTGGAAGCCGTGGGTGCCACTGTGCAATTGGAGTAAACGATTACATTCCATATTACGACCTTTTGCCCCAACTATCATCCAAGTTCCATACACAACCACACACCAACTATAGATCCATCTCCCTTTGTATACATAATCATGTCATCTTGCCATACTCACTCACGCACAGACACACAATCCCAATCACACACAAATGTAACAATACAATGCCATATCCATCGCATCTTCAAAAAGTGATATTCAGATGAGATTTCTGCATCAGTGTCTTGTATACAGCTTTGATAGAGAGAAAAAAAAAGGTTTGGATTGCCGTTGTTGTTCTGTGTATGTTTGATAGAGGGATAGTAGGAGAAGAGGGGTAATAAAAGAGAGAAAAGAGTAACTTTGATCAGATCTACCAATCCTTCTTGATATCAAAAGACCAGTTCCATTCAACGTGGGTAACACCATCATCATCAACAAATTTGCTCTATATCATCTCGTTAGTAAAAAGGATAAGCAAGTGATAAATCGGTATTTACCTTGGCGTCATAGTGACCACGTGCAAGAAGACCAGAAGGAGCTTCCTCCAACTGGAACTTCTTCTCATAGGCATCAGGTGCAGGGCCATAGCTACCAATCATCTCCTCAGTCTTGTCAACTATAATCAAATCGTGTTTGTTATCGTTGATTCCCTTTTTTGTTCCAATCCTATTCAATCGAGATCCTTACCTCGGACACCCTTGCGTTTGACAACTTGCAAATACTTGAGACCCGAGACAACTTCATGTTGAACACTGTAAATAAATAAGGGAAGAGACAATAAGGACATTCAGGGGTGAGTAGGTGAATGATCATGTCTTTCTTAGACTCCTAAAGCAACGTACCGGAATTTGACCTTCATACGGTATTCTACACCTTCCTTGATAGTGAATGGAGCACTCTTGGCCTTTTCAATGGCATCTATGATAAAGGATCATGCAAAACATAAGCATTGATTCTTAATCTCTGACTCCTGACTATTTACCTGCAGTGGATAAATCGACCTTTACATCACCACGACCTTCCACTTCGAGAGCAATGTATTCAACAACAACCTAGATAGATATACATGAGATCAAGTTCCTTGTAAATGCCAATACGCGCTTTTGCGCGTTATAAAACACTTACGTTACGAGGATCATCGCTAGGTCCAACAGCTAATAACAAAGAACATAAGCATTTAGTATACTGATAAGAGGATGAGAATTGGAGAGCAAGTAAAGAGAGACTTACTAGTACCAGCCTTCAAACCCAAAGACTCTTTCCACTTGTTCAAAGACTCGTCTTGGGCGTCAAGGTTTTGATATTCTTCCATAGTCTTCTTCTCACCGGGCTTATAGCCAGCAGTTTGAGTAGGAGCAAAGTCGTCTTCTTCGTGATGGTCGGTCATTGGTGTGAACTGGGGAATGGAGATGAAAGGAAAAAAAAAGAGATGAGGTCGAGAAGTAAAGGAGAGAGGCGTCAAAGCCAATGTCTTCTCGGAGTTGAATGTATGTCTTCCTCCGATGAAAGCGGGCTTGGCCACCACCTGAACATGCGTCAAACAACTCTTATTCCTCTCTTCTCTCCCCCTTTGGGTCTAGAAAAATCAATCAACCCTTCCTTACCATCATTACAATATGATTCAATAAACACTTGTACCCCTTCTCTTTCCACTTTGTCCTTCACTTGTAATATGATGCTATGTCCTAGTTCCTCTACATGCCTTTTTGATAACTACACATATTGAAATGTTTGCTGCTGGTTGCCATGTTCCCTAATTTAAGCTATACACTACTCTGCCAACTATTCCTATTTATAGAGCTTATCATCAACACTAGATAAACATTGAAATCAGTCCATGGAATACTTAGTTGCATTCTCATTTTCCCATCCCCCATACTGACGAGTAAATCACATTTGATATGCATTCCTGTATCCGAATTATGCATCTCCCCATCTTTTCATCCTAACAAACCTTTAAATAATAACATCTTTACACGCTGATTCGAGTCATTCTAGTTTGTGTAACATGCATCAAGCCAGCAATGTCAGGTCATCGTGCGGGTGATCTACCTTTCTCGTGCTATAAACCAGAGAAGGAAAAGAAATGTCTATTGCTTATATTGGATTGTCTTTCTTTTCTCCCAACATACATCTCTCTGGTCTTCATTGGCAAAAGTATAGCCAGCCGTGATGAGCAGCCTATAAGACAATTAGGCCAACGTTACACAAAATGCACCACACCCTCCTCACTTTCCCAATGAATGGTCCCAACTATTGCCATGTAGATCTTTCTTGTACAAAATGACTTTGAGAATAAAAGAACTACATACAGTCTATAGTTTCTGTTGCATGGTTTGGGGACTAGAAGATGATTAGCCATGGTGATATGAATGATCCATTCTTGTCTACCATTGCTTTGGTTCTTACCTTGACTTGATACGAATGCTTGCCAGCTTGTCAGCAATCTGTTGCAGGAATTCTTCTGTTGTTGAGTAATGCTCACGCTTCATGCTGATCACATAAAAAAGGTTGCATAGGCAGTAATCAGTATCAGGCAGTAATAATGATCCTTACACACTTACTCCTTTCCGTAAATGATCAAGGCAAGATCTTTGGTCATCTTTTTGTCCACTTCAATAAGCTCTACACATGCTTGTTCCAAGTCCTTGGTGAATTGAGCGAGATCCTTGTTGTCGTCAAGCTTGGCTCGATGTGCAAGACCACGTGTCCAAGCAAAGATGGAAGCAATAGGATTGGTGGATGTGGCGTTACCCTAATTGAGAATTGAAAAGCAGCATGTAACGCATTAATTAATGCGTTTTCTTCCCAAATCTCTTTCACTTCTACCTTTTGATGTTCACGATAATGACGAGTGACAGTACCATGAGCAGCTTCAGCTTCAACAGTCTTTCCATCAGGCGTATAAAGCACTGAAGTCATAAGTCCAAGCGAGCCATAGCCTTGTGCAACAATATCGGATTGAACATCACCATCGTAATTCTTGCATGCCCAGACAAAACCACCTTTGGATTTAAGCATTTGAGCCACCATGTCGTCAATCAAACGATGCTCGTACCAGATACCCAATTCTTCAAATGCAGTCTTGTATTGAGTATCATAGATAGCCTGAAAGATATCCTTGAATCGCCCATCATATGCTTTCAGAATGGTATTTTTGGTGCTCAGGTACATGGGCATCTTGCGATCCAATGCAACACGAAAACATGCATGTGCAAAGCCTTCAATCGATTCATCTGTGTTGTACATGCTCATGGCAACACCACCACTCTTTTCAAATTGGTATACTTGCATCTGACGTGGTGCAGAGCCATCCTCTGGTGTAAATATCATCTCCAATTTGCCAGGTCCCCTTGTCACGAAATCAGTGGCACGATACTGTACAAGTAGTTTGTATCAATATATATATATGCATGTAAGCATGTCATATACAGAATGGATATACCTGATCACCAAATGCATGTCTACCAATAATGATAGGCTCTGACCAACCAGGTACCAAGCGAGGAAGTGTCTTGAGCACAATGGGTTCCCGGAAGACTGTACCATTCAGAATATTGCGCAACGTGCCGTTGGGAGACTTCCACATCTTTTTAAGACCAAATTCTAGATATACATGACAGTATAAGCTTTGTATTGTTGACAGCCTTGTTTACTCTTCAATTTACCTTCTACACGCGCTTCATCTGGAGTGATAGTTGCACACTTGATACCAACATTGTACTTTTTGATTGCTTCAGCTGCTTCCACTGTAACCTTGTCATCTGTCTATATATGTATAAACATTATTACATGTCTACCATTTTGAATGCATTATACACAAACCTTGTCACGGTTGGTGACGCTTAAATCATAGTACTTGATGTCGAGATCCAGATAGGGCAAAATAAGCTTATCCTTGATGAGCTGCCAAATGATACGAGTCATTTCATCTCCATCGAGATCGACCACGGGATTCTTGACATGGATCTTGGTGATAGGCATTGTTTGCTGATAATGATAAGGAAGGGAAAAAAGATAAGTTCAAAAAGTCGCCGCATTTATATCACCCCCGCATTCATTTCCGATTTCGGATGACAAATGCATGTTCCTGGTAACAAAAGCATGGGAGAAGGATATACAATACAAAGAATGGGATTTGTAATGGGTTTAGACAAGGCAATTGCTTATACACATGGTGTTTATTTATATTACAGAGCGTCAAAGTTGATGATATGCAAAGCTTTCCTCCTTTCCATCTCGTCTTCGCGCTTTTCCATCCAATATAAGACTGCAACTACAATACCAAGTATACATGCTGCTGCAATCAGGAGAGCCAACACCCATGGTACATAGTCACCAGGCTGAATATATAATTCGACTTCCCACCTAACCAGTCATAAGTTGGTTTCTGCACTCTTTCACCAAGTTCCTTCCTTCACTTACGTTGAGCTGTCATGCACATCTTCTGGTTGATATGGAATAAAGATCAATTGAGAATTCGGGATAACACCTTCATAGAATAGATAGTTTTGATCCTGGAATGTACACAAGGTGTTAGTTACATGCAATAAACCAATTGCTCTTTTTCTCTTACCTGCCGCCGTGAAACACCTGCAAACATCTCTTCAACATAGTTATTGGTTCTTCCCAATCCAACGAGACAATAGGGCGTTTGTAAAGACATATACGATGTTTGTGCTAGCTGTGATACTAAGATCCAAATGCATGAATATCAACAACACTAGCAACAGGAGCTCAAGTAAAACTTACCAAGATGTGCTCTTTTTGTGCCTGATGTGTCAAGCACCGTGAACTTGAGCGTGGCACCTGGATAGTTGACACCGTATGGCTTGTTGGCTTCACAATTGCTACCACATACTCCATTGGAAACTATAAACAGAATAGGAAAATGAGTATAATACATTTTTAGGACATGTGCATCTTCTTACCAAGTCCTTTGAGGAAAAAGGCGTCATTGAAGAAGTTGTTGATAATAAATCGAGGTACTCGAGCTGCACTGCTACCACCACCACTCTGCTGAAGCACCAAAATGTCAAGGGAACCCTATTTACCAATGTTATTACAAGCTCACTCATCCAATCTCATGATTGATCTACTTACATCCTCGTCAATATCAAAAAAGGTAGCATGTTTGGGTCTTGAAATCTTGGTCAATGCATCCGTGCCATCTTTGACAATCGTAAAAGTCCGCCGACCCGCTTGTGAAGCACGACTAGAACACAATCGGTTGTCGCATACTGTATTCTCCAGCAAAAGGACTTGCTTATTGGTAGTCACCAACAAATCCGGATATCCATCAAGGTTATAGTCGCCTATGCATCAAATATTAGCACATCTTATTTCTATGATCCAACCAATACACTTACCAGGTTGAACAGGAACAGGCAGCTGCCCTTGGAATGACATGTCCATTGTTTGGATCGTTTCACCGGATGAAATGTATTTCTTCAGATCAAGCACAACATAGTTCTATATTCGAGATCAGTAACCAAACATATCAACCAGTCATAGCATACTTACTTCACTATCAGACTGACTCATATCAAATTTGAAATCTGGATCACCATGGCAAAGCTGGTTTGGTTTTCTGCATGTTGTGGTGTTGCCGCTATTGGATTGGGAACAAAGACCCATTTGCTGATTGTATACAATGTGTATTTCTTGCTGCGATCCACTGTTCACTGCAAAGACAATATCGGCAGATCCATCACCATCTATGTATCATTCGAAAGTAGCGAATCAATACAAGGTTCAATCCATGTCATCCATAGATACATACCAATGTCAGCAAAGCTAACTGGCCCTGCACCCGTTGGTAACTGCAATTCATCTGCCATTTTAAAGCCACCTTCACGTTGATTCAACCATAGCTGTAATGTCTGGTAACCAGTCTTTTGACACACAAACACCACATCTACACGTTCCATGTGAGCTTTCCTCTCCTTTTCAACCATGTCACGTGAAAATTTACCTCCCATACAATCGCCATCAAGGTCTACCATTGCATTTGAATGAGGATGTGCCCAAGTACATTGATTGGTAAAGGCTGTATCAAACATCCCAGATGCTGAAGAACTAACAATGATGATATGTCAGTACAACATCACATATGATTCATTCTACTTACACATTGAACATGGATGATGATGCATTGGTAGGAGTTGATGATTGGACATTATTGATCCACATGTTGAGCCCACTTTCTCCATCTGCACTGTATCCCAAAAGATCAAGCTTCATGTCACCATTAAGATCAAGCACCATTGGATGAGCTGACTTGGCTGAAGGTAGTGAAATGTAATTGTCGTCTATCGATAGAGTAAGATCATGACTCGTCTAGTCAATGTCATCCTTACCAAAAGTATCATTGCCATTGCCAGTATATATCCGCATCAAAATCTCGCCTTGTGTGTCTCGTGGATTCGTTTGGCCAAGGAGCAAGACATCAAGCTTTCCATCATAGGTAAAGTCGCCAGGGACCACGCCTGTAATTACAAAGTCTTTGACGGTGATCTGTGGTGTTATCCGTGGTGGTATAAAGGTAAAGTTTTCTGTGCATGATATCATGTGAGTCGACTGAATGCTCTGGTGATACTAAACGTGTGGACATACGATGGTGCCAAGTATATACAGATAAGGAATGCCGATCGTAACTAAGAACAAAGAGATCCGTGCTATCCAATACAAGAGATTAGCTTATTGCTGCTGCAAGAAGAAGGCAAGATAGCCAACACGTACTATTTGTCGCCATTGAAGTCGCCAAAAGCTGCTACTGTGCCGTCAATGGTGTCAAGACCTGTACTGCTCGGTGATAGATCGTATAGCTTGTTCTTTGGGAATCGTGTAGCATATTGAATGTTCTGTGCAGTCGTAAGCGTTGTAAAGAATAAAAAGAGCGAGAGTATGCTGGACTTTAGTCGCCTTGGCATGATGTAGTAGAGAGTAGAAAGGTCGAAGAAGACGTTCCCAGTGAGGCACGCTTGGCACTTGTCGGACTCCACTTGTTGGTCCTTGCCTATTACCTTATCAATGCTACCAGATCTTGATAACATAACACTCTGACATCTTTCCAGTGCTATCATACATTGTATTGACCCATATATAAACAAAACAGACCATTCTTATTGGTATCCTTGACTACAATACCTGATGATGTCTCTTCCACGTGATGAACCATGCACTATTGCTGTAATATTTCAATAGTACTCTGGAATCATGTTGATTAAGCACTTTAGCTCATCAGTTTTGAGAGTAGTTCTCCTCATAGGACACAGGTTTTGTTGTCAATTGATATATGCTATTGCTATAATAAACTTTTATCCAGTAAATGATTTCAAAGAGATTAGTTTAAGGCTCAAATAACAGCAAGATATCAATGCTATTCAACATCACTTAAAAGCAGGAAAAAGAGTATCAAGTGATACCATTAGTCTTAACAATGCACATGATCCTGAGAAACAATTGGGTAAACAGCTCATTTATTGAATGAACAAGACTGAGCGGGAGACAATTCAAGGAAGTGGCCAGTGAACACAGAGCGACTCAATACCTATCCTTTACCTTCCGACTATACTACTTCCCCCCCATTCGCCGCAATGTCTATGAAGAAGTTGCAAAGTAAGCTTAGAATACAACACCGTTACGTTTCATCGACACAGCTACTTAACGACACTTGCTTTAAAAAACAGCCGAGATCGACCGTGTGTTGAAGAAAGTGAGCGAAGGCGTCGAGACGTTCGAATCCATCTTTGACAAGATCAACTCCACCACCAATCCAAGTCAAAAAGAAAAGTATGAGCAGGAGCTTAAGAAGGAGATCAAGAAGCTGCAACGTCTACGCGACCAAATCAAGACATGGCTTTCGTCCAACGAGATCAAGGACAAGCGCGCCCTGTTAGAGAATCGCAAGCTTATTGAGAGTCAAATGGAGCGTTTCAAGATGACAGAGAAGGAAATGAAGACCAAGGCGTATTCCAAAGAAGGTCTGCTGCTGAAAGAAAAGATGGATCCAAAGGAGAAGGAGAAGGCAGAGGCATGCGATTGGATTATATCAGCAAAGACTGAACTGGAACGACAAGTGGAGATGTCCGAGGCACAAGTGGAGACATTACAGAGTACAACAAAACGTGGAAAGAAGGATCATGCAAAAGCTGAACGCATCGAGGAATTGGAGCATCAAATCACACGCCATAAGCATCATATCAACCGGTTAGAACTTTTACTACGCTTATTGGAGAATGATAGAATTGCTCCTGAAAGGGTAGATATCTTTTCATCATTGACGTTGCTCTTTTATCTCATTGCTCATCATTCTATAGGTCCTAGAGATAAGAGAGGATGTGCAGTATTACATTGAATCCAATCAGGTTAGTATAATGGATGAATTCACTGGTCATTTGTTAATGAAGGATGTATTATAGGAACCTGACTTTCAAGAAGATGAATTCATATATGATGATCTTAATCTCGAAGAAGAAGAGGAGTTATATGGAATTGTTGCAGATGAACCTGGTACCATTGAAAGTAAGTGGAATAAGGATTGTATCCATGTGTGGTACTAACCAAAATGTATTACAGATCCAAAGGAAGAAGAGAAGCCATTACCAAGGCGGGCAGGCAAATCAAAAGAGAAGGAAAAGGAGAAAGACAAAGAGGAGATTGTAAGTATTTGTGCTATATACACAATGAAAGAGCGTGTATTCATTGTTTATTTGATAGGCTTCAAATGCATCATCAACAACTCCCCACAAGGCACAAAGTCCAAGATCAAGTAATGAATGCTTTTCACGTTATATTGATACCATTCTTAACACGTATATCTTATTATAGAAGAACCATTATCTACGCCAACATCAGAAGGTAAGCAATGCTACAACTTGCATACTAGAGTCATGGAACTAAAGAGCTGGTTGATAGCCAAATCTCTCAACACAAGTCCACTGAAATCACCACCATCCATGCCAGTCAGCCGATCATTATCTGAAGTCATTGTTCCACCACCACCAGCATCCACTGGATTGAAATATGCACAAGCAGCAGCAGCAGGTGTATCACAGGAAAAGACACATAAGCGAGACGAGAGCAACAAAGCAGTGGAGAATGCATGGGCAGAACCACCCAAGATTGGTGATCATTCAACAACACGACAATCATCCATTGGAGATTCTCAACCATCACGATCCAGTGAAACAACCCTTTCACAATCATTGCTTGCATCTCAATATCCAGCTGCCAAATCAGTAAGTCACATACCATTGCTTATCAATTTACACTAACTCATTTGTTTCACAGCCCAAACAAGAACCACCTGTTGATATGCGTTTACCGCCATCACTTTCTGATCTTGCACCTTCATTTGAAGCTATCCGATCTAAAGGCAAGGATTTTTCAATTGACGCATGCATCATTTTCTGATACATATCCAAATAGGCAGCGACAAACCTGATATAATGCACATACATCAAATGTTGGATGCAAGCTTACAACATGTACCAGATCTGATTGATTCTGAAAGGTAAACCATCATCTGCCTATACACATGTGTGTTCTTTGTTAATCTAGAAGTATTTATAGACCAAAAACCTACCATCCACGATCCCCTTATCCGACACCGAACTACTATCCTCAGCAGCCATTACCTGTATTCGACAATCCTCTCTTATATGAAAAGTTGGATATGCACACACTCTTTTTCATCTTTTATTATCAACAAGGCACCTACCAGCAGTAAGTGGATTTGGTTCTATACCTGTGGATATAGCATGTTTCTTATCCATGTTTGGTTGTATAGGTATCTTGCAGCAAAAGAGCTGAAACGACAATCATGGCGGTTCCACAAAAAGTACTTGACATGGTTCCAACGACTGGAAGAGCCCAAGTTCATTTCGGATGAGTACGAGCAAGGTTCTTACGTATACTTCGATTACGAAAGTGCGTGGTGCCAACGTAAAAAGGAGGATTTCAGGTAATGATCACTTTCCAAGTGCTTTGCTTTAAACACTTGACTCATTGTGATTCTTTTGAACATAGATTTGAATATCGTTATCTTGAAGAAGCATGAACAAAGGATTGGATATATAGTGTTATTGGTTTTACGTCTATTACATCTTAAAGAACGATCTTATTCGAGACTTGGAAGGAGTAGTTGATGGATGGAGAGCTTTTATCACGAGAATGATGTCATTTGCATGAATTGAGATTTCTGTTGATATAAGCTGTGAACTGGGTAGAATAGGATTCTGAGAAGGGTCCATACGATGGGTAGTCAAAGAGTCATGCACTTGTTCCACAAATCAATCTTGGACCAACCTGCTCTGGGTTACCGTGCTGGTAACACATGTACAACGTTTAGGCTTTTCCCAACTGTGCACGTCTTGAGAACCGATTCCACCTTTTTCTTTTCCTTTTTACATTCCATCACCATGATCAATCAAAGAAAGCCACAAAATCTATCTGAAGCCAAGCTTAATAGACTTTTGGAATACAATCAACGACTACGTGAACTTTTAGATATACCACGCATTACTGTCTCTGAAGCATCCACTCGGTAAACACCCAGCTTAAAACAACATGATGAGTGCTCTCTCCTTATCGAGATCCTTTAGGCTTATTGATTACTGTCAAGATACTCGAGATCCCATGTTGCCATCAGTTTGGGGCCCTATTGACAAAAAGGACGATCCTTTTGCACCCAATTCTTCAGGTGGTTGCTGTAGCGTCATGTAAGCTTCCAGGTGTACTTTTTACATCCACATCACCAACACGGACATTCATCCAACGACATACAAATATTACGCAACACGAACACACGATTCACTTGCAAACATGATTCACACCAGCACTATCCAATGTGTATATAACGCTCTACTTTTCCTCATGCTGGACACTCTTATTCCCCCTACACCTTTTGATTTACGCGAAAAACGGCTTTATTTGAATGACAACAACAACGACTACCACTCCAAGTAATAAAGACTACTATTTTACGATGGGATCTTGTTGACTACACCAGTTGCTTCATACTTTTTAAGTGCTTCCAATAGTTTATCCTCTTTCACACGATGTTGTGTCAAAAACTGATCATTCAGGTGTACCACAGGGATATCAAAGATGTACTTGTCAGCAAACTCCTTTGGACACTCTGGTTTATGAATGTCGACCACGGACAATTGGAATGGATACTATAGAAAGGACGCAATGAGCCCCATCTCCACCATAAACATAGCAATAAAGTGACATACATGTTTTTGTACTTTTAGAATAGCATCTTTGGCTGTAGTACATAAGGAGCAAGTACTTGAAGAGAATAGAGTCAATGTTATTGCACGCGACGCCATGATACGGTCGTTAGTAGAGGATTCAAGTGAAGCTTTATCGGAGCACAGACGTTGTGTATTGCAAGTGGACTTTTGTCCACCAATAGGCATGTGAATAAAGGATATGCACATAAGGCTTTATTTGATTTCTGATCTATTCAGGAGGATGGGAAGGGATAGGATGCAAATAAATATAGGATGGTGTCATCTACTGCTTCTTCTTCTTTACAGTGAGACATTGGATATCGAGATATGTACAAAGTTGATTGATAACGCCACGAACCAAACTGGCATACTGCGAAGCTGCAAGGAAAAGAATCACTTTGACTGCAACACGTTGATTGATATTGTAAGATCTATAGAATGACAGAAATGAGCTCCACTGGTATATCTTTGCTTTCAGAAGTAACTTACCCGCCAGTAGCAACATCAGCATATGCCAGAGCACAACCAGCAGCGAGAAGAGTGTATGCAGGGCCATTCCAGTAAGGGAAGGGCAGTTTAGCGACATGTGCAGTAATCATTAAGCCAACTTGATGACCAAACAAAAGACCAATCAAAAGAATGAAAAGTGCCAAGTGTTCATATACAAGAGAAGGCCATAAACGGAGCCAAGCATAGGAAACCACTGTCATGAATACAAAAGGAACAAGACCCATCAAAGCTTTGGTAACAGAGTTATCCTTGCGCGAATAATCAGTAGGATTGTACTTGACCGAGATGACATTGATCAATCTACATGCAACACATGAGTTAAATGATATGCAATCATCATCATCATCACCATAGTAACTTACGCTGCAATAATGTTGAATACAAGGACACCAGCACCAATAAGGATCAACACGTGATTCAATTGCACATTGCCAATACGGTGACGGATAGGATGACCAGCCCAATCTACTACTGGCACTACATCGCTCACACGTTGCATCCAGAAACCAGGACCTGCATCCAATCATGAGTCATGATGTCATTCAACATGAGAAAAACACTTACCAAAGTAACCAGATACAAGCTGCACTGCAACAAGCATCAGCACACCTTCCACTGGACCACTAAAGTAACCCAAGTACAAGATGCCAGTATGGTATTCTTCCCAAGTAGACAAATAAAAGTTGCCCAAGCTTGCCACCAATGATACAACAGTCCACCAGCTTTGACCAAGACAAGTAGCTGATGCCCAAGTTAAGCAACCAAGTGAAGTGTTAAGAGCATCACAACCTAAAAATGTGTGTCAGTGAATGATGTTGAATAATTAAAGTATCACATGTTACCATGATCAAACAATTCACCCAATGGGCCTGACATTCCAGTACGACGGGCTTGTTTGCCGTCGATCGCATCCAATGACTGGTACACAAACAAACCAATGCCAAATCTATCATTCACCACGTGTCAGTTCCTATGCAATAAACAAGATCATCCATAACAATCCTTACGTATAGTAGACCCAGTTGGGACATGGTCCAAGGTCAGGAGCATAATACATCAAGGTAGCAACGTTACCAACGACACACAAGAGACCAAGCAAAGTTATCAAGTTGGGACTAATGGTGACAGGAATGAGTCTTTTTGGCCAATGGAGTACACAATGTTCGACTTACGCGATCCACAAAGGAAACAACTTTACCAAGTTATTCCAGTATTTTGACAGGATGTAACGAGAGACCAAGGACTTGTCTACACCACCATACTTGTATTGATGCAAGTTGGGCAATGCTTCTTCTGGAATGTAACCCATTGTAATAGTAGGTAAAGGGAAACGAGGATAAAAAAGAAGGGGATGGAGCGAAGAAGGAAGAAGAAGGGAAAGGACCCAAATCCCAGGAACCTTCCACTGATTTTTTATCATCGAAACTCAGTGAATGAAATATCGTTGGGGTATTTACTCTCTACTTTGCATCGCTCTACTCTCTCTCCGGATGCAAGCCGACATGTGATCATGCTGCACTACCACTTCTATCAAATTGCAGCACTTTTTGACCAAATATAGATTCATTTCTCGCAAGTTCTTTCCTAGCAACCATGATTGGATATGTTGCATGACCATCCAAATGAAAGAGCAATTGCTTCTCAAAAGGATAACAGTAATAGTAGTAGATCAATAGATAGTAATTCTAGTTTTTCATTTATGCATACAACCAGCCATTTCAATGATGACTACAAGTAAAAGATGCATGGGTTAGCTACAAGTAAGTGTGTGTGTGTGTATGCAATGTTCGGGACGGTCACGTATGCGGAGGAGCAAGGTGGCATATCATAAACCACTCAAAATTTTCTATAGGACGCTTTCTCTTCAGCCTTACTACACAAGCTACAATGAGTCAGAACCAAGATTCGCTGTCGCAAGCAACTTCAAAGCTCTCGCTCAACCCCAATGCTGCTTCATGGAAGCCTAATCTTGGTGCAAAGGAGTTTGTCCCTTCATTTGGTGTTCCAGCAGCCGCTCCTGCTCCTGCACCCGCTGCTCCTGCTTCATCTACTCAACCTGGTATGTTACTCATCCACTCTTTTATTCAGCAAGTACTTATTGACATTTGTCTATAGCTGCAGCTCCTCGTGTCATGAAACTCACTTCCAACACTGCTCCTTCTCAGCCTGGTAAGCAACAACCATATAAACGACACTTTTCGAACGCTAAATGATATCATTTTCTACCACTATGACAGCTCCTGCTACTGAAAAGAAGCCTGAACCTGTCAAGGAAGAAGCCAAACCTGAACCTGCTGCTGAATCTGCTCCCAAGCCAGCTGCATCCAAGCCCAAGGCTGCTCCCAAGACCAATAAGAAGGAAGCTGAAAAGGCTGTGGAAAAGGCTGCTGAAAAGTCCAATGCTGTCAACAATGATTTGCAAAACGTGGATGATGAGATTGTGCAAGACATGTATGGCAAGGAGCATCTTAACATTGTCTTTATGGGTCACGTTGGTATGTGTCAAACATGAATATGTCTGTCAAAAAACACTAAACTGACATGATGAATGATTTTAGATGCTGGTAAATCCACTATGGGTGGTAACATCTTGTTCTTGACTGGCATGGTGGATAAGCGTACCATGGAAAAGATTGAAAAGGAAGCCAAGGATGCTGGTCGTGAGACTTGGTATCTTTCTTGGGCACTTGACACTGGTACTGAAGAACGTGCCAAGGTAAGATGATCTATATGAGGAATCGAGACAATTCTGACACATGATGTATTATAGGGCAAGACTGTCGAATGTGGACGTGCTTACTTTGAAACTACCAATCGTCGTTATACCATTCTTGATGCTCCAGGCCACAAGAACTATGTTCCAAGCATGATTACTGGTGCTTCTCAAGCTGATGTTGGTGTCATGGTCATTTCTGCTCGTAAGGGTGAATTTGAAACTGGTTTCGAACGTGGTGGTCAAACTAGAGAACACATGATGTTGGCAAAGACTTCTGGTATCAACAAGATGATCATTGCTATCAACAAGATGGATGATCCTACTGTCGAATGGGATAAGGCTCGGTATGTTGTAATAATCTTTTGGATTGACATGTTTTCTAATGTTGATGATACCTTTTAATAGCTATGATGAGATTATCGGCAAATTGACACCTTTCTTGAAGCAAACTGGCTACCATCCCAAGAATGATGTCATGTTCATTCCTGTCAGTGGCTACACTGGTGCCAATATCAAGGATCGTGTTGGTGACAAGTGCCCTTGGTTTGAAGGTCCTTCTTTGTTGGAGTATCTTGACAATATGAAGACTTTGGATCGCAAGCTCAATGCTCCTCTTATGCTTCCTATTGCTGAAAAGTACAAGGACATGGGTACTATCATTGTCGGCAAGATTGAATCTGGTCATATCAAGAAGAACAAAACCTATATGCTTATGCCCAACAAGGTGAGTTTCTTTTATACATCCATCATGAATCGAGTCATCTAATTATGGTTGTATATAGCGTTCTTGTGAAATCAGCACCATCTATAATGAAACTGAAGATGAAGTTGATCACGCCATCTGTGGTGACAATGTCCGTGTTCGTCTTAAGGGTGTTGAAGAAGATGTAAGTAATAGGGCATATACAAGATGGATCTTGAAAAGGAAGTACTTATGCATGTTCGTTCTATTTAGGAAATCTCTCCTGGTTTCTTGCTCTGTGACAAGAAGAAGCCTGTCAAGTCGACTACTGTTTTCGAAGCTCAATTGGCTATTCTCGATCACAAGAACATTATTTGTGCTGGTTACACTGGTGTGATGCACGTCCACGCTGCAGTTGAAGAAATCACACTTTCTGCTCTTCTTCACAAGATTGACAAGAAGACTGGTAAAAAGACCAAGCGTCCTCCACCATTCGTCAAGCAAGGTGAAAAGGTGATTGCTCGTATCGAGACGGCTGGTCCTATTTGTGTTGAAACCTTTGAAGAATATCCCCAACTCGGTCGTTTCACTATTCGTGATGAAGGCAAGACAATTGCTATTGGTAGAATCACCAAGGTTTTGGATGGCACGGCCTGACGGGTCGAAAATCCTTCTTTGCAAGAAGGAGCAGCCAAAAGATCGTACGCCCAAGTTGTTCCTCCTTCGGTCAAGTAAAAGTCATTCCCTATTTCCCTTCTCTCTTTGGTGCTCTTGATTTCTGGTTGCGTGTAAAAAAAACACTTTCCCTTTTTGTGAAATGATGTCTAATGTATAAAACAAAGATGTGTGACCATTGACATATACTGAGACTTTAATCTTGTATGATATGGGTGGTGGATACTACTTTATGATCTTTCATCTTAACATGTGATATGCTATTGAGCGATTCTTGTAAATTCTGCCTTGCGTGATTAGACTTTCCCATTCTTGAATCATATATACCAAATTAAGTCTAGTAAGAGTGATGTTTGAAAGTGCATTACACATGTGCAGATCATAGCAAGAAACAAGCTACAAGTGATTAGCTATTACTATAAGAGATATCCATTTTCAGGAGAGTGAAGATCCAATGACTGCAATATAGAAGTAAGAAACTTGGAATAGACCATTTACCACCAGGAGTTCACCAAATCTCTGGATCAACGCTGTTCAATTTCGTTTTCAGAACGTGTCCACATAGGTCTGCTTCCTATATGATAAACCGTGTACGACACCTTCACACTTGATTTTGAATCCACGACATATACAGTTACCTTTGTGCACCTGGATCAGTTACCAGCTGCTCAGCATTTCTGCTTCTCAGAAAAAGACTGAGTACATCAACAGAATTTTCAACCCTTTTTCTCCTATGAACTTTAGACTTCTCTTTGTATTCCTACTTGCTTTCGCCTTAGGCGCTCTTACATATACCCTGATCAACTTGCACTATCTAGATGTTGATATCGACAAAATAGTGGATAAACGGCTTAACGTATACACCCAAACAATCAGCTGTGGACGCAATTCACAAGAGATATACGAGTACTTTCCACAGTCATCATTTGTGATAAATGATAATGCGACATGCCCATACCCAAATACAATCGACACCTATGCATTTAACAGCAGCATGGATGGTGAACACAACTACAAATACAAGTACATCGACACGCTAAGGCACTGCCTACAATCAGACAAGATGTTGTGTATGATCTTGGAAGATGATATCACTTTTCTGCACCGAAATGCTTCCACTTGGCGTAATATTGCCATCAACACAGTCTCTCTCTTTGCCAACGAGGAATGTTTTTACGACTGCTCATCGCGCGGTTTATGGTTAAAGACCGGCACAACTGCAAACAAGTCACTATGTCGCATCTTTAACAAGGAGCGTTTACCTGATTTTATACCCTGTTTAACACAAAAAGATGATCCTATTGATCTTGCTATTGGTCGATGTCAGGATCAAAATGGCATTTGTCAAAAGCGCTTTTTGCTGGTACAGCATACTGGCATGTCTTCTACTTTGGGACACAAATGATGTGTATGTAATTTACCCATGACACTCCGATTAGGTTACCAATAAACTTAATGGAAGCATTTGTATCTCGATCTAGTGGATTTGACTGCGTATACAGCATGATTGGCTATATTTTCAATGTCTAGAGAGGATCAATATCTCTGTTTTTTATGGGTCAGATGGCTTTGATCATGCCACATGCATTGTTCTGGTTTGCAGTATGTGGAGGCAGTGTAAATAGGCAGTGTTGTCCCAATGGCAGATTCAAGTGGGACGGGCAAGTGTATGGGGACTCCGCTCGACTTGGGGAATTTACCTTGGGGACCCAGCAGCGAATTTTGGGAGACAACTGCTTTTTCTCTTTTCTTTCAAGCTCATAACGTATACGACTCCCATTGACGCCATGCATTCAAGGTATGTGTTATAAAGAAGCTCATGTTGGTTGTTGCATTCGTACAGTTGGGTACATTCATAGGCAACAAGTGTTCAAGCGGACTGGATGGTTGTAACCAGACGTGTCGCTCTTACTGTTTCGTTGTTATGCCGCTTCAAGTTTGGCGCCTACAGGTACATTCAAGGAGCTCAATGCTGTAGCAGAACGTGTTGCATTAACCGTTTAAGCTTTGTGTAGACTTTAACAACAAACGCAACAAGACTTTGGCTGTTTCTTTTGGCTTTGGCTTTGGGCTTTTGACTACTACACTATGGCTTCTGCTTCGACACAAACGAAGGTCTCTTTACGTTGTACACGTTACCATGGTGCTGTTATATATGAAGAAGGCAAGTAGGATGACAAAAGCTCTTTATTTTATATGTGTACACTAATACAAAGTGATCAGGTTTCTTTGGTCAGGCAGCATGCAACTTTGGGCATCATCATCTTCTTGGGTTCGACTCCCAGCCTGTACCTATCAGTGACATTTATGACTAGAAGAGGATGGATGAGAACAAGTATGAGTCTGAGCACTACAAAGCTGATATGCTTCCTTGTCATCGATCAAAGTGTGCCCTGGAAGAAGTGGATGGTGATTTGGCTATGCGGATTCCTGTAGATTTGCTTTCTCTTATTCATAGAGACGACACATACGTTTCGACAATGACACAGCCAAGCATACTTCTGCCTTTTTCTTTTCTCACGATCTTGTATGATGAATTCAAAGGAACATGCAAGATCCTCTTCCTTTCCCAGTACTGACCTATATGATCCTCATGATTAAGACGAGAATGAACAAAAGTAGCTAGAAGCATTGTTATACACTTCCACTTGGGTATCCTACCATTAGTATACACTTGCTTGCAAATTGTAACTTAGATGTTTCTCTTACTGATCTTTCGAAAATACATGCATCTTCTAATGAAAATGATACAACATAATGTGCTTTTGATCCATGTGGCGCTCAAGTAGCATAAGCAATGTTGAATGAAAGTAAAGAGGGATTGACTTGTGAGAAAAAAGGATCCTATCAGTCTTGCCTACCCTGTAAGCGTGATGGAGTATGATTACTGTATGGAAAGTGATCCATGATCATTGTTAAGGTGCCACACTTCTCTTTAGTATAATCCCATCTTAATATTGCCATGATCATATTATGGGCATAAGTAACAATACAAGAACAACGATAAACAAGTAATCGATATATTGCAATCAACGCAAAACAAAGTAATCAAATTGTTATTAATCCACTGCAAAAGTACAAAGGAATAGATGGTATAGCTTTTTTTTACACTAGTAGGGTGCTCCAGTCACTTTTTTCATGATCGTTCAGCGTACACGGTCAATTTGCCCAATTTGACAGCTGATGCGAATGCTGTTTCCATATCCATCTCTGATTGTAACGGCAGTTTGTTGCCAGTGGTGCTGTCTTTGTATCGTAATGTCACTGGGAATCCTAATCGATCATGCACTTTGGTATGTAGCTGCTTCAATGTACTATCTGCAGGCACTTTGATGGCAAAAATGTCATCTTTGTGGGCAATCTTCAATTTCACTGTGCCAGATGACTTTGTAGTAGAGCGAGGCGTACTCATGGATGTGGTAGGTGTCACTACAACTGGAGTTGTTGATGGTTGTAAATGTTGCTGTTGTTGTTGTTGCTGAAGGACGGCATCATTATCATCTGTGCCTGGTATGCCTAGTCGTGGATCTTGATCTACTTCCAAATCTCCTTCGTGTATTCCAAAAAGCTGTATTTGCACCAAATCACTTTCAGCCAAATATCGAGGAAGACTCAATAGCTCCTCACAGTACTTGTTGAGATCCCTTTGTCGATCAGCTATATCATAATACAATCAGTCTATCTTATGACATACACTTGTATCTTTCTCTTTACCTGTAATCTCCTCATCCACTTGTGTCAAGGGACCTGGCATGTAAGGTAATATTCGCTCGCGATCAGCTTTTCCTGCTTCCACTGGATATTCACTGAGTAAGTTGATTTGAAAGTCGTAAAAGTCTATGTATATATGATATAAGCACAATGACTAGAGTGATTGTTTGGTCCTTTACCTTCATATAAGCGATATAATACACGATAGCGATTGTTACTGAGTCGAACATAGACAATAAACCAATACTGATCACCTTCAAGAATGTATGAATCAATTGTAGCAGCCACTACAATAGGTCGACCTGATCTACGTCTTGAATCACTGGATGCTGGACGATGTGGACGTGACTCTGATTTAGGTCCTGGAGGAGGATGATCACTTATTGCGAGATGTTGCATGCCATAGGTGTCAAGAATGGTATCATGGCTAGTATGAGATGATGCCATATCATGATGTTGTTGTTGTGGATGAAATGGAATGCGTGATGATGGTAATGATGAACTATTGGAAGGAGATGGTGCAATGTCGTAACGTGATGTCAAAGGAATGCTGGATGCTTCATAACCTTGTGTCATTTTCTTCCATTCCTCTACTCTTGGTATCATGGGTGACGCCTGCGTCAAATTGGTGATAGGTTTTCCAGTTACTGCATCTCGTACTTCCACAAATGATACTGGGATCAGACCAGGCCCGCCTAGTCGTCCAATTGGTTTGGCAACAAACCATTCTTTATTGGACTGTGCAATGACAATGATCGGTTCTCCTGCTGTAGCGTCAAGTTCATCGGATCGTTCAGCTCGAAAATCATATAAAACAACACCATATAAAGGAGATGAAGATGGCTTATGACCACCTATGATAAACATGATGAGATAAAAAGGTCCTTGTAAACAGCATTCATGCATTCTATTTGTTTACCAATAGCATAATGACCATTCATTGGATCCATAAAGTCGGAATCAACGGCTCTATTGGGCCCTGCCACTGTCAATGTGCGTTCCGATTTGTCGAGAACTTGAAAGTAGCTGACAGGCACTAGACCCTTTGAACTCGTTGCTGGATTACATGCTTCGAACCACTGTGTATCATTTTCTCGATTCGTGACATGGAAAAAGTCTCCTCGTGAAAAAGATAACTCATGTGGACCTTGGGCATGGTAGTCGTACAGTGCTTTGATGATCTTCTTGGGAGTTGAAAGGACATTGGCAGGCGCATGAGTAGGTGTGGAGATTTTGTTCTTGACAAGGGAACGTCGTGCAGACCTTAAGTTTCGAGGAGGTCTGACTTTATCTTTTGAGTGAAGCATGGAATAGTTGCTTTGATACAAGGGAAAATAGAAAGAAAAGGACAAGTAGGAGGTGGTGGTGCAATACTTGTGCGTGTGTGTGCGGAATTTCTCCTGTGGTACAGAGCATTCTAGCCCGAGCGTTTATACTTTCTCTCTCGATTAGTACAAGACCGGTCAAGTGGGTTGTGTTGGTGTGTGTGTATGTAAACATAGGGAGTCTCCTATTCTTTATAAGCTGCTTGTATAATTGACAGCACATGGTGTGTTTATCTTCCTCCTCCTCCTTATTGCTTTATTCTCTCCAAGAATGGGACATTATTTATTAGTACACACGAAATGTTGGTATTGTATTGTCTTTGTCTTTGTTTCACATCTTAAAACCTTATAAGCTGTGGCTATGTTTTATCTTAAAAGATCATCGTGTTACCTTTAGTCAATCCTTCAGATTAGTGAGGAATACATAATGCTTGATGATAAGGAACAAGTAGTTGCGTAACAGCATGTTAATGGTTGTTGGTAATGAAGATGGCTTTCATTGTTTGATATGATTGTCATTATGCTACAACAATGACAATGATTGTTTCTTTTCAATGCATGAATCATGACAAAGGAGAAGATAGGGGGGATAGCGTATTACAATGTCAGTCAAGACACACCTGGGAAGGTACTATTCCCTGCATCAAAGTTTACTCACGGGGCTAAGCGTCATTGGCTATCAAAGGATGGGATATGAATAGATCGATTGCTGCCAGGTGACCATCATCATGCAGCATTATACACAAAAATGCTATGGGTGGTAGAGATGTGTATGTAAAGATAAAGATGGGATGGTGTACAAGTGTGGATGATATGCTGCTCTCACCTCCGACCTTTATTGCCAGTGAATTTTCAGTGCAATGGCCGTGTCAAACAGCTCTTTTTCTCTCTCTCTTCTCTGTGTGCCAGCCATTATTCTCAATTAGATACCAAGCACACTGTGCTAGAATACATTTTCTATCCTTGCCCTTTTATTCTTGATACCAAAATGCTTACTGCTTCTGATGAAAACGATGAAGGACCCGGTAAATTATTGTTTGCTATGCCGCAGCACAAAAACCATGCCTTTCTCACGAAGAAGCTTGCATCCTTAGACACTGAATCCACTTGCACTGTCCAATCGAGCTCTCAACACACCAATGCAGTTTTACACCAGCTTTCGATTCCAGCAACTATGCAACCAGTTGTAACTACAGCAACAAGAGGACAACAACAAATAGTTGACTACTTGTCACTAAGTGATGCACTTGAAGGAGAGTCTGTTGACGATGAGACGTCTTGCGACATTGCCGACTCTACTGATTCGTTACTTGGAAGAGAGTCACTTGAACTTGCTAGCGAGACTGAACAAGACGATGACGGGGTGGGTTCTGATACACTGTTTCAACTTTTGGGTGGGCAGAAAGATCTTGAACAACGCATGAATGCTATCGAAGAAGCACAAGAACAGTGCAGCACTTTTGAGCAACAGCAGTTCAACATTCCTACTGTGCTTCGTGTGATGTATATGGGAGCATGTTCAGAAAAGGACAAACGTATACTATTTAGAAAGCTGTCGAGAGCACTATCTACACTCTTCCATGATTGTCCATCATTTTTTATTCGCAATCCACACATATTCAAGGAGAGGAAACATCACCTTTTATTGATGAGTCTACTACCAGAAGATGAGGAGGAAGGAGAGGAAAACATGATTGAGACCTGTGAAGACAATGGACTATCTATCATTGAAGCTGATTTTTCCTGGTCGACTGTGTCGGCGGAAAAGGACAAGCTGAATCACATGATCACTCGTTATCTTTCTATTCAATGCGAATATGCCATTCAACAAGATCCTTGGGCATCATCCACTACTTCACATCAACAAAATGAGAATTTCGATGGATTTCTATACCCTGAAAGAACACCCAATGGTATCGATTTATGCATTTACTTTTACGATGGAAGTTCAGGCACTACTGATGAGGATGATCGTGTGGAAGAAGATCTGATTATCTTGTGGCAGTTAAAGAAGCTTGGCATTCCCATCATTCCCATTTTATCCTCACCATCTGCAATGAGACGTACTAGTATGCGATCACCTACCAGTCCTTTATTCAATACTCGATCAGTCGCAGATCGTCGTACACGACTTGCTGATATGCTTGCAAAATACAAGATTCGATGTATCGACATTGCACTTTCGAGCTTGGATATTGGTCAACATCCTTCTTTTCAAAGAAGGAACAACACACATACTACTAGTACTACCACACAGTCATCTCTTGAAAGTCGTCTTGGTCGAGATTGGGCAATATCCAGTATTACAGCACCTGCTCCTTACAACATTCTTACAGTCGAACAATTTGCAGCACTTGATCCACAGGCTTTATTTTCCATTCTCAAACAATGTCGACAGAAAGCGTTAAGAAAAGAGAAACTCTTGCAACAAATCACTCATTCACGTGATCCTACTGCTGTTCATCCTTCATCTACGACCACTACTCAGCCATCACCACCATCCACATCACCTGTGTATACTGTGTCAAGGCAAGAATCCACTCCTGTTTCATCTACCAGTCAATCATCCTTTATCGCACCTCGTCAAAACGTATTTGGCTTGATCATGGTTGTATTATGCACAGCATTATGTATATCATGGTTTTATTCATCAAGGGAATCGGAAGTTTGGACAGCATCATTATCAATGACCAGCAATGCATCCTCTTTTGTGATTGAACTACGTGGATCAAGTAATATGGATCATCAACACAAGGTTTACGAGATTGCTGTTCCAGTATCATCGGCTTGTCTTGAATCTTCTACACCTGTACCACTTGCTGATATCCAGTTCATGCATCCACCACGCATTGACCTTGTACAACAACAATCATATTGTCAGCCAGATCACACTTCTTCATCCACGCCATCATCTCAGCACTCTTCTCATCCAGATCATTTACAACATGATTCACACTGGGATCAAATACGTCGAACTGCTGCTTATTTCTTTGGAAGTCCCACCAAGATAATCAAGACCGTGTTTAATAGAGAGCAACATTGATCCTTACAACAATCTTTGACCTTCTTCTTTGTTTCTACTTGTTTTCTTGTACAATGGTTTCTTGTTCTTCTTTTGCTTTATATCCTTTCTCACATACAAACACACACTCACACATCCCTTGAATATACTGTACATATCGTACTCTCTCTTTCTCTCCCTGCCCATCATCCTTCTTGTAGTTGATGTTTTTGCTTTGCTTACTCATATAAAGATCCTTCTTATTGTTTTCTCTCTTTATTGTACTCTTATAAATGACTCTATTCTGGATAAAGAATGATGGGTGCTTTCATTGTTTAGGCGTGGGGATGAATGAACATTTGATATCAGCGGGACATTGCCCCATTTGGATTGCATGCTACATCTTTCCTTTATTCCATGATACTCCTCTATGAAACTCTCTCCTCTAAATGTCATTGCGTGGATTCACCCTGGATCGGCAACTTCAATCCCATACCAGGCACCACGATTACGCTTATTGAACGACACTAGTGTAGCTGTGGAATGGAATGGCGGTAAGGCACGTTTTGCATAAACGAAAAGGACACTGGGATAACCAAGACTCTCTCTTCAACCAGGATCCACACAAAACGAGACCAAGTATGTCGAGTACTATTCCTTTACATGCAAATCAAGCTGATATGCCTATGCATTAGAGTGACCAGTGAAACGTTTCAATTCTTCAAGTGTCTACGTGCAGATCAACAACCCATTAGTGCATGCTCACGTGAAAACTATCAACTAGTGGAGATGGCATTAGAAGGTATACATACATGTTCCAGTCAAGTCAAGTTGATTACTCATTCTGATCCATGATAGGTTACAACACAGCATGTATCTTTATGGCTGTAGGGTAATGATCTTTACTGTTTTGCTATTTCCAGAGAGCTAACAATGGTCTTAGAGGTGCAGATTCATCCAAGCTTAGGTAATCATCAATGCAAGACATGGATCAAGCGAATTATTCATCAAACATCTCAACAATATCCAAAGGAAAGACATAATGCACCAGCTCATCAATCGACTTGGCATTCAGCTAGCAAAAGTCAACACTGATCGTAAAAAGAATTCCATGACCGAGATACAACTGGAATATGCGTAAGCATGATTGACCATGTACAAGGCAATATCTGATCGACTTGCTGTAGATATGTTGGGATTGTCGACAACTGTTGCTATGATCTTCGACTAGGATGTCGTATTGAAAGTAAGCACATGTGATTCTTGAAACAATGAATACTTAATAGCACGATGTAGATGCAATCATGATGTCTAAAGGGATCAATCAGTGCATGAAACATGTCAATCACGTCGATACAATTTGGTCACGAGTCAAGGAAGGCACTTTGGTCCCTTTTGTGTTGAAGATCCGATTGACAGACGAGGCACAATTCATGGGCCATTTGACCATTGTCGACTTGTTACAACCTGAGTTTCAGCGTCCACCCATGCTAAGACCAGCAGCCAGCATATACTGCTCGTTTGAACAATTGAGTAAGTCCTTCTTGTATGCCAAACTACTGATTGCTGATATGTACTTACGAATACAGGATCCACTATTGAGCTTATGACAATCAAGAAGCCTACAGAGACCATGTCCAATATCGACAATTACGTGCTTGCCAAACTGCTTCTGGAACACATTTGCGGATTGGGTCAAACTTTGGTTTATGCGCATTATAATGTAAGTGATATCCATCTTTCCAAAACTCATCTAATAGGATATTTCACTGTAGGAGTCATTGCATTATGATTTGGATGAAGCATTGGAGTCACTACGCTTTTCCCAGACACTACAAATGGTACGATGTTTTGCAGTATCCAACAAGCCAGATGTACGAGTCAACTACTATCGCAACTTGATGAAGAAGTTTGCTGTTGAGCTTGAGAAAAAGAAGGCAAGAAGATGTTTATGCATGTCAACAAACCAAGCGCTAACTACCATATGACAGGAGACACATGAAGCTCAGCTTGCAAAGAAGAACATTGAATTGACCGATGCCCAAGAGCAACTGGAAATACAACGCAGCCAGATCAAGGAACTGCAGAAAAAGCATGATCAGCTTGTTCAAGAAGAGGAGGATGATTTGGAATTTGTTTGGAGTGTGCCTATCAAGAATGTCAAGGTAATGTCGCTTGATACTATGTGTATAAAGAGACTTACTTTGTATATGCAGAATCAACAAGTCCAAACCAGTGACCAAAAGTACGTCAATGAAGGACCTATGAGTCTGGCCAGATTACGAGAGATTTACGATTTGCGCAAGACTACTGTCTACGCTTGTGAGCTGCAAAGTCGCATCCTAGAACTGGAAAGGAAACACTTTGAAGGTATGAATGTCAAATGATGCCCTTTATTGCTCTCTATATGAATCATGTTTCTTAAATAGCTACTATTTCACTGTGTGGCAAAGACATCTCCAAAGATATGGTAAGTAAGAGTGACAAGAGGGATTGAAGCAAGCATTTCTCTCTCACATGTTATATCTCGAAAGCCTAGTTCAAGGGGTGATACTGTGGGAAGGAGCAATGAATTTGATGTATCCATGCAATCGTTACAACGTGCCCAATCTGAAGCAGAAAAGAGAGTCAAGGTATTGTTACATTTACTGCGTTTTTTCTCCGAACCTGTAATGACCAAATCACTTGAATGGTAGATCAAAGTGAAAGATGACGCTGCCAAGATATCACTTCTTGAAGAAAAGATCCGGGTCCTGGTAGAAGAGAAGGAACATATGCAATACAAGGTATGTTAATTGCTTGGATAGTGTAACGGCATGCACAAATGTTCATTTCTTTGTTCTTGTACAGGTTATTGAATCCAAAAAGAAAGTTGGGACCTTGCATGGCAAACTTGAGCAGCTCAAGGTAAATACTACACTACCACATTCCATCGATGAGATACTAATCCCAAGATATTGCTTAGGAAGAGTTGGATGAATACAAACAAAGAGTGAAGAATTACAAAGCTCAAGTCGAGAAAGAAAAGGTAATAGACTGGGTTATCGTGCAATTAGTCGACCCGTTCATAATCAGACTAATCTTTTTTGTATGTACCTGACACATAGCAACGATGGAAAGAGGAGGTGCGATGGAATGAGGAACAATCAATCCAAATGCAGGAGGAGCGGAATCGTATACGACAATATATGCAGGAATTACGAGTGCAAATCGCACAAGCCATGACAGGCGACTTGAACAAGGATCATCTGGATTCAGTAGCAAAGGCGGTATCTCTTGATGCATCAATCTGTTCACAATTGCCGAGACTGATGGTGTCAGATATTGCTGCAGAAATGATGGCTCATGATGCGGATAATGATGATGATGTGTTGATGGATCCTATTGACAGCAGTGTGATATCAGCAACAGTGAATTCTCCACCTGACAAGAAGCAACAACCAGACACAACTTTATCATCCATCGACAAAACTACTCGTTCTTCTTTGATTGATGAAACCGACAATGATATGCAACATCCTCAAGTACAATCACATGCAAGGTCATTGGAGAAAGTCGCATACGACAGTAATAATCAAGCTGGCAGTAGCAGTAATGCTGATATTGTTTATGACCGAAGTTCACGGAGAGGAGAAACATTACAGCACCTGCAAGCAAAATATCCGCCTACAATCACGAGAAAGTCCCATGCACAAATGAGTGGCAAATCAAGGTTACCAGACTCTGTCAATGAGAATCAATCGCTCAAAGTGATGAAGGATACCCAAGGTGATATGGATGGACAACCAAGAAAGCGAAAACAGCCATTGCACACAAAAGACACCAATACAAGGGAGATGATATCAAAAGAGAAACGTCGATTTGGAGACAAACGTAGCAATAGTAGTAGTAGAATGAATTAGAAGTAGTTGTTATAAGGTGACCAATCAATAAGATGTTTAAGATACATTGTAGCCTTGACTGCTGCCGTTGAAATGCTAGGATCACATCACACATAACGATAAATGGATTGGAATGCCATGTCCTTTCTCACGTCTTTTTTTCCCTTTTTCTTTGTTTCATTCCTGCATATGTTGTCCTCATTTGCTTTCCCTGATCCCCCAAGTAGGGCTGCCAAAGCAGTACTAAAGAAAAAGACACGAGAGGATGATCCAGCTTTACATAGTCTGACTGATTTAGTCAATCGATTGGGTGCTCAGTTGGATAAGTTGGAAAGTATCAGTACTGTGGAAGAGGAGACACATGAAGAAGAGAAGCATGATTCAGTCTCCAGTGACAAGTCTACTACTACTGCACATCATGAACAACACTCCTTGGACCCTTTCTCTATGGAGGTACTTGAATCATACGAAAAGCTTTTGCAACAAGAACCCCTTTTGCATAAGCAGCATCATTGCTGCTGCTGTTCAGCGACAACACCAGGCACAGTAACAGCTGCACCAGGTATCCCATGGCCTTTTCCACAACAACCAAGTCGTGAATTATCCATGGATGAAGATCCTTTACAAGCAGCTTATACGCACTGGTGCACTTTGATGCGATGTCTCCCATTAATGGCCCCTTCAGCACAGACCCATGTACGCGTTATTGGTTTATATGCTATGCGACAGCTACTTCAAGCCATGGATGCTCGTACATGTACTTCAACAGCAACACTTACCAGTCATGGACAAAAGAGCACAAGATGCACTACCACTTCAACAATGGCATCACCAAGACAAACTTATAACACTGGTGTGAATTCAGCGAATAGCACAAGTGGAGTGCAACCACAAGCTACATCCTTGACCCTGGCTCCTATCTCCTCATCATCTCTCCTCAAAAACTCCTCTAGTTGCCTAAATATCTATGCTCACACCGATGCTACACGTAAGAAGGCTGATGCATGGATCCCCCAGGCCAGGGAACAAAGAAGTACATCCTCTATTCCATCATCACCACCACCACCAGCGCCACAACCATCATCAGCATCTTCCATGCAACACTATTACAACACTACTACTACTACCAATACCAATACCACCACTCCATCCAATATGAATTCATCTTCTCGTCATGCCAAACTTAGAAAATGGTTCTTTAAGCGAAACAATCGTGTAGCACCACAAAGCTTCTAACTAGATCCCTTCTTGTTTGATGATATCCTTTTTGTATCCTTTTGCTACAATAAAGATCTCTGTGGATTGTTTCCTTGATGCATCTGGTTTCTCTTGTTTGACGAGTCTGAAGCGTTCTTTAAGCTTTTTGCGAAACTGAACTTCGTCACCCCCCATGAGTAGCTATAGTCCATGTACCCATTGAATAAAACGTCCACCCATCAATTGACCTTGACATGCCATACCTTGGTTACCAATGAGCCGTTCTGAGCAAGGACTGTTTCAGCGAATGCAAATACTGCTTCACAAAGTTCCTATAAATCGAGTGAGTATCTATAGGAGTATAATAGGATGATCGTTACCATGGATCTTGCATGATCTGCTGTATGATTACCCGAAAAGCTTGGAGCCATATCTGAACACACGAGATCCACCGGTCTTCCTTCAAGTGCATCCAAGATAGTCTTTTGTACTGATGGTTGTGTAAAGTCACCTTGTATCAAATGGGCATTTGGAATAGGTTCAATAGCAAGTAAATCCACACCAATCACCTTGGCACCTTTGTTTACAGCTACTTGAGTGAATCCACCTGGTGCAGCACCTACATCCACTACAACATTTCCTCGTCGTATCAGTTTATATTTTTGATCAAGTTGGATAAGCTTGAATGCACTTCTTGCTCGATATTGATTGGATTTGGCTGCCTTGACATAAGGATCGCGTGCTTGTCTTTGAAGCCAAGCTTTGGATGAATACCATGCACGCTGCATAATAGGTATAACAAGTGAAAAGAAAGCTCTTGTTTTGAAGGTGTTGCTGTTTTCAAATAACAGGTGTTCCAATCTCAAATTCCGCTGCTGCTACGTGGTTCTTTCTTTTACTCCTTTTATTACAAATGGACTCGACACCATTAGGAAAGGTAGGTTTGCATGCCTTGCTCTGGATTCAACCACCAGCAGTTGCCATTGTCAGATGGGTAACCTAATGGCAGTTGCAGTGGGTTGTTTCCTTATGAGCAAGTGCTATTTTGCACTGTTATATCAGCTCTCCCGATCCTACTCTTTCTTTTTCTTTCTCTCTTGCTCTTTTGGATATACGACAGCACGTATCGAATGATATGGAGGATACTATCGATGATGAGTTTTCACTACCACGCAACGCTGAAATCACTGGATACATCGACTATGACAAGACATACCAAGTTTCTATGGAGACGCATATTCCAGAAACCAATGTTGGCTACAGATTATTGCAAAAGATGGGATGGCGTCAAGGTCAAGGACTTGGATCCACTGGTCAAGGTAAGATTCTTATAGAAGCAAGATCCATATACATATCTGACATTGGATTACAAGGCCGTGTTGATCCTGTACGCATTGATGTAAAGGAAGATGTCATTGGTATTGGCAAAGCTCAAGAGGAACAAGCATATCATGAGTCATCCACAGCCAAACGCAAAGCTCTCGGCAGTGAAAAGCAACTAGAGGAGACTGAAGAAGAGCGACAGCAACGTGAAAGCAAAGCAGAGAAACAACAATTGATTGCAGAAGAGCTGAAGCAAGTCAAACGTGCCTTTTACTGTGAGCTTTGTGACAAGCAGTATAGCAAGATTGCAGAATATGAGCAGCATCTTCAAAGTTATGATCATCATCACAAAAAGGTATGTAGTAGGATATCCAATGGATTCATTGTCTAATGTTTTGATACAGAGATTCAAAGATATGAAGGAATCGACTCGTAAATCTGGATTTGCACGATCTGAACAAGATAAACGACGAGAACGCGAGAGGAAAAGAGAGGAGAGAGAATTGAAACGAATGCATGAAGCAATGCTGCAACGAGCTGGTGGAGGAGGAAAATCATCAACAACCCATGATACAACAACGACACGATCCAACAATACAACTAGTAGTAGCAGCAGTAGCAGTGGAGCAGGAGGAGGATGGGTGAGCAATGTAACGGCTTCAACAACAACGACGACGACAAAAGATAGTGGATGGGTATCAGTAAATGACAATGCAGCCACTAGTAATCAAAGCAGTAGCAATAAGAGTGGTGGATGGAATACTGTATCTGAACCAACAACAACAACAAAAGGCAGTGGTGGATGGGTATCAGCAAATGACAATGCAGCCACCAGCAATCAAAGCAGCAACAATAAGAGTGGTGGATGGAATACTGTATCTGAACCAACAACAACGACATCAATCTCCTCCAAGGAACCAAGAAAGTTTACATTAGATGCACCCAAAAAGAAGCCTGCTGGATTTCGATTTGGATTCAATAGAAAGTAGTAGCATGTATGCACACTGTGCGCTGTTGAAATGATCTCCGCATAACTGAATAAAAAAGCCTTGGCAATCCTTTACCCCAGACTTAAACTTTTTCTGTCTTACCTTTTTTTCCCACTGTATTTTACATTCATATGACATTCATCTACACAGTTAGATCGAGCATGCTACTATGGCTGCTCGTGCTGACTATGTGGATAACTCCAGTACTATGTCAGTCACCTTCTAATCCAGCTTTCTGGGAACTACCGAGACACTACAACGTTTCTGCAGCAACTGAAGATCGTAACAGCCACGAACGTGTTGCCTTTTCCCAAGATTTCCAAACCATTTATGCAGGCAGCGATCTCCATGAGCCAACACGAGTAAGCATTTGTCATGTTCTTATACAAGAAGAGTACTAAAAGAGACAAACGTATAGCGTCTATTGTTTTATTACTCGACTTGTTGCAATACGACTAACACGACGTTTGACCAACTACAACAGCTTAATGGCAACAACTTGCACTATCCTTCTATTAGGAACCGTTCTGTGATGGCTCTTATTGACCGGGGGAACTGCAGCTGGTCCGAGAAGGTTTCAATGGCTACCAATCTATCAGCATCCAACAACATCAACTTGACAGCTATTCTTATCACCGATAATGAGACACATCCAGATGCAGATTATGAATTACGTACACTACATACAATCGACCAAGGCATTCATTATTCATCACCACTTCCAATGGAGCGTAATGTATCATCTATGCAAGACAATGATTTGCAACAAGAAAGTTTATCTATGCCTGTGTATTTTGGTCCATACAAGTATGGTGATGATATGCATGAATCCATTCTCTCCATCAACAACAATATGAATGACAGCATTCGCGTCTTTTGGAATGTTGCAGCATACTTGACGCCTTTCACAGTACAAGAGCATACTGGTCCCATATTCAGTCGTGGATATCTATCTTATATCATTGCATTGGCTGCAGTGTTTCTAGTTGGTAAGCATCACATCATTGACCATTCTTGGAATGTCTACTCATCCCATATTAGCCTTGTTTGCAGGTGTTATCTTTTTACGGTGGTGGCGTATACGACAATTACGTGAGCAAATGGATTATGAGACACAGCTCAATGCTCATGCATACAACATGCAAATGCGAATGCAAGCCAAACCCTTACCTGTGGATGTGGTAAATGCATTACCTATCACGCGATATGCACCAGGTCAAATCAAGAATGGCAGTTGTGCAATTTGTTTGGATGACTTTGTGGAAGGAGATTCTGATATACGTATCTTGGGATGTGGACATGGATTCTGTGTGTTATGCATTGGTAAGTGTACAAGTCATCATGAAACAGGAATACAGTGACTAAATACATTTTGTAGATCCATGGCTCACACAAAAGTCAACCTTGTGTCCTATATGCAAATATGATTGTATGCCACCTGATCGACATAACGATGATAGCAATGGAGAACCTGGTGAATCATCACATGATGCTGGCACTACTGAAACCAACAATCTACTTCATGGCGAGAATCATGATTCTTCTGTGGAGTTACAACAAATTGTCACTCATCCAGCTCAACAACAACAACATCCAGTGGAACAATCATCATCAGAAGATAACAATACACTGACAACTACTCCATCAACCAATCATTGCCACGATGATGAGTCATCAATCCACAAAGAGACATCGACAGACAACAACAATAATAGTAATCGTCATTCATGATGGATACGTCTCTTCCTCTACCACCTATACCTTTGTTACAGTCATTATAGATCTTAACATACGCCTTGTTTTATATTACTACTTTTTACTTTTCTGTATAAAAACATCTAATGTATATTGCTCTTTCATTGAATCCTCTTTTGATACAAGTGATTGATAGTATGAATCAGGGCTATCAAACAGGGTTTCTGGTTCTAATTTATCATGCATCATGCTGTACTCCCTTACAGTGACTGGCAGATTTAACAGGCACCTCTTTCTAAGTGTTGTCAATCCCTGGTTCCGCTTGTCTTTCAACTTGTGCATATGAATGTCACCACTCAGTTCAGAAAGGCAATTGCAAAACGCTTGGCACTCGTCAGCTCATGTTCAGAGTCTCAAGTCCTGGAAGCACTTGGCACACCCAAAACGTCACTGATGCACCAATTCAATATACCACTTCCTCGAGTTTTTCCAAAGGATCGCCTTCCCGATGCTCGCGATCTCGCAGACAAGGTCTATTTTCATTTTCTTTCTTGTAAACAAGGACACTGAACGTATATATTATAATAGTTTGGTTCATGTGATCCATTGATTGAAGACGTATCTGCTTCTGGCAAGTTTCTCAACTTTGGTGTAAGAAAGACCGAGTATATCAAGCAGACGTTGACCCAAGTCTATCACCAAAGGTCCAACTATGGATGTCATACCCAAAACGAGCCACAGACCATCGTCATCGACTACAGCTCACCCAACATTGCCAAACCTTTCCATGCTGGTCATTTGCGGAGTACAATCATTGGCAACTTTGTCAAACGTATCAATGAAGCCATGGGACATCGAGCTATTGGTATCAATTATCTTGGTGATTGGGGAAAGCAATATGGTAAGAGTCAATGATCTCTTGATATGACTCTATGTCACTCATTCATTATAGGATTATTGAGCGTGGGATTTGAAAAGTATGGCAATGAACAAGAACTCCAAAAAGATCCAATCCATCATCTCTTTCAAGTCTATGTGCGCATCAACAATGAAAAGGATGAACTCATTGAACAACAAGCCAATGCTTACTTTAAGCGTATGGAAGAAGGCAAGTCAAATCTATACAACACAATGAATACACATGTTGACTTATCTATGCAGGTGATCCACAGGCATTGGCTCAATGGAGAAGATTACGTGAATTGAGTATCCAGAGCTATGGTCCAACGTATAAGCGACTCGGCATTGAATTCGATCGTTACTCGGGTGAATCAGAAGCTGAGCCATATCTTGAACGCATCTACGACATGCTTGAACAACATGACTTGATCACTATCGATTCAGAAACAGGTGCATGGTGTGTGGATCTTGAAGAGGATAATCTTGGTCGACCCATTGTACGAAGAGCAGATGGAACAACATTGTACTTGACACGTGATTTGGCCATTATGCTACAGCGAAAGGAGCAATACAACTTTGATACTGGCATCTATGTGGTGGGCAATGATCAAGGACATTATCTTCAGCGTCTCTTTTGCATTGCACAGAAACTGGGTATTGCCAGTGATTTGAAACACGTCTCGTTTGGCAAGGTCAATGGCATGTCGACTCGCAAAGGCACTGTGGTGTTCTTGGATGACATTTTGGATACAGCTCAAGAACAAATGGAGAAGAATATGCGTGAATCTGGCAAATACAATGAACTTATGGAGTCTGGTGTGGAAAAAGGCACTGAACGTTTATTGGGATCAGAAGCTGTGGAGACAGTGGCCGATCAATTGGGTGCTTCAGCTGTGATTGTCCAAGATTTGGCTTCTCGAAGAGTCTTGAATTATGACTTTTCATATGATCGAATGACAGCTGCTCGTGGTTACACTGGTGTTTTCTTACAATACACACATGCAAGGATTTGTGGGTAAGTACAAGCTGATAGATGTATTGACCTGGATTAACATGTTTATTGCTTATAGCATTGAAAGGAGGACAAATGTACCCATTACTTCAGATTGTGATTTCTCATTACTCTGTGAAAAGGAAGCTTTCGAGCTTAGCGTGCTTATTTCTCAATATCCAGACATTGTTGAATTATCATGGAGACAACTTGAACCCTGTACATTGGTGCAATATCTTTTCAAACTCGCTCATTCTGCCAGTCAAGCCAATGCCAAACTTCGTATCAAGGATATGGATCCCAAGTTGGCTGAAGCTCGTATGCTCCTTCTTTGGAGTGCCAAGACAACACTTGCTAATGGATTGAGATTGATCGGTGTTGAGCCTTTGGAACGCATGTAGTAGTGATAGCAAAATGTATTATAAAATGTAGCTTTTAATTGAATAGCAAAAGGAAAACAAAATGTATTTGCAATAGTTAAGATATCATGGAGTATGCTAATGTCGGATGGCTTCTCGTTTACGCTTTCTCTTGCATTTGTGACACATGCATGTGCCATCACTAAGATCTGTCTCTGACTCGGTAGAACTGACACTGGAAGAAGAGGAACTGCTGCTACTTGAGCTGCTACTGCTGCTAGAGCTGCTGCTTGGAGGAATTCGAGGAACATATTGTAAAGTCTGCAGTCGTTTGGCGACACTGTCGTATTGATCAGGATAAAGCTTTCCCAATTCTTGAATCTTGTTATACAACTTGGCACCAAGCTTTGGTCGACTATGACGTGTGTTGAGATAAACGTATTCGGCATTGGTGGGAGAACAAAAGTTTTGAGTCACTGCAATGGTCATATCTAATAAAAAGATGTTTAGTTATATACAATACAAAAGCATGTAACCACTTACCCAAGTTCATCACTACATGTGCCCATCCACCTGGTACAAAAATGGTTTCACCAGGTCGCTGCAATACTTGAATCATCCCCAGTCGTTCACCCAATGTTCGAGTATCATTAGGATCATCACGTACTTGAAACTTTGGAAAAACAGTGCTAAACCAAGAGACAGCTTCATGATCGTATGGCTTCATGGGTGGATCAATAATGTGCTTGGGAGTGTGGGGTGGAAAAAGGGCCCATCGCTTATGTCCTCGAAGTAATGCATTCCATGCTGATGTACCCAAAGGATCAGTATGAATCCTATCTTGTCCCTGTTAATCTTTTCTGTCAGCATTGGTTTGCTATATGAATATTTACCCTGTACCACTTCTTCCACCACCAATGACTAGCCAACGATAAGGAGGACGACGACGTTCACCAGTGAGACGAAATAAATCATCCTCGAAATAACTTGGCACAGTGTAATCATCAAGCAATGTATTGGGCTGATCTGACTTTTTGCTGGACTTTCTTCGTCGGTCTTTGTAGAATCCGCTGTCAAAGATGTAAAGTGGCGAATCGTCTTGTTGTCCTTCATTGTTGCTATAGTGAAGGAAATGCTTCATCTTCAAATAAACATTGTTGTCATCATCATCCTCACCAATCTTGAAGAGATGGGATCCATAACGCTCTTTGAGATACTTTTAAAGTAATGAGCTTTTTCATGTCCATCATCCTTGTCATTTGTATTTACCTTTTCAGTCCAATACTTTTGTGCAGGCCATTCATCGGTCAAGTGTGTGATAACAACTGGTATGTTGGGTTCCTCATACTTTTGAATAAACTCTTCTTTGGTGGTCGATCGGTAGTCGATCCGAGGAGTAACGTCAACGTAAGGGTTGATCCAGTAGTCTTGCTTGCAGAAACGCCATTTGGACCATTGGAACAGATCCAGTTCTTTCAACTGATTGAGTTAAAGTGCTTTGTTTCCAGGAGAGGCATATAACTTTTGCTTTACCTGAGCGTGCTTTTGTTTTAGCTCGGCGGATCTTGCGATCGTAGCGATGACTTTTTGACTCCTTGTATTTGGCCTTCTTTCTTGGAGACTGACTACGGTCACTATCTCTTTTGGATGGCATAGAGAAGGTGTAAAAGAGAGAGGAAGAAAGCGACAACCTTATTGGGAAATGCAAAGAAAGAAAGAAACATCAGGTCATCTCCACGGCATTCCATTTTAGGTGCAAGTCCGATCATAGCAGTAATGCTTGCATTTAAGGTCTTTTATCCACAACTTATTACTAAACAAATGGTATACATTTCATGCATAAGACTATTTACAATAAAGTGTCATCATTTGGATGTTTCAATCAGATCTCGTAACAGGTCTTGCTCATGTAGCTTCTCGAAAAGTAAACGCATGAATGGCATATAATCATGCTTCCTTCGTGTGTTTTCCAGCTAAGCAATTGACATCCATATTAGTAATGATAAATAATAAACGCAATTACATATACATACTCTTGTCCTTGCAAGTTCCTCTGCTGCTGCGATCTGTGCTTCATTGGGTGGTGCATCTTTACTTGTCAATTGTATCCTTTCCTGCTCCAGCTGATCTTTCAATCCTTCCAGTTTGCGAATAATGACAGGGCGCAGATGAGCATTGATCAATTCATCAGCAGATACTTGTGATGAGGCAGATAAAAGAGAACCAGTATGAGTGACCTTGTCTTGTTGTGAAGTCAAGTCGGCCAATTGACCTTCAATCTTCTTCTTGATGGTGTTGTAAGACTTCAAATTGATGTTGCTCGATTTCACCCAAGCTCCAGGGACAATAGACATCAGATTGAACATATCTTGCTTCCTATATTGTATCAAGCATGAGTCATGGAGTCAAAGGGATATAAAGAATTCAACTTACTCCATGCGTTGTCGAAGATAAGGTCGTAATGTGTTGATCCAATTCGATGATTCTGCAGGTGCCACTTTGCAAGGAAACTTGTTCATGCCATCAAGCTCCCAAATGTATCCATCCAAGTAGATAAATGACACATAGTGATATGCATCTTCCTCTGTCAGCTTTCGCTTGCCCTTTTTCCCTTTGCGTGATTTTGATGAAGGAGCTTCAGCTTCAGCTCTGGCTTGTGCACTTGATAACAATGATGTTAGATACTTTCCACTATGATCATTCTATCCACTTACTCTGCAAAGCTATTGTGTGTCTCCCGAAGTAACGAGTCATTCCCAAGAGCATTTCCACGTAGCTATTATCATTCCATGAGTGAATCCATCAACATGATCCAAGTTATATGCTATATTTACCACTGGATCAACATCTCCAAGAACAGTTTTGAGATTGGTCAAGTGTTCTCCAATGTCGACTTGACCATCAATATTGAACAAGATGCCTAGTAGAGCCAAAGTTGCACATATGTTGGTGACAATCTACAAGGTAAAGGGTTTAGGATACAACAATTCTCTATCAGTCATATAGACTTGCCTGACAAGAAAAGAATACATTGGAAGCATCTTTTTTATCTTGATCGGTTTGTACAGGTGCAGGGAGATCCTCTTGATATGGATGTGCGAAAATCAAGCCATAGATATTTCCACTGGTGGACATGAAGCTGGGTGTAAGTTCAAAGCACTCCTACAGCCAACACGACACATACTCTGTCAACATGTCAAGATCGTACACTTCTTCCACAGCGATACTGGTTGCTCCATACGTATGTGCCATCTCGGTAAAAATGGCTGTCAAGAACAAGAAACCAGTTTGGATAAGTACGTTGGTATCGTAAGGAGATAATACAATGTAGTTCTACCTGGCTCTGACTCTACCAGACACCATGGTAGCTCATCTTGACGCTTGCGTTTCAAAGACTGCGAGGGGTCGTCGTTCAATGTCATTTGACAAGTGCACTGGACAAGTTGAAAGAAACAGCAAAAATGGAAACGCGTATGGAGCCCAGTAGCTTATCTCTCGCCTTTACGGTCACGCGCAGCTTTACTTGGACCAAATCACCTGCTTGAAAAGACTATGATCACCATCAAAAGCAACCTTATTGTCAAGGTGATCACCTACTATGTTCTCCATTTGCTTAGATATATACAATAAAGACCTTTTATTGAATAGTTGTATACAACTAAGACAGAGCTATGAGAATAATAGAATAGGATGATGAATAAGACTATATCAATGGTTGAATAGTGATATAGTAGCTATAATGTACATGTACTAATGCTGATACATCGTACTGAATGTGTGGGCCATAACAGGATCAAGATTCAGGCACATTGGTACACGTCTCGCGTAGTCCGCGTCTTTAATTTCTCGTGTGGATATCTCGCTCCTTTCATTCTTTCCTCTATCAACGACAACATATACATACAATGACCCAACAACCACCACGAAAACGAATACACTTGGACGACAATGCCATTGACAATGACACAGAAACAACTGAATCGCAGCCACAACGTCAAAGAGAAGCATCAACGTCCACTGAAGGTGGTGACAGTTCCCAACAACAACAACGACAACAGTCTTCTTCCAATCGATCAACACCACGCCCATCCTCGTTACGTTCTTCAACACAACCACCAAACGATCGTCACGTCTCGTTTGCACCTGGCACCAATCAAGAGCCTGACGAACCAGTAGAAAGAAAGCCTAGACTTGTTATCACCAAAATGGTCCTCAACAACTTCAAGTCTTATGCTGGACGACAAGTCATTGGGCCTTTTCAAAAGGTTCGTTCATATTCTTCGACAAAGAGAAGGGATGTATTGGATTGACATTATTTTTATCCTCTAGTCCTTTAGTGCAAGTATGTTCATGCAAGATTGTATATGTATAACTCTCTATACTAACAAGTGTAATAGTTGTTGGACCCAATGGTTCCGGCAAGTCAAATGTGATTGATGCACTTTTATTCGTCTTTGGATATCGCGCCAACAAGATGCGTCAAGGCAAGCTATCAGAGCTTATCCACAATTCAGCAAAGTATCCCAACTGCAGTTCATGTTCAGTCGAAGTCCATTTTCAGATGATTATTGATGGCGTAAGTGATATACTAAGCTCATATGAAAACAAAGTTTGACCTTTGGATATGTAGAATACACCAAAAGAATATGAAAAAGTGCCCCATTCACGATTAGTCGTCTCTCGACAAGCTTATCGCAACAACACCAGCAAATATTTCATCAACGACAAAACAAGCAGCTACACTGAAGTGACAACACTCTTACGAGAACGAGGCATTGATTTAGATCACAAGCGATTCTTGATCTTGCAGGTATGCATGAACCATACTGATCCATGTTTATAAGCTCATGATGGTGTTGATTAGGGTGAAGTCGAGTCAATTGCATTGATGAAGCCAAAAGCAAAGGATGACAGTGACGATGGCTTGCTTGAATATCTCGAGGATATTATTGGGACTTCAAAGTACAAGGAGCCAATCGAAGATGCCACCAACCGATTAGAGACAATCAATGAGGAACGCACTGAAAAGCTGAATCGTGCACGCTATGTTGGCAAAGAAAAGGATAATCTCGAGGTAGGTTCAATTGAACATCCAGTGATGGACATCCTAGACTGACCACTGTTTTACTACAGAACAAGAAACGCGAGGCAGAGAACTTTCTGGACAGTGAGAATGATCTTGCAAGGAGGAAGAATGAGCTTTATCAGATATACACATATGAAGCAAAGGTCAATGTTCAAACAGCAGAGAAGGCAGTGGTACGTATAAGATGACTTTTTCACATCATGCATATATATTGACTGGATCCAATGATAGCAAGAACTTCGGGAAAAGTTGGAGCAAGAGACTGCAAATCATGCTGAATATGAGATGGAAGTCAAAGAAATGGAGAAGCTACACAAGGATGCGTACAAGGAATATGAAGTAAGACGATCATGGATCATTTTGATCATCATTACTCATGCTTTTATATAATAGGTTCTGGATAAAGAGACCAATGCTATTCTGAAACGTCATGCAAAGTTTGAAAAGGAGGATGTCCAGCTTCGTGAACGAAAGCAGCATCTTGAAAAGAAGTTGGAAAAGGCACAAGGATCACTGGAAAAGGTACATGATTGCTAAAGACTGGAATACAAAGAAACTGACAAATGATTGATTAGGATCGCAAAGAACGAGATCAAGCACGTGATGATATCAAGAAACATGGTGATGATCTCAACAAGCGCAAAAAGGACTTGAAGGAGCTAGAGAAGCAGCTGAAGCAAGAGGAGAAGAAGCTGGAAGAGATCAATGCTGAGCTGAAAGGGAACACCGATACCTACATGGCAGAGATTGAGGAGCTCAAGAGACAACTTGCACCATGGACTGAAAAGATCAACGACAAAAAGAAGAATATCGATGTGCGCAAGTCTGAACGTGAGCTGCTTGAAGAGAAATTGACATCTGGCAAGAAGGCTGTTGAGCATGCTGAAAAGCAACTTGAACGTATCAAAGAGCAAAAGAAGTCCAAGGCATGTATAACAAGATGATAAGGTGTATATATGGCATTGTGTTAATGAATAATTATCATAGGAAGCTGAACTTAAGACACTGCCAAAGGAAGTCAAGACACTTGAGAAAGAAATTGAGGAATTGAAGACCAAAAGCAAGGCAAGTGGGATCTATACTTTTATATTTTGATATCTAAATGATTGAATCATTATAGGAACTTGAGGAAAAGGAGCAAACACAAAGGCAACAAGTCAGTATCGCTCGACAAAAAGCTGATGAAGCACGATCCTCTTTGGTGCAATCCCAGAATCGTGGTTTGGTGCTGGATAGTCTACTCCATATGAGAGATGCTGGTCGTATTGATGGTATCTATGTAAGTCATCTTTAATAGATCTTTATTGTAGACATGTCAATAACACATTGCATATATAGGATCGCCTTGGCAATCTTGGTGTGATTGATGACAAGTATGATGTTGCCGTATCAACAGCATGTCCCGCTTTGGACAATATTGTGGTGGAAACAGTGGAGTCTGGTCAAGCATGTATCGAGTATTTGCGCAAGAACAACCTGGGTCGTGGTGTGTTTACTGTATTGGACAAGCTGAAGAATCAACGTATGGGACGCATTGAAACACCTGAGAATGTTCCTCGATTGTTTGACTTGATTCGAGCCAAAGACAACAAGTTTCTCCCTGCATTCTACAGCATCATGCAAGATACCCTGGTGGCTCATGACATGAAACAAGCCAATCGCATAGCCTATGGAGAAAAACGATGGCGTGTTGTGACATTGGATGGCAAATTGATTGAAAAATCAGGTGCAATGTCGGGTGGTGGCAATCGTCCTTTACGTGGTGCCATGGATTCACGCTTCAGAGATACTGGTGTGACAGCAGCAACAGTGGCAGAATTGGAACGTGAACAGGAGAAGCTTGAAGAAGAACGTAGAGATTTGATGGAGCAGAAGCGTGTATGTGAACTTTCGCTACGTTCCAAGAGTGATGCACTTCCACGTAAACAACTGGCTATCGAGAAGCTTGAGATGGACATGGTTAGCTTGGAGCAACAGCTTGCTGATGAAGAATCCCATCTTGTGACACTCAAGTAAGTTGGCACCACTTTTTAGATTGGCGAAATTAAAATACTCATTTGACTTGATCCTTTTATAGAACAAGAGTGGAACCAAGTCCTCAAGATGTCAAACGACACGACGAGATTGCAGGCGAGATTGAAACACTTGAACAAGAAATGGCAGAATTGAAGGAAAAGTCAGCTGAGATTGAAGAGAATATCAAATCATTGCAAGAAGACATTATGGATGCAGGTGGCATGGATTTACGTCTCCAAAAAGTCGTTGTGGATGATGTGACCAAACGTATCACCAATCTTAACAACAAAATCACCAAAGCCATGGTTGGCAAAGCCAAAGCTGAGAAGGATGTCGTTCGACTTGAAGCCAGTATTGTCAAGACTGACAATGAATGCGAAAAGATCAGTGCCCAGCTCCATGAGACTGATGAAGAAGTTAAGGAGAAAGCCAAAGAAGCAGCAGCTATCATGAAAGAAGCCGATGAATCAAAAAAGGTAAGGGAAAACTGATTGCATGTGAATGATTTCTCACAACAATTATCATCAGCGTATGCAAGAAAAGAAAGCCGAAGCGGACAAGCTGAAAAAGGAATTGGATGATAAGACCAGCAAAATCAACGCCTTGAGAAAGTCCCAAGTGGATATCAAAAACAAGATGGAAGATTACCAACGTAGTCTAGTGGACAACCAAAGAAAGGCTTCTCATTGGAAAGAGCAAAGATCAAGATTATCATTGCATAATTACAGGTACAACATGATGATGACCTGTTACTTGTTAGCTTACAACACATGTTTCTTAGGGTGGATGCTCGTGAACCTGATCTAGAAGTATATGACGATGAAGCGATTGAGCAGCTCTTGAAATCAACACAAACCATCAAAGCAGAAATTGCCGAATTGGAAGGTACAATGAAGACGAGTCGGTTACCCATTATCCTATGACGTATGCTGAATGTTTGTTTATGTGTGTAGCCTTCGTACAAAGCGCCCAACCCAATCTATCGGTATTAGAAGAATACCGTCGCCGAGAAGCTGAATACAATGAGCGAGTTGACGACTTGAATGCAATTACAAGAAAACGTGATGATGTCAAGAGTGAAGTTGAACGACTACGCAAACAACGACTCGATGAATTTATGCATGGCTTCAACATCATTTCTCAAAAGCTGAAAGAAATGTACCAGGTACCGTATTGGTTGGGGGAGTGATTGGGGGAGTGATAGCATGCATGGCAACACATTGTGTAACTGATGTAACCATTGCTTACGAGATGTAGATGATCACCATGGGTGGCAATGCAGAGCTTGAGCTAGTTGATAGTTTGGATCCATTTTCTGAAGGCATTGTATTCAGTGTTATGCCACCAAAGAAGAGCTGGAAAAACATTGCAAACCTTTCTGGTGGTGAAAAGGTAACAAGAACAAAAGCATCCCTTGAAACAAATGAAAGACTTAATCTTTTTTAGACTTTGAGCTCCTTGGCACTTGTATTTGCACTTCACCATTTCAAACCTACACCTTTATATGTGATGGATGAGATTGATGCTGCACTGGATTTCCGCAATGTATCGATTGTTGCCAACTATATCGCAGAGCGAACCAAGAATGCACAATTTGTGATTATCAGTCTACGAAACAACATGTTTGAGCTTGCTGACCGGCTTGTTGGTATTTACAAGACGAATGATTGTACCAAGAGTATTGCCATCAATCCATCCATGTTTGCTACCTTGTCAGCAGCTACTGGTGCATTATCATCTACACCTACCAATAACAACAATAGCAGTGTCACACCTCCTCCTCCTCCGTCAGTAACACCACCGTCATCATCCACAGCCCCACCAACATCCTCCTCTACTAATACTACTACTACTACTACCACCTCCTCTTGAACAATCCAAAAACAAAATAAAACTGCAACGTTGCACAGCATCTTTTCCATAAACAGCACAAAAGGTTGTTGATGACATTCGCGAATCGGAACATGGAATTGTACCCCACACACTTCACTCCTAGTTCAAGTGCCGAATAGAAGTTAAACCACCATCAGTTTTAAAAAGATCAATAAACAGGGTCTCGCATCCTTGTACATTTCTTCTTTTCTCTAAAAAAACATGACTGTTGCTGCTACTACACAACCTGAAGCTACCAAGCAAAGCCATCCAGGCTATTTCCGTATTGTTCGTCAAGGTACACCAGAACAATACTCAAGCAAGTTGGTGGCAGAGCGTGATTTTCCAAAAGGCAGTGTGATTGCTCAACTTGAAGGCTTAACACCTGGTCCCAAGGCATATTCATCAGTGCAAATCTCAAAGACTGAGCATATTGAGTTGAACAGCGATCTTCTTTACATGAATCACTCCTGTGATCCTTCTGTGTGTATGGACATTGACAAGCGTGCTATTACTGCTCTTAAGGATATTCGCACGGGTGATGAGCTGACATTCTTCTATCCATCCACTGAATGGGATATGGCACAGCCTTTTGATTGCTGGTGTGGATCTTCTCAGGTACATAAATAATGTAATCACATAAAGACAAGGATACTGATGCAAGTGTTGTTTATTATAGTGTATCAAGCGCGTTATGGGTGCTCGTCATTTGAGTAACGAGACTCTTCAAAAGTTTTGTCTTGCTAAGCACATTGAGGAATTAATCGCTGAACGTCAATAAAATAAAATGACTTTTTGTATATATAATCTCTTAATACAGTGGCTCATTTCAATTATTGTTGTTCGGGAGAATGCGGGCTAACACAAAGTACAAGTGTATATGGCTACTTTGTCAAAAAAGTGGTATGTTGCTGTAATGAATATGGCGGTATAGCTCAAAAGTGCAATGACTAGCAAAATCCGCGGCTTGTTGGTGTGTTGCTGCTGACTGATAGACACGTGTCTTTTAGGATCGTTGCTTATCACCAGTCGATCAGTATACAATACACATATAAAGAGGTGATACTATATTAATGAGCGTGTGGAAAATGGGTTGGGGAAGATCAACAACAGCTTGGGGAAGTTGTAGTGACGTTCATATACACAAAGCGCACCCTTAGTATTGGCTCGGCTAATTCTTTTGGGAGAGAACGGAAGCAGAAGAAGTGTTTTTTTCATCGGGGCTGGTCACGGCAATCTGCATAAGGCAACACCGTGCGTAAATTGTGTTTTATCGGCGCTCATCAGCTTGAGCCGTGCTTGTGTTACACTAGGCGACGTCAGTGCCAATGTCCATATCATTTGACCCAGAACATCGGAGCTGTCATGATGATTGGCTCTTCAGTGAAAAGCTTTTTCTCTTCTTACAACACATCACTATCGAGCCAACGATTGCTATATTCATATACTGCTCAAGTAAGATGAAGAAGAGATGTACACTTTTGACTATTGTATAATGAACGCACTATCTTGGCGTATCTTTGTGTCTGAATAAGCTTGCTGGGTTCCTGCATTGTACAACTATGCGCTTCAAACTGGATCAAAAGGGACGTGTAACAGTCCAAGCGCTGTGCAAAAAAGTTTCCCGCGCCACTTTGACATTGAAAACATGCTGGATGAAGATGAGCAGACTGTAGTAGTCTATCTCAGTAGTATAATGATGCACGAAAAGTATAAGAGCAACCAGCAGTTATAGGATTATAAGAATATCATTATGATGGTTTATACTTTGATTTACTATTCTATATAACTTTTTCTACACGAATCCAAAACCGGTTGCACATTCATTGATAGCTTTGAAAAGATTATGGCGAAGACTGGCATATGATTCATACATGGGAAGATCAATTTGGTTGAAGCTAAAGAAAGAGAATACACAATCAGTTTTCAATGATACGTTGGTGTTGTAGAGCAACTTCTTACCATGTGTGAGCAGTGGGCAGTCTATTGTTACTGCTGTATTGCTTGTGGATCTGGAATTTCTGAACACCACCTGACCCTTGCAAGTGTGCAAATCCTTCTAATGGAACCTTGGAAGTACCAGTAGCAAACTGTAGCAATTTGGCACGTTCTTCTTGATCAAAGCTGCGAACTGCACGCCAAAACCATTGGATCTGGGTCGAATTGGATGAATATCCACCTTGATACTCAGTGTTATTCTTCCAGTCGTCAATGTCAATATCCGGAAGTCCCGAGATTAACAACTCAAGCTCTTGCTCATTGAATATCTGGATAAGAGATGCTGGAATGATTTCATGGAATCCTTGCAAGAATGCTTCAATTTGATCTTTGATAGCAGTTGTCAGCCGGTGTTCTGTCACCAAAGATACATATTCATGCTTGTTGTCCTCTGTCACTGGCAAGTTACGCCCATCTGGTTTCAAATCAATCACATGTGTTGTGCCAAAGTCATCCACTTCCAAGCTGAATGTCAAATCAATCACATCGGTAATGTCGTTTTCTAGCATCCACACAAGACTCTTGTAGTATTCATGATCAATAGCTGCCATATCCTTGTAATCCACAGATCGGCCCAAAATGTGCTTGTAAAATGATCGAGTAAAGTAGGCATCCAGTAATCTTCCATCATAAATAGCTTTGCCAATGACACGTCCAACAAACTTGAGATAGCTCAAGTGATCAGGATTCACTGATGATGCTCGATTTGGTTGGTATGTGAGCTTGTCAGCAGTTGATGTGATAAATAGTGCATAGTTGGGATCAAACATTTGGCGAGCCAACACAGAGTACCATTCACGTGATACGCCACCAGCATCCACACCATCTTCATCACGAAATTGTACATTCAGACGACCATATTTGATCTCGTCACCTGTTTTGCCGAGCAATTGATGATAGGAGTCTTGGAACACATATCGACGTCGTACATTAAGCTGAAGTGATGGATAGTGTTGTCGTGGTGATGATGTGCGCTTGTGTAATTGCTGAACAAAGTAATTGCGTTTGTTGTCAAATTCGAGCACCTTGGGATTACGCACAAGAAGAGAAAAGGATCCAAGCATCAAGGAAGGATTGTTGCGTACCATTGTATTCAAGATCTTTCGATGTCGCTCAGTAAATGTGAAAAAGAAGCCTTCTTGTGCTTGATCAGCAGCATACTTGTATACCACCATCAATGACTCCATAAGTGGAAGAATCACTGTAGCCACGTTCAACAAGTAATCCCTTTCACGAATGGCAACTAAGCAATCACCTAACTTGTCCCATAAGGATAGTAAAGCCAATTCTTCATAGACTTTCAATACAGATTGTTCTTTGCTATCCTTGGATGATGATGATGATGATGTGCTGGATTGGCGAGAGTAGACATAATCGATCGTCTTGAGCACACGTAATAACTTGGCTTGATGTGAACTTGCACCAGAGAATTGGGATAGAGTCGATCCTTGCAATTCAGTGTCAGAAGTTGCCTTGTCAAGAATGGCGTGAAGATCATCAAGATCACTTGCAACCTGCTCATAGCATGATTTAGCACCTTGCATAAGTTCATGCATTATTGTTTGCATGGCACCATCCAATGTTGATAAATGTGAAAGAGCACTGATTGTGTATTGGAATGTTTTGCTGCTGCATTCACCAGATAGAAGCACGTGTACCACTTGCAGAAGATATTGATCTGGAATCACTGGCGGTTTGGATGCTGAATCTTTCTCATTGCTGTTGACACGATCCATATACTTCTTCACCAAAACAGGGAATGGTCGACATAATGTTGAAATAAGACGCATCAAATCTTCCATCAAACTTGGATTATCCACAAATACATCGCGATCCAGTAAGCTGATAAGGACCAAAAGTGGATATTTACTGGATGGTGCCTGCATTTTGCTCTTGCCTTTAGCTGTGCTGTTGCGTTTCAAGTCGGCTAAACGGTCATTCTCCACCAAAAAGTATCCAAGCGACCTGTCGTTTGACTGGATTAGCTGCATAAGGAAATTAAGACATCGTTGGATGATCAAATTGGGAGCTGCCTGTGTCGTAGAGGATGTTGTCATGTTCTTGTCAGATATTTTGGATGGTGATGATGATGATGATTGAATCACTTTTGCAAAGCACTGATCCACTGCTGTCAAATCATTGCTGCCATCATGTAACACACACACCAATAATGACAAAAGATCACTTCGTGTCTGTGTATTCTCACATAAATTCACCAGTAGCTGACTGAGAATAGACTTGGATATAGGTTGCAATGCAAATAACAATCGTGCTAGGCTGGCAAGTTCTCCACGATCTACAAGCTGGATGGCATTTTGTCGTGTGTTGTTTTTCTGTTGGTTGGCATCTTCTCCAGTGCCATTGTGATCATTTCTGCCAAATTCAGTAACAAGACGTTGGAATTCATCTGATAAGCGGAAACGACGTGATGGTGGATCTGGTAAGCCAAGTGGACTTGGTGCATGGCCATTGAGCACTTGTGTTGGTAATGGCGTATCTGCTTGCTGCTGTTCCTGTTGTTGTTGCCTTTCACGTCGCTCACGACTAAATGCTTCTTGTTGGAGTACTTCATCACGTATCTCTGGTGGTAAAGCGCCAAGAAATTCAGAGCTTATTGATTCTGTTTCTGTTGCCTGCATTCTGGAACGTGATATACGCATGTGATCGTTGACAACTTCTCTTCTCAAATCATCAGGCAATGCTTCAAGAAACTCGACATCAAGACCAGTCTGCGAAATATCCACCAATTCACCATTGATTGTAATCATTCTTCGATGCTGATCTTGTTCCTGAATTGATGCAGAAGTATCCATACCAGAGCCATTTGCTGTTGTTGTTGCTGATTGTTGTTCTGAATCATAGGCATCATCATGTTCTTTCCTTTTGCGCTCTTCTTCTTCATGACGACGTCTCTCTTCTTCTTCCTTTTTACGCCTTTCCTCTTGTAATCGTCTTTGCTCTTCACGTCGTTGTTCCTCCTTTTCTCTCATGCGACGTTCTTCTTCCATGACAATAGGAACCAAGATATTCAATAGTGGATTCAACAAATTCTGAGACTTATCCGGCACACTAGTTCCATACAACATACGTGCTTCTTGATTCCATCGGTCAGCACAAGTCATTGGTTGAAAATCATGCAACATTGACAATAATTCACGATTAGAATCAGCATCTGGTTGTGTTTGTTCTTCCAAAGGAGAGCGTGTCATATTGCTGTTGCTGATGACGCGTGGATTGTTGCGCAACTCGAGTTCAAAAGATCTCATGATACCATTGGCTCGTTCTCGTACATCGAATCCCAAAGAGCTTGATTGCATTCCTCGTCTTGCACCTGTACCTGAAGCAGCTCTCATGAGATAACTTTCTAATAGACGTATAGCGCTATCCCCAACAGTGTGCTCAAATGCTTGCCACATACTTTGACCACCAATTAGACGAGGAGGACGTGAATAAGTCATAGGTCCACCAAATGAAGAACGTGTAGGTCGAGTCATCATATTATTGCTGTCTACGCCATTGGCACCTTGATATTCTTCAGATAATAAAGGATGATTGATCACTTGGTCTTGATCGACTGAAGTTTCTGCACTAACACCCAATGGTCGAAATATTCCTCTTGGCAGTGGCAAAATAGGTAATCGACTACTTCTTCGAAGCTCAGTTCGCTGAAGATCAATACGTGGTAATGAGCGAGAAAATCGATTGTCCCGATCTTCATCTCCAAGATAGTAATCTTCATCCATATCAGCATCCATCATTGCACGATCTTCCATAAAGTCATCTCCATCATTCATATCATCCAAATTTTCAGATCCTTCATCTTCATCAAAATCAGATTGGTCAAGTGCATCCAAATCATCCACATGTTCCTGTCAAAACATTGTCTAGTTTTAGTATCATCTATTTTTCCCACAGCTGTCAACACTTACTTCATCCACAAGCACGTCAACCAAATCACGATAGTTACGTCTGCCATTCATAATAATGGGTGACTCGGGAGTATCCATACCACCAGTACCTCGCATGATGGATTCATGGTCAAAGTCTTCAAGCTCCCATGTCATGTGTGGCTCATCATCTTCTTCCTGCACTGTGGATTCAGCTGCATGATCACCATTCAATTGCATTTGATCCCCATTCTAAAGAGAAATTGTTCAATACACATAATGAATCAACCAACGGATATATGTACCTCTTGCTCCATGGCATCTTGTTCCAGCATGTCAATAACTTCCACATCATCATCTTCTCTAGCTGGGATATCAGAGCTGCTATCTGTTGTACTGTCATCAAAGTCATCTTGGCCATATCTATTGAATGCATCCATTAGTCTTATGTAAGCTACCTATAGCACAAGATAATTTTACCCATCCTCATTGCTCGTTTCATCCATCTGTTCATCAGCATCTTCGTCATTGAATAGATCAGGTGTATCTTGAAGCAGTTGCTGCTCTAGATTGGTCTCATCATTCTGCTTGCTTTGCTGCTCAACATCAGTCATCTTGCTTCCAAAACTTGTCAACTGTTCAAGCGGACGTAACATGGAATTGATCACTGTACGTGCATGTGGATACTCGATATCAATGTCATTGATTGCCATGGTAAGGACACTGATAAGCTGTTTGTTGATCATAAGCTTGGCAATATGAATGGTGGTCTCCTCTTTGATTCGTTGTTGTGCTGGGGCACCTGCACTTGGTCTGGCATTCAAGATGCGATGACACAAGTCGGCAAGAGCCAAATACTTGCCATACTTGATTGACAAAGAACCTGATTTGGTACAAGTAATGGTGTCCTTGAAAGTACAAACAATGATATCAAAGATGTAACGACGTATGGGATCAAGATCTCGCTCCTTGTCAGCTGTTGTTGTATTGGTGTCATTGTTTGCGCCACCAGTATCATAACACATGGCTACCAAAATAGATGCTGTCCATATGGAAAGTCCTTGCTGCTTCCTTGATTCCACATTTGGATTAACAGCATTGTATGGCAATAAATCATTGATCAGCATATGAACAATTGAATTGTCTTTGTTGTTGCTGCGTTGACAAAATGCGTATAATGCGTGTTTGCATGTGTTGTAGGATGATACAAGCTCCACCAAACATTGTAGTATGAAGCCAGTGTAGGCATAATGTGAATTCTCAGTTGTTGATTGATGATCATCATCAAGCGAATTGTTGCAAGCACTGGTAAGTTCCTCCAAAAGATAATCAATGACAATGGATGCATTTTCAATGTCAGGCTCATGTTGCTGCTCATTCTTCACAGGGACTGTTGCATTCTTTTCTGTTGAAGTGTCACTTTCATCCTTGCTGGTGGCGCTGCTATTTTTGGACAAGAGTTTGATATGTGGATTCTCACTATGTCGATCATAACGTGTAATTCGACAAATCTGACCAGAGACATTCAAGAAAGTTGATGGATCTCGTAACGCCACGTGACCATTGTTGCGTAAATATGTGCGAATATCCATGTTGCGAGGACGAGGTACTGTAAACCATGTGCTGATAATATCCTCCATACGCTTTCCCAACACTGTTTTGCTTTCAATGACATGTCGAAAGATCAAAATGATGAATGCCTGTAGACCTTGCAGACCACTACCACTATGGTTTTTAGAACGAGCCTTGGAAAAGAGCATTTGCAGCCCATCATGCTTGACAAATTCACGAGCAGCATCATAATCACGTGTCAATCGCACCACAATACGTAATATGGCATAGATATCATTGCGTGAAATGTCATTACATTTGAGTAGATTGATGCAATCAACCAATAAAGCCTGACATTGCTCTACTGAGACTAAAGGTGTCGATCTGTTTGGCTTTTGACTCTCATCTTGTGGTGTAGTTGATTTTTGCTTTGGATCATCGGCTTGAGCAATGAGTGTTTCTATCACCAAAAGTACTGTAGCCAACCAAGATGGCAATGCTTTTTCAGGATCAGATGTATCCACTGAATGTACCAATCCAAATAAAAACTCCAGTCGTGGTGCAACATTGGGGATCGCATCTTGTACAATGGGCTCCTTGAAGAGTAATGCAAGTAACAAAAGACACGTGCTCAATTGAGCATTCTCGCTCTGATTGTCTTGTCGAATCTCATCCACACGATCAATCACCAAGGACATGACAGTGCTAGCAGTCTTGGTATCCGAATCACTCTTGAAAAATGCCAATAAAAGATGACGGATATCAAAAAGTAAATCATCTCGCTGACATGCAAGTCGAACCAGTAATGATGGCAATTCACTCTTCATTTTGGCACGCATTTGTGCTAGCTTTTGTGCTTGCTCTTGCACCATCTTTCTCTCTTCTTCAGTATTCCCAGTGTCATGTTCTTCTTGCTGTGATTGTTGGGTTGGTCGTGAAGATGTGATAGGAGTACGATTGATATTGTCAAGTATTTGATGTCGCCAATCATTGAACTCGTCATCCGAGTCATCAAAGTCGCTATCAGCATCTCCCAATCCACCTTCAAATATATCTTGAGAATCAGGTGCTTCTTGTTGAGTCGTATCTTCATTATCATTGTTCGATTGATGCTGTGATGATGTCGTTGTTGATGTGTTCTCTGCTGAAGCATTGGTATCTGCAGTCGTTTCACCAGGATATGTAAACAGGTAATCAACAGCACGTGATATCTGATTATGACATCGCACCATGGCAAGTTCTGAAGCATTACGATCGAATCCCATATCCACGAGTCGTTGTACACCATTTTGATCTGCTGAAACAGGTGGTGCTCGAAGTATTGTTGGATTGGGTGCTCGATTACGCTGCTGAAATGGTGGGATTCGAAAAGTTGAAGCAGGTGTTGTTGCTGTTGTTGTCCTTGACTCATTGTTGAAATTGGATTCACCTTCACCCTTGAATGCATGTAATACAATCTTGAGCAACACTTGAAGCACACTCTTTGGAAACTCTTTTGCATCAGGACTGTGTAAATATTGCTGAATGGGTGTTAACTTGAGCTGCATAGAGATAATCCACCGATATGGATCAAAGGCATCTGATGTTTTGTTTCCTCTTTTGACCATTGGTGCAGTATAAGGTGAATCACGAAGTAACTTGGATGATCCAACACATGCAATTGCTGTCAATAATGCTTCCAACGACCCATACATGTTACTGATAAGTGTTTGCTGTTCTTTTGTACGCTCAGCGGATGGCACCATGTGTAAAAGTGAAATCTTCTGCCATAATGAATCAAGGTCATGGAGGAGCATATCAGTACCACCTTGCTGATCAAATGCCACTGCTGCAGGGGTATAAAGTGAAGCCTGTGGTCGATCTTCAAGAAATAGTAACGAGATCATGCTGTACATCACTGTTCGATAATTATGCTTGCACATGGGTAGCTTTTTGCTATTGTTGGCATCACGCATCCATAACACATTCCTCTTGAGCAACTCTGCTATGCTTCTTGATAGCTTAAGGGAGATAGCTTTCTGATCAGCATCCATTGTGCGCCTGCTACAAGTCATCATAATCGAGCCTATTGAAATAATCTTATGAATAAAACTGAATCACCATTTGTAACAATAAGCAACTTACCCTGAAGCAATACCATGATGGAATGTGTCGTTTCTCCCAAGAATAACTTAAAGTAGCGAAGATTCTGTATCCTTGGATCCTTTGCATCAATGTTCTCCTTTCCAGATAAATCACCATGGCTGTCACCGGTCTTGTTATTCTCGTCATTAGACACACCATTACTTGAGTTGGATGCATGACGGTTGCCATTACTGCCAAGTGCGAGATGTGAAGCAGATGCTGACTTGTCATTCGCCTTGTCCTGAGTAAAGTTGTACCAATGGCTAGGCACCGATTCTTTGAGTAAAAAGTTCTCCCACATGATGAATCTATTCCAGCTGTTAGTTTTGGGCTGATCATATAGTCCATACACATGTTATTGCTGATATTTACCTGTATATGGCTCCAACAAGCTCAATCGTATTACTATCTTCATCCTCCCCTGATAACAGTTCTGCGACAAGTGATGAAGAGGATCTTCCTAAGCTCAGTCCTGCTGAATATGATATGTCGGAGAGAAGTCCAATGTAGCCATGCAACACAATAAACTTGCGGAAAAGAGCATTGCCAGCTTCAAATTGATTGGTATCATCATCTATTATGACATATGTTAGAACAAAGCATATCTCAAATAATCAAGCATACACACACCTGAAATATCCACAAAAGGTTGAAGCATACTACTTGTATGAACACTCGTGTCTTCCAAAATGAACTGACTGGCTTTCTTCACTCTCTTGGCTATCTCAAGGATGGTGCTTGACATGTTGATGTCGTTGATAATCTTGATAACAAATGCCAAGGAATCGGATGCTGCTGTGGTAGAAAAGTCTGCAGGAAGAGCTGGTAAGGCGTAAAAATCGAGAAGTAGATCAGGCAATCCTTCTTTGATAGCTGCTCGGATATTGGAATGAGTCTGAAAAAAGCCTTCAAGGAACTTGAAAGATTGGAAAGTTATTCATAGATTCATGATATTGATTACATGCACAACATACCCTTGCTGTCCTATCAATAAACAGCACTAGTCGGTTGTCAGATTTCTCTTCCTTAGCATCCTTGGTTGTTGTTGTTGTTGTCTCATCACGTGTCGTTGATGCTGTCTTTAACAAATGACCATCGTTCTTTGATTTGGTATTCTCGTCATGAGATTGACCCATTTCAATGACTCTCTTGACCATGGTAGTGATACATGTGATAACATCTGGCTTCAATGATGGGTGGTGTCGAACAAGTTCATCAAAAGCGTTGCCAAGTCCTGTCATGATGTCTGGCTCTTCAACTTGAAAAGCATATTCGCGGCTGCAAAACAAGTCGAAAAAGTGTGGCAATGGATTGGCTTCCTTGAACATGTTGATGCCTTGAGGATTCAAGCAAATAGCACCAAATGCATTCACAGCTGGCATCAAAACATCTGTACTGGGAGTGTCGTATCTGCATATGGTGTCCAAAAATGTCTGTGGCAATTTGACTTCTTGAAGGATGGTAAGGGATGTCGGTTCACTGTGGATGATAGTCGTCATGATGTTGATTGCTGTATACATTATCTTCTCAGTGATGCGTTGTATATAACTTCAATTTTGGCCATACCTGATACGAAGCAATTGGATCCAAATACATAAGGCTCTGATATGATAGAGACAAGTGAACTTAATATAGACGACTCAACCAAATTCCTTAATCGATCTGCTGTCCCAGAAGAATCCATCATGCGCCACAAGAATCGCAACATTGCTCTTAATGCTGATATGCGATCGTACAGCTCTAATATCCCAGTAGTCTTTTGTAGCTCAAAAACATCAGGTTCTAAGAATTCTGGTGCAGTGGATTGATGATCTTTGTTGTATTCCAAGCATTCATTGACTTCATCCTGATATATTGATATATCAATAAACGTATTTCTAAGTGACATTGATTCTATATGCTTACCTTGATCCGCCCAAGAAGGGTATCTAGGCCACCAATGTTGCAAAAGTTTGTAAATGATGATGAAGATCCATGCATGATGCCATCCAGCACAGCAATGACTTTTGATTGTAACTATATACAATCCAGGTTAGATACTGTCATGTCAAAACACAATCATCCACGCACCTTATTGGTCACTGCCTTGGAGTTTCCAAGCAACTGGGTCAATACAGGTACAAGTCCAGCTGATACAAGCATTTGCATTCCAGATTGGCTGTTCAAGATGGAGGAGAGAGTCATAAATAATGCATCCAGAAACTGCCATGGATAGTCTATTGGAAAGTATACATAAGTAATTGACTCTATCCATACATGATAGCAACGTACCGCTGATAGAGCCATTGGCAATCATTCGCAAGATTCGTAAAAAGACTCCATGGTTCGCTGAAGCATTGATGGCAGTAAGAACATCGTTGATAGTACGTCGATTCTCAGCAATAGCAGCAAGAGCCCGCAGTGAACACACTTGCAAATCCTATCATCACATATCAATACGTTTTCATCCTCTTGGCTAGAATATATCACTTACATAATCTATGTTCTTTTCGGGATGGACCAGCTCTCCCAATCCTGCTATCAAATGTGGCTCTTGCATGAATATTTGATTTGATGCTGTGCTCTCCGACACTGTAAGCTCTGAAAGCAATAATAAGTACAATAATCCAATCGATAGGATCAATAGCTTACCCATAATGGCAATTGCCAGTATTCTGATTTTGAGCAACTTGTTTCTTGATGCAACATTCGCAAGGTTTCTTTTGACTTGGATCTGATGTGCCAATTCAAAGTGGTATTCGCTGGGTATATCATATTGCTTGGAAAGTTCTTGGAAGACTTGAATGTCGCTTTTGCCATTGTCAGGTGCCACATTGACAGTGAAATCAATGACTCCTTGATCTGATTGTTGTTGTTGTTGTTGCTCCTCCTTATTGTTGTCTGAACGATAAAAGCGCATATGTAATGTAGTCATATCCTTGGTGACGTTGAAATCATTGCTGACAAGATGAACTAGATTGGATGTCGGAAATCCCCAACTACGAGCCATTTCTGTAATTTTGTCCTGGGGTGGTGCAAATGATGATGCCATGCCAGCAGGCTGATTCAAGCGTTGAGCTGGTTTGAGCATGAACTGCATGGTATTCTCAAGTACATCAATATCCATTGTATTCAGCAGAGCATTGATATGCTATAAAACTGAAGTAAGATAAAAGAAAAAGACATTATACAGCTTGACTTACTTCAAAAGAGTTGTATATGTTCCTGTTGGTGCAGTGCTCAAACAAGACCTTGAGAATACTGGTGATGGCGAGCAGTAGAGCTTTGGTGTTGCTATCAAACGGTCGAGATTGTACTTGTTGCTGGAGATGAAAGTCGTTGCATATACGTTCCAAAATGGTGTCGAAGCGATCGAGAACAGGCACCCAGTGGAACATGTCTCCTCGACGATAGGGCCAGTCGTTTAACTCTTCAACAAAGCTGGGAATGGTCTCCTCGGCATCGTGTTTAAGCTTGTCTATAATGTCACGCAGTGGTTTTGGCTACAATGGGTGTCTCTGTCAGTTGCATGTCGTCTTTGACGTTTAGTGAGGAACAAGTACCAGAGGAGCAAGCTTTTTGGAAGACGTCTTTTTAATCTTCATGTTGGTAGGTGTATTCTCTTGAAGGAAGAAGAGTAGACTTGAGTCAAAAGCGATTCCCAAGTGCTGAGTCAGAGTAAGAGCTGCTACTACTCCCACTGCGCGTCGCAGCAATACACAACGCAGGAAGAGAAAGAGAGACTGATAGATTGATCACGTTACCTGTTCTTTATCTTGGATGGTTTCTTTCTTGTGGATTCAACTACTACTACTACGTTTACAGTGTGAAAAGCAGTGAGAAAAAGGAACAAGGTTTCTACACAAGACTACTGGTACCCAGCTAGGAAAGAGACTTGATGAGCCAAGACGTCATGGTTGAAAGGGCACTCCGCCAAAACCGCATGATCTTGATTGACAAAGGTGGATTACAACATGTCCTCCCAACAGCACAACAATACCTTTATACCTCGTTCAATTAGTCTTAGCTCATTCAAATGATGAATACAATCACTCTTTTACTCCCAGTTACCATAAGAATCAATTGTTGTATATCAAAATTGGAAAGAGTCAAATAAGAAACTCATCATTTGCTATTTGACAATGAGAATCAAGGGGTTGAATATGTTTCACCTAATGGTTCGTTGGGTACTAGAAGCATTATCAATGCCTACTTGTCACTTGTTTATAATGTCTTTTCGGCAGTCTGTTCATGTTAATGTCTGCAGTAACCTGCATAATACCTGTGTAACACAAGATCCTGTAATTGTGGACCAGCCAGCAACTAGCATTCATACTCATCCACCATCTCATTGCAAATGACGGCTCGATGACATATAGTGAAAAATGCATCTCTTTCTCTTGACTTTTCGCATTTGCTTCACGCTCACTAACCCTATCATTCCACCTTCTATCAAGTGATTCTTGTCGACTATGTATCCTTACATTCTTATAGAATCACGTCACTTGATTACGTCTATAAATGTTCTCACGTGGTACCATACATGACTCCTATAGCGTCTCGTGCGTAAGAAGAACAGCAGCTCAGCTTCCTCTGTAAACATCTCCAGCAACATAAGCGATGTTCATGCATCGTATCATGCAATAATATACATCCCCCACCCCAATTCTCTTTCAATGTACACTGGCAATGATGATGGCATCCCTTCTTATGGGACACAATGTCATAGATAGTGATTGTAGTCTTCAATGGCAAATGATATCGTCCCATCCCCGTGATATCACACATGTATAAAGGTGAAACTTATGCGTTGCTATGCATGGATACACTTGTTTATTGGTTCCTCTCATTGTGCTGATTCCCATTGCTTCTCGGCATGGCGAGCTGCAGCGTTCATCTTCTCCATAAATTCAGTTTTAGAACAAGTGGTAGTGTTGACACGAGATAATAGATCATTTTCATGTTGTGCTAAGATAGTTTGCTTGGATGAATCAGCGTATGCAGTAAGACGCATATGATATAATCCACAATCAAGTGAGCCAACAGCAGGGGAGACGACATAATAACGTGGATGGGAGTAGGCAGTTTCAGTGTTCTTGAGTTGTAAGGCTGGTACAATAATAGGTTGGGTCTTGTCTTGGGGATTTTCAAAAGTGGCTTCAACGTATGGGTTGCTAGTTGCTACAGGACGATGCATTTGCACCAACCATGAATAGCTTTTTGATCCAAGTCAATATGGATTTGTCGTGTAAATAAATAACAACACTTTACTGAGCATTCAATTGTTCATTCTTGGCATTGATAGCAAAACTTGCAGCAAGATCTTCAAAATGTTTTGATTTCTTAAAGTGGGGTTCTTTAGCAGTCTTATCCAAAAGACATCCACAAGTAAAATCCATAGTTGGGCGGAGGAAGCAGTAGTGTGTCAAGGAATAATGAGAGACAGGGAATGTTTAATTCTGTGTGTGGCGGCATTTGAATGCTAAAGCAGGCAGCTGCCTTCAAGGACGAATGTCCATCACCGCCTAGATTCTCCCTTTTCGATCAAGATGGTATGTAGACATTAAAGAAATGGGATATGAAGAGATTACGAGAAATGGATGAAATGGATGGATGGATGAGATATGTCAATGGATGGATTAACTTAGATTTCATTGCTTTCTATAGTCGCTTGTTGTTCCCGAGAGGAATCAGGTAAATGCTCACATTGGACACTTTAACACGAGTCGAACAAGGACTAAAGTCTCTCTTTTTCTTTCACCAAATAGTTCCAGCACATTCTCCGTCTTCTCAACACCAACGTTGACGGCAAGAACAAGATTACCATTGCCTTGACCTCTGTCAAGGGTGTTGGTCGTCGTTTCGCCAACATTGCTTGCAAGAAGGCCGATGTCGATCTCAACAAGAGGTACGAATATAGACTACATACAATACGATAGTAAAGAACACGACATTGATATATACATCCATCTTTTATTAGAGCTGGTGAGCTTAGCAACGAAGAGTTGGAGCGTATTGTCACCATTCTCCAGAACCCCGCTCAATACAAGATCCCCAACTGGTTCCTTAACAGACAAAAGGATGTTGTTGATGGCAAGTACAGCCAAGCTATCTCCAACGGTCTTGACACCAAGCTTCGTGAGGATCTTGAACGTCTCAAGAAGATCCGTGCTCACCGTGGTCTTCGTCACTACTGGGGTGTCCGTGTCCGTGGTCAACACACCAAGACTACTGGTCGTCGTGGTCGCACTGTTGGTGTCTCCAAGAAGAAATAAGGTAAAGGATTAATAGGGTTACTATGGCGATCTTCATGACTAACATGTATGCCTTCTTTACCCTTTATAGCACGTCAATAGCAGCTTTGTTGATATTGTCAATAAATACGGATTCTTTTGTGCAAATGACTGGACTACCATGCAATTGTATTTGATTGTCACCAACAATGCACTTGTGCCCAATGCTAACAGTATAGTGATCCGATTTGTCTAGCTATCAACGTGAACAACTATCACACGCCCATTTCAATTATCTCTCCCTTGTATGCTCGTTTAAGATAAATGATATTGTATTGGATAAAAAGGGGATCTTACTTTAATTGTCTAACTAGCTGATGTAAACGTTCCTTCAAAATTGCGAGAGGCTCTTTCTCAAAACTTGTATTGCATTGCTCGTGTAATTCGGCCTTGAATTGGGTCGACACTAGATGAAAACTCTTGTCAGATCACACCATAAAAGACATTTGACATCCCAACTTACGATTGGCACTAGCTACTATTGTTTCCAGAACATCCAGAGTTGCAGATCGGATAGCTGAATATTTCAGATTGTTGACACCATGGGCAATACATGCATCCGTGATATTACGTAACACAGCATCATTCAGGTCTTGAGGAAGGCATTGTTCAGTAAATGACTTGAGCGCTTCAAAGATTGCTTGTTGTACATTCCATACGTTGCCTTGTAAACTCTTGGTCAAGATCTGTGATACAGTCATTGTCTCTTCACCTGTTGAATATAGATTAGTTTTGGTGATGATAAGATAAGGGATAACACGTACGTTGTTTTTCAAAAGCTCGTGGGCGGAAGGTTGATACAAGTGCCTTGAATGCATTGGCTTTGATCATCAGCAACAATGGTTTGGAATTGTCGTTATCATCTTCTTCCATGGCTTCAGCTTCATCCATCTCACACAACTCGGTCAAGAATTCTTGTGATGGTGTAAATATGTCGACTTTGTCACCAAATACTTCAGAGAATGTACACAAAGAGACTAATGCATGACGCTGATAGACTCGATTACGACGTTTGGCTTCTCGTACCATAATCTTGACAACATCAGGGAGTGTTGGTTCATTTCCAGTGACTTCAAAATAGCCTTGTGCCGATATACATAGTTGAACAAATGCTTCCAAAACATGCTCTTTGCCTGCCCAAGAACGAGTAGCAAGTGTTGATACCATCACTGGCATAAGTTTGCTGGCATGCTGTGCAACATTCTTTCCACCTGTTTTGCATAAATCTGCAATAGCCAATGCTGCTGTTTGCTTCGTACCCCATGATGGTGATGAAAGTAATGGCTGAGCGAAATCTATGATCTCGTCGGTGTGTAATACCACCAGACTTCTTGTACCTAATAAAGTTACTGTAATCAGTCTTGTGTTGATCTTTTTATTCAGCTGACTACATTACCTGATGTCAAATTCTCCCAAGCATCTTTCCAAAGCTTCTGTAGATTCTTGTCAGGATCATGCTCTCCAACATAGATAAGAGGTACAATTTCAGATGCAATTGAATTCATACGGTCTGTAGCAAATCGAGTGATATCCACAGCTGTAACAGCACTGGCAGCACGAGAATCTTCATCTACATTGATAGATATAAACAATGAGCATGGTTAACATACAAATGTTTCCTAACTTACCACTGCCTTCTTCCACATAAAGCTTTTTCAAATGTCGAACCAAGGAACACAAGCGATCATAAGAAGCAAGCTGGCAAACGTAGCCTGTAGCAGTAGCAAAAGAGCGCCGAATAACTGGGTTCTTGGACCGAATTGCACCACTAAGAGCCTTCAAAAACGTATCTGCATATGGTTCAAAGACTGTACGTCGATTCATGCATAAAGTCACAATAAAGCGAGCACATCCAGCCTATAACATACAATGTTAATGCAAGCAGATTGGAAAGTCTACCACCTTTTCACTTACCTTTGTTGGAAGACCCGTGCCTTTTTTGATAATGTTGATGATTCGAGGACCCAACTCTTGCATAACCTTGTCGTCAATCTGATTCACACAATGCTCGATACCTTCCATCATTGGTGAGTTCTTGGCACCACTCAAACGAGCACTATCCAACTATATCCTTCTCAATCAGCCTCCTTATCATCCTGATTCTATTTCAGAGACACATACCTGCTCCTGAGTGATATTATACTTCTCAGCGTGGAAAGTTAGGTAATTCATGGCTTGTGGCTCCATTGCTAGAATGCGCATATTAGATATTGATAATCAGATAGCATAAAGCAATACTTACATGACAAAGATTGTAACAAGACATCTACGAGTTCAGGGATAAATCCTTTGAGCAAAGAGGCACCAGTCTTGCAAATTCGCAGTAAGGCATCCAAACTGAATTTGCGCACATCTTCAGCATCTGATACAATGCCTTTTTCAATCAGGAATGGCATGACGATATTGATAACCTTGGCTCCATCAGCGGCAGATACCACATTGGGATCACAGTAATGAACAGTGAGCTTGGTAAGTGATTTGCATGATTGTGTTGCTGCACGTCGTACAGATTCCTTGATATCATCCAATGCTCGGAAACACATCTTCCACAATCGCTCCAAATATGGCTCTATTTGTGCCAATTGTCTTCCTTGCACAAGATCCGTTACTGCTGCACAAGATGCTTCACGCACACGCCATTGTCGATTACCAAGTCCTGCCAGAACATCTTCCATGATCTCATTGAAATACTTGTCGACTGTCTTTTGGTTGTCCTTCACCAAAGATTGCCAAATAGCTTTCATGGTTTGATTCACTTGAGTGTTTGGATCAAACTGATAACGGAAAAGCTTGGGGACCAGCTGTGGAAGATAAGGTTCCAGCTCCTTTTCAGCCATTGCCATCAGATTTTGGAAGCCAAAAGCAGCACCACGACGAGAAGTCCAAATAGCATTGTGATTGGCAAGATTCATGAATTTGTAGATAAGGTCTGGCTGATTCATTTCAGAAGCAAGAGAGCAAAGTTCCTTGTAAGTGGTGATTGAGCTACCATCAGGTGTTGTTCCAAGATCGCCTTCTTCAAAGAGCACTGTGTTGTCTGTGACGGATTGTGCCTGGATTGTTCTGCCTTCTGTAAAGGTTCCAACAAGCGAGTATAACATATCCTCTTTGATCTTTGCATCGCCATATTCATACACCAATCCAAGACCCTTGGATGCCACTTCTTGTGTGAAATCTGTTAAAGAGCTCTATTAGAAATGTATTGGATCATGTAATAAGAATAAAGACAATACATACCATCACGATCACCAATTAATCTTGAAAACGATGCATGCATCAATCCAAGGTTTTTCTAGTAGATAGAGATATCAATAAAGGAAAAGCTCATTGGCTGGTGACATGATATTACCTGGATCAATTGCTCATCCTTGCCGAACTTCAAGATCGATAGCAACCAAATGCAAGATGCTTTTCTGTACCATGATCGATCACTGGTAACATAGGTACGAGCAATCTTCTCAATCACACTCTGGAAAGCTTCTTCCTTTTGCATGTCACTTTGATCAGGGAATGCCACATTGCTGATATCCTTGTGCTTTTGTATAGCCTGTGATTTCCATCCAAATGCTACCATGGACCAAGCTTCTCCACCAGCAAAGAACAATTCAATCTGCTTGGTATCAGCCGATGCAAACAAGGTATCAATGACAGTGGTAACATTATCACTCTTGCTACTGTATGGGATTGACAGCTGTCCCAGAGCGAGAATTGCTTGTTCTTGTACTTTAGGATCCTTGCCACTGGATTTGACGATTTTGGAAAGCTGTTCAATGACCTTGCGAGATGTCAACGTGCTTCCTTCACCATCCACTTCCATGTTGTCAGCTGTATCTTCTTCTTTGCGTTTACGCTTGTCATTCTCCAATAATGGAAGTGGTTCAATACGTCCAATTTCAGCGAGAGCCCGACATGCTGCACTAGCGAGTAATGTAAAAGTGACACCTGGTGCACCTTCCAATTGATTTGCAAGGCATTGAATACAACGTCGAATCAGCTCAACCTGCAGTTGTCGTTTACGATAGATACAACGTCCAAGAAGGAAACCAATGGCTAATATGGCACCATGAGCACGATCCACGTCAATGCCACCACCATGGGATGATAAAGGCTTATCCAATAAATCACAGTATTCACCAAGGATGTTCTCAACTTGTTGTGTAGAAATGGATTGGTCGCTTGCAACGATACCAAAGATATGAGACATGACATCACGTGCATCTTGTTTCTCTGAAAGCGTGAATGACTTGAAAAACTCCAATCGATCCTTCAAGGAGGTGGATATGGATGCAGGTCCAAATGATATGATTTCCAAGAGAGATTGTGCAGCTGTAGTAAGGAGAACCAAGTCTACGATAGCAACCTTGATTAATAAAGTTGAAATGATCCATTGTTGTTCATGCTTACCCTTTAAGTCTTTATCCAATGAGTTTTCAATAAAACGCAACCACAATTCAAGTGCTTCTTTCTTGTTGGAATCGGCTCCAGACCAACAACTCTTAATGTATTCCTTAAAGTTGTCCATAACCACTGGATCATCCGCCATGCTGTTATCCACTTTGCTCTCCACATACTGGTCAATCAAGATTGTAGAAGGATTGGCTTCCAAAATAAGAATCATTCGTACAAAGCGTATAATCTCTGAATACACTTCCACAGGGTATCCTTGTACAATGGGTGTCTTTGAATCATAGGTGTATTGGTCACTTGGTTTGTGCTGATCAAGATATGTCACCAAATCTTTGAATGATGGAAGTGCTGAAGCAGGTACAATATCAGCAGTGGTTGTGAACGCTCCTGATGCTGTCCTTTGAAAAGGATGGAGACCACGTGCAGATTCTTCCTTGATTTCAAGTTTCTTCACACTGGATGAGCTTCCAAGCAGACACACGTATCGAGCAAACACTGAAGAAAAGGGATACACAGCGTTGGCATACTTGAGAGCCATATAACGAGATGCTGGATTTGTCTATGAATCAATAAAGAATCAGTATACATGTTTCTCATAGTAATGGCAAAATATACCTTTTGTACACTCTCCAAGATGATGTCTTTCACAGTAGCGTATGTTGATGCACCTTCATCCAAGTCGGTATAAATGGCAATCATCGAAGCTAGAGCATCTTGAACATATGTACGCACATTCGGTTGCTCGTACTCAAGCTTCTCGAAAAAGAGCTCCAGAATCTTGGCGTCATTCAATGCAACCTGGGGTACTGCATATATAAAGACTCGTATGAGCTATGATGCTCATTTCTCACAGAATAAAGCTTACCCTTCTTGCATAAAAGTCCACATCCAACATAGGCATATCCTTTGATACTCTCGGCATCTACACAAAGCCACTTCAATGAGTATCCCAATAGTCACTATTCGATCCATCCTATTCCAATTCTTCACATACCATGTCCATTGACATCTTCATTCTCATTGATGTACTTGAGCAGTCCAGAGACGAGGATAGGAGCAATACGTTCCAGTTTGCTGGCATCTCCCTATATCAAGATCAGGAGACAAACTTAGTCCACAAAGTTATCATATCCAATCCTGTATACCAACCATGCGAGCAGTCCATTGAAGAAACGACATTGTGGATCGACGTAACTTTGTAGTGGATGAATCGCCTATGTCACGCAACACAAGCATCATTAGCTAAAGTTATAAAGAAATGCCATATTACATACCATAAATACCATCGAATATCACTTGGATCATTTGTGTTGGCATGTTCGTCGCGAGAATTGACTTTGATAGAAAATGCAATATGCGAATCTTGACTGGGACAGATGCAGGAGCTTGCCTGTCTTTTGCGCCTATCATATCTTTGTCAACACCAAATCCAATCCATTGACAAGCCCAATATCACCTTACCAGAGCCCTTTGTTCCCAAATACATAGTGTATAAAGATGAAATACAACTACTGCTTTCCAGATCCACATTGTTTGTCCAACGTTTGATACCATCCTCGGACATGGAGACTACTTCATGATTCGCATCACAAGTACCAGCAATCAATATCCTTAATCGCTCCTCGTCTGTGAAGATATATGATAGGATAAACTTGAGAATCCCTAACTGGATTACAATTCATCGTCAGATAGCTGTTGGTCTTATCCCCATCCTAAAAGCTTATACCTTGGCTTCATTGATTTTGCTTGATGTCCATGTCACTTTGCCTTTGTTGGTGATATTCTCTACATCAGCTGCACTAAGACCAGGATAGATGATAGGTCCTTCTTGTTCTTGTTGTGATCGAGTCAATGGCTGGTATAACATGATATGAAGGAAGAATCTCAACACTGTTGCTGCGTCTTCAGGATGCTGATCGAATTCGAATACATTATGTCGCGCCTTCTTTTGCTCTCCAGGATCCATCTCCCATTTACGTAATATCTACACACAAAGTCAATATATGAATCCATCATTGATTACTATACACGTACTGGTAGCACCATATGAAAGATAGCAGTGCGTTGTGATTCAGGACGGCGAGCAATTCCTTTGAGAAAGCTTGGGATGTGTTGCACTGTCTCCTCGGGTGTCATGCGTTCCACACACATCTCCAAATAGATAATCGTAAAGTTCTTGACAAAAGTGGACACTTGATCATCGATAAGCTGCTTCACCAGTGCATCAAAAGGAAGTTTGATAGAAGTGTTGGGTTTGGCACGTTTGTTGATATGCGAGAGTAACTCCATCACCTTGTTCAATAACACACTGGCTGTCAGCATCCATATTCACCCAAAAGCTCGGCATTGACATACCTTTCTTTTGACTTGTTCATGAGGACTAGCCAACTTGAGTAATACAGGTGCCAGGAACAGGTTGATGCAGCGTTCAAACTGTGCATCGGTGTCGCACATTGCGATCTTGAGCTCCACGTTTTCTATGCATAAGTCCAATTCAGTTACAGTTGCAGCAAGTTGGAATATAGATTGACTCGTACCGAGAAGTTGAAGCTCATTGGACGCCATAGTGGATAAGTATATAAAAGTGAAAGAGACGCGTTGCGGAGGAGTGAATGAATCTCGATATAATGTAAGTCTTGTGCGACCAAAATCAGACACATCCCGCATGGACGCTTACGTATTGACTCTCTTTAACGCTTACGTATCCTGCTTACGTCTCTCTTCATCACAGCATAAGAAAGAGATAAGTCATATCGGATTTGTGATCTGCGCAGCTCTTTATGTCATTGATAGCGTTCATTATCCATTTTACCATCAAGTCGAACTCCTCTTTGTTTACACTGCAGCTGGAAGAAGTGATAGAATGCATAATCCTTAGCTATTTGAAATAAAGACATGTTACTTCGATATCCCTTATCTTGGATGGAAATCTGTTATCTTTATGCTGCTGGAATTGCAAGAGTATGTTTAGCTAATGTCTTGATGCTTGACTACTAGCAAGTTGATCTCTCCCTTCCCTTATAAGCAACATGTTCTTTGAGACTGAAAGTGCATAATGGGCTTCAAGAGCACAATCAAATTACATAAACAGTAAATTATGTTCGTATTCCACTTTTAGACTATGACCAATACAATGGCTGCTATGTGTACGGTGAATGACTCGATTATAGATCATCATAGCTCTGATTATCCTTTGCTCTAATGCCAAAACCACAATCTACCAGATAGCGCTCATATTCTTCATCACATTTCTCCATGACCCTTTTTCCACTAGTTTCTTGCAGGAACAATGCAGCAATCAAAGCTGCGACTGAAGCTGAGATACCAACAGTGATGAAAGCACCTGTCAGACCAAATCGATTTACAAGAGCAGAATGGGATGCAGCACCAATCAATCCGCCAATCTTGCCTGTTCCTATAGAACCATATATATGTTATTGTAAGTCACTTGTATATCATTGTCTAATAAAGCACCTTTACCTGCTGCTACACCATATGCTGTGCCTCTTATACTTTGTGGCGTGGATTCCAAAAGACAAATGCTGCCAACATAGCCATACAATTCACCAAATCCGAGCATCATGCCATATAATACCTTAAGTCCCATCACGTGTGTTACTTCATGCACCTTGCTCATTGTTGACACTTACCACGAATAGTGGGAAGTAATGATCTGCTAGCTGTTGATACCATATACCCAATATAAAGCCAATCACTGCCTGACCACTCATTCCCAGTACAGCGGTCCATCGACGACCAATGATGTCAACCAGAGCACCTGATATAAGCATACCGGGTACGTAAAAGGCATTAATCAAGATATTCCAAGCGCAAGTTGTGATTAAAGGCGCATTCGATGCCACGCGATCGAGAATGATTCCTGAAAACATGCTGGTTGGAAAGTACACAAAGTCATAAATCATCCATAATACAGATGGGACCAATACGAGAAACCAATATCGGCGTATGTTGATCCATGCTGGCACCTTGTGCTCATTTGATTTGTTGCCTTGGTATGTCATGTCTTTCATGTATTTCAACCGGTCTACAGTATCAGTTGTCATCATCATGTATCACATGCGTGACATGGTGATAAGGTTAATATCTTGATTGTACATTCTCGCTTTTACATGCAACACTGACAATAGAGTAATAATGCTGATGGGATAATTGGTAATGCACAAAGAATTCGCCAAGTTGCTTCAAGATTATCCTTAAAGATAACAAGCACAACTACTGTCACGACACCTGCACTAGTTGTGCCAAGCTCCACCATCAGATACAGTGACTGGATTTCAAGACTTCATATCAATTGTAATGAAGTGTATGTTTTACAAGCTGTATAAAGGAGTAGTTTACTTACCCAAAGCAATGCCATGCCACGACGTTTGACATTGATACCATTGATCAGCTCGCTCGATGATGTGGCACTACATGGGAATTCTCCTCCTAGACCAATACCAACAATAGAACGAGATATAATTGCCATCCACATCAAACCAGTAGGAGTCGTTCCATTGGCAGCAGTAGTCATGATGGATCCTAGTAGGATAATGCACACTACGGCAATAAGTCCACACCTGCGACCGATATGATCAATAAGCTTCCCAAATCCTGCATTGGATAGTCGGTAACACTGCGGGATAATGTATATTTAGATATATACACTTACCAAATTGGCCTATAAGATATCCAACGGTGGGAGCATATGTGAAAGCATCTTGGATACGACCATTTACAACATTGGATCCATACATCTTGAAGAGAATCAATAGCACAAAACCAATTAAGCCAGCGAGATAGCCATTTGTCAGCATCCCTATGCTGTTGGTTATGACGGCAAAGATTGATTTAGATCGCTTCTTTTTGCTTGTAGATTCTTCGTTAAGCGGATTACTAGAAGTCTGCATAATGATATATGCAATCGAGAGGGGAAAAGAAGGCGAAAAAGGAGTTTAGCCAGAAGTTTGTTCTCATTTTCACCCTGAATGATGTTGATTATGCATAGTGATGCAGCATGTCATGTGTGATATCTATGTGCCTATTTCAGGGGAAGCTGTTCAAAGCAACATCGTTGTGCTTTTTGCATATGCTGGTGTGGAAACCATGCAACAGGCCATAACAACGCCATGCATTGTACTTTTGCTTGGATCAAGTTTACAAAGCTTCAACAGTGGGATCATATAACTAGTCTATTGCTACTACTTTATTGTTGCGTGCTTTAAGGACATTATGCTTTGCTGCGTGTCCGTAAATAGCGCTCAAAGTCCTCATCTGCTTTTTCCATCACTCCTGGTCCTGAAGTTTCTTGCAGGAATAAGAATACAGTAACGCAGCTCAGTGAAGCTATAATGCCAAAAATGATAAATTCACCATCTATACCGAATCGTTGCATCATAAATGAGTGCGTAACGACACCAACAAGACCAGCAGCTTTTGCGGAGCCTAAACAATGTACGTGAATTGGTATAATGAGCAGCTGCCTTATGCAATGTGAAGTAAAAAGTCATCTTTACATAAGAGTCATACCTGATGCTATACCGTAAGCTGTTCCTCGATAATCTCTTGGTGTATATTCAGTGAGACAGATACTGGGCATCATCCCAGAAACTTCACCAAAGCCTAGTAAGGAGCCATAAAGGACCTATAAGTAGTATAGGCATGCTAAATATCCATCACGTACACAAATGTTTCAGCAACTTACCACAAAAAGTGGATAGAGATTAGATGTAAGCTGCTCATAACATCCACCTACTATAAAAGCAACAAGTGCTTGTCCTAAAAGTCCCAATATTGCAGTCCATCGACGTCCAATTGTATCGACAGTGAGGAAGGATACCGAATTCCCGATCAAATAGAATACAGAGATCAATATATTCCAAGAACAGGTCGAGATGACGGAAGCATTGTCAGCTACCTTATCCAAGATAAGAGTGGAAAACACGCTAGCTGGATAGTAGATGAAGTTGTATGACATCCACAGTAAGGTTGGTATCATGACTTGAAACCGGTATCGGCAAAGGAAGATCCAAGTTGTCGATTTTATATGTGTATCTCCTTTTTCACCATCGTCAGATCTCTTTTGTTGGTCATTGTGGATGTAAAACATTCGATCTATGATGCATCATGTTGTCAGATTAGGTCTTTTCCCAAGTAATTGTAACATCAGTCTATGCCATGTTCTTAATGTGTCATACTAACAGTAAAGTATATATACAGTGGGAATGACAGGGAATCCAACAAGAAGTCTCCAAGTTGGCTCAAGATTGTCTTTGAATATCGCCAGCAGGATGACTGCAATGACAGGCGCTATGACAGTTCCCAATGAACACGTAAGATATGTGGTCTATGTTGAAAAGTAGCAAGATGTTAATAGCGTTACCACTATCTACATGCTACTACATGCATGCACTTACCCCAATAATGATCATCCCTCGTCGCTGTAATCTGATATGACTGGTTGACTCAGTTGTTGATACAGCGCTGCAAGGTAGCTCACCACCTAAGGCGACACCAAGAATGGCACGAAAGCTTATCAACATCCTTACCACTTCATTTGGTGTCGTGCCATTGGATGCTGCTGATCCAATTGATCCAAGCAATATAAGCGATGCAATGATGACTAGTCCTTTTTTGCGCCCAATATGATCAATGAGTAATCCGAAAGCTATATTTGGATGATTTATGTCATTGTATAAGAAGCAATGTCGTTGCTGGTATGATCATACAATATATATAGTACCTGTTTCTCCCACGATGTAACCAACGAGAAAGACATACGTAAAAGCAGCTTGTATGTCCTGATTCATAGTGGCTTCTCCATACGTTTTGAGCAATAGGAGAAGCAGGATCCCAGTGATGTTCCCAGTATAGCCATTGAGCACCATACCAATGCCAGTGGTGATTAACTTAAAAGTGGAAGTACCACGATGATATTGGTTGGCTGATGTTGGTGAAGTTTCCTCATCATTGTGACAAGAGTCAATGTTTGCACCACTGTGTGCCATTGTCAAAGTGCGTATCGATAGAAAGAAGGTCCAGTACAAGTTACATGAAAAAGCAGAAGCAGCACTACTTTAAGTGGCTAACAGCGATATGCAAAACGTGCATCAGACCAATAAACTGCAGGATTTCTTCATCGTAGAACTGTGCGACTAGATCTTTTCTCATTGCCTTTTTGTTGTGTATCTGCATTACATCCTGCAGATTCCCTTTTATTCAAATCTTGATGCAGATGCTATTAACAGTAGATCCAAATCAAGCTCTAATAGCACCATCAAGCCGAATCACAGATCCATTTAACATCGGATTGTCAATAATATGTAACACAAGATCAGCAAATTCACTTGGTCTGCCATAACGTTTGGGAAACAAACAAGGTGGCGCTTGTACGTTAGGCATCGCATGCACTAAAGGCGTCTCTATTTAGAGCAAAAAGCTGTAAGATACATCCACGTCATCTCTATCAAGTACATCAACATACCAAAAGGTCCAGGGGCAATGCTCATCACACGCACACCAAAATCTGCAAGCTCACGTGCCATTGGTAGCGTCATTCCAGCAACACCAGCTACGAAAATGTCAATAATGCTTCTTACAAGGTTAGCTTTCTCTTACCTTTTGATGTTCCATAAGCTAATAATGAGCCATCTAGACCCAAAATAGAAGATGTCGTGATGATAACTCCTCGTTGGCCTATTCATACGTGCACATGCACTTGGTTATCTTATAACATCAACCCTATGACCATTTCTTCTATACCATCATCATCAAATGGATCATTCTTGATAAGCAGATTGGCAACTTGTTGTGCAACATTGTAGGCACCAAGAAGATTGATATTCACGATATGCTTGAATTGCTGAAAGCTTGTTAATGCATTTCCTGGTCCATATCCTTCTAAACAATGTGATGGCCAAACAACACCACTGCATATGATAGCACCTGCAAGAATGGCCTGTGGAAAGTGTTCAACGCCTTTATGAATAGCTTCATTGATTTGATCCTAGTATTGTGTCAAGCTTTACCAATCAATGGCTGGCTTTAGATCATTGCTTACCTCGTTGGCTACATCCACTGATCCGGGAAAGTACACTTGATCTTTCCCAAGTGTTGCTACTAGCTTTTCAGATCCTGTAGCATTGATATCTATAATCTAAGAGATACAATGTACCAGTGTAAACAACTATGACATCGATTGAGCTTCATTGTTACGCACAAGAACAAAGGCATCTCGACCAACTAGGCTCTCGACCACTTGTTTGCCTAGGCCACTTGCCCTATAAGATAAATATCAATATGATCACTTTGTAGCAGCATAGAAGAGCAATAGTACCCCCCAGTCACAATAAATAAACGTTCTGCAATTGTCATGTCAAATGTTAAAAGGTGTCACCATCCTTAATCAGTGCAATAGCATGTTATATGTGATGTAGGTCTTTTGTTCGCCTAATTTGGTAAAAAGAGGGGCTAGTCAGGGATGATGCATCGGGATATTTATCTCCAAAGTTGCAACATGTCGATAATGGCGATCCATACCATAAGTGTGTACCAATGCCTTGGTTTGGCATGAAGTTTCATCATGCTTTTTCCGAGAACAATGATATGTTTCACTTTTGACATCCAGAAAAAGACTCTTGTTCCCCATATTCATGTTATACCCCACATGTATCATAGTTTGGAGGTACGAAAAATGTCTTTGTTGCAAAATCAACCGTTTGGCGCTTGTTCATGTTCCAGGAAGCACATATTGTCAAATATATAGTAGCATTATACGACATAACACCATGCTGTATGGCAATCACCGACTTTGTTTTCTACCAGTATCAGCTTGTTGGTTTGTAATGAAATACATCTTAATGCTCCACATAATAAAAGAGAGAGAGAAAATCAGTAGAATCAAATTAGAAAACAAACAACTTGCAGAGCCATTACTACTACTACCATTGCAGGGCGCGCATTTTCTGTATTCTTTCTCCTCCCCTTTTGGCTAGTCTTCACAACACCACTTTTCATCATTGCTGTGATCAAATTTGGGTCTAGTGCATATCAAAGATAGATTCTAGGATCCACATAGCACTTTTTGGAAGGGATGTTGATAACCAACAAGAAGCATACGCGCTCATCTAGCGCACCGGCTGCTCAATATGACTATCATGAAGATGACGAAGATGAGAAGAAACAACAACAGCACAAGTATCATCGTGATGACTGCATCATTGTAATACGTGGTGGATCAAGACGCACAAGTTTTCGACCGAGACCAATCAACACCAAAAACCTGACATCTTTGAATGAGAAAAGCACAGATTTGCCATCTGCAAGTGCAGCTAGCAATACCAGTAGTGCATCTACTGTTGTCAATGATGCTGCATATTCGATATTTTCACCAACAAAGAAGCGTATCATTGTTGTTCTGGCATCCATGGCTGCATTTTTCTCTCCTTTCTCGGCCAACAGCTACTTTCCAGCCTTGGCAAAGATTGAGCAGGTAAGATGCTGCTGCATAAATAGCGATAGTCAATACTAATTGGATCAATGCAATACAGGATCTCAATATAACCACTCAACAAGTGTAAGTTTCAAGATCCAAAAGGAAACATGGTAGTAACAAACATGTTGGTTTCTTTATATAGGAACTTGTCTGTCACTGTATTCATGCTATTTCAAGCTATATCTCCTTCTTTTTGGAGCGTGCTTGCAGACACACATGGTCGACGTCCAATATACCTAGCAACTTTGTTTGTTTACATCTTAGCATCCATTGGCACAGCTCTTGCATCCAGCTATGTTGCATTGCTGCTATTTCGAATGTTACAAGCCTTTGGTTCAAGCTCTGTCATTGCTATTGGTGCAGGCACCATTGGTAAGTCTATCTTCAATTGCATTTACCTGTATGTGACATAATAGCTGATCCATGATATAGCGGACATTGCGCCACCATCTGAACGAGGTGGATACCTTGGATGGTATTCATTGGGCTTCAATATTGCACCTTTACTTGGACCTGCCATAGGAGGCTTTCTATCACAATATCTTGGTTGGCGATGGATATTTTGGACCATGGCGATTATCTGTGGCATACATTGGCTAGTACTTGGATGTTGGCTTCCTGAAACACTTCGATCACTAGTTGGAAATGGCTCTGGATATGCAAATCCAACACCTATGCAATGGTGGCGACATCAAAGTAATCAAAAGTCATTGGGTGGCACTACTACTGATCCAGTCACTTTGGATGATGCTGCAACAGTGGTAGTACCACCACGTGAAGAAAAAAGACAAAGTTGGTCTATACGACAAGTCATTTTGCTGCCGTTTCAACCCCTATTGTATGCCAAGGAATGGGATGTGCTGGTAATATTGGTTTTATATGGCGTTCAATATGGAGCATGTTATGCAATGACTACATCCATGCCATATCTATTTTCACGCGTCTACCAGCTCAATGAAAGCATGATTGGTGCTTCATATCTTGCAAATGGCATAGGATGTATCACAGGATCAGTTTTTCAAGGCAAAGTGCTGAATTACAATTACAAACGCCTAATGCAGCTTCATTACTCTGAAGACTACCACGACTTTCCAATTGAACATGCACGGCTTCGCACCTTGTGGATCCATGCTATACTATTCAATGTGCTCTTTGTGGTATATGGTTGGATGCTCTACTTTAAAATCCATCTTGCCTTTGTGCTTTCAATCCAATTTGTTTGTAAGTCCTTTGAAAAGGTCTCCTGGTTCATGTATCGATGCTCATGTCATCCATCACGCTATTTTTAGTGGGCTTCACTTCGCAAGCAATCTTCAATGCATCACAGACTCTTTTGGTTGACATGTTTCCTGACAAATCTGCATCAGTAACAGCAACTAACAACATGTTTCGCTGTTTCTTTGGAGCTTTGGCCACTGTGATGATATTGCCGACGATACAAGCTGTAGGTGCTGGATGGGCTTTTACTATCATCTCTGCTTTTCTACTCTTATCACGTGTCACTTTGGTACTTGCAATGTCGCATGGACCAAAGTGGCGTCGTCAACGCTTGAATGCCGAGGCAATTAAGGCATGAAATGGTATTTACTCACTACATACAACTGTGTAGCATAGCTTTGTAAATATATGTTGAGTACCAAAGTAAATATTCTTGAATCTCTATAAGCTTTACTTCAATGTGGAGAGAGTGACATGCTCATGTCATTATCCAACTTTGATGTTAGTAGCTTCTTTAAGCATATGTTTATCTTTAATGATATACAAGCAAGGTCTCGTGTTGGTGGTGACAATAGTCACCAGATCTTGTAATATTTGATAAAGTATAGACGTCCTTCAAAGCAACCTTGTTATTGATTGACAAGTAGCTGCATAAAAGTCATGAAGTTACACACTGTGAAAGATACAATGATAGTATAGGCACAAACTTAAACAGGCTGCTCTATCATGCATTAGTTTGCTACTACATATCATCATGCGATGCGATTAATTGTGCTCAGTAGACATAGTTCATGTATGCAAGCTCGTAAATCATGGTGTCATTTATCGACTATTTACATGGTTCTTGTATATCACAGCAGCAATAGTGGATAATGACATATTGGCGATAAACAAGATTCATTGTGTATAAAAGCAAGCAATGTTGACAGGCGATCTTTCCTCCTTCATCATTCTTCTCATCAAGCTTTCATTATGCGCCTTATTGTACTCTTGAGCTTCCTTCTTGCATTCTTTGGACTTGTTCAACAAGCCATTGCTGCTCCTGCAGGTGATGAAAAAGCTCAAACCCAAGATGTCAAGCCGTAAGTCATATAACTTGTTTAGTCAAGTACAAAAAAATAACACAATGAATCTTTTCTAGTAGTGATGACAATGCCAATTCAGCTCAATTCTTCCCACCACCAGCACCATTCCCACCATTCCCTCCTCAACCACCTTTCCCTCCAACTCTTCCACCTGGAACTTTATTCCCACCACCAGCTCCTTTCCCACCATTCCCTCCTCAACCACCTTTCCCTCCAACTTTTCCACCAACCATTCCACCAATCTTTCCACCTGTAGTAGCTCCTCCTCCACCTCCTTTCCCTCCATTCCCTCCACAACCACCTTTCCCTCCTCGTATCTTTTAAGATCTGAATCATCGATACAAAAAGGGCTACTTACTATATTCATCAAGACCGTGTATAGCAATGCAGTATTATCTCTTTCTCATCTTACTTTTCCAAAAACCATATCCCCAAATATCCAAATCCTTATTCTTAGCAGCCTGTAGTAGTCATCATCATGGTAGTAACATCTTTTCGAAATACAAATGATCACGGTCTTAGCAGTATATATATACAATGGATGGTATTCAAAGTGATGTATCTATCTAATTCCTAACAAGCACATCCATTCTGGTTTCCAGTAGCTGTAGTTGTTGTTGAAGAAGGGGTATGATCAAGTTTGATAGTTTCACCACGCATCAACATGGCTTGTTTATCGCTCAAGGTAGTAAGACGGCTTGATAGCTTGTCAAAGATTTGATGAATCAGGGTATCAAAGGCATCATTGACATTGCTTCGATCCAAGGCACTTGTTTCCATAAACATCAGACCATGATCCTTTGCAAATTTGGCAGCTTCCTCCTGTGATACAGCACGTTGGTCTTGCTCTAAATCTGACTTGTTGCCCACCAGCATAATCACTGTCTCGGGATGAGCATCATTCATGCGAATCTCGTTCAACCAACGTATAATATCCTCAAATGTGTCATGTCGTGTAATGTCGTAAACGAGTAATGCTCCAACTGATCCTCGATAATAGCTATAACAAGTGATTAGTTCACTGGATGAATGCTGTTTGGTAGTAGAGTCTTTACCGCTTGGTAATGGATCGATATCGCTCTTGACCAGCAGTATCCCATAACTGAACACGTACTAGCTTGTCCTTGACTTTCATGTTCTTAATGTTGAGATCGAGACCAATGGTAGACTTTGAAGAAAGGTCAAAGGTGTCGTGAACGAATCGACCAAGCAAGTTTGTCTTTCCAACACCTGAATCGCCAACAATAACAATCTTGAAGACATAGTCGTATGAATTCTCGTCTTGGGTATTGGGATCCATGGTATAAAGAAGGCAGAGAGATAAAGAACAAGAGAGAAAGGTGTTATCGGCAGGTTGTTCCCACACTAGCTTGTTAATTTCAACACTCTTCACTTTGATTGTGTCCCCTCTTTTGCTTTTTTCATAACAAAGTAAATGATGCTCATTGTTCAATGCTTGACCAGTATCCTATGACAATGACTTCTTAATGGGTACTCCTTGTTTCCAATTGGATGGGAAGGATTATGCGGGGAGACAATGTCGATCTGGCGTGGATTGAATAAAGAGTACGTGTGTGGCCCATTGTGTATCTGAATCAGTTGGATGTTCCTGAAATGAAAACCATGTGTATGAATGCTTGAGCGTGTATTTCGCACGGCTAATGGTACAAGAAACATATGCCAATGAAAGAAGATGTTGTACTAGATTACACTGTATCAGACGAGGTGTACAAGAAATAAAAAAGGCGCGTAAAAGGACAATCACAGATCATGGTTACAATTGACAAAAGGCCAATGACCCTTTTAAGGATGTTGAGCGTGTTACTGCTACATTGTGATACATGCAGATAACATCCATTGCTGGAATGACTGCTGATGAAAATAGAATTGCATCCCGCTGTTTATGTGTGCTCGTGTAGTGCATTTGAAAAGAAAGGAGAGATGAAAAGATGGAGAATCTTCATCACGTAACATTCCGACACTATTCAAAAGAGGGAAGAAGCACGAAAAAAGAAGCAGTTGTGGATCTGTCGGACAAGGATGTATGAAGAGGATTGTAACGTACAATTGCCCATTGTATTGAAGTTTATTTTTAGTGCTTCATATGCAAAAGTGCACATAATACAGTCAAAATGAAAGATCATAAATGACACGCAGCAACTAAAACAACATCTTGTGTGTAGTATGGAAGCGGGCCATGACCTAGAAGGTGCTTTATGTCGAGCATAAACTTTAAAAGCCGCATTAATTGCATATCAATGATGTTTCGCCCAAGGACTATCATACTGATGAATACAAACAATCTTATCTGAGTTGGATATACTTCAGGTACGCGTTATTTGGTAACCATGGAACCATTTATACGTGTTGATTGATCCATTGCGCACATGTAAAGGATCTAGAATGATGTACAATATCAAGATACTACATGCAAGTCTTTTTGTCGTGCAGACAACGTACATTTGCCTGATGATCCAAAGCAACGTGTTGATGAACCGAGAATGGCAACAGACAAGGCTAATCCCTGTTGGGAACACAGGGTAAGGTAGGACGAGGAAATTGGCCAAAGTTACCCAGCATGTAACTCCATAGAACCTGCATTTAGCTCTAGACTCCTAGTAACATCCCATTTCTTCTTTTCCTCTTGTTTGATTTCTCTTTTTCTCTCTTTCAGATACACCTATACGGTCTTCCATTCCGTTCCTTCAATCAAAAAACCACCCATCCCACTCGTTCTTGATGTGCTTATTATAGCTGCTAGATGGTTATCAAAAGGAACTCCTCTATTAGCAGTTTTTTTATTCGCATCCTTTTCCTTTTCCTCATCTCTTCTTTTCTCTTGTCCATTGTCGTTGCTGCCGATCCAACCCATGAATCTGACTCGGAATCCTCGACTGAAAGCAATGTAACGTCTCATTCAACTCCAATGCCTTTATTTCCCTTTGTACTTATTGTTATTGTATAGTCGTCTCACGCGTCCAGCACGAATGCATCACATCACAGCTCATTGTCCAGCAGTTCGTCACACCATGCATCTCATAGCGCGTCAATAAGCCATGATGTATCGAGTACTATCACTTCGGCTGCTACCGAGAAAACGACAAGTCCAAAAGACGATGAAGATCATGAAGAGGATGAGGATGACAGCACAACGACTACTACTACTACTACAACTTCAAAGGATTTCTGGGGAAAGGTGTCCGACTTTTTTCATGGATCTGATTCAGAAGAAACTAGCACCACCAACAAACCATCAGAAACACCTTCTGCAAATGATGATGATGATGATGATGAAACGACCAGTACAACAACTACTAAGCATCATTCATCTTCTTCATCTCAATCTGCTGATGATGATGAAACGACTAGTACTACAACTACTAAGCATCATTCTTCTTCAGTGTCTCAGTCTGCTGATGACAGTACATCGACCATTACCACTACTAAGCATCATTCTTCTATATCAGCATCCAAAACTGAAGAGCCTGATGAATCCGCTACTGCCACGATCAAAAGTAGCAGCACTGCATCTTTAGACGATGATGATGATGAATCGAGCACAGTAAAGAGCACAGTAAAGGAATCACCAACACCATCACCAAGCAAATCAGACAATGATGATGATGATGAGACATCTACAACGCAAAAGCCAAAGAGTACTGAGCATTCATCATCCAAGTCAGCAAGTGAACCAACAACTACCTCTAAACAAGGTGCTATTGATAGCTGGTTTTCAAGTGTTTTTACAAAGCCCACGCCTACCGAATCGAGTGATGATCAATGTGATGAAGATGATGAAGAATGTTCGTCCTCTGCTAAGCCTACAGCCAGCAAGTCTTCCAGTCATTCGAGTGATGAATGTGATCAAGATGATCAAGATTGTCCAACTGCTACGCCTACGCCTACCAAATCATCAGATGAATGTGATCCAGATGACGACGATTGTAAATCATCATCAGCTACACCTACCAAATCATCACCTAGTCTTACTGATTCCAATGGCTGTCCACTTATGACTTATGGTTCTGTCAGTGGTTGCTCTGCAGATGCCAGCAAAACACCATCTGCTTCAGGTAGTCATAGTCATCACCCATCAATTACGCCTATGCCTTCAGCATCAGTATCTGGTGGAAAAGATGATGATGATGATGATGATGATGATGATGAAACATCGACAACACGCCTTTGGACTGCCACATCTTCACACAAGCACAGTAGCAGCATGAGTTACAGTCATCATGGAGATGCCGAGCCAACATCAATTGCTTCTGGTTGGTCTTCATCCTATATCTCTCATGAGCCATCTTCTACGCCTATTGATGGTGATGGTTGGAGCTCTTCTTATAGCAGGGATACTTCTACGACGACTACCAAGATGATTACATGGCATGGATCACATACACATACGCCAACAGCATCTATTTCATCTGGATCTCTTTCGAACAGTGCAACTGAAGCGCCTTCATCAAGTTTTGAGCCATCAGGATCTGAAGAACCTACTGAAACTGAGGAGCCTACTGAAACTGAAGAGCCTACAGAGACTGAGACGCCTACAGAGACTCAAGAATCATCCAGCGCAACTACTGATGAGCCTACAGAGACTGAAACGCCTACATCTACTGAGGAATCCACTACTGATGGACCTACACCAACACCAACGACCACTAAAGAAGAGACTACAACTACTTTTTCACCATCATCGACATACAAATATCAGACTTATTCTTGGTTATCCAATACATTTAGTATCCCATTGGATCCTGAGCCAACTACCACTACAACAACCACGACTACAACCACTACTGATGATGATCCAACCCATACATCTGATGGTACAGATACTACAAGTAGTGTTGAAGAAACAACTACAACCACGACTACAACAACTACTACGACTACTCCTGCACCATCACCAACCGACAATGACAGTTTACCAGAGTACATTGCACCCAACATTGATGCCATTATCCCAGGTAAGAACACATCACATCCCCTTTTTGTCAACGTTAATTACTTTTGTGTAACGTCACGAGCAACGATGTGCTAACATGATTTTATCATAGATTCAAGCGAGATTGTATCCATGAAGTTCAACTACTTGTCATATCCTCAAATGGTCAACGATGCATTATTGACTGCTGAGTTTGTGCAGTCATTACCAGTGATGATCAGTGGTTCACTTAACGTGTCTGCGGATGATGTGATCGTGGTGAGCATTACATCAGCTGAAGGAAAAGGAGACAGCAACAACAAACGACGTCGAGATCTGGAATCCAGTGAATCCAAGTCCAATTCAGGAGTCCTTGTTTCTATGGCTATTCCATCAACACATGTACCACAGTTGCAACAAATGGTTTCTTCTACAGACAGCAGCTTGTACGACAGCTCCAATGGCCAACTCGCGTCTTTGATTGACAGCTCATATTTTGTGGCATCACCTTCTAACTCAGGTACGGATCCCCCAACACAGCAATCACTTTGATACTCATATCGTGTTGTTCTAGACCCCAATGTTAGCCATGATAATGATGGTAGCAGTAGCAGTAGCAGCAGCAATGGTGACGGCAATTCATCCACACCTTCGGATCCAAATGACCCCTCATCCAAGGAATCTGGTACTACAGCTTCTGAACAAGATGGTACTCATACCAGTGGCAGTGCATCATCATCCGGTGGATTATCTACAGGAGCCATTATTGGTATTGCAGTATCCTGTGGTGTTGTTGTATATGCAGTTGGCACAGTGCTGGTGATTCGTCGTTATCGTCAACGTCGTGATCAAAGACAACGACAGGAGGCAGAACAACATCAAATCTTTGCCCAAAGCATCTCAGCACCCATCATGCAAGAGAATTCACTTGGCTGGAGCTCAGCACCACCACCTTTACAACAAGCGTATCCACATCATCATCCACAATGGTAAAAAGGAAAAGGATTTCCACCACGACCCTCCACCATTTTCATATTACAAGTGCTTGTATACACACACACACACACACACACACACACACACACACACGTTCTTTCTCTCTTGTTCCAACTTTTTGTAATAGTAAAACGTATTTATTACACGCATACACGCTTTCTTCTCAAACATTAGCAATCCTAAATATCATGAGTCGTTCCTTTATAGAAAGACATGCATATAACATATAGTCATGCAAATTGTAGTTGATATGTGTGATGTTGTGGCATTGTTGCGGAGCCTTAACCTGATGCTGCTGCTGGACAAGGTCGTTTCGGGAGCAGGCTTCATCTGGTTCTTCCTTTTTAGTTCATCCAAATGGTAGGTTCATCACCATGGATACCTTATGAATACGACTCGAAGGACATGAAATATTGATGGATGAATGATTTATTTTGATGGATGAATAGGCTAAGCGTACAAAAAAGGTGGGAATCACCGGCAAGTACGGTACCCGTTATGGCGCTTCTTTGAGAAAGCAGGTCAAGAAGATGGAAATCACCCAACATGCCACTTATACTTGCACCTTCTGCGGCAAGGTAAGAAACAAGCCTGTTCTTGTAGTATTTACGAGTCATATTGACATGCTGGGACAAATAGGATGCTGTTAAGCGTACTGCTGTTGGTATCTGGAAGTGCAAGGGCTGCAAGAAGACTTTGGCTGGTGGTGCTTACACTGTTTCCACTACTGCTGCCACTACTGTTCGCTCGACTGTTCGTCGTCTTCGTGAAATGGTTGAAATCTAAGCAATGCAACCATGATACATGCAACATCCACCCATTTATATACACGCGCCACATAACGTACATACAAACATCTACGCACATCCATTCCAACATTCGACAATAAACACACGACTTGTCACAAAAAGCTATATTGGTCTTATTTACTTGATTTTGTCAGAGATTCTAAAAGGGATACATGTTCTTCAGCACTTTCAAGCATATGTCCAACTATTCTTAATGCTTCGGCACGCTTGTATCGCGTCTGTTTATCCACCGACTACCAAACATGTATTAGAATGATAGAAAGGAATACACACGATCACCAACTTACCTCGTCATATAATACCATGTCACATACACGACGCACTGTACTTCGTATTTCAAATAAACTTGATCCCCATAATGCTTCATAAGCCTGTAATGCAAAAAAAAGGCATGAATAATGGATGCTTTTTGTCTCGAAAGCACATTTATAACCTACCTGTGCACATGCTGCATCCTCCAACAGTTCCCTTTGCTTGGCTGTGAGCACATCATCTTGATCCATGTTATTTAACCGGTCTGTTGTTGACTTTGTTGTTGTTGCTTGACTGACTGTTGTCCACAAATCACACATCATTGATACCTTATCCACGGCAGCATGATAGATCCATGGCCATTCACCACCACTTATGCCGAGATAAGCTTTTGCTTTACTTGAATAGATTGGACCAATGCAATGAAGGATTGGTAATCCCATATGTCGTATCTTGTCCACTTCGGATGCTATTTGTTGTTGAAATGTGTATAAAGTGTCTTGGGGAACTGGATGCTGATTGCTGTTGGCATAGAGTGCTAGTCGATCCACCATAATCTTTGCTAGTCGTTCTTCTCGTTTCCTCTGTCGCTCCAATAATAAATCCAAATTCTGACTCTCCTGCTTTGCCATCACTTCAGCATATGATAGATCCCCAATAAAATCTAATGTGGACTAATATAAGACTTGTCATTTGATCATCATTTGTATACAAGTACCTTTGAATTGCTCTGTCCCAGCGAATCCCTTGGTGAAGAAATCACGTGGATCAGGAAAGTTTGCGTTTGCAATCTCTTTGGTTCTACCATACTTGTTATATAGCCTTCGAAGCTCTGGATCCCATAGTACTTGATACGCCTCTGATATTTGCTTAAACTAGTAGCTGCTCAGTATGATCTTATTATAAAAAGCAAATCCATATATGCACATACCTTTTCCTCTGCATCGGGTGCTTTGTTTTTGTCAGGATGGTAAAACTAAGACAAGGAATAAATGGCAAGTTCAATGGACAAGAGAAAACCAACTCACGACAGCAAGTTTCCTAAAGACACATTGGGGGTTAACACAGTTGTTGCTTGAAAGGATAAAGAGAGAGAAACTTGCTTGTAAGCGCCTTTGACTTGCATACGAGTGGCGTCGACTGGGATCTTGAGTATGTCATAGTAGGTGGTATCGATGGGATGTGGAAAAGTGTCAGTGTTGTCTGCCATGGTTGGGTTAATAGGTACAAAAGAAAAAGACACTGCTGCGGTCTGTGTCAAAAGCAAAGTTTATTGGTTGTAGGAGAGATAGTGTGGCCCATGCAAAGATGGTAGCACGAAACAAACAGGTCAAATCTCTTCTAACTGTGCATGGAACTCATCCAGTTGTGTCTGTAATCCTTGGTTCTTGGCCTTAAGCTCTTCACCTTTCTTCTCTTCTTCAGCTAGAAGGGCTTCCAATTGTTGTACCTTGCGTTCAAAATGCTCTGCTTTGACATCAGCTTCTCGGAAACTAAGATACACAAGTAAAAGGACCAGTTGTTGTTACACACTAAAAGGCTGACTGACTTACTTTTTGGTAGCTTCTCGCAATGACTTGTCAGACGACTCAAGTTCTTCTTCAAGGAGTCTTATCTTGCGTTGTGCCGCGTCATTCTCCTTCTTCAAGTCGTCATCCTCATTCTCCAAACTCTTGAGTTGCGCGATCTTGTCTTGTGCCTTTTCCAGATCTTCTGCAAGGTACTTGTTCTGATTGTTCAGCGATATGATCTCATGGTCGCGTTGCATAACTTGTTCTTCCAGTGCTTTCACTTTGGTCTCGAGCTCTTCGGCTTTTGCAGTGGCTGCTTCGGCTTCAGCACGAATACTGCTGATTTTCTATTGCCAAGTATTAGGATATCTGGATAGATGATGTTGATGCATGAATACAGCTACTTTACCTCTCGAAACTTTTCCATTGGTAGTCACGGCAATCAGTGAAGAAAGAAGGAGTATAATGATGTGTCCCTATTTATGTAAAGGAAAAGGAAAAAGAAGGTACGGGCGAGGATACAAACTTTATATCAGATGTCAGTCTTTTCTCTCTCATGCACCCCGGTCGGCTGGCTGCAACTGATACATTAGCACACCATTATGTTGACATACACGTGTTCTCATGTACCCATTTTAATATATAAAGATGCTCTACTTTTTCATCCATGTTCTTCTAATGATGATGACCATCCACAAGTAAGAAGATAAACAAAGCCAATCCTGCACAAGCTCCATGACAACATGTGAAAAGAATGGGGTGCTGTTCTTTCTTGCATGACTTTAACTTGCACAATCAATCAGGCATAGTCTACTCTTATCTTTACAGGTTTTGTTTTCTTCTCAACCCACTCCTTTTTCCCTTTCTCTTTTCTACTTCACTTTTACTTTTTCATGCAACAGCAACAATACAACGTGGTGTATACTGATGATGCATCATTGTCTTCATCCCCTACAACTACTTCATATTCTTTCACATCTCGCAGTAACAGCACTGCATCTACATCAACTAATCCACCAGCTGTGATACCACCTTATCACCATCATGCGCACGACACTGCCAATGATCATCATTCTCATCGACAGCATTGTGCCTTTCAAAAAGTACTGCAGCATGTTTTCACTGTGCTTGTTATTGCTCTTATCGCTGCCATAGCAATCACATGTCTCTTTGTGCTATTTCTGGTCATCCAAGTACTCGGTGACTTGCTGCCACACAGGATTTGGACATCAGTAGTACGTCGCTTTAAATCAGTCAACTGGCTTGATACCATGACGCGTTGGGGACTTCGGCTTGTTAGATTGATCGAGTGGGAAAAAAATAGACGTGCTTCATTTTATCCTTCTATAAGCCAGAGATTTGCACATATGGATGGCACCCATTTGAACCATGTTTTGCATTCAATTATCCTGGTACTAAACTGCATAAATAAAGTCTAGGTCTACTATCATAGCTGCTAATGTTTCCTATTATACATTACATCGTGTGATAAGTGCTGCTTGTAAGCTAGGACTTGAAGATGTGGGAAACAAAAAGCAGAATGAGGAAGTGGAGCGTAGTAGGTGCCTTCTAAAAGGTACGTGAGAAAGAGAAAAGATAAAGATTCCTACTTATCGTGACAGAAGTGCAAGTTTATAAGATAGTTGACTGATGTTTTATTGCTGAATGGGTGCTGTATGTGTGTTGTGGAATGTCAATGATACTAATGGATTGCTGATATATGCAGCAATAAAGCAGAAAGAAGATGATATGAAGATACGTGATGCCTAAACTAGGATCAGGGAAGCAAATGATGTGTTAAAGTGATGACTATCACTCTTCTCTTGGTGTATATTATTGTAAGAGGAGCTACACACTAAGAATAGCGTTGAAGATATACATGGCATTTATCAATTGCTATTGCCAAAAGCAAAAGATTCAAAGAATAAGCAGATCCAAAGATCACGTGATTTCCAAAAACCAAAATCGAAAAATAGATAGCTTCGCCTGAAGCGAATCAACCAGCCCTACGGGGGACTCGAACCCCCAGCCTTGAGATTAAGAGTCTCACGCTCTAACCAATTGAGCTAGCAAGGCTACTAGATATTGATCCTTATTTGACACGGCCCGTGGTGGTATATATACTGGATGCCTGCTTGTTTTGGAAAGTGAACGTTTTGACATGAAAGAAGTATCATGGTGTAGCGGAGTAGTCAAGGAGTGTTAAGAAGAAGACGCCATTGCAATTGGGAAGGTCAATGTGGAGCAATTTGCTGTTGAAGTTTGGTGAAGAATCCATTGGTCGGAGTAAAGTGATAGCCTGCGGACCCTTAGCGGCATCCTTTGTCTCTTGACAACTCCAACATGGCCAATGCGATTAGATAGAATGAAACATTGTTGTGGCTGATCCCTTGCCAATAAAAGGGACATCAAAATAAAACTTTTTCGATAATCGATTGTTCCTTAATTCATTTTTAGTTGTTGCCTGGTATCAGAACGACGTTGTCAGAACGGTACAGGAACACTATTACTTTTATTGACATATCTGATCTGTTAAGCTACCGAGTTATAAGAATCCCCCTTTCCCATATTATTATTGTTACTACACCACATCTGGGCGTATCACACGTATCATTTTGGTGGAGAAGCTGGGCGTACAAAAATCATATCAAGCAATATACGTCCTTAAAATCATATACTTTATTCTGTGATTATGCCTGAAGACACTGGTGTTACAAGTAATACTATGTTCAAGACGGATGCATCCCTGAGCAAGTTTTTGGCTAAGCCAAAACACTTTAAGGGAGATGAAGACGAGAATCCGTTACGATGGCTGAAGAGAATCAATCGCATCCGCAAAGGTGTACCTATGGGTGACTTACAATGCTTGACAATGGCTGGTTCTTACCTCACTGGTGCTGCAGAATCCTGGTGGGAGATGGTAGAAGATGATGTTGCTGATTGGGCCCAATTTGAAAGGATGTTTCGTGCAAGATTCGCTGGAAAAGATAAGCATCATATTTGGTGGCACAAGATTGAAAGTCGTCAACAAATGGCTGGTGAAACTGTTGATGAAGTGGCGAATGATCTGAAGGAGTATTTTGAGCTGTTGGAAGTCGTTGATGATGGCATTCGAATCAGACACTTGTTGAAAGCACTCCGCGAATCTATTTCTTATGAGCTGGAACAAAGAGCGACATTGTCTACTTACGAAGAAGTGGTGCGTGAAGCTCGTAAATTGGAAATGGTGCAAAGCAAGTATGGTCGTGGTGATACAAGTTCCTTGGGTATATCATCAACAGTGGCTCGTAATCAAGTTGGCTCTGAAATTTCACCTTCTGAAAGTGCTAGTGCAAATGTACAAAGTGGCAGTTTGTCATCACAAATCAGTGCATTGGCAAATGAAATTCAAGCTCTCAAGATAAACATGGTGGATGCTCGTCGTTCTCGTGGTCTACGTTGTTGGAATTGTGGTGCTGAAGGACACAAAAGGGACCAATGTCCAAAGCCAGTTCAAGCAATTGACCAGGGAAAAGACAATGGACGCCATTGAAGGAGGTCAGTGGTGTCCCAAACAATACAAATCCTCCAAACAAGGCAGCTGACGTCAATTTGTTGCATGGAGTAAAAGTCTATGCGCAAAAACGTGGCCGAAATCAAGTATCGGAGAATGGTAGTGCTGTGGCTACTGCTGCTGTGGCAAAGAAGAGAGGTCGATCAAGTGGCGATGTTGTTGTCAATCAAGATTCTGTTGGTGCGAATGGTGTTTCTGGTGGCGTACATGTGCAGGCGGCACAAACACAAGACATGGATATTGATAAAAGGTCACCAACTGAGGAAAAGGCACCAAAGAGGAAACGCCAAGTGCGTAGATTGTCTGTATCATTGCAAAAGAAAGACGTTTGGGAGAGACTGAAAGATGTCGATGCAGGATTGTCCATGGCGGATTGGGTGGCAATGTCTAGACATGCTGCTAAAGATCTGCAAGATGGCATACGCTATCTACATGGACGTAGACCAAGAGGGAATGTGGGTGTGTCTGCGCAAAAACAATCTTCAAAGACAAAGGTCCCTGTGAACTACGTTGATTTATATGATGAGCATGATATGACAGATTCCTCTGATGAATGGGCTTATTCCGATGATGACAAAGGTACCTTTAGGTCAAATGATAGTGAAGTTGGATCTGATACGTTGGCTTGGACTGATGTGGATGATGCTGGATATGACTCGGAAGACACACATTATGACTATCCGTATGATCTTGACAAGATGAGAGAAAGTGCACCTTTACAAGCGCCAATCACTATCAATGGACATTTGGTGCAAGCAGTGTTTGACTCAGGAGCAGGAGTATCAGTTATCAGTAAGAATCTTGCTGAAAAGGTTGGCTTGGCTACAAATGGCGATCAGTTGGTGGTGGAAGCTTTTGGCGACAATGCTTTACCTGCTGGTGGTATATCTGTGGCTGTACCAGTACGTGCTGCTGGAAAATTGCGTCCTGAACACATGACAATTCAAGATGTCAAAGGCGATGTGTGTCTGTTGGGTACTTCTTGGCATCGTCAGTATGGTATAAGAGTGGATCATCAGAATGGCACCATTCAAATACCTACTGGACATGGCAAGGATGTTGTTTTGTTGCAAGGTCGATATCCAAGATCAGATCAAGACGAGAATGTGGTGTTGGCAGTGAGTGTTTCTGGTTCCAAATCAAGCATGGTGGACGTGGATGATGATCACAAAGGCGGTGCTTTGGATTCAAGGAGGGAGGAGCCTGCAAAAGACACTCATTTGCTGAATCGATATGTGGATGAAGTGCTGGATGACTCGATTGGTGATGATGATGAAGTGCCAATGGAGATCAAGAATGTGGTGGATCAATATGCTGGTTGTTTTGTGGAAGTTAGTGGACTTGGTCGTGTTAAAGGCGTTGAACATACCATTCCAACTACTACTGAGACACCTATACGTACTTCACCATACCGATTATCTTGGGAGGAACAGGATCATCTTCGTGATGAATTGGATCGCTTGTTGGAATTGGGACTCATCAAGCCTTCTGATGGTAAATGGACGTCACCGATATTGTTCGTGAAGAAGAAGGATGGTACTCTGCGTCTATGTGTTGACTATCGAAAGCTGAACGACATCACCATCAAGGATGCTTTCCCTTTGCCAAACATTGATGAGCTTCTGGATTCAGTGGGTGGTGCCAAATATTTCTCAACACTGGATGCTGCTTCTGGCTATTGGCAGATACCATTAGCAAAAGATTCCATTCCCAAGTCTGGTTTTACAACAAAGTGGGGCACTTACACTTGGCAAGCCATGCCATTTGGTTTGTGTTCTGCTCCTCAAACTTTCCAACGTGCTGTGACCAATATATTGACTCCGTATATTGATGATTTTGTCTATGTCTTCATAGATGATATTATCATCTTCAGCAAGAGTTTGGAAGATCACAAGGTTCATCTGGAGAAGGTGTTTCAAGCATGTCGAGCAGCCAATTTGCGATTGAAGAAGTCGAAGTGTGTTTTTGCTCGCACTGAAGTTGAATATTTGGGACATGTCATCTCTGCTGAAGGGTTGTTGCCAAACCAAAGGAACACTGAGAAAATCTTGAAGATGCCTGAACCCAAGTCTTCGAAGGATGTCAAAGTATGGCTGGGTACAACTGGATATTATCGGAGACACATCAAGGGCTACGCACAAGTAGCTAGGCCTTTGACCAAGTTGCTCAAGAAGGACATGGTGTTTATATGGGGTCAAGAACAAGGATTAGCATTTGAAGCTCTTAAAAATGCTTTAATCACACCTCCTATACTCGCTTACCCTGATCGTAACCAAGTCCAAATCTTGACGACTGATGCATCCACACATGGTTTGGGAGCTGTGCTCTCACAATCACCAACTGGAGACTCCAATGATGAACGTGTTATTGCTTATGCTTCAAGGTCGTTACGTGGATCAGAGAACAACTATGCTGCTACTCATTTGGAGGCACTGGCAGTAGTTTGGGCTGTCGAACACTTTAGACACTTTCTGAGTGGGAGGCGCTTCATACTGTATACTGACCATGCTGCTTTGCCATTTGTCTTTCAACAAGCAAGACCATCGGTGAAGTTGACGCGTTGGGCATCTAGTCTTATGGAGTACGACTTTGTGGCGCGCTATAGACCTGGTCGTGCAAATCCAGCTGACGCGTTGTCAAGATTGCTACCAGTTGACGATGTTGACGAGGAGTTGAGTGAAGAAGAGGAGCATTGGGAAGAGTGAAGGAATGAGAACAGAAAAGAAAGAGAAAAGAACAAAAAAAGGTTAAAAGGCAGTGAAAAAAAAAGGAATACAAAAAAAAAAAGGTTAAAAGCAGTGAAAAGGAAACAAAAAAAGAGTAAAAGACAAAAGACAAAAAAAAGAGAATTGGGCTTTGGGGAGAACACTATTACGTGTGTCTGGGTATCATGCATTGTATCACAACCCCCTTTTGTATTACACAACACATCAAGACTATTATCACATCAAGAACACATCAAGAACTACTATCACTATCAAGAATACATCAAGACTACTATCATCATCAAGAACACATCAAGGCTATTATCATCAAGAACCCTTATCAAACATCTTCAAGACTTTATCAATATGGATTATCCAAGGTATCTGGCGCTCTATTATCTCTTAACGGAGAATCGTTTCCCTTTGGATTGTGACAATGACTACAAGAAGAAACTACGCAACATTGCAAGAACTTACGTGGCAGAAGATGGCAAGCTATACAAGAAGCAGAAGGATGGCAGCAGAGGATTGGAGGTGTTACACGAAGGCAATGCAGATGAAGTTATACGGCGAGTGCATGAAGAAGGCCACATGGGCATTAACAATACTTGGAGAAGACTACGATTGAAGTATGAAGGTTATCAGCTGTTTGAACGTGTTCGCAACTATGTGAAGAGTTGTGAGACATGTCAGTATCGTCAAAGAAGAGGAGTGGTGCGTACAGAGAAAGCAAGACCTATTGAAACACCTGAAAGACCATTTTTTATGATTGGATGTGATGCTGTGGGTCCATTTGGCAAGGAGGCAACTCAACAAGGCAATCGTTACATACTGGTGGCAGTAGATTATCTTACTCGTTGGCCAGTAGCAAAAGCTGTACCTGATATCACGGAGACTACTACAGCAGATTTCCTTTATGAACAAGTTGTTGTGAATTATGGAGTACCAAATTACATCTTGACTGATCGTGGAAGCAATTTTACCTCTGGTTATGTGCGTGAATTCCTGAAGATGATGGATTGTCGACATATTACTACTACAGCGTATCGTCCACAGGTGAATGGTTTATGCGAAAGGATGAATGGTACTATCACATCAGCTTTAGCCAAGATTGCACGTGATCATGAAGATGTACAGCAGTGGGACAAGTATGTATCAGCAGCTTTATTGGCAGTAAGAACTATGGTGAATGAGTCTACAAAGTATAGTCCAGCTATGCTATTGTATGGATATGAGTTGAGAACACCTGCTATTTGGCCTGCACCTCGTGAAGACTTTGTTGAAGGAGAATTACATTTGGAAGTGGCAAGCAGAATTAAGTGTATACAGCATTTGGTTGATCAAGCAAGATTGGAAGCACGTGAACGTACCAAGGAGCAACAACGTAAGGCAAAGATGAGATATGATGCAAAAGTACATGAGAAGCCAAGGTTTATTGCTGGTGATATGGTGCTTATGCGTGATCAACGACCTGCTGGCAAGTTGGATGACAAGTGGATTGGACCCATGACTGTTGTGAAGGTGAATAGTGGTGGCACTTACTATTTACATGGTCCAAACAAGCAAAGATTGAAAGGAGCAGTACATGGTGACAATTTGGTTCCCTGGGTAGCAAGAACAAGCATGATTCCTGATGTCATGGTACAGAAGGCTGATCAACAATTTCGTGCTTGGTTGTCAAGACGTGGTGCTTAATGAAGAAGATGTGCAAGAATTCCAAAACATGCAGAGCTTAAGGAGGGAGGAGTGACACGGCCCGTGGTGGTATATATACTGGATGCCTGCTTGTTTTGGAAAGTGAACGTTTTGACATGAAAGAAGTATCATGGTGTAGCGGAGTAGTCAAGGAGTGTTAAGAAGAAGACGCCATTGCAATTGGGAAGGTCAATGTGGAGCAATTTGCTGTTGAAGTTTGGTGAAGAATCCATTGGTCGGAGTAAAGTGATAGCCTGCGGACCCTTAGCGGCATCCTTTGTCTCTTGACAACTCCAACATGGCCAATGCGATTAGATAGAATGAAACATTGTTGTGGCTGATCCCTTGCCAATAAAAGGGACATCAAAATAAAACTTTTTCGATAATCGATTGTTCCTTAATTCATTTTTAGTTGTTGCCTGGTATCAGAACGACGTTGTCAGAACGGTACAGGAACACTATTACTTTTATTGACATATCTGATCTGTTAAGCTACCGAGTTATAAGAATCCCCCTTTCCCATATTATTATTGTTACTACACCACATCTGGGCGTATCACACGTATCATATTTTTTGATTCGCTCGCACATATATATGTCTTTCACCTTCCTAAAAAGGAAGGTGTGTATATTGGTCTACTGTTTACATTCTACAGGTAGCGAATGACGTGTAGAACATGATAAAGTGATCAGCGATGTGTTTGGGGAGATGGGGAGAAAGTAATTTGCTGTCAAACAGAGCAAAAATCAGTCATTGGGCAAGGATTGCAAGTATTCCGACATCCTACTTCATACTCAGTGCAGAGTGATGCTCTGATTGGCCAACAACGTGAATGCATAAGAATGCTCCACGCTGTGATAAAACACGATCTGCAAATGCTTAATGACCAATACGTATACGAATATCAAACTAGAGCATTTATTATAAGAGAAGCATATATAAGAGCAGGTAAAGTCCAAAAAGGTTTAATTTGGTGATCATCGTGACTATAAGTTTAGGCTGAATCCTTAACTTCTCTTCCTTCAGCTTGCGCACAACACCACTTATCTATTGCCTTGTTTCAATGATACTTGTTTTATTCAGCAACCAACAACACAACATACACTGGGAACTGCTACCATGCATGGGAATGGGCAGGGGAAAACAGTACATGGCGCGAATGGAAGCATGGAGAAAGGGAATGGCAACTCTACAACAATATCCTCTATATTGGACCAATACCCGAGTCTGCCGACTAGTACTCTGCAGCACACGATCTCTACCTTAGACCAGTATACACGTTAAAAGAAATGAGACTGTGGGTCAATGCAGCATGGGAAGGACTATGGCACGTATACGACATATACTGAAAGCGGCATACCATTCTTTGCGTTGAAGGACGCCTTGTAGAATCGTGAGTGAGGAGCAGACTACATGGTATATCAATTGACATGGCACACATGCATTGTATGCTAGTAGTAAGCAATGATATGGATCCTACTTGGTGGATTACAAGGATGCTTTCAGGATACAGTGCTTCAACACATATAGCGATGATGCATGTAAGTTTGATGGTGGATGCGGATTTATTACATCCAAGTCATAGTATCGATGATTTACAGATGATCAAGATGTATGGACAAGGTTTGGCAAGGAGAAAAGAGATCCATGAGCAGCAAGAACACGAAGACAATACAAGTTATGTAGTGTAGTTTAGTCATTTGAAACAAGTTAACAATATCGATCAGTGTCTTTAATTAAGTTGGTAGTGAGTAAGCAGTAATAAGCAAAAGCAAATGAAAGGAGAAATGGCGAGCAAGAGGATGAACATGGATACAACGTGAATGAAGGATGTGTGTGCAAGTTATCTACAAAGGTTGTTGGGGTGAAATGCTTATGTGTTGAGTGATTAGCGGTAAGGAATGAGGAATGGTGCACAATACTGTGCAAATGATATGACAAGGGTGATAGTGAAGGTGTTTGCTTCTTTTTACATGTGATGGATACCACTCATGGATGAATGGCGAGCATGATTTTGGCGAGACCCCATCACTTGATGTGGTGCACCAGCCGAAGCACGACGCATATGTCCACCACGATGGAAACTTTTGACTGAAACATCGTCTTGGATGGGAAGCACAACAGTTGTAGTAGGTGTAGAAGCATGTGCATCACGAAGTGGCGACTTGCGAGCTGGTGGTGTGATCATAAAGTCTACAATATGGAGTCTATTTTAGTCCACTGTAGTAGTACAAATAAACATTTATGTTCTCTTACCTTGATGACCATGCACCTGCATTATCAGGGGAAGAAAGAAGGATGATGCATATATTGAGTAACAGGTTCTTCTTTTTCATGTGTTTCAGTCATCTACTTACCGACAACATGCGTGGTTTACCATGATACTTGCGGCTCATGGGAGGCTTTCGCCATTCATTCTTGGATGAAATTGGAAGACTGATAGCTCCATCATTGCTGTTCATCAAATTCTATATTTGCAACATGCAGCAAATGAGTGGTGGTTGTATTATCTTCATAATGGGATCCAATATCCTACCTTTCGCCATACAAAACGAATGATGACAGCAATGATGATCAATCCAAGGAGAATTACACGCCAATCCATAGGGCAAAACGGCAAAGTTGCTGGGTGATATTGATGCTGAGCAAGTTGTTGGGAGTCATCATCGTCATTGAATTCATCGTTGATTTGAGCTGCCCATTGAATATGGTGATCAAAGTCAGCTTCGTACTTGTTCTTGAAGAAAGGCATGCCAGTTTCAGGATCAATCTCGAGCTTTTGGTCAAGCGTATCCTCATCATCTTCAAAGATATAGACTTCATCCCCAATTTCGTCACCATCTTCTTCTCCGCCATGTACCACAGGCTCATTGGATGTTGCCATTGTGCTGTCGACAATCATGTGCATGCCAGGGTCATTGTGATCAACATCCATGTCGTCTGGTTGATTATTCTCTTCAAAGTCAATGGCATCTTGGGTAGCTGTTGACACAGGGACAAAACGACCAAATTGATCCAATGTATATGTAGTATCTTCAATAATATCCTGGTGTTCATCACCATCTTCATGCTGAAGCTCATCATTGACTTCAATATCATCAATAAGTGGGTCGTCATCATTGTCGTTTTGTTGATCATTCATGCCAAACATATCTTCATTTAATAGTGCTGCAGCTTCAGAGTCGAGCGAAGTGAGTGATTGTTCATTAGCATGGTCACCATGCTGTGGAATAACAGCTGCTTGACTGAGAGTGATTGCGAATATGGATAGCAAGAGCTGGTATTTCATAACAAATGCAAATGCAGGGGTAAAGAAGAAAGAGAAAAAGAGTAAAGCGAGGGAAAAACAGGACTCCAAGGTTTATGTGTGTGAAAAAAATACTGCACAACGACGTATGTTGAGTGTAACGTGGAACAAAAGGCTGTGTTGACCTGTGCTACCCAAGCCCCTCTTCTTTACCAACCACAATTGACCCATTCCGCGGGAAGAAAAGGGTGCCATATGCTACAATGACAGCGGCGGCGTCAGCAATGAGATCATGGAGCACTTGATTGTCATTTTCGAGGCACATACAGAAGCATTAGCATAACAGTGTGCTCATACCACCATTTCTGTGTCGCATGGTTGCATAATCCATGTTTGTACTTGGCTTTATTTGGGTTTACACAAACCAAAAACATGTATCAAAGAACGACAATGTAAACAAAAGGCTTATTTAATTCATTTCTACTTGCTATGAATGTGTTATTCAGACAAAGAGAACGTATTGGAATCTAGTATGAAGAATGTAAGGAGACCGGCAATACGGACATTGACGTGTTGATCATTCTTGACTCAGGGGGACAAAAAATATGGTAATAAGAAAAGAGGAAGGGGATGATAACTTGTAACAATGTCATCAAACTCCTTTATGCAGCTCATCTTTGTTCTTCTTGCAATTCAGTCAAATAGCGCTCAGCATCCAATGCAGCCATACATCCTGTTCCAGCACTCGTGACAGCTTGACGATAACGCTTGTCCACCACGTCACCACAGGCAAATAATCCTTTGACACTTGTTTCTGATGATCCAGGAACCACTTTGACATATCCATCTTCATCCAAATCCACCTGATCCTTAATAAGAGATGTAGCAGGATCGTGTCCAATTGCATAAAACAATCCACCTGCTGTGATTTCACCAGCTTCACCAGTTTTTGTATTGCGCGTAGCTACCGACGTCAGCAAACTGCCATCACCTTTTGCTTCAGTTGCAACAGTGTTAAAGTGTACAGTAATCTTTGGATGTTTGAGCAATCTTTGAGCCATCACTTTGGATGCACGTAATACATCTCTCCGCACAAGTACATGAACATGCGATCCATCTAAAATGTAAACAACCAACGTCATTTTTCATTTCATCATGCATAATGGGATATGACTTACATTTGGTGAGATAGATTGATTCTTCTGCAGCACTATCACCACCTCCTACAACCACTAGAGGCTTGTTACGAAAAATGGGTACTGCACCATCACAAACAGCACATGCGGAAATGCCATTTTGCCAATACTTGTCTTCGCCAGGTAAATGCATACGACGTGCTGATGCACCTGTGGCAAATACCACTGCTGAAGCTGTATCAGTAGGTTGAGGCTTGTTTTCTGATCCTTCACGCCAAATCTTGAAAGGACTTGATGATAAATCAAGCTTGGTAATGGTTTCAGTTTCAATCACAGTGCCACACCTTATTGACTGAGCACGCATCTTATCCATCAGTTCACCACCCAATACACCTTCTGGAAATCCTGGATAGTTTTCCACATCCGTGGTTGTCGTCAATTGTCCACCAGGTGCAAAGCCATTAGCCATCATGCCTTCAAACATGACAGGCTTCATATCAGCGCGTCCCAAGTAAATTGCAGCAGTATGGCCTGAACAAGCATTCGTCTTTAGTATATCATGACTTGAATGTTGTACTACTCATACACATACCAGCTGGTCCAGATCCAATAATGGCAACATTATGATGATGTGGTGCTGTGTGAGCCATGGTAGAGTCAATTTGTGTTGTTGAAGAGCGGAAAAAGAGAATGGGACCCACAGGCGTGTTTAAATATCAAGCAAACAACAGCACCGCGTGACCAATGTCTAGGATCTTAGTAAGTTTGTCATCCAATCAGCTTGCAAACATGCTTGTCCCTTGCTAACAAAAGTGCATTGCATAGCAGTTTTTCTTTCTCCATCATTTTTCTCTATTCATCTTGTATCAACAAAGACTGGATCTGGGTGAATCGCTGTCATTGTGATATCTTATATCGTCAAGTAGTGCGCTGCACATAACATATGACGTAGTACATCTCTTTGACGTTGTTGATAAGCGACAGTGTTGTATGTACCCAAGTATCATCACAGTGTTGGAAACGCAGATGCCAATTTTCATGCAGCAGAACACATGAGCGGAGACACGAAGAACAATGAATACGAATCTTGATCTTTGTGCCACATTGTGTCAAAAGTAAGAACACCATATTCAAGAATCATCAATGCATGCTTTGTATTAGGATAAGTAATGTATTTGTTCAAGTATGTGAGAGGACACTTGATGACTTGTGCCAAGAAATGAGAAAACGAAAAGATAAAAACAAACATTGGGAAGAGAAGCAAGTAAATGTGCAAAGTTGGACGAATATATATATGTGTAAAGCCAATGAGATATGTGTGTTGTGTGTGTGTGTGTGTGTGTGTTGATGATGTCAAACTGCTACATGATAGTACAGTCGTCTTGCCCACCTTTCTTGTTCTTGTCTTGTTGTTGTGATTCACCTGGCTTTCCTTGCAACCTTTGGATGGCACGCTTATCTCCATGTTCAGCAGCTAGTTTATACCAGTGCATGGCTTCTTCAAGGTGTCTGACAGTACCAATGCCCACTTCAGTAAAGTAGCCCACTGCATATTCAGCTTTAGCAAGTCCTTTTTCAGCTGCACGTCGAGCCCAGATATATGCATCTTGATCCGATTGTGGTAAAATATCAGGAGAGCCTACAAGGTACCAAGCTGTCAAAGCAAAGCAAGCTTCTCGATGACCTTGTTGTGCTGCAATGGTGTAATAATGAATCGATAATGCTGGATCTTGTCTACAGTTGAGCTTGCCGTATTCATAACACTCGCCCAATCTGAATGCGGATGGTGCATAGCCCAGTTCAGCTGCTTGTGCATATAAAGAGACAGCATAATCCAAGTCCAAAAAGACGACATTATCAATCCCTTTCTCATGCAACAAGGCCAATTCATGGATAGCGTGTGGATATTCAGTAGTAGCAGCTTCTGAAGCACGTTTGAGCCACTTGACACCGTCACGAGCATTCTTGGAAATCCCCAATTCTCCATTCACTTCAGCGACACCGAGTCGATACATGGCTCCTGGATGACTCAATGTAGCTGCTTTTCTATAATATATCATATGATGAATATCAAGAAAGAGATCAAAGGATCAATAGATTATCTTACCTGTAAAACTGAACAGCTTTTGAGCTATCACGTCTGGTACCTAATCCATCTTCATAACATTTGGCAGCTCTATTACATCTATATGAGCATTCTCTCTTGTATCTGTGATATCTTGCTTGTTATGTACCTGTAAGCAGCATCTGCGTGATGATGTTTAGTTGCCTGAACAAACAATGGGAAAGCCTTGTCAAACTCGTTCTTTCCCTTTCTGCTAAGTAGTCCCGAAGCATAAAGATTTCCAAGATAGTATTGTGATTCTGCATGTCCTCGTGATGCAAGTTGTTTAAGCAGTTTCTCAGCTTCTGATAAATACTCCCAGCGTGCAATCTCTTCATCCAAGAGTGGTTTGGCAGCTTCCACCATGAAAATAGCAAAATCACATTGAATATCAGGGTTGTTGGTCTTTTTGGCATTCTCTCGGTACATGTTGATAGTCTGTCCATAAGATAATAAAGATGCCTTATTACCAGGCTTGAGATGTGAATGATCCAAAAGCTGTTCGTTGGTTGTCGTTGCAACTGAAGCTACTTCAACAGAACTTGAACGAGTGCTTCCTTCACCAGACATGGGTTGTGAACAAGGTATGGGTGAGTGTGGTTGATAACGAGGACCAAGGGATAAAGACGTTGCTGAACCAGTAGAGCTCATGGTGGAATAAATGGACTGGGGTTGTGACATGGAGCCACCTGACATGGTCTTTTGAGGAATAGGCGATACATCAAGTGCTTGGTTGTCGAGATGCTTGGGTGGAGGAGGAGGTAGATTGTCAAAGTACTTGTGCTCAGTTGACAGAGATTGCTTGAGCGGAGGAGGAGGAGGCAGGTTGTCGGTCAAGTTGTTGTAGTAGTACTTGTTTTCACTTGAAAGTGGTTGCTTCAGCGGAGGACTTGTATTAGAAGGTAATGGTTTCTTCTCCAACGTTGATGGTATTTGTTGACATTCAACATGTGCCATATCCACAGGTGCCTGTTGCATCATGACAGCGATGTGGAAAAAAGAAGTGTATATATGAAAGGGAAAAGAAGAAAAAGAAAGAAAAGCGATAATGGCTATTGCCTTTGTCTCGATATGCTGCTAATGCACAAAAATAGAATCCTGATTGCCCTTGGATTTAGTTCACGTATTTAGTTTACTCTTTCTCCTGACAATGGACACGCTGATGATGACAATGATGATGATTCTATTGCTATTGTTGTTGCTATTACTACTACTACTACTACTGCGAATAGTTATCGATATCCCTTGTTGTCGTTCCTTTCTCCTTCTAAACAACACATCTGTTTTCATTTACCATAACATTCATCATGGAGAGTATGACATGTGGAAAGAGTATTCATCCCAACAAGAATACAAATAAATGTATCCAGGGGTAAATAAGTGTACGTTGGTTATCATTTGCAACTGTGTTTGATCTCCACGCTGCTCGAAACACATACAACTCCTTACATGATTGTTTGGATACCACGTTGTTCTATTCTCATGGATCTCCGCTTATACAACTCTTATTGAACCGAAACATATTCATCTCGACATTCGACATGCTTTGATGGGTTGTGTATTCTTCATGCATGCTACGTAACACAAAAAAGTGGTCCGCGCCCCCCAAAATTATGATGTATCCCCGCGAATCAGACTCATTGATATGATAGATTAACATCATGTACACACATCGATTGATTGATACCAAAACATCAGATAGATATAGACACGTGTAGACATTCATTGGTATATCTGCTATTGAGACGATTGTTGTGTATTCTGTGCATATATATATATATTCTCATGCTGAATAAGTCCGGATGAATAGGTTAAATAAACTAGGTAGTTGTTGTGTGTATATCATCCTTTCAAAGCCTATACAAATGTGAGTCAATTAGTTGAGAATGACACTCATCCACACACAATCTATCATCCTCCCCTTTCTCCTTATACCTCCTATCCCTTTTCCCCTTTTCTTCAATTGCGATCTTTACCTGTAGACGTTTTTGCATCATGTCCAGTTCAGGTTCCTCTTCCTCACTTTCTTCCTCCACTTGTACTTCTGGCTTCTCCAAAGCTGGTCCAACAGGTCCTGCTTGTCCAAGGAGACCTATTTTGAAATCATAAGATATCAACATCATAACCATCAAAAGAGAATGACACGTACCATCAGTGATTTGAAATAAGACATTTTCCACTTCCTCATCAGCTTCTTCTTCAATATCCTCATCATCCATCATATCCATTGTATCTTCAATCATTTCATCCATGATGCCAGCCTATGATGATGATGATCAATGATACACGTTCTCCCATGCTTTTCATCTTTACGTACCTTTGTCATTTCCATGGAGATTTGTTGCATAGCTTGTGAAATCTCTGGTAATCGAGCAAGTTGATTGACCATTTTCATCACTTGTCCACTCTTTTGCAATGTGCCTGCCACCTTGATGGTTGCTATAGGCGTATCCATGATCAACCATCCTTGTCCCAACATGACAATAAAAATGCCTTCTTACCTAGTTGATGTTCTAGTTGCATGATGATGGAATTCAACTGAGCTTTGCTTGTGTGAAGCCTGTTCTTGTGTCGTTGTGAGCGTATCAGTTCCTTGGCAAGTGTCTTGCAAATCTTGGCATCACCCTTTTTGGCTGCTTGCTTGATGGACTTTTTCACCTTGGCTTCTTCAACATCAATGGCTGAAATCTGTCGTTGCAGGGCTCGTTGTTGTGCACGAATCTCTTGTCGCCATTTCCTCACCTAAACCCATTGAGAGAGAGAGAGAGACAAGTTTGTTGGGTGTCCATGTCAACGTCTGCTTTCACTCTTACAAGTTCTTCTGGTGTCTTTTTGCCAAAAAACCGCTGAATGCTGTTAAGTGTGCTGGCCATAGAATAGAGAAAGAAAGAGGAATAAAAAGGTCTTTTGTGGTCGTGTATGTGAAGGTAGCTGCAGAAAGGGCTTACAAGTGCAGCTCACTGTTAAAGAAAGTTGGGTCGCCGATCCGTTGCTGGTCTACTCTTTTGCCCAACATCACTTGTAATGACATATACGACTTGATCATTGAATGTAAAAAGCATACATACAACCAAGACATCACAAGTTTATTATGTCATCCAATAAACTAGCTTATTCAATGTGTGTTTTATTGACGATGTGTGTGTGAAGGATAGTTAGAAAGAAAGCGTGTGTGTGTAGGTGTGTGTGCGTAAATGTGAATGAGGATAGACTTAATATTCGCCAAGATCACCTTCATCATCCATGTCACCTTCTGCAATTTCTTGTGCAAGCTCCCGTTCTCTTTCCCTTGCAGCTTCAGCATTAGCAAGTTCCTTTCTATGAGCATCCAATGGGAATCGCATGGCCTTGACTGCATCATTGTGAAGATTCAAACAGAAAGTGATACGATTGTTGAATGCATGTTGGGGCTCATTGGTCGAATAGATATCAACAATTTCCTATAGAGACATCCTATTAGATCACGTGATAATCTAATACACTTTTTACTTACCTTGCTCTTCATGAAACCACCATTATGATCCAATGTAGCATCAATAACACCATCACGGATTGCTTTGGATACAATAAACTCGGCATCTTCTTCACTGTCAAGGTGCAACTTGAGACAAATGTCACGAAGGGAAATCTTGGAGTATGACAAGCTAATCATGCGGATACCAGTCTTGATGACATTGTGACGAAGACGCAGGATAAGGGTATAAGTCTTGTCCTTTTTGAACACTGAATCAAATTGAGCCAACCCTTCCTGGAACTTGTTGAGATCACCCACGCGGACAGCTATATATTGAACCCATCAGTATGCATGTCATATCCATTAGCAACTTTTTCTTACCTTGCGTAATGTAGAGATAAGGCACAAGAGCCTTCTTCAAAATAGGCTGTCGGAAAATGGAACGTTCAGGGATCTCACCCAAGAGCAATTGTACCACGATAAAGAACTTGTACACCTAATGATAATGATGCATGTGAATATACTTGTAAATCATCAAGATGAAGAATGCTTACTGTTTGCTGGAAACCAGCAGTGACATTGTTTTGAGGAGCTTTTCGGATAGCTTGAGTCAGATAAGTATGAGCTTGTGTATAGGCGAGTTGAAGGGCCTTGATACGACCCAAATAATAAGCATAACGAGCAGCTTGGTTGTTGCCAGCATTCTCAGGGAAAGCACTCTTGGAGACCAACTTGTCAGCTTGATCATAAAGGTTGTGCACAAAGTAGTTGCGTAAGAGAAGATTGAGAAGTGTGGCCTAAAACACACATTATTTAGTTAACTCTTTTCAGTATTGCTTGTCAATTGTATATATACCTGGGTCTCATCATCACGTCTCAAGGTGGCAGTGCGCAATGAAGTGAGTTGCATACTATTTCCCAGTGTCAATCTTTCATTCATGCGATATCTTGTAGTACTCACGGTCGAATCTCAGCCAGACGATCAGTAAGTTCATAAAAGCGTGCATGATAAAAGTAAATGCGAGCTGCAAGTTGATCCATTGTGCGTCGATTAAGTTTGACAAGCTTCTCCACAGACTTTCCAGCCAATTCCATGCCCTTGAAAAGTAAAAGTATTACTAAGCATCACCACATAAAGATTCAATCATAGTCAACATACCTTTTGCAGCTCATTTTGGTCGAGCAAATAGATCATAGTCATCAAATGCAGGTACATGTCAACTTCTGGAAGAATAGTCTTGTCCTTTGTGTTGTCTACATCCATGCCAGTATTGCTCTACGATGCATCCTATGAACATCTTGTCCATGTATCCTATCATTATCTCATACATACCTCTCCCAAGTAATTGAGCAACTCTGATGCTTGTGATACATCTATATCATTGATGTTTAGTTATCCCATTTATCATTGATGTTTAGTTATCCCATTGAATAATGACACTGATTGTACATACCGGTACCATAGTATTCCGAGATAACTTGACAAAGTATGGATGATGTCAACCGACGTCTTATGGATGGCAAAGTACGAAGTACACGCGTAGTGAAACGTGTTTCAATGGTCTCTACGGCACGTTCCAAGAGTGTAAAGTTGCGTTTCAATTCTTTAAGGTTGAAAGAGGTGTATGTGTAAGCTCGTGTAAAGTATCCCCTGATCCACTGTACTGCATTTACCAGCGATAACCGATGCTGTTGTTTCTTTCTCTAATCGAAGTTGCTTTTGTTCTTCATCCTCTTCAATATCCATAGCTTCTGGTTCGTTCTTTTGTTGTTTGGATTCGGCTGCCATCTTTGCAAGTGTGGTAAGATCGAAAAAAGGTGGAGAGCAAACGAGTAATAATCCAACAAGGCAACTTACGCGTCTCTTTGTCTCTCTCTCCCAGCGGCGACAAAATCGATTGGCTGAGAATGGCTGACATCACTTGACCTGCAATCCTTCTTCATTCCACAGCCGCCATTATTTCCAGCATGTCTATTCCAGAATACGACCCTACACTAGATCCTAATATCATCAATAGTAAGAACATCCATATCAGAGTAACGAGGACATGAAGCTCATTGACTTGTTAGTCTTCAATCCAGCGGATCAGTGGGTACCACGCAATGTCACCTTGAAAACAGCCGATCGATCTCCAGCCATAGTGGAACCAAAGTCGTCAACACCTACTGCCAACAATCCTACTTCCAACTTGTATTGTACAGCATGCAAAAAGAAGTTCAATAATGAAGCAACGTGGCAAAATCACCTGAAAAGTGCCAAACATATTGCCAATGCCAAGACCAAATCCAAACAGCAACAACAAAAGCAACAGCAACCATCAGGTACTTTATCCGATATGCGTATGTAATTGATGATTGACCTGCTTCATTAGGCTCGAAAGCGACATCATCCAACGTTGATCCACAAGTAGCAGGTACATCTTTTAGATCACGTGACTTTTATCTTTGATTGACCAAAATCATGCAAACTAGACGCATTGAAGAATCTACAACGTGCATCTGCCAATCCATCCACCTCTGTTCCTATGCTCTGGAGCTTATCCAAAGGTACAAGATCAATTCAATGCTCATATTTACTCTACTAAACATGATGCATTATCAAGTATTTTACAGTCATCGTCGACCCCAGCATACATACCAATCATTGCAACTTGTCGTGGATACCCTTCAGTCATCTGAACCACCTACTGGACTTACACCTTCTCAAATCTCCTCTACTCTATACATTTCACGTCTCGCCTTGGCAAGATTATTATGCTTATATCCATCATCAACAACAGCAGATAAGAAGGACTTGGCCTTGAATGCATTGAATGACAAGTGGAAGGTGGATAAAAGTCAATTACTATCATTAGCCAAGGTATGTATCTATGAGACAATGATAAGGCCTTTAATTCACTCCATTGATAGACTTGTACAAGTATCACCATGGAAAACATGATGCAAGCATGTCGACAACTTGCTTCAAGATTCGTTGCTCGTGAAGAAGCACGCACAGAACCTGCCAAGCCAAAAGTGGACCAGAATCAATGTTTCACCAAGATACTGATAGAGATGGCGACCAATATCTTTGGGGATGATACAAGGATACGTATTGTACTATTGTGCTTGGCTTGCGTTGTATGTCACTTTGAAGGGTAAGTTGCATGTGTTTGGGGCTGTGTAGATCGTTTATGGCGGAGTCATGTGCAGAAAGACTTTCGGGATGATAGCTTTTCCACACCCGGTTTTCATCATCTTTCTCTAACACGGTCTTTCTTTCATGTAGAATCAACAGTTATGAATGGATGGTTCATTTGGCTCAGGTAAATGATTCATGGAATGTACCTGTCTTCATTGCTAAAGAGTCAAATTGTAGTTGTATGAAAGTATATCTGCCAAGCATTGTGCATCCGAACTACACGTGATATGTCATGATAAACTATTGGACAAGAACAACATCGAGGTACAACGTTTGTGGTGGCATCTATTTATGGCCTTGTTACTAGCATTGGAAACAGGTATGTGTCTTGGCACTTTTTATTGACATGATGCTCATATCTCCTTTATTTACAATATAGATGACATTGTGCGAGCAGATGCAATTCTTGCTATGATACAGGAGGATAGTAAAGCGACCCAATATGAGGATATACAAGTAAGGAAAGGAAATCCAAAGCGTGGAAAGATGATGATCCATATGCGTGGCACTCACATGATGGAATCTTAGGTTTTATTGAATATTTGTGTGGCACGAAGAACCTATGACTACCGATCACTTCAACACAAGATATATCATCAAGTGGCTCATCTTGCTTTACTACTCGATGTTACAGATGCTCAGCTATTACTGCGCCAAGAAAAGGATCAAGTGAAACGCAATCATCTGGTGGATAGGATTCAATCATTACTAGTCATAGCGGCATGAAATGAAGGAAATTTTTGGGGGAGTTACTCATGGGAGTACAAAACTGTAATCTTTGTCACAATGAAATCATTAAAAGAGGAATTACAATGACGTGAAAAGAGAGAAAGAACATATGATTATGATAGTGCCATTGTTCTGGTACAAGGTGTGTGATGTGTGTTATTGATAATGGCTTCAAGTTATACCGGAAAGTACGGGATAGATTTGACGCATTTGCCGAGGCGAATGTCGTGCTGAGTAAATGACAAGTCCTAAAGATAGTGTGCTGCAGGTTTAAGATGCTGCACCAATCATGATACAACATTTCGACCTAAAGTGACCAGGTTTACATATTGGGTGATTATGTGATCGAACAATGCGAAAGAGAATGATGCCCTGAAAACGATAAGGATATGCAGCAAAGAATACGATACATCGTAGCAATTAGTCAATTCGATCGATCCTTAGCAAGAGAGACAAAATACCTAAAACAGTGTTGGATTATGTAAATGAAACAAAGACCTATCGGTAAAGTGCGGGAGCCATGTGTCCAAAACAACCAGCGATCATCCTGAGAAGAATTTCTGTATGTGTATCAGATTAGCCCTCCATCTCTCTTCCTCTCTTTCCTCTCTCTCTTTACTTTATACCTTGTTTTCTGTCACATCCATGTCAACCAGAGAAGAAGGCTGGCTTTATAAGCTTTCTTGGACAAACCTACACAGGTCTTGGCAACGTCGATATTATGTTCTTCAAGGCAAGGAACTTCGCTGTTACAAGAGACCGGTAAGTGTCCCATTTCCCCGCCATTGACATTGACTTTACGTTGACCATTGGGACATAGGATGACCACAAGCCTTCTAGCACCATTGATCTGAAACACTATGTACGAGTCACCATGTATCCTTCCAAACATTGTCCATGGACGTTTCGACTGGAGACTGGATGCAGATATCACAAGAGTCATTTACTATGTGGCGAGACAGAAGCCGATAGTCGATCATGGATAAATACGATTGCAGCACGTATCCATCCTGATCATAGCTCACAGCTTTGTGCTCCTGGTGAACATCATCTCAAGCAATACTATCAGCATCACAGCAACAATAATGTGGATGATGATGATATCGATGAAGACATTATTAGTGACTATGGCAGCAGTGTCTTGGACAAATGGCTAGAACGACTCGATCTTCAAGATGATCCCAGCAGAAAGTCAACTTCAACCATGGCTACAGTTACGCCATCATCTACTATATCAACATCCATTCCAACATCCACTACATCTATAGCGGCTGGTCCGCTTTCAACATCACTTCCAGCATTATCATCTACTATATCCACTACCGATGAAACTCTTAGTCGACCTCCTTCATCCAATTCAATGTCCAGTAACAGCAATGATCAAAGTAACAACAACAATAGCAGCTCAGCTTCTGCTGCATTAGCTGATGTCTTTGCACAAACACGAGCAGCAGTGAAAAGACGTATAACAGTATCCAATGGTAGTCAATCACCACCACCACCTCCTCCTCCACCAGTACCAATTCAACCACTTGCACATCGTAGTGAAGATGTATTTCATTTTGAACAACATGAATCATCAGAACAAAGACATCCATCTGTACAAAGTGGCGATCGATATTCACGTACTGCTATGATGATACCTCCTAGTAGACCACCACCACAAACAGCATTGCCACCACCACCTTTTCCTCCTCGACCCAACAAATAGTGTATATTATGTGAGGATCAAGGGCAAGGGGAATCACACAAAGGAGAAGCATCAACAGAACAACATGTTGGATCATGCACGTATCTGTGCCTGGAGCACCAAAATAGTACTTGTTATATACTAGCATTATACATAGTCCATCATTCATTCTATTATCATGAATACAGCAAATGTAATCTACACTATCTATCTACTTTGACTATGGTGGCTGATGATTGGTTGGGAAGATTGCTTTTTGTACCAGATACGCGGGTTTTCTGCAGCATCACATGCAATAGGATAAAAAGTTGTTAACGACCGTGCAGATATGTAAGTATGTTGCATGATGATTCCAAGAAGGTAAAACGTCATTGAGCTTTTGTTGTGTATTATGTTGGTGCCGCAAATAACAAAAAGCAAAAACGGGCATCGCAGAGTGACACAAAACTTTAATTCAGTAGTAATACTCTAAATGGAGGATCCGACACAACAAACCAAAAAGCAATATATTGACTATCAAAAGAGAAAGAGAAACACAGTATGAAATCATGGGCTTATCCTGCTGATACAGCACAGGAGAAGAAATAATGATGGATCCTGGGTACACAACCCATCCAACTGCTGCAATGCACGACATCATCGGGTGTTTTGGGGGTAAAAAGAGACCAAGATGATATGAAAAAAGTGCTTTTTTAAGGGGGTGTAAAGTGCACAGGCAACATTAAGCCAAGTTGTCAAGTCGTTCAAGAGAAACGATATCGGAATATGGAAGAGTAGGGAGCCGAGTGATGCAAACGAAACAACAACAACAACAACAACAAAGGCGGTTGCTAAAAAAGCATCCTTGTTTTCGTGTGGTATACTGCAAGGATGATAGTAGTGATGATGAAGTCAACGGCAGGCACAGCCAAAAGCGACATGTCTTTTTATTATTCCGGAGTTGTTGATAAACTGCCCCTTGTGCATATCGAATGATGAACAGACGTCTCAAAGCGCGCTCGTCACCTGCATCACATCAGCAAGATAGTTCAAAGGTGGGATGTGTAACGCATTTTGTATTTTGTCAACCGATTGTTACGCTGCCCTAAACCTTGATGAGTCCTATCATTTATAAAATATAAGATCACTTGAACGAGAACGTATTTGCCCTTTTTTCTCTCTTTTCCAACTTCCGCCTTTTACTTTTTTCTTCTTTTTGCCGTCAACTTGCTATAATCTAAAGACAACGACGGCTTCTTTCTCATACTCTATTGATCCATCAGCATCAACAACAACAACTGCACTCGTTTTTCTCTTTTGGTACACACACAACACCACTTTTCACATCATCAGTGTCACCACCACCACTACCAATTATTTCACTTGTATCAACAATCGAGTAGGCAGCAAGATACAACAGCGAGAAAGAGAAAAAGAGAGCTACTTGCACTAAAAAGATAAAAGAAAACAGCAACACAAGATATCTGCGTATTGTACGTGCGTACTTGTGTGTGTGTGTGTGCGTTGTATGAGCGTGCTTGTGCGTCGTTTTGTGTGTGTACCTTTCCATTATCGACCCCCCATCCAACTTATCGCAACGTGAAATATGCACAAGATGCATGAGCTGAACCGCCCTAAAAATCGGTCTACGAAACAACAACTACAATCAAAGCAGCATCAGCAGCACGAGCCGAAACGCACGGGCCCCATTAATGAAGAACAGCAGCGTCGTATTGCCGCTAGAGCTGCAAAAGCTATGGAAAAGCAAATACGTAGACGACGTGATCACTGGTCACTGTTCATGTGGGGAGATCGCAAAAAGGTAAATGCGTATACACATATATCTATCCTTCACACAGAGCCCCCTTTATGCCCTTATCACATATTCTTACTAATGCATCATTAGGCAGTCATTAAGCGTTTTCCAGATGGTACTCAAGAAATACTTGTACCGCAAACCTTGACACCAGAACAAGAACATTATGAATTTCCACCACGATCACGATTGTTAAAGAAGCTTGCAAGTGCTACAGCTGAAAGAAAGCGTATGCAGCCTTCTTCATCATCATCACCTGCTGCTGCTGCTGCTGCTGTTGTACCAATATCAACGACAAATCATGACCAACATTTACCACCTCCTACTGTTTTACCACCCATGTCACCACCTAAACCAGATCCATCGGCTATTGATGAATGGTTCTCATCACATCAGCAACAAAAAGATCGTGATGTGATGGCATGGATGGATCAAATTGAACAATCTAAAGAGATTGAAAGCAATAGCAGAACAAGTAGTGCAAGGATATCGATTGCATCAAGAATATCATCATCACATCGTCATGCAGAACAACAACAACCATCACAGCCACATACTTTCTACAATGACGAAATCATCCATTTCAGAAGCGCGGCAGGTAAATATGCTTTTGCTTGCAGAAATACCCTTTCACGATGTGCCCCTGAAAGTAAAAGCTAAACACAAACCCTTTTGTTTATATAGGCAAGCGCTGGGTCCCGAAACAATCTTGCCATGTTGCTGTGATTCCACTTGCACCACCACCTGAAGATGATACTGTTGAAAAGCATTATGTTCGATCAAGCTTATTGCAATATCCACAACAAAGAAAACATGAAGCAGCGACTCGCATTCAAGCATTTTGGCGCGGGCGTCATGAGAGAAAGAAGCCTATTGGTGGTATGGTACGACTTGTAGGCATGTTTCATCAAACATTACAACATCATCAGCGACAAGCACATCAACGACTGGCTCAACTTGAGAATCAGCTAAAGGAGGAACGACATTATCGTCAAGTATCGCAACAAAGACTTGAACAACTTGAAAAAACCACTACAACGTCATCGTTTACCAACAAACACGCAAGTTTGACTGAGCGATTAGAAAGATTGGAAAGATCTTTAGGCAAGGAATCAAGTCAACGTCGTGAATTAGAGACATCGTTATCAAGTGCTGTACAGCAAATGACTCAACTGGAAAAATCTATGATGCAACAAGCTGAACATGGTCGTATGGCAAGAAGGAGTTTACAAAAACAACTTGATCAAGTATTACTAGATATCCGATCTATTCGATCATCACGTCGATAGAGATCACTCACATTTTCATTATCGCTATCAATTTTTCTTTCCCCCCATTGCTTTTCTTCACCGTGTAAATAGTATTCATCTCTTCTTGTATCACGTGTTCCTTATCTTTATCCTTTCCCCCCACCCACTTTAGTATATAGCAATCCCTTTCATTCTGATATATTGTAACAAAGAAAAGAGAGACAAAGACATATACACACACATATTTGCTTTTTATAGTTGAAATGAATCCATGAACTAGCTAATTGCTGATCTTTGCCATCATCATACTCACTCATTATTCTCAGCAGCAGGGCTATATGGTACAAACTAAAGTCAATATACATGATAGACATCATAAATGATTCTTCATTTACCTTCTGGATCTAGCAGGAGAACGAGAACGATCATTTTCAGGGCTACGACGAGGAGAAGCACTTGCATGACGTGGACTGGGAGAACGTGAATCATTACGACGACGATCTTTACGTTCTGGACTCTTGGAACGATCATCATCACGACGACGACTGTCACTACGACGACGATTACGACGAGGAGGAGAACGAGATCTTGAATAAGAACGACGACGAGAACGACGTTGAGGAGAACGACTACGTGATGCTGAGCGACTACGGCTACGACGACGACGGCTTGTATCCTATTTTTGGTAATAAGTAATCTATTCTTTTGCCATTATACAAATATAGACCAACTTACTTCAAACAAGCGAACACGTTGACCATTCAACTCACTATCATTCAACTTCTTCAAAGCATATTCCATGTCAGAGCGATGAGCAAATTCCACAACACTATCATGAAAAGGATTAATGTCATGTGGATTATTATATGATATGGATAATGATGCTTACCCTTCACCTGGACGACTACGAATGACATCAGCAAAAGTTACTTCACCAGCCTTGCGCATCAAGTCCTTGAGATCCTAGTGGAGTGAAGAACAAAAGGGGAAGGATGACCGAGGTAAAAGGCACCAGTGGTCGTGGACCATTAGATGTTGGGTATTTCAGCAAGACACACACACACACACAAGGCCAAGTCCAAGGAAGAAGTCGTGGAACAGAATGAAAGAAGAAACCAATAAAAGAAAGATAACAAAAGTGTATCCTTCTTTTCTTGATATCGACTTTTCTTTTTGCTCACACAAAGATCATGGAAATGCGACGGCGTACCTGCCAGCTGGTTCCAGAAGGAATGTTCTCCACAGTAAGTCTGTAGTCAGAGCGACTAGATAAACAATGAAGCTTAATGATGTGTTGTATGTGTATGTATGATATAACACTTACCGATCAACACGGCGACGATCTTCACGACCACGACGAGCACCACGTGCCATTTCAACAATGATTCTGGATCATACAAGTTGTTTAATACCTATCAAAAGGATAAAGAACAATATACCTTTCACCAAGGAACTCCTTGCCGTGGAAATCGTACACGACATCTTCAGCATCTCTAGGATCCTTGAACTCGACAAAGCCATAACCACTCTTGATATTGATCTCACGGATCTCACCATAGTTCTTGAAGAGACGTTCGAGATCACGATCCCTGGCGTCACGAGCAAGACGACCAATATAGACACGGGTTGACATTGGGATAAAAGAAAGAAAAAAAGGTGTGGTGGGAAAAAAAAGAACAACAGCTCACATCATTCTCCACTCCTCCACTTCCCCGCCTTTCTGCGATTGGGTGGCGTCAATGTTACCTTCATCCTTATCACATCTTGTTTGTTACCTCTATCACAGTCTATAACTAAATACAATAAGACCAACGTTCTTAATGAGATGTCTGATAGCTGTAATTCCCCTTTTGATACATTTCTCCTGCTACTCTACACTATTACAATATGTTCAACTTATTATTCAAAGAATAAAGAGATCTATTGGGTGAATAAGGGATTCTTTTTGATATAAGCACGACTATCTAGATCTGCACGACGTATAGGTTCAGGAATACGATAACGACTACATGACATGACAACATGAATAGCAGTATCAAGACTGACTCGATGTCCTTGACTGACAAATACGGGATTGGGTGCTGCATCTGTAGTTCTTAAAGCTGCTCCATATACTTGTCCGGAACTACGTCCTTTGAGTAGATAGTGATCACCACGTTGATGTAATACTTGTCGATACATGCTTTTGACTTGCTTCATATCCAATTCATTGTCAATCACCAAAAAGTTCTTGGCAACACCCACTGTTGGTACATCAGCAACAACGCCCAAGTGACAAGCAATACCACACATACGTGGATGTAATCGTCCATTGCCATCAACTAGTACAATTTGTGGATATATCTCAGGATTTGTCTCTTTGAGTTGCTGTAGTAGATTGGATAATGGGACAACTTCACGAAACGCCAGAAAACCTGCAATGTATGGGAGATACAATCGTGTTTTGAGATAAGATGTATGTACAACCTGTAGTCAATGTTATCAACAATGTAAAAGTAAGCATGTGAATTGCACTTACCTCCAGACTAGGCCATTCTAGCACTGAAAGACATGCAAGTGCTTCCTCCATATTATCCTCTGGAAAGCTTAAATCCACTCCTCCAACATACTTTAAACCTTCCAACGTGTCAGGTTCAAAAGTCAAACGTTCGTCATGGGTAGCAATGCGAGCGCACAAGAGTTGTTGTTCTCTGTTAAAAGAGTAAGTCTACAGGTTGAATTGCCATGTCAACCCTTACTTACTGTTCCCATTCACGACGTTGTTCTTGAGACGGCTTCTCGTTGTAACTTTGTTCAGTTTGCATGGAATACAAGAGCATGCTACGAGAAAAGGATTCGATCCAACCCTTTTTATCCTTTGGATATGCATGCGCCACAATATGATCCCACTTGCAACTCGGCTAGAAGACAACATGAGCAATAAAAGATATTGCCTTACTGTCATAATGGCTCCTTGTCTTGGCTAATAGTGCATGAAATGATGCCTTTAAAGAGGCGAGTCAGGTGATTCATGCTGCAGATTAAAGTGGAGCAGCTGTATCATCATCGTCATCTTCTCCTTGATCGCCATCATCATCAAAAGTATCGTATAACATTAAAGCAAACTGCACAAGCATTGTCTTCACCATCTTTGATCCTGTATCCACATGTCCTCCTCATTTCAAAGCATACAACAATAGTCAAGACAACATTCATCTATCAGCAATGCATCAGTTAGTCCAAAAAAGTAAAGTATCTGGTGGGGGAACCGTACGTCATTAATAGGTGCGTCAAAGGTCTCCGATTTAAGCGCACGTCTCTTTTTCTCTTTCCTTCTTCTTCATACCGACATGACCTGCACACATATTGAAACTACACGATTCTCTCCACCTACAGCATTGACACAGGTGTACAAGGAAGAATGTACTCTTTGCTTTGATTCACAAGTAGGTAAACTACAACTACACAGCAATGGGCAAAGACTTATTCGCGATGCGCGTCAATATATAGGATGGTCCTGAAGGCATTGACGTTTGTTTGACTTGCTTCAATGGTGGTTGTGTTGATCCAGAACGCAAACATGCTCAGTTACACCATGATAAGACTGGTCATCCTTTGGTGGTCAATATCCGTCGTATTCCTATTGACAAGGTGAAACGCGTAAGAGGATTGTGTTGGGATGGGAATGGATGTAATTGAAGATGATCTGACATGCTTTATGTTCATATATTAGCCTGATGATGGAACGCCACCTCCACAAAAGATCAGCAAGCTGGCTATTGTACCTGAAGAACAAGAACAGCAATACGAACATGTTCTCAAAGTCCGCTGTTATGCATGTCAAGGTGCTGAATCAGCCAAGGATTGCACTCCCGAGGTAAATGAGAAAACAAAAAGACCATCACAGGATACTGACAACAAGAATGATAGATTTCTTCTATCGTGGATGCTGTCATGTCATCATTATCTTCATCCAAACAATCTGAAGTCAAAGCATGGGAAGAAGAAATCACACCTTGTGAACATACTCTTTGTCTCCAACAAGATGCACCTCGCAAATTGGAACAACAAACACTCGCTCATTGTGCCAATTGTGACTTGAAAGAAAACTTATGGCTATGCTTGACATGTGGTAATCTTGGCTGTGGTCGTCGACAATTTGATGGATCAGGTGGCAACAATCATGCATTGGAACATTTTGAAGCCACTGGTCATGGCGTATCATGCAAATTGGGAACCATTACACCTGAAGGCACTGCAGGTAAATTCCACTTGCACAAGAATCATGTTGAAAGTTTTACTTATATGACATTTATCAGATATTTACTGTTATATTTGCAATGATCCCAAGCTTGATAATGATCTGTCGACTCACTTGGCCAACTGGGGTATCAATGTGTCTCAGCAACTCAAGACTGAAAAGAGCATGACCGAATTGGTAATCTATTTCATGCAGCATATGTTGGTTACACACATACACTGACCTGGATCTTATAGCAATTGGAACAGAATCTCAAGTTTGATTTCAGTATGACCACTGAGGATGGCAAACATCTTGAACCCAAGTTTGGTCCTGGATACACTGGTTTGAAGAATTTGGGCAATAGGTAAGTGATAACACTGTGTTTTTAGTTAACAAGATGATTCACATACTATCATATTCTAGTTGTTACATGGCATCCGTGCTTCAGTCTGTGTTTGATACCAAGGATTTCCAAGATCGTTACTATCAACAGCTTGCCGATCATGCATTGACCTGTGTCAACGAACCTGCTTTATGCTGGCATTGCCAATTGCACAAGTTGGCTGATGGATTACTTTCTGGTCGATATTCACAGCCCAATCCACACAAATCAGAGGATCAAGTACCATCCCAAGATGGCATTGCACCTTCCATGTTTAAGGCATTAGTCGGCAAAGGTCACGAGGAGTTTTCAACGATGCGACAACAAGATGCATTCGAGTTTTTCCAGTACCTTGTCAAGCAAATTACACAAAAGGAACGTGCTGCCAAGGCAATGAACCCTTCACAACAATTCGAATTTGAAGTTGAGCAGCGCTTGCAATGTGGCAAATGTCATAAAGTGCGATATCAGAGTGATGTCACCAACAGCATCTCAGTGAGCGTTCCTGCACGTCCCAAGAGCACAGAAGCTGAAGAAACATTGTACGAACCTGTGGAAATCTATGAATGTTTGGATTTGTTTATTGCTGAAGAAGCTGTGGAAGGATACAATTGTCCAAGCTGTAATGAAAAGACCACTGCACACAAGTATGTATATCAAAGGATGACCAAAATGGAGAGTGACTCATTGAGAAAATCTTTAGATCTGTCAAGTTCAAGACTTTCCCTGAAATGTTGGTGCTTCATGCAAGAAGATTTGCCTTTGTTGATTGGGTACCACGCAAATTGAGTAAGTAGCAGGATGGATCTTGTCAAGATTCAAAAGCTGATCATTACATGTATACAAGATATCGAGATCAAGTTCCCTGATGAACCACTTCAATTGGATAAATACATGAGCCAAGGACAACAAGCAGGTGAAGAGCTTTTACCCGAAGAAGCAAAGGCATCTGGTAAGCTTACAATATCTTTTTCATTGTGATTACGGAAACTAACACGTTGATATTAGCTGAGCCATCTGTGGATGAAGCAGCTGTGGAACAATTGATGGCTATGGGATTCCCAAGAAATCGTTGTATGCGCGCATTGATCAATACTGGAAACAATGGTGCTGAAGTCGCTATGAATTGGCTTTTTGAACACATGGAAGATCCTGGTATGTCTTCAAGTGTACACTTTCTGCTTGGATTCAATCTCACATCTTTTTTAAGGTATCGATGATCCCATTGAAGTATCAGGTGATTCAGGTGCTGTATCAGAAGAACAAATCAGTTTGCTCTGTGGCATGGGCTTTTCAGCACAACAAGCAAAGAAAGCTTTAAAGGAAACGGTATGTTGTTCATTGTGATACTGTATGATCTTTGTACTCATTTGTTATCCAGAACAATGATCCAGAACGAGCAGTCGACTGGTTGTTTAGCCATCCTGAAGAAACAGGCGAAGAAGATGATGTTGCAACTACTACTACAGGCACTCCTGGTGACAGTAATCCTCCTTTCAACTACACTTTACGATCATTTGTATCACATAAAGGCACTTCAGTACATTGTGGACACTATGTTGCTCACGTGCTCAAGAATGGTGAATGGGTATTATTCAACGACAACAAAGTGGCTGTATCACCTAAACCACCAGTTGGAGAAGCCTACGTCTATTTCTTGCAACGTACGAGATAAAAGATCAACTTTAGCTAGCAGTGATTGTATTCAACCCAATATTGAACAAACAAATGCTTTATATGTAAAAGAAGACTTTTTTGATGCTATTTAAGATACTATACAAAATGTTGATGTTTTGGTGTGAAATGGGATTGATGCTTAATCGCGTAAAGTACCCAAGACGAGAGCCAAAAGGGCCATGCGGACATAAAGACCGTAACGCATTTGGCGGAAGTAAGCAGCACGTTGATCATAATCGACTTCAGGCTCAATTTCGTTCACACGTGGCAAAGGATGCATGACAATCATTTGAGACTTGGCCTTGCTGATCATGTCATTGTTAAGAATGAAAGAATCACGGACACTGAGATATTCTTCTTCGGAGCCAAAGCGTTCCTTTTGAACACGAGTCATGTAAAGCACATCAGTGTTGCCAATAACTTGATCAAGAGAAGTGTAAACGTTTTGTTTGATACCAGCTTGTTCAACTTCTTCCATAACTTCCTTGGGCATCATGAGCGATTCAGGTGCAACATAGTTGATAGTGACCTGGTAGTAAGCCAAGATCTTGACAAGAGAGTGCACAGTACGTCCATTCTTCAAATCACCCACCAAAGTGATGTTAAGACCATTGACAGTACCAAGTTCTTCACGAATAGTAAATACATCAAGGAAAGCTTGAGTTGGATGTTCACCAACACCATCACCAGCATTGATAATAGGGACCTTGCTATATTTGGCAGCAAGTTGAGCTGAACCAGGTTGAGGATGACGAAGGACAATCAAATCACCATAGCATCCAAGAGTGCGCACAGTGTCAGCAAGCGATTCACCCTTTTGAACAGAGGATGTAGTAGCACTGACAGAGACAACTTGACCACCAAGACGCATCATAGCAGCTTCAAATGAGGAAGAAGTACGAGTGGATGGTTCAAAGAACATGGTGCTCATAACACGTCCTTGCAACACATTGATGGATCCATAACGCTCAACAAGATTACGCATTTCATGAGCAACACCAAAGAGCAAGTGCAAGTCGTTACGATCAAATTGCTTGGAGCGCAAAATGTGTTTGCGATAGAATGGTGAACGGCTGAGAACACGTGCAAGAGAAGCTGAAATTTCGACATTGCGTGGATGATATTCAACAAGACTTTCATCATGGGCACCAGGCAAAGTCATGGATGATGGCTTCTTCTTACGTTGCAATTCTTGAACATCTTCTTGTACTGGTTGTTCTCCCTTAACAGCAGCCTTTACAGCTTGACCTTGAATAGAGACATCACGTCCTTGATCACCTTTAGCAAGACAAGTGCCATCCATATACAAGGTTTGATCCTCAACAGCTACACGATGTACTGAGCCACGAATAGTACGTCCTTGCAAAGGTGACCATTCGCTTGATTGGAATACATATTGACGATCCACTTCAATTTCAATGTTGGTGTCTGGTTGGGGCACAAGACCAAAGATACGACGTGGATTTTCATGCAAACGATCCACAATGTCCTTAAGCTTAAGACGACCTTGAGCAACAGCATCAAGCAACAATGGCAAAGCCTCTTGAATACCAGCTGTAGCAGACACAGTGTGACCCAATTCGGCAGCAAGTTTACGAGGAGTAGCACCCACTGAGAAGCAATCAATGACATCCAAATTGTTCCACAAAGCCTCTTGTTCTTTCTTGGTAGGCAAAAGCTTGGTATCATTGAATTGCTCAGAAGCAAAGAACAATGCATACACAGTAACATCGCAAGTCACTTGAAGTCCCTTGTTCTTACTCATTTCAATCAATGCCAAGTCGCTTCCACTCATCACATTAGTCACGTGAATCACACGATTGTGAAGAGATGCCAACAATAAAGTGGATGCAAGATCAGTGCCCTTGGCTTCAACAACCATCAAATGTGAACTTGGCCATGAAGAGAATACAGAATCGAAAACAGAGACTTGACCAGTACCAATCTTTTCAGCATTCAAATACACAGCAGCAACTTCAGATGCAGCAGATGCAAGTTGTTTGGCGTTGTTGGCTGTAGCAGTGACATTGAGCAAGTAATCAGTGTATGCAGCTTTACGAGCAGCATTGCTGGCATTTTCAAGAGAAGAATCATCTTGAACATCATCAGCAAAAGAGGACACAGTAGTAAAACCAGATGAAATGGATGCCTTTGACAAATCACCAAATTCGGCACTGTTGGCAAGATAAGCATGCATGTTGATAAGACCTGGTACAGTAGCTGTAGTATGGCTTGTCTTGTAATCAATACCAGACACCTGGAACTCTTGATGAGTACGTGCAAGAGCTTCAATAAAGATCTTGGCACATTTGACATTGGTCAACAAGGGAACAGAGTAATCAACAGCCATACGACGAGAGCGATAACCCTTAGACATGTATGATGCAGGACGACGGAAGCGGTTACGTGATGGCAAGTTGATGTACAAATCAATCAAGTTGTTGGACAAATGTTGTTGCAATGAATATTCAGCCTTAAGCTTGTCAGCAGCATCACCATCCAAAGATTCAAGGTGCTTGACAGGGATATTGTGCTCAGAGTAGAAGTCAGCAGTACCAGTAGTGGCAAAAATGTTGTAACCAAGCTGATGCAATTTCTCAACGCTAGGCAACAACTCCAACTTCTCCTTGTAGGAACCAATAGAGAGCAAGATGTTCTTCTTGGGCAATGCAAAACCAGTAGCCAACAATGCCTTAAGGTAAGCAGAGTACTTGTCCTTGCCAAAGCAAGCAACTTCACCAGTGGATGCCATTTCAACACCCAACACAGGATCAGCACCAGACAAACGACTGAATGAGAATTGTGGTACCTTGACACCAACATAATCCTTTGGAATGTCCACCTTGGGATAAGGTTCCACAGGCAAACCAAGCATGGCATTGGTAGACATTTCAACAAGATCCACACCCAATACCTTGGAAACAAAGGGGAAAGAACGAGCAGCACGAACATTACATTCAATGACCTTGATTTCATTATCCTTGGCAATGAATTGAATGTTGAAAGGACCAGTGACATTCAAAGCACTTGCAATCTTGGCTGTAGCATTTTCAATCTTGCGTACAGTTTCAGGATCCAAATCTTGTGGTGGCAAAACAAGAGTAGCATCACCAGAATGGACACCAGCATTTTCCACATGCTCTGAAATGACATGCATAATCATCTTGCCATCTAATGCAACAGCATCCATTTCAATCTCCTTGGCTTCTTCAATGTACTTGGAAATGACAACAGGGTGATCACGAGATACAGCAGCTGCTTCCTTGAGATAAGATGCAAGATCATCCTTGGAAAAGACAACATTCATAGCAGCACCTGACAAGACATAAGAAGGACGCACCAACACTGGATAGCCAACCTTGTCACAGAACTCTTGTGATTCTTCAAAGCTGGTAAGTTCCTTCCACTGTGGTTGATCCACACCAATACGATCACACATGCGTGAAAACTTGTAGCGATTCTCAGCATTGTCAATCATTTCAGGAGAAGTACCAAGCACCTTGACATTTTGGCGATACAATGGCAAGGCAATGTTGTTGGGAGTTTGACCACCCATGGACATGATAACACCACCAGAACGCTCAGCTTCATAAATATCAAGAACACGTTCAAGATTGATGTTTTCAAAGTACAAGCGATCAGCTTCATCATAATCAGTGGACACAGTTTCAGGATTGTAATTGACCATGACAGTCTTGATGCCCTTTTCACGCAATGTGCGAATAGCACGTACTGCACACCAATCAAATTCGACAGAGGAACCAATACGATAGACACCAGAACCAAGCACCATAATGCCATTGTCATCAAAAGTCACATCATGCTCAACAGCATTGTATGTCATGTACAAGTAGTTGGTGAAAGCAGGGAATTCAGCAGCCACTATTTGAAAGATATAAGTATCATTGATGTCTATACAACAGCATCCTTATGACTTACCAGTATCAATTTGCTTCACAAATGGTGTGATGCCATATTCTTGACGAAGACGACGCACAGCCAATTCATTGCTGTTGATCTTGTTGGCAATTTGACGATCCGAGAAACCAAGTTGCTTGGCGGTACGCAACATGTTGCCAGGGATGTTGGCCTTGGTGAAACCTTCCAAACGCTTATCAAGATTGGCAATACGCATCAACTTGTTCAAGAACCACTTGTCAATCTTGGTCAATTCCCAAATACGATCCACAGTATATCCTGAAGCCATAGCATTGGCAATTGCAAAGAGACGTTGATCTGAAGGATTCTTGAGCTCCTCATCAAGCTTGTCATTATCAATGATGTCGCTCTAGTCATAGATGTTGTATGTTAGTTCATGCTTTATAATAAAGTATGCATCATTACTTACAGGACTGAAACCAACAAAGTTGTAGTCAATGGCACGAATAGCATCTTGCATTGTCTCTTCAAAGCTTCTACCAATAGCCATCACTTCACCGACTGATTTCATGGAAGAGCTGAGAGAAGTGCTGACACGGTTGAACTTTTTCAAATCCCAACGTGGAATCTTGACGACGACATAATCCAAAGATGGCTCAAAGCATGCACAAGTGACCTTGGTAACACTGTTCTTGATTTCATTGAGAGGAATACCCAAACCAAGCTTAGCAGCAACAAAAGCAAGTGGATAACCAGTAGCCTTGGAAGCAAGAGCTGAAGAGCGTGACAAACGAGCATTGACTTCAATGATGCAGTATTCCTTGGAGAAAGGATTGAGAGCATATTGGATGTTACATTCACCAACAACACCCAAATGACGAATGACATTAACAGCAGTGGTGCGAAGCATGTTGTAGTCTTCATCTGAAAGTGTTTGAGAAGGAGCAACGACAATGGAGTCACCAGTGTGAATACCAAGAGGATCAAAGTTTTCCATGTTACAAACAGTGATACAGTTGTCACGACAATCACGCACGACTTCATATTCAATTTCCTTCCAGCCCTTCATTGACTTTTCAATAAGCACTTGTGGTGAAGTAGCGAATGCCTTGTTGCACAATTCAATGAGCTGTTGTTCGTTGTCAGCAAAACCAGATCCCAAACCACCAAGAGCATAAGCAGCACGACAAATGACAGGATAACCAATTTCCTTGGCAGCAGCCAAAGCTTCTTCATGATTGACAGCAGATGCAGACTGAGCACACTTTTCATTGATCTCATAAAGTGCTTGAGCAAACAAATCACGATCTTCAGTAGTGATGACAGTGTCAATAGGAGTACCAAGCACCTTGACACCAAGTGATTCAAATTCATCCTTGAGCTTGATACCAACATTGAGAGCTGTTTGACCACCAAATGTACAGTAAATACCATCAGGCTTCTCAAATTGAATCACCTTGCGTACAAAATCAGGAGTGACAGGCAAAAAGTAAACCTTGTCAGCCAAACCCTTGGATGTCTGAATTGTAGCAATATTGGGGTTGATCAAGATGGTGTAGATGCCTTCTTCCTTAAGAGCCTTGATAGCTTGTGAACCAGAGTAATCGAATTCACCAGCTTGACCAATAGACAAACCACCTGAACCAAGAACAAGCACCTTGCTGACATTCACACGAGGATTCTTCTTGATATTCTCAGCCTTGGTACCACCAGGGAATTCAAGTGGAACAAGAGCATTCTTTTCAACACAAGACTTGACCGTGTTGATAAACACATCAAACAAGAATTCAGTGTCACGTGGACCAGGTGTGGATTCAGGATGAAATTGCACCGAGAAAATGGGAAGCGACTTGTGAATGATACCTTCATTTGATCCATCATTGGCATTGACAAAGAGTTCTTGAAAATCATCAGGCAAGCTTGAAGCATCCACAGCATAACCATGATTCTGTGATGTAATGTAGCAACGACCAGAGATCAAGTTGGTGCAAGGAATGTTTTGTCCACGATTGCCATATTTCATCTTGATAGTCTTTGCACCAGCAGCCAATGCAAGCAATTGATGGCCTAAACAGATACCAAAGATTGGCTTCTTGCCAGATTGCAATACAGTACGCAAACGATGGAAAGTAGTTTCCACCATGGTTGGATCACCAGGACCATTGGACAAGAACAAGCCATCATATTGCTCAGTTGTGAAGTCATAATCCCATGGTACCACCAAAAGCTCCACACCACGACGTACAAAGCAGCGGATTTGATTATACTTCATGCCAACATCCACAGCGAGAATACGCAAAGTACGACCATCAGACAGCTTGATTGCCTTTGCAGGATCAGGCTTGTATAACTTGGGCTCCTTGATAGAGACATCAGCAACAAGGTTACGCTTGTTGGGATCCACCCACTCGACATCTTGATAATCTTGCATCCATCGTTCAGTACCAGCTACTGATTGCTGTTTATCTTGATTGTCAGAAGAAGAGAAGCCAAGAGCACTTGCAGCAGAATCAAGCAAAGAATCAGCAGTCTTTGGGAAAAGAATCTTGCCAAGGAGCACACCTTGCATACGAATCTTCTTTGTCAATGCTCGGGTATCAATACCATACAAGGCTGGAACATTGTTCTCCTTGAGCCATGCTGACAATGAGGAAGATGCCAAATAATGAGAGTAATCAGGAGCATAGTTGCCAACAATCAAACCAGCCACATGAATCTCACTGGATTCATAGTACTTTGGAATGTTTTCAAGCAATTCATCCATTTCAGTCCTTGAAGGGGCACCATAATTGCCAATCAATGGGAAAGTGAGCACAAGGATCTGTCCACGGTAAGATGGATCTGTCAATGATTCAGGATAGCCCACCATGCCTAAAATAGTGCAACGGTTTTAGCTCTTTATGCCTAATCAAGATGAGCCAATGATAATTACCGGTTTGAAAGACACATTCACCCGAAATGCTAGCTTTTTCAGAACCAAAAGAAAAGCCTTGAAAAGAAGTGCCATCTTGCAAAACAAGTGCTGCAGTAGTTGCATCTTTGCTATCTTCAAGAGCAGTAACAGGACGATGGGGAGCACTAGGTGACCGGGGTGAAATAGGCAAAAGCGGAGTAGCATTGGCAGCAGGAGCTGGGATCAATGAAGGATGAATGCCTGTAGCAGGAGCAGTACCAGCTGCAGTAACTGGTGGAACAGGAATATTGGAAGCCATCAAGAAGTGTATAAAGTGGTGGTGGTGGTGGTGGTGTTAAAAAAGGAAAAAGAAACAAGACACAACAATGTCGATAAAGAAAACAGAAAGGATAACAAATGCAAAGTGAAACTTTTTCTTTGGTTCGCCGACTAGCAACCGAAGACAGGTCGTGTGTTAGTCAACGCGTGTCACTATAAACCACCCCACTCCTCTTCTCATAAAGAAATGAACCTGACTGAAAGACCAATGCGTTGAAGTTGGAGCAATGGACGAGATTTATTGAATCGTCTTAGGGTGTTCCAGGGATCGTCAGCCGAAGAAGCTGAAAAGTTGTCTGGTTTGCACGCGCTTCCGCTTTAAATATGCGAATTTTTCTTTGTGACATATCACCAAGCCACTGGACATCATATTTGGCGCACAAATCAACATCGTCTTATCGATCCTATTAGGTCTTATGCCGATCCCAGTCTCTTTTTTTTACCACGGTATTCATCCATCAATCAGATTACATATTACATCCACTACTCCTTCCAATCCCCATGTCGATATGACGTTTTTGGATGAAAGATGTGTCACTTTTTGTCATGATACATACAGCTGCACAGCCCCATTTCTACCCAATGTTACATTAACCAACATTCTCTTCATCATTGATATCCATTTTGCTCTTTATTGCTCTATATCCATACACATGAATGATGATTCTACTTTGCTTGGTTTTAGAATAGAGAAGTTTCGACATGATGTACCAATCAGAAATCTTGATTGGATGCCAAATATGTCATCTGAGTGCTATCCAGAGATTTGGTATGACAGCTGCCATCTTAGTTGTGATACACATGGTTTAAAAAGAGCACTAGCAAAAGTGTATCTAGGAATTGGTACCGGTAAAGGGATGAATGTAGTTGTAAGATGTTGGTCCAATACAAAATGTCTGTGCGAGCATGATCATGCAACACGTGTATGGATGTGTACTGTCAATAAAACAGCAGCTCTGCGCATGAATAGACATTTTTCATACTCCATCATTTGACTAGATCCGCCTGAAAGTGTGGAAAGCAAAGACATAACTTGATTCTCTTGTTGAAAAGAAAGAATCGACAAAGCGTCATGCACTATTCTTAGTAGTATCGCACTAAAATGACAATGATTGTTTCACTCAGAGAGTCCTTTATTGTTACAATAGGCAACTAGTGATATCACGTGTACATCTAATCAATGCGTTGACAGGTGGCAAATGCATATGTAGGTTAAGTGAACCCTTACATGCAAATAAGGAAGCCAGATGTGGTGTAGTAAAAGGAGCGGGCTTGGCGAAGTGAACGGTGCCTGATTTTCCTCTTTCGGTCTTCACTCCATCAACCTCCTTGTTCGTCCTTTGCTCTTTCTCTCTCTCTCTTTTCTTTTGCGCACCACTTTTTACTCTACTGGGACAAGAAGGGGGCTTTGTCTCAATGTCAATATCAAGGAACCACCTGCAAGGCGGTAGCAGTAGTGGCGATGCGTTTAGGTTATCCTCCAACAACCCATATAGAGATCTCGAAGCCCAGCAGCAACATCCCAGCTTGCCCAACAATGCACCACCCATTGAACAACCAACTACTTCTCCTTCACGACCTACCAATGCATTCATGACATTTGCTGTACGTGAACGACCAAAACCTGACGTCTCTATTATTCGACGCAACACAATCGCCACCAATCCAGTACCGATCGAAGAGTTCGATGCTATATTTGACGAACAACAACAACCACTCTATCGAAGACCTTCTCGAGCAGAGTCGATCGCTTCACTTGCAGCTCATTCACAATATGACTCAAACGAAGAACAAGACTACTCTGATACAGCTCGATTAACAGCCAATATGGCAGGGGATGGTCCATCACCACCACCACCAACACAACCACGACGCAACCAATCACTTCGTAAAGTTGCTACTGTCTTACGACGAGTATCAAGACGTGTTGTCAACAATAATACCATGGCTACCATTGATGAACAACCAATGATCCAAGAATCAATACCCATGACATCTACATCCAAAGATCCATCTTCTACTTCTTCAACTCCTCCTGCTACTACACAAATCATGCCGCTTGTACAACGTCAACGCAAACACAAAGGAATCATCCTTTCAGGCAAAAGTTTGGGTATCTTTGGACCAGAGAATCCACTTCGTCGCATGTTTGCAAACATGTTGCAATGGAGGTAAGATTGGGGACAAGGCGGAATAATGCAAGAGGTTTGGATCACTAATTAAGGGGTCTGTTGTATTTGTGGCGCTTTTTTCTCTTTATATTACAAAGGTGGATGGAGACGCTCATGATGTTGGTCATTGCTGCCCATGGTATCGTATTACTTGTTGTTGGATGGGGAAACAATCCTGAACCAGAGCCACCATCACATTGGGGAGAGACATGGGATCAATTTGTATTACTCGGCATCTTTTGTTTCTATACGTAAGTAGATAGATCAAAAGTTTATATTGCATGTGTTACTTACCCTTTGACGAAAAAGCTTGTCAGTCCTGATACGTATCATTGCATTTGGCTTCTTATTCTCTCCAAAACCAATCGACATGCCCAATGAAGATGGATCATCCACACCAGTTATCCCGCCTTTGGCTTTTATGCGACACTCTTGGAATCGAATCGATCTATTGTCAGTCTTGTGCTACTGGATTGATCTGGGATTGACATGTGCTGGTCAAGTCATCATTGGTGATACAAGGCGAATCCTCATATTCAAGGCTCTCTCCGCTATGATCCTGTTACGACTATTGCTTATCACCAACAGCAATCGTGTTATTCTTCAAAGTCTCAAGAAAGCTGGTCCATTGCTTGTCAACGTATCCTCATTTGTGCTTTTCTTCTTTGTGATCTTTGCGTAAGTCCAATACAAATATGGTAAGCATCTACAAGAAATTCACCATATTGGGTAGTATTGTCGGTGTTCAAGCTTTCAAGGGATCATTTCTACGCCATTGTGTTTGGCATGGTATGCATTGATTATACAGGGAGACATGAATCATTGACTAACACATGTTTATATCAAGATCCTAATGATCCAAGCAATGTCCAAGAGCTTCAGCAGTATTGTGGTGGATATATGGAAGATGGCGTGGAAAAGCCATATCTCCTAAAGGATGGTACACCAGGTCCATGGTCAAAAGGTTTTATTTGTCAAGAAGGTCTAGTGTGTCAGGTAAGGATATGGTTACGATAAGGATTGGACTGATATATTGATGCAAAAAGATCATGTGTAGGAAACAGAGAATCCATTTGGTGGCACTATCAGCTTTGACAACATTTTCTCATCCATGTTGATCATTGTGATCATTGCAGGCAGTAAGTTATCCCTATTCTCATTCTAGTCAGCAGAACTTAACACATGTATCTTCCTTAGATCAAACGTGGACCGATCGAATGTATGATATGATGGATGCTGAATATTTCATCGTCTCGCTTTACTTTACAATCATTGTCATCATCATGAACTACTGGTTGATCAATCTCTTTGTCGCTGTCATCAATGAAATGTTCGCCAAAGTACGTGAAGACTCACAACACTCAGCATTCACAGCTTCTCGAGGAAAACCAGTGTTGGCAGATGCAGCTGAAGGATGGTCTATTGGTCAAGGTGGCACTGGCAAAAGCAGAAGCAAATCCACAATCCTTGCCAACATTGTCAGATACACAAAACCGTTTTGGGTATTCTTGGTGGCGATTGATTTGATTGTGATGGGATTGAAGAACAATGACATGACTGATGAGCAGCTGGAAGTGATTGGTAACTACTCATATGCTACTTTTTTCATTGTGCATATCTCTCATTATCGTGGATATATATAGATACAGCCGAACTGGTATTCTCCCTTGCATTCTTGATCGAGATTATCCTTCGCTTTTTTGCTGAATTCCCACATTGGCGAAAGTTCTTCCACTCCAAGACCAACAGAACAGATTTGCTTATTGCTGTCGTCACATGCATCATTCGTATACCACCAATTCATGATAATCGTCCAGTATATGCATGGCTTACGGGATTCCAGGTGCTGCGTATCTATCGTGTAGTGTTGAGCATTCCTCGTATCAGAACACTTAGTGTAAGTGATCCATGAGTAGGCTTTGAGAAATGATGGCTAATTACTTGTTCTATTATTTAGGTACGTGTTCTTGGCAGTGCTTGGGGTTTGATCAACTTGGTCTTTTTCATTGTTCTTGCAACCATTCTCTGTGCAATCATGGTAAGGTGCTTATGATGACTTTTACATCATGTTTGCTTACAATGTTATAGGCTTTTCAATTGTTCGAAGGAATGATGAATGACTCTGATGAGGAAATGCGATTCTTCTCAATCTACAACTCGTTTGTAGCGCTGAATCAGGTACAGTGACACTATTAGTTAGATTATACTTATGCTAATGCTCAATATAGCTCTTCTCAGGAGAAGATTGGACTACAGTCTTATACAATGCAATGGAATCAAGTGTGCCATCCAGAACAGCAGCTATCACAGCTCTTTTTCTTGTTCTCTGGTTTTTGTGCTCCAACTGTAAGTAATAGCTTCATCCATCACTTGATATATCATACTGACATTTCAAATGTCTATAGTCATTCTCGTCAACATGTTTATTGCTGTTCTTATGGAAAACTTTGAAACGGCTGAAGAAGAGAAGCGGATGCGACAAATTGATCAGTATGCACGACAACAAGAGCACGTTGAAAAGCATGATCCTGTCATCAGTCGCTGGAATATCTATCGTTACTTTCGTGCAAAGCCTAAAGGCGTCAATGTCGACAACATGCCTACCAATCTGGTACTTCCAGCAAAGAAGACTGTTATCAGAGACTTTATGAATGCAGATGTGATCAAAGTAAGTGGAACTTTTACAATCAATGTATCCCTGTATACTAACTCTTTTGAATAGTCGCATGCTGATATGGAGAAGCAACCTGGTGTTCTGCAAGGCACACGATCCCGTGATATCAAGCGATTTTCTGGTGTTCGTGGTTTTCTTGACAATCTATTACATCGTGGTGGACGTAGCGACATATCAGCATCCCAAAATGGCACCAGAAAGAGTTTTATGCTGGATGATCGTAATCCACTAGACCAATTCCACACTTTTTATGATACGCGCAAATCAGCAGACATGGATCCTGCCTCTATTCGCCAGATATTGGAAGCACCACGTGATGGAACAGCTGCAGGACTTGCTGAAGCAGTAATGTTGGATGTGGAGGAACGTAGAGCACAACGACAGGAATTCATTGCAGCCCATCCAACTTATGACAAGTCATTGTATATTTTCAATCCAAGTAATCCTATACGGCGATGGTGTCAAATGATGGTGCCTCCAAGTCGTGGTGAGCGATATTTTGGTGCACAGCCATCACTAGTCGCTAGTTGGATCTTTTTCGGCATCATCAGTTGTTCAGTAGTGACTACAGTGGTGTTGACCATCTACAATTCACCAGTGTACCAATTCCAGAATCGTGATAATCCTGCACACTTGATGGTGTTCTCACATATTGACTGGGCTTTCACATTCATCTTTACGGCTGAATTCATTATCAAAGTCATTGCTGATGGATTTCTTTTGGCACCCAATGCGTATCTGCTGAATGGATGGAATGTATTGGATCTATTCGTCCTCATCTCTTTATATCTCTCCAACTTTGGCAACTTTGCATCATCCACTGGTGTTGAACGTGCATTTCGAGCATTCAAGGCATTAAGAGCTCTACGTCTTATCAACTTGTTACGACCTGCAAGAGAAATGTTCACTGTGATTCTCGTCAAAGGCCTACCACATATCGTCGATGCAGGCATTCTTTGTATCTTTTTGATCATCCCTTTTGCACTCTATGGTCAGAATCTGTTTCAAGGCTTATTTTATTTCTGCAACGATGATGGTGATGACATTACGACAAAATCATTATGTGTCTATGAAGGAATGCTGGGTACCCAAGAACCAATGCCTGAAGATACCGAGATATATGCACCACGTATTTGGGACAATCCATATGTGTACAGCTTTGACTCGTTTTGGAAAGGATTGTTGGTTCTAGTTGAAATCGCGAGTGGTGAAGGTTGGATCGATGTGCTTGAAGTCAGTATGAGCATCGTTGGCAAGGATATGGCACCCCAACGGGATGCAAGCCAGCTAAGTGGCATCTTTTTCATGGTTTACAACATTGCTGGTTCCATCATGGTCATTTCACTCTTCCTTGGTGTGGTATTGGAAAACTTTTCAAGACGCAATGGCACAGCATATATGACAGCTGATCAGCGACGATGGCTTGATTTGAAAAAGCTATTGAGTCAAATGCGACCTGCAAGGCGACCCAGAAAGATCCCAACAAGTTGGCTAAGGAAATGGTGCTTCAATGTGGTAGTGGATAAACGCAGCAAGTTTTACAAGTTTATGACAGGTGTCATTGTGCTCAATATCCTGTTTTTATGCACCGAGTTTGATCAAGATGATGACATTCCTGGATACAATACTGCTCGTGGTAAGGTTCAAGACCATATACAATGAAGAATTCATGCTAACTTGGTATAAAACAGGTTATGTCTTTTTGCTCTTTGTGGCAATATACTGGATCGAGATCAACATCAAGTTTTTGGGTCTTGGATGGAACTCTTTTCGTCGCAATCTCTGGAATCTATATGATTTGATTGTCGTCAGTGGAAGCACTGTTACCATCATCACCAGCTTTGGCGACCAAGAGCAGCAAGTGACTGTTGAAGCACAAAAGCTATTCATGACAGCTCTTTGTTTCAAACTTGTGCAGCGAAGCGATAGTCTAAATCAGTTGTTTACCATCATTGCGTAAGTGGATTGTCCAAACATGTGTCAATCAGTCGGGAAACTAATCTTTGCATGAATTCTAGTGCGTCGGCATATCAAATTGTCAATGTGTTTGCAGTATGGTTCATTGTCCTCACTACTTACTGTATCATGTTTATGGAGATATTTGCATTGACCAAATATGGCACACAAGCAACTACCGAGCATGTCAATTTTCGCTCTTACGCCAATACCATGATTTCCTTGGTGCGCTTTTCTACAGGGTAAGATTGAGGATCTGCTTAACACTGATGATAATGCTGATGTGCATTTGTATCTAGAGAGGCGTGGAATACAGTCATGCATGATTTTACGGTGGAGTCACCCGAATGTGTCGTTGCTGACAACTATCTCGATTCTGATTGTGGATCCAAAAGCTGGGCTTATTTTCTCTTTCTCAGCTTCAACATCATCTCCATGTACATTTTCACTGCCATCTTTGTTGCCGTGGTAGCCGACAACTTTTCCTATGTCTATCAAATCGCTTCCAACTTTTCGCTGGTGAATCGTGATGAAATCAGAAAATATCCTTTTTTATATCACACATCCATATATGGAAGATGTTTCATCCTGTACTATCAATCCTTAACTGAAACTCACGTATAAGAAGGCATGGGCAGATGTAGATATCAAGCGAGTCGGATACATTGAACCCAAGGATTACATTGGCTTTTGGCGAGTAAGTTGGATTGTGAAACGCTTGACTAGAACAAGAAAAGCTCATTTATAATGCTAGAAACTAAGCGGTGCCTTTCGGATACGCATTTATGATCATGATTTCTCATACAAGGCGCTTCACGAGGAATGTGCATTGGATGAAAGATTGTTGGATTCATCAGAGAACCAGTACCAAGTACGTGTGGATTTGCACAAACTACGAGCAAGATTGAATGGCTTGGATAAGGCTGAAGTGCATCAACGAAAACATGATCTCGATTGCTTATACTGGGTAAGTTGGGTTTAATCACATGATAAGGTTGGATAGGATATTGATACATGATTGTAGGAGGCAGCATTATCCGAAGGTCCCAAGGGCGTGTCATTCAATGAAATGCTGTTGATGATTGCACGTCGCAAGTTAGTGATTCCAGAAAACGCCTTTTTGTAAGTTTGATTTGTGTACAACATCCTTATGCTAACAGCTACATTGTTAGACTGGAAGAACTGCTGAGTAATCAGAAACGACAAGAAGCTGTTGATGCATTGATCAAGATTGATCGAGTCAAGGGGATGATCGAGACTATTGCGCTGCGTAAAAAGTTCCTCAAGCATCTTGAAAGCAAAAAGAAATCACGAGTTGGTAAGCATCTTTCTTCATTAAGATGACGTTTTCTTCAGACGAATGCTAAAATGTGTCACTTCCTTTTCCTTTTTCGCAGCTCCACCAGCTATTCTCGTTAATCAACATCGTATATCACGGCCACTTAACATGATGGATTTATATTCAGCTCCTCCTACACCAGCTACACCAACAGCCGATTTCACCAGTCGCATGTATGACGATAATGCTTCAATGGGTTCCGGTGGTGATTTGTAAGTGTGATGATTTGGCAAGCCAGAACATATACTGATGTTGATCTTTTTCAATAGGAGAAGTCCTACATTTGACAGAAACTTGCAGGCTGGACCTTACCATCCTCGTGATTCTGAGCCAACAGGACAAGGAAGCGAATCCAATGAGCGTGTTGTCTGGCACGGTAAGTGAAAGAGTGGAGAATAGGACGCACATGCATCGATACTGATTGCCATATGTGAAATAGACATGCTGCAAAACGAGCTTAAACAATAGAGCAACCCATACGATACCCAAAACACTTGTATTATGTCTTTCTCCTTTGTAAATTAGTAACGTTGTCACCCCTGTGTATGTGATGCATTGAATGACACAATACACTGGACTTTATCACTTGATCGTGTAATGAATCAGAAACCAAGTTTCTTGTTGTTGGATGTGAACAAGTATCTAATAGTAGTCACTGGAAGGAGTAATGGTGCTAGTTGACTAGCCAACACAACCATGTATATTGCCAATGTTGATGTATTGTTGTAGAAATTGATTGAACAAATGTAGCTATAAGCTAGTGCATCATCTTTTATACTACTACACAGAGCTACTTTAGGTGTTGATGACAGTGCCACCGTTAGGATGAACAACTTGACCAGTCATGAAAGAAGACATATCCGAGCAAATAAAGACAAAGCAGGCTGCAATTTCGGCTGGTTGAGCAGGACGCTTGAAGGGAGGGAAAGAGCCAAAGTTATGAATCTCTTCCTCGGTAAAAGTGTTGGGGATAAGTGGTGTCCAAACAGGACCAGGAGCAACAGCATTGACACGAATACGACGTGGAGCCAACTGTTGTGACAAAGCACGTGTAAAGGACACAATGGCACCCTTGGTGGAAGAATAATCCACAAGATTATCCATACCACGATAAGCAGCAACAGAAGCAGTGTTAGCAATCACACCACCTTCCTTCATGTGCTTAAGTGCAAGCTTGGTAAGGAACATGGGACCAAACACTATATTGCTCTTAGCCAACATGTTTACAAGATCCACTTTTCTGACTACAACATACCATTTGTGCGGAAAGTACGCTCTATAATAGAGGTATCGATCGTTTCAAAGTTGAGATTCTTGGTTTGTTCAGCAGCATTGTTGACAATATGGGTGATTTGGCCAAACTTCTCCAAGTGCGAATCGATAATTTCTTGACAATTCTTCTCATAACCAATGTCACGAGCAATCAGATTGATCTTACATTTCGATTGAGCTTCGATCGTTTCCTTGGTATATTTGGCATCGGCATCTTCACGCTCATCACGATACACAATAGTGATACCAAGAGCACCTTCCAATGCAAACAATGTAGCAATGGCACGACCAATACCACTATCGGCACCAGTAATAATGACATATTTGCCATCAAGCTTGCCTGATCCCACATAAGGGCGGAAGCATGGTTTGCCATCATTATCAAAGCCTGGCAAATGTTGTGACACCGGTGGGGGCTTAAGCAAGGATGCAATACCAGTCTTGGAGTAACGAGCACGTTTACGCATTTCATTGAACTCATAAACGTCTGAAGGAAGATCTTCATCAAATCCGAGAGCGTGCTTGGTCATATTGTTTTAGGTTGATAAGAGAAAAAGTGAATGATAATTCCAGATGAAAACCAGTGAATCTTGCCCTTTATATAGACTTGAGCAAGTCATTGTTGCCATGTGCCTGAATTATACAAGATTTGTGTTTCGGCTCGGCTTCAAAGACATCCCCCGATATCTCTAACTCTTTCATTTCAAACTTTGCTTATTTCAAAGGCTTATAATAAAGAATCTTACTACACAGAGCTTGATCACTTTTATGATAGCTTCTGCTGCTCTGTACTGCACATTGTATGTTTTGCTGAACCATTTATGGCTATCAAAGTTGACAGCTTGATTGTCTATCAAATTGATGGCTCAAGGTGTCTAGCGTAGTATCAGGGGATGACTGTATTATCTTACTTTAACTTCACTAGTCCCATCCCACTCCCTAGTGTGATTTTCAACTAGCATACAACCATTGCTCCATGTATTCAACTCCCGGATCTCGTTAACGGCATTTAAGACAAAGGAGGCAAGTAGTAGTATTCATCGTTGAATAAAGAAGATCTAAGTGGAGAGCGTATACCCGCAAAGTTGGATTGCAAATACAACCTGTCATAATCTGGGTAACAAGAGATGTGCACGTATACAACAAGAGTGACCTGTTTAATGTGAACAACAACAAGCAAACAAGTTACATTTAAGGAAAGACAAAGGGAGAACTACACTATTATGGCTTTGGGATACGTAATGTCTTGCTGACCATCAGGGTACCACTAAGAGCATACATGAGAACCAAAGGATGTAAATCCCAAGTAGGAGCAATTTGAATCAATTGACCAGGTAATGCATCAAGAAAACGACCTTGCGAGACAAAGTAGGCGAGAATAGCAACTAATGTAAGAGACGTGGGAATAGGAGTGCCTTCAAAGTGAGATATCTTGCCAGATGTATCCTTGGGTTGTGATGCTACAGTAGCGTTGAATCGTGCTAATCGTGCAATTCCACAACATACAAAGTATGTCAAGACGACTGTATCCAAAGTAGTACGCATGCCGACTAGTAGTAGTAGTAGCAGGGATTTGATTAGCATATAGAGCGTGTGTGGAAATGGGATATGATCTTCTTACCTGCAAATGCAAGTGCTGCCGGAGCCACACCGAAAGAGATCTATTATGTGTATCATCATCAGGTCAATGTCATCCCGTCATTCCGTTCCCATCATCCCATCACACGATATATCTTACCAAGTCTGCCAAACTATCCAACTCTTGTCCAAGGATGGATGAATTCTTACGCCAACGAGCCACTCGACCATCAAAGAAATCAAAAAACAATCCAAATGGCATGAATCCCAATGCAGAATACAAGTCGTGAATATCACTCGTCAAAAGGTATCTCATTGACGCGAACACCGACATGACTCCACACACGCCATTCATAAGTGTTATAACATCGGCAATGTAAAAGTTGCGCACCAAAGAAAAGTGTCCTTGTTGCTGATCGTTGTATTTCTTGGGTTGTGTGTCCATTGTAGGAGGATCGGCTTTGGTAGTCATATTACAAGAGTTGGAGAAAGAAGAAGAAGAAAGTGCTGGGCAAACGCCGTGAAAATGCTACCACTACATTCCGCTTTGACACACCAGGTTCTCTTGGCGTGACAAGCAAGTCGTATCCTTTCACATGCTCCTTTTTAGTTGATCAACTGCCAAGACTGATGATCTCGTCTGATCAATACCATCCATATGTGTGTCGTCAATGCGAGTCATGATGTTATTTTTATGTCAGCTTTTTCATGCAGCAGATCCCAATCCCATGTCCAGGGATCTGTGATACCTAGCACTAGTCGTAGTAACCTTATGAAATAAAACCTTTTGTAGTATATCGATCAATTAGATATCCATATGCTTATGATATTATCATTGGGAGAAGAGGAAGTCTTGGTCCTTGTTGTATTGTATCATCACGTGCAAATGTTTATGGTCAAACAACTAGGTTTATTTGGTCATAGTAATGGTTACTAGATAAGTGATAGGCATCCACAGTTGATCACAGGGATATACCACTCTGAAGCTTGGTTTCGCGTATGCCCAAAGACAAGTACATCTTTCTTCCTCCTAAGCATCGAAACAATAAGAGTTTCAACTATATAGCTGGTGTCATTTCTTGAAAGGGAATTACCATGCTCGCTGTCATAGGAACTTTGCTATTGCTCGTCATGTTCATCCGTCATTAATGATATAGTGGTGCTACTACAGTCATCATAGTGTGTTGCCTAGTAGATTAATGTGCTTCAATCTGCAATAGACCCCTTCCAAAGAATACGACTCAATGTCTGATTACAAGAGATAGAAACAAGTTTATTGCCTTGCTATGGAAACTATATTGTGTAACAACATGCCATCATAACCAGGATACAGCCAAAGAGCACGTTGGGCGGTCTCGACAAAGAAGATCCTAGTGTAACATAAGCAGCTTTTTTTAGGTCAACCCAGCTAGATTAATTGACCAAACATGGAGAAATAGAGCAGACCCAACTTTTTTCTTTGTCTTTGTCCCTTACTCAATGCTCGTCAAATCGCTTTTTACTATCGTTGCTGCAGCACTTGCATCTACCAGCTTGGCTTGTGAACCAGAATGTCGTCGTGGTCTTGCTGCCGACTTTGCAAAGCACTATGGACCTGTTGTACAATTAGCAGTTGACCAACTACAAGACTCCTTTGCATCCGATGTGACCAATGCCACTTTACCAAGCTCAATCTACACTATGCTTCCCGAGAATGTACTTCAGAGCAAATTGACAGAACAGTTATCCAGTACGCTTGGCGTTTTTGTGGAAGAAGCAACTGGCAAGGATTTGACAAGTGGTATCTTTTCAGTCATGTTTGCTGAGGAGAAGCCTTTCAAGGGAGACTGCAATCATCCTGCACGCCTTACTCGTAAGATGCCTCCTCCAGGTGAAAGTTGGACACGTGAAGAATGTAAGATCTCTATCTCGTTATGGATGATGGCTCTTATTAACATATGCTTTTAGGTCAAAAGATGGATTATATCTGTGGCAACCCACCTTCCATTTGTCACTTTTTACCTGATGTAAGTTTGCATATAATAGTAATGGATCATGTTCTCTGACATGAATCATTTACAGATCAAACAACGTATTCTTGGTCGTATCCGCTCTCAACTTGCAAACTATGCTACCTTTGATGATGGATCATTGGTCAAGAATGTTGTCCAAAGCATCAAGCAAACCACTTCTGATGTTATGCGCGAGTATGGTGCTGGTTCCAGTATGGATGATCCTGAAGTGAAGTCATACGTTGATACCATCATCAGCAATGCTATTCGCTCTCTTGATACCTGGTCTACTGAGGATCTTAAGTCACTTTGCACTCGTCCTGAAGATGATCAAGTTTGCAACGGCTGGGATGATTCCATCATTACCGAGATCTTAAAGTGGCCTTAAATCACACACATCAAGACTCGCTTTGATATCGTTCTGCTCCTTTTTCAACATACAATCACGCAATCCCCACACTTACCATCCTACAATGGCCTTTAGTTTATTGTTTTTCTCATTCCTCCTTGTAAAGCCGGTCTTAATTAGATGACTAGAATACAGCATTACCTAAATTACAACCTGCTTCTCATTCTGCCTGATGTTGAACATGTTATGTTTGGACAAGATATTGTACCTAAGGAGGAAGAGATACCAAAAAGGGTCATCTATGGAGAATAGTTGCATGAAAAAAGATAGGGTGGATGGGTAGTATACCATCCACTGATTGCGTCAAGTAATGTACATTTGCCACGCTGTCAGGATCTTTTGAAAAATAGCTCCATTTTCCCATCAAGTGGCAATAAGCCTTGAAAACACCCATGGTATATGTGAAAAAGTAGCCTGGGAAAAGGGGTGGGAAGTTTGCACCAAAGAAATGGCTACAGTATGGAGCATACAAAGAATGCATGGATATGCGGGGGGATTTTGTCATCCAAAGATGCTTCAATTCAATGTGCTGTTATGCCAATGACCGTAAAAGGCTTTCTTTGACAAAGATGTCAAGTTAGTGTGTATCACATTGTATTCAGGAACATCCTATTGTGCTCTTTATTTCTTTTTCGAATGACTGGACATCACAAATGTTTTAGGAATCAGTCAGCATTACAAACGTCGTGTGATAGATTGGATCGGCTCGTCCGGTACTTCCCCGCCATTTCGCATGACAATCAATTTTCTTTTACACTAGCTTCCTTAAGAGCAACGATATGAATCAAAGAATGAATACACAAATACTGCAGGTGTACTATATTGCAAATGATCGTGGAAAAAAAAGTAGCATACACAAATGGGACTAGGGGGGTGGGTAAATATATGGGGGATGAGTACAAGAGAAAGAAAAAAGTGGGGGGAATAAGACTATTTACAAACAAGCGTGAGCAAAAGTGCCGGTGTCCCGTCCAATCAAAAGAAGGCCAATGTTGTGAATCATTTTGAAACTGACCAATTAGTGATCATCACAGAGCATCGTCGAGCATCCGAGTGTAAAGTCAGTGCTTTTCCAGAATGGTAAACGACATGCGTATCTTGTCGTACTAGCAATAATGGCAATTCCAAATGCTGTATACCATCTTCAGAACGTGTCATGATGGCTAAATGTTGTTGACGTGGTACTTGATCTTTGTAATGGTATTGAAGCAAATCTTGAGTGGTAGGCAGATCAATCGTAATATGAGTACTTTGACGTGTGGATCCTGGTTGCTCGGCTTGTGAATTCACCAATTTGGCTGGTAATGGACCATGTGGACCTAGCCAACAATCAAGAAGAGATGCTTGATGATGAACAAGATGTTGACCAAACAAATCAAGGGTATGTGAAGTAGGATTGTATTGTGCTGAAGAGACAACTGGGAAAGGTGAAATGCTGCTGAGCGATGTTGAAAGCGGGTCATAGAAGCTGTATTCAAACTTGTGGATGCCGACAATGGTCCAAAACAAAGAATCATCCACTTCTTCGTATGCAAGTTCCACTTTGTTATCAGGTTGTACTATTCGACTAGGCAAAAACTCGATCCATGATAATGGTGATGATGCTGATGATGATGTTGATACTGTTTCAGATTCCTGGGCGCTGTTGGCACAAAGGTATAAAGGCTGTTGTTGTCCTACTGAAGACGCTAGTTGTAGAGCCACTTTTTGCATTTGGCTGACAGGACCAAAAGCTTGGGTAATGCGACCCTTGTCGACTTTGCGTAGAATAACTGGTGGTGATTGAATACCAGTGCTGGTGTCTCTTAATACAATTTCTGCTCCATAAGTCACTGGCATAGGACAAGGTGCATAAGGGGGTCTAACAAGTACAATATCAAAAGCTGACCATGTTGCATTCTTTGCACATAAACGTTTGCCATCGGATGTAAGATATTTGGTGCGTACTGTTTGTGAATTGATCCGATTAAACAGCGACACTGGTGCGTTGGCTAAAATGCATGTTGAAACATTGCGTGCTTTGGCTGTTTTCTTGGATGGCTTGGAAATGATAGAGACAGGATTCGAGACAAATGTTGCATAAGGTTGGGGTTGATGATGATGAGAGCTCGAAAGTGATACTCGAAGGCTGAATTGTTTGGCTTTGGCTGTTCCAGTGACATGCAGATACTTGAAACTACCACTTAAATGCTCATCCAATAGTGTTCTTTGCTCCAGTGGTCGTTCACCATTCTCAGATATGATAGCCATGGAAATATGTGATTCAGGAAGACGTGGATGTGCTACACTAACAACAGGTGGTGGACACAGGAACCGCTTCTCGGATCCATAAGACTTTTGTGCAACAGCTGCATGTAAACACGTAAGGGTAGTCATCGGCTGGCCATAAGGTACTGGTGGTGGTCCCCGTTGTCCTGGTTGCACGTTAGCTGTTTTCCGCATCTTTGGTGCTCTTTCAACATCATTTGCTGTCATGTCGTTTTCATTATTGATGCTGTTTTTGTCATTGTTGTTACTGTCGTCATTGTTGTTGATAGGCCATCGTCGTTTTGATGATGTTGTAGTGCTGGTATTGGTCTTTGCATTATTGTCGTGATCACCATTAGTAACAAGCAGTGACTGGATGGACATTGTGTCTTTAATCAGTTGTAGCTTTTTACTGGAACCATATATTTGTTCAGATAGGATGGGTGAAGTTTGATTCATTGTGTGAAGAGAACAAAGGGAAAGAAAGTGTAAAAGAAAAAGGCAACACAAGCGAATTGGGGGAAGATGGGTTTTATATGCAGAATTGGTCATAATCATCTAATCACGTGCGTAGTTGTGGATCTCGTTTCCCAGCGTTTGACAGTTGGATAATCTCATTGGTTGTCTGTGATGATGTGGTTGATGCGCATTTCCCGTTGGTCGATAAGCTGTATTGACTGGATGTTGTCTCCAAGCTATGCTCATAAGCAGTGTACTTTTTGATTTCATGAGCCAGATAATCCTTCTTGATGAGCCAATTGTTGTGAATAAGATCATCTTCAGGTAACTATATCATATGCGGAGAATAGAGTGATAGGGGTCAGCAGGGTGAGTCATTATACAACACCATCATCATCAGTGTTTGTTTCAGAATAGAAAGAAAGAGATCAACTTACTGATGAATGTATGCCAAGGTGTTGATCATATACTGAACATAGCCAAGCAAGATGATCCTTAATAGCTGAATGTTGACCAGAAGTATCGAATAAGCTGGCACCTGCTGGTGGTGGTGGTGGGCTGAAGGCATGCAAATCACACGAGATTTCCGAGTTTGGAGGTATTTTGCTCTCACGAGCAGCCCAGTGATTGCAATGATGAATCCAATCCAAAGCATTTTCTTCAGTCCCACAATCAAAAAGATAGGATGGATGATGCTGATTGGCGAGCGTGAGTGAGAATACCGGTCCATCAATCAATGATGCAAGTGCATGGCCCAAGTAAAAACGACTGTGAAGATAAGGATTGGATGACAGATTTCCTTTCTCGTGAAGATAATCTCCAGTTCCCGAAAGATGGTGATTGTTGAGCACGCGCCCTGCTTGTTGTGGAAGCACAGAGTGGATATAAATGACCAGTGACCCGCGGTCAAGTATCACCCAGCATGGTTTCCATCCTCCATCATCATCAGTGTCATTCGTCTTCTTCTTGCATGCAAGTGGTCCTTGTTTTGTTGGTCCATTTTTCTCACGGTGCATATCCTTCCTTCTTATACTTGTCCAGCTCGTTGATAATCTCTTTTGTAAACCAGATCCCTATTTACCCAAGTCAGCAGAGAAAAACAGGTCATCAACTCCCCCATTTTCCCATCATTACCTTGAAATCGTATGGTCCTAATGAGCGCACTAATATAACTGGTTGCATGAATATACTTCTCCCATTTCCATTTACCGCGCCACCATCCCCCCTTTTTTTCTTATCCTTACACTCCAATGTATCTTTTCCATCCATGCACTTGCCTCTTCTGGCAGATAACGTATTGCTTAAAGCACTTGAGTCATCTGGTCCTGCAAAGATAATTGGGCTGTGTTTCACTGACAAGTATAGTTCCTGTAAAAAGCCATTTAGTTTGACTGGTATTTCTCCCGATTCATGCATCCAATACCTCCAATCGACTCTTCATACGTGCTTGCCAAGATTCGTAACTTCCACAAGCCAAAATGGATATCTGAGCACCTGACTCGATTGGTTTCACTTGTGCCATTGTTTCTCGACAATAGGTGCTAAGTGGTGCTACCATGTCTGGTATAGAGAGTTGCGCCAATGAACATGTAACGATGTAAACAATGTCTACACAGTGTAGTACAACAATGAGTATTGCTATGTCAGGAAGTATTGTCTGTGCTCTTTACCTGCAATGCCATATAGTTCATGAAGATTGCATGTCCAATATCGATTGCTGAATGCATACATGATTCGATCTAATTCGCTGGGTCTGGCATCAAGATGGAGCTTGCTGCACAATTGCCTGTAGTGGAATAAATTAGGAGTTGGATAACAATCAATCTAATGTGAATGCTTACCTGAAAGCAGTATCCAGTCGTTGATCAGTAAAGTCAAACTTTTCAAAGTAGCAGCGCAGTACCATTCGATGAAAAGGATTACTAAAAAGAAGCATATCAATATAAACAGTGATTTTGGATGGTGTCGCATGACAATGAACACTTACGCTTTGGCCAGGAACCCCACAACACCCATGGGAGGATGAAATTCATGACGCCAAAGTGCATCAGCTGTTTGTTTTGCTTCATGTTCCTTGCTCTTGAAGAAAGTCTTGAAAGCTTGCAAACTGGTGTTGGAGAATGAAGGTGGTCCTCGTTTCTTGCATTGGCGCCATTCCCTTAGTGCATTGGTCACAGGAACGTTATCCACGCCATTTACAGATTGCTTGACTTGGTCGTCCTCGCTTGAACTGACACTCCATTCGTCTGCAGTTTCAAAGTCATCGCTGTCGTAATGGGCTGCTTCCTCGGGATGAGCTTTCATATGTTTGGTCTGGGAGTCAAGCGCATTGTTGCACAAAGAAAAAGAAACCCTTTTAATTTCTCTGTTGCAACCTTCCGATTTGGTGTCCAACAGCTCATGCCTACTGTATGCAATACGCTTCACTTTTGGCAATCACAACACTTTTTCATACCAGAACAGCTGGACTATGTTGATGAAGACAAGCTTATGATGCTTTGATGATACACTCCAAAGACTGATGGATACTTTCATATACAACAACATTGACTATTCTGGATGACATCCTTTACTTTTGTACTATATCCACTCTTGCTATAATCCTCCTCTTTTGTATCATGATCCTCTTTTCTATAGCTATCATCCATCTGCCATACTTGTAAATTGCTTTATCGTTGCTATCATTTCATTACTATAAAGAAGATGTATCTCTGTTCGGACACAACCACGTGCACCAAGGCACTTTTTGGTCATTGGGAGAAAGAAAGACTAACACTATACATAGAGAGATGAATAGATGAGATGACAACTTGATGTAATGGCATCATGTACACAAGCTAATACGTGATACATTCATCAACATACTTTTTCTCATCCTTATTGTCAACAATGACTCCCACTGACAATGACCTTTATTTACCTATAATAGCGTCACATAGCACCTATGTCATGGTCATTGATCATTTCACTATAAAGGAGGAAGATAGGCATTGTCCATAGTAGCCAAACTTGGCATTGCACAATATCGGAGCGTCTTAATGCATGAACTGCTGAGATACACTTTGTTTACTGATAAGGTTGCATCGGATCACCATTGCATCACAACCCAAAGTCTCTTGGTTTATCTTGCAAGATCAAAGTATACAGCTACTAGTTGAGACGTCCCATCATTATTGTATGACATATGCGTAACTTTGTCAAATACCATGTTATCTCTCTCTATTTGATGTTTGTACATCTTGATTCATGATAGTGATCTTGGTCTAGTACAGCAATCATCATCCATCACATCCTTTTCTTCATAACAGCTGCTCCTGATAGTTATAATGCAAATGTTGATCCAGCTACATGATACTTCAGATGTATCTTCTATTAGTATGTCACAATGAAAGTCATCATATGAAGTAGACCGATGTTGTGAATCCCAATGGGGGAAGTTTGAAATGAAGTCAAGCAATTCACTGTGAAAGACATCAATTAAACTATGATGTGCTATACTGCACATTGATTCATGTCTGTGCTCCCTTTTGAAATGAGATCAATCTATCTCTATAGTGATGCTTCCGAGCCATTAACGACAAGTGCAAAAGTAGTTTGTCACTAGCATGTCCTTTTTGTAATATGAATGTGTGATGTATGAGTAAAGGTAACAAAGAAAACGACTAGTGCCATATTGTTATATTCCTTACTACTTGCTGGAATATATCCATATTTGGTTATACCACATATCCCGCTTTGATGGATGTACTCTAAGCACTTGCAATCATCATGAAAACTTGATAAGAAAGGAAAAGACATTGAGCTGGAAGTCCTTGTTGGACATTTTTCTCTTGCTTCAAAGCAATCAACAAGTCCGAGCCTCCATATATGAGGATAAGACATCTTGCTGCTCCATTGACATCCATGCTGTGGTTCACTTGTGTCTGGACAATAGCTGTGCATCAATTCGACACTCAGATTTGGATAACAAACCTTATCATCTTTTCATTGTGCACAAAGATGTGCCATTGTCCCTTTGTTGGAATAAAAAGTGTGTCACTTCCAATAGCTGCCATCTGCTTTTGAGATTATGTGTTGATGTGCCAGCGTCACATCAAGTAAAGTCATTGAAATACTATAACATGTATGATGGAATGCGAAAAAGAGAAGCTTGTAGTAAGCCAATCTACTCTTATAGTGCTTTGGATGCCATTCGACCGGTAAGGCATGCTTGTTCTGGTGCAGGATGTCATTACAGCCACCTATCAAGATGTGCATCAGAAGAAAGAAGATGCAAAAGCATAAAAGCAAGACGTGCCATCATGTAAGATATCTAAAATGACAATAAGCTAATGAGAAACAACAAGTACTGTCACTTATGCTCCTTGGTACGCTTCAAAAGGTGGATCTTTATAATGTCATCAACGCAAAAGAGACCATTATCTTACTACATTCTTTCTCATATCAGCGTGCTTTGTATATCAGTTGTTGCTCACACAAGAAAGAAAGGACTTTGGTTGCACTTAAAGATGCAAATGGTACATGTTCTAGAGTCGAGTTCATTGTATTCCTCAAAGACGTGCTACAATGATTATGGTGCTAGTGGAATATACCGACACAAAGATTATCTCCGTAAAGTATGCGCAGCCAGCATCTACAATCTTTCACCATGTGTTCCAAAATAACGCCATGATGTTCCAGAAGACTGGTGCAATCAACTGCCTACATCTTAATATAGAATGTAGGTCCCAGTTCTTGTGCTCATTCATGTGTATGGACACAGATGATACCATAAGCACTTAATGTTGCGCAACAAGAAAGGATCACTAGCACCCCAGTTTGAAAGAAATGGAGAGCCAAGAAATCGCAGTTTGAAACGAGCTTACATTATATACCAGTATGACTTGTTAGCATGTTACATGATGTATGTAGTGATGTATTTGATCTAGGATGGATCATGAATCAAGGTATGTATGGCATAGTTTGATGCGTGGGACACAACGTGAGAAATATCACGCCAAGATCTATATACTTTTGCAGTTCTCGGGTTACAAAAACCAAAAAGCATACTATCAGGGATATGTTTCCGCCACCGACAAGGTTACACTATAGGTCACCCGCCAAAAATTGCCATATCGAGACATGATCGAAGAAAAAGGGTCAAGATACTGCAATGCCTATTGGACAATGAAAATGCCATGATTAGATAAGATTGTATGCAGGAGTGCATGCAGATTATCCACATGGCATTCTTGGCTAAAGTGACATGCAATGCTTAAAGCATACATCCAAGTATAAAGTGATTGCATGTAGACGTATTGTGTGATGGGTCGAATAGCGTATCCGGAAGGATCAATTTCGAAAATCCAAGATAGATCGGTTTGTGTTTGTCTTACTCGAATAGTCAGCCATGTAGAAACAATTTCATTTGCTGTTGATGGCGCAACAGTTGCTGAATGCCGTGCGAAATTTCATGTGGAGCATTGGTTGGTGCGGTGATTTGAATATGGGACGGAATAGAAAACATCAAGATAAAAAGTAAAAGCTCAGTAAACAATCGATCGGCACAGACACTTCTTTCTCCCCTTCACTTTTCACTATACACATAATGAAAGATCCAGAAAAAGGATCATACGCCAGCTCAATCGAGATTGCTGAAAGTCTTACACAATCATCCGACAAAGGAGCCAAACATGAACTTCATCGTGGCTTAAAGGCACGCCACATCCAAATGATTGCTCTTGGTGGCACCATCGGTACGCTATCACAACGACATGACATTCATGACTTTATATCTTAACACACATATCCTTTCATATCAGGTACTGGTTTATTTATGGCTTCTGGTAAAGCTATCTCTGAAGGTGGACCTGGTGGTGCCCTGGTAGCCTAGTAAGTTTTAACCAATAGTCGGAAATTCACCGTTTTTAGTATGAAACTCCTACTTACCCTTGTCAAATTCTTTTAGTGGTATTCTTGGTATTCTCGTATTCTCAGTCATGATGAGCCTTGGTGAAATGGCAGCATACATTCCAGTCGCTGGCAGCTTTTCACATTTTGCAACACGATTCGCTGATCCATCTCTTGGCTTTTGTGTTGGTTGGGTCTATTGGGCCAATTGGGCTGTTGGTGTTGCTGTCGAATTAACTGGTGTTGCCATGATTATGGAATTCTGGATCACATCAGTCAACAGTGTCGTATGGAGTGTCATTTGCCTTGTTATCCTTGTTGCCATCAATGTCTTTTCAGTCAAAGGCTATGGTGAAGTTGAATATTGGATCTCATTCATCAAGATTATCGTTGTGATTGCCTTTTTCATCATCGGTCTTTGTGTCGACACAGGTGCACTAGGCGGCGACAATATCGGTACACGTAACTTCCATCTTGAAGGTGGTGCATTTCCCAATGGCTTTTTGGGTGTTTTCAATGTGTTCCTTACAGCAGCCTTTTCATTCAATGGTATCGAAATTGTTGGTATCACTGCTGGTGAATCAGCCAATCCTCACAAAACAGTGCCTTCAGCTGTCAAGCAAGTCTTTGTGCGTATTGTGCTCTTTTACATCTTGTCCATCCTCATCATTGGCTTGTGCATTCCTTACACTGATGAAAACTTGCTCAAGGGATCTGATGATGTTTCTGTCAGTCCTTTTACACTTGTTTTCAGAATGGCTGGTGCTGAAGCTGCAGGATCTATCATGAATGCAGTGATTTTAGTTACCATGATCAGTGCTGGTAACAGTGGCGTGTATTCCTCAAGTCGTACACTTTTGTCATTAGCCGAAAATGGCAATGCACCCAAATTTTTCGCTCGTATCAATCGTTTTGGTATTCCCATCTGGTCTGTGCTCGCCACTTGTGCTGTGGGATGCCTTGCTTTTCTCACGAGTCTATTTGGCTCTGGCATTGTCTTTACTTGGCTCACCAATCTCACATCAGTTGCTGGTCTTATCACTTGGGTCATCATTTGCATTACACATATTCGTTTCCGACTTGGTCTTCGCAAACAACAACGATCGCTCAAGACACTTCCTTATGTGGCACCCTTTTTCCCAATTCCAGACATTTTTGTCATTGTTATCGGTACCATTATCATCTTTGGTCAAGGTTATCAAACATTTGAAGCACCTATTGATGGCAAGAATGTCGTTGCTGCCTACATTGGCTTGATTTTCGCAGTTGTCCTTTATGTTGGTCACAAGATTGTTCTCCGGCAACCTTTTGTCAAGTCAATGGATATGGACTTTGATACTGGTACCATCCCATTAGATGAATCCAAAGCTGATGAAGAAGCCATTGCTCAGCTCCCCCGGTGGAAGCGATATCTTCGGAAGTTTATCAACATTGTTGCATAAGGCGTCTCATCTCTCTTTTACACAATCCCACCTTTACACACACACACATTCAACTGTATCCTTCTCCCATCAAATCATCTCATTCTCGCACGCATATGTCATTATCTCTCTTCATCATCCGCCTTTTATTACCACGCACATTCCCCCACATTGCTGCTCATTTTACCATTTGTATACATTCAACTGTAGCTGCATACATTCAACTGTACATAACTTCATCTTACATATAGTCCAACCTATCTTAATAAGAACATCCTTTTAATCTAAACAAAATACTATTTCAAGTGTATACAGGTGTGGTGTTGGTGAGGAAGGAAGATAGATAGATTTCAACGCCGACTCTGAGTAGACACGCTCTTTGCACCACCACCACCGACTTTCTCCTTCCCCAAGTTGCTGCTGCTCTTGCTGCTATTCCCTTTCTTTTCTTCTTTTGCGTATTCTTCTTTTTCAGCACCCAATCTCCTTTCTTTCTTTTTCTTTCTCTCTCTTTGGCATTCAATTGTGTCCTCGGCATTCGTAACACTCTACTACTTTTTGCTTTTCTGGTACGTGCACGCTCTATCTACTCGTGTTTCAACTCTTCCTCATCTGAACGTTGTCTTTAGGAATCGATACCACCTACCCAATGCAAACTATTAAATGTGTCGTTGTGGGCGATGGTGCCGTCGGCAAAGTATGTACCTTGAAACCAATATCGCAATGGGACCATGTGGCTCATTCAGGACCTCTTTTTATAGACGTGCTTGTTGATATCGTACACGACCAACAAATTTCCTTCCGAATATGTTCCTACGGTAATAAGGGAGAAGACTTTCAAACATGAGCATTAGGGGATGTTGAAAGGGAGAGTGAATGGAAAGGATGACTCACATTGTCGAATAATGTATAGGTCTTTGACAACTATGCAGTTACCGTCATGATTGGTAAGTGTGTGTGTGATTAGGATATGCAACATGGACAATGGATACTTATGATGGTAACTAGGTGACGAGCCATATACGTTGGGCTTATTTGACACTGCTGGTAAGTTTATATCTATCTATATCTATGAAAGAAGGGATCGCTAATGATGATTGAAATCAATATAGGCCAAGAGGATTACGATCGTCTTCGACCATTGTCATATCCCCAAACTGATGTCTTTTTGGTGTGTTTCTCAGTGACTTCTCCAGCATCATTTGAAAATGTCAAAGAAAAGTGGTTTCCCGAAGTACATCATCATTGCCCTGGTGTGCCTTGTTTGATTGTTGGAACACAGATTGATTTGCGAGACGATCCTGGTGTTACAGAAAAGTTAGCCCGACAACGACAACGACCCATTAGCTTTGATGCTGGAGAAAGACTTGCACGGGAATTAGGTGCCGTCAAGTATGTTGAATGCTCAGCGTTGACACAAAAGGGATTGAAGAACGTGTTTGATGAAGCCATTGTTGCTGCTCTCGAGCCCCCGGTCAAGAAAAAGTCCAAAAAGTGCACCATATTGTAAAAGGAGTAGGATCATCTACCCATTTATCTCTCTCTCTCTCTTTACCGCGGATATTATATATACATCACACACCTCTTCTTTTTTGTGACCAGATCTGACCGACCGACCAATGTATTCTATCAAAGATATAATCCCTTTCTTTTCTATCCCCTTCTTCCTATCAATTGCTCCCTATTCTTTGCTTTCATCTTCTTTTTCTCTTTATCTATCACACACACACACACTCTTTTTATAACCTTGACTCCAATAAGAATTCTTCTTTCAACAAATGACAAACCTAATATCAGTAGTAGTACAAGGGTGATGGGAAAAGCAGGGACTTTTATGCGCATGTATCTGACATTAAGGAATGCATCCCCTTTATACATTTTGACTCGCAGATTGTACATACATCTGATGCAGCTTATAGCAGCGTGTTGGCCGTCAATTGTGTATCGAATGCTGAATGTCGTTTTGTTGATAGCATGAAACTGGATCATTGCTGCTTATAGTGCTTGAATGAGCACATACCACATAGCTCGACAATGGCACATCTCTCTTTCTCTTGTAACGTGCATGTAGATAAAAGCACATTGACAATTGGAAGAGACATGTACTCTGATCGCTGATGGATGTCAATGTTTGATTAGTGCCAGCTGCCCTAATTTGGCCATGTCGGTTGCATTCATGCATAAGCAATCATATTATAAAGAAAGGATGCTGTTTCTGGTATACTGCCACTGTCACAAGCACAAGTATGGATGCGTATGTATCAAGAATAGCCCATGGAGTCATAAGTATTCATTGTTATCTTATTCTCATTGTCTAAGCTGTCATTGTGATATTTGGCTTCAAGTACATCCCAAAATGTCTCTTGCAATAGAATGAGTTATACATGACCCCCCAAAAGTAGTTTGGCAACACATAAGCTATATTTATGAAGAGTAACGTGAAGATGGAGATAGAAAACAACATGTCAAGGTGGACTTTCATAGCTACCACACTTTCAATGACACTACATGATGACGCTTCCAATCCAATACAAGTATACACAATCAAAATGGAACATTGTTTATCAATAGTTTGTCTAAGCAGTGGCGGGCTTTTCCTCGACCTTGGTATCTTGGACCTTGGTTTCATTCTTCTTGCCAGTAAAGCTATCATTGACTTACGCGTAAGCGATATGAAACCTACAAGTGTAGCAATATCTTACCCATTGTAGTTAAGGAAACGATAACCTTGGACAAGCTGAGCCACTTCGTTGGTAGCATGGCAAGCGAAAAGAAGGTAGTTCTTTGGTTGAACAGCCAGGGCAAAGCGCATGAACAAACCAGAGTAGACACACAAAGCTAACATCATAAAACGTGTCAACCAAGACATTCATTACCACAAATGATACTGATTCCCATTGCTCACTTACCAAGAGTCATGTTGCCTGAAATGTATGCAGGATCCTTCTTCCAGTCAGCAATAGCTGCCAAAGGAATACCCCAGTTAGCAACAGGGCCCCAAAAGTGCTATTATACGAGATAATGGTTATTCAATAAAGACATGTCGTGGTGTACTGGGTCTTATTCTCGTAAATGTAATACTCACGGTGCTACAGTGATTGCAAAAGAAAACAAAGAGTTAGATGGGGTTCAAGACCAAGAAAGAGACATTGTAAAGCTACCTCATGAAGTAGTTGCGGAACTCCTTGGAAGTGATCTTTTGAACAAGTCTGTTGGCCACGGATCCTGATGCTTGGGACATGTTGGGAAAACGTTGGAAATATAGGTGATAGAAGGAGATCCTGGATATATAATCTGCGGCGTGAAGTTAGGCGGGGAAAAACTTAAACCATTCGGAGCGGATGTTTCCGAGCTAATCAATTGTCCAAGATGACTTTTCAAAGAATACCTCTTGCTTAATGTCAAGTTTCATCCATGAATGACTCCTATAGTTGATCAAATACATCCAAACACCTTATCCAATTGTATTTGCTAGTTGTTCCCTTAATGTAACTTATGATCCTTCACTGTGTACTATTTCATCCACAATGCATGACTCACACAATAGATGAGATCTTAATGTATTTAAGCAGTAGGTTCAAATAAATGGTTCAACATCTTTTCTAGTTTATCCTTATCATAACGAATATACTTGGCAGGATTCTTGGTGAAATCGGTGCCTTGATACCTTTGAAGGATGACGTGTTAATGGACATTCACTATACTAAATGGTGATGACTTACTTGTCCAAGAAACGACCATACATTGGCACCAGAACATTCTTGACATCACGAATGACTTGAGCTCGCAATTCAGCATCAGGGACAGCATAAGTTGTCTGTGCACGCCAAATCTCTTCAAACTCGGTATTAAAGTTCTAAGAGCAATCATGTGAGCAACCTTATTCAACACAATACTGCTACATTCTCGTTTTACCTTGAATCGCTCCTTGACAAGTTGTCTTTCACCACTGCCCATGGAATTCTTGATAGTACCACCACGTACATAAGTGACATCCATAAGGTTTTCTACACAAGGCTTCCATGAATCTTGATATGAATCGATTTGTTTCTTGACAAGCTTGCTGAACTTCATCTCGGTTGAATCATCAAATACAGCATTCAAGGGTGGTGTACGAATTTGACGCAGAATATGGTTGTAATTGTTGAGCAAAAAGACAGTTGCCAATGCAGGTTTCTTGTATCCTCGTGACCGACTTTGAATTGACAATGTCAGCTGATCCAATGCATCACCTGTCAAACATTCAAGTTCAATAATCCACCAAAGTCATGCTCAATGTCTCCTTACCAAAGAAGCTCTGGAGAAGCATAAATCCTTTTGTTGATTCGCCATAAGGTTGTTGTTGCTCAGGTATATTGGAGAGCGAAATAGGATGGTTCCAGCCACCGTCGCCCAAGATGATCAATAAAGGCTCCACAATGTCTCGCCAAAGATAGAGTCGCTTGAGATAGTTCAGGGTCTATGACAACCACATCACATGATCAGTTTCCTCTTTTATCCACATGTAACTGTTTATACTTACATTGCTTGTCATTTCATGTACTGTGCCATCACTGCTCATGTTGGTGAATGCATTATTTTCCTTTTTGCCCTTGACATCCTCCATAAAGTCAAAGAAAATCTTGAGTGCTGTGAGCTTGAAGGTCGAAATCATATCAGTGCATTCGCTCAAGTCCACTTCGCTTGAAAGCTCTTTGACGATGGGTGCACAATCACGTTCATGCTTGTCCATGATATCAAAGATAAAGATGGTGTCATAATAGCTCAATCGTTTTGCCACCATGTTCAATTGTCGTCCAGCAGAGACCAATTCATGCATAGCAGGTGCAATGGTTCCTTTCAAAGCTGCCATTCTTTGTGTTGGATTCTGAAGAATTCTTGTAGCAAACTCTTGCTCATCCTAAATATCACATGTCAATTTCACATTCATCCATTGTTCATGCATTCATTCTATACTGACCTGGATCATCTTGGCAAAGCATTCAATGTATTTCAGGAATTCACCAGAACCTTTTTCATAGGAGATGCCTTGGTGTCGTTCGGATAGTTGCACGGATTGGGCAAGAGAATGAAGTGACTTGACAAGGTAGGCTGAACGAATCTCGATGTATGGCTTGGTAAAGTCGACAGCATAACCAATTTCCTTCTCTGAAGCCGAGATATAAGTTGACAGTTGTGAAAGCTCCTTCAATGATCCAGATGGTAATGGCTCGTGATCTAAAGAGAGTGATCAGATAAATAGATATATGCGATAGACACCATTGAACTTACTTGGATCAAGTACGTTTGTAGCATCAATAGGATCACTGACGAATGATAACCATTTGCGGAACAAAGTCTCGAGATGTAACATGCCAGCCTTGAGCAGTTGTTTCTAGATGAATCCCTTGACATGTTAATGTCTGTCCAATTGATATTTCATTTGCCATACCATTTGACTGACTGCCTTATCACATGATCGTAGATTACTGCTTTCAACCATATCCACGGCATCCTTCAAGGCACCCATTGTTTGGAGATAAGGTAATACATTGTGCTCGTCAGGTCTAAAGGATATAGTTCAATATTGCTTATCCTAACGTCAGATCAAGTCCTTACCCTTTAGTGATAAAAGCATCTTCTTTGCTTGGCAGATTCAGACAATTGACAATATCATCTGTCGCTGTAAGAGCTCGATCGATATCTGCATTATGGTAGAGTTGGTATCATGGCACATGATATAGCACATATCACTTACTGCTTGCAAGCTTAGTCAAGTTTTGTGTTGAGCTATGTATTGGCTTGATAGATGCTTCCAGCTTCATAAGACGTCCTTCGAATCCATCCAAGATGCCAATCTGAAGCGTGTGTCGTATAAGCTGCATGTCAACAAGTCATCTTTGCAAAAAGAGCTCACCAGATCATCCGAGAGACCGTCCATTCGTCCCAACTGTTTACATAGATAGTCAAGCTCACCAGCATCTTCATCGAGACGGTTTAACGTGTTCTCTCCTCGGCTAAAGTGGTGGTCGAGTAAGTCATTGAACTAGTCACTGTAAGCTGGAAGTTCTTACCTTTGCATTTTCCTTAAAAGAGACAAAGCGGAGCACTTTACGTGAAGAACGAGCTATGCATGGCACATGTGCTGCTTTACTACAGACTCCGAGTTCCCATTGTAGAAAGCTGATCCCATCATTGTATACTGTTGTCTTTGTTTTATTTGTTGTTATAATAAATAGTCAAGTGAAAACGATTAAAAGACGTAGGGGATAAAGATGTAAGGAACACGTTCACAGTAACGATCCCAATCCTTGCCATACTTTTTGGCACATCGCTCCATATCACGAGATACACGATGAACAAGCACAACAACAAAGAAACAAAAGTAGAAATAGGGCAAGAATGAACCAAAACCAGTGATCAATCCCCAAGAAATGGCCATACACAAATCTAAAGACATAGAATCATTTAGTATGTAGACTAGGATTCCAACATGTCTTACTTACCAGCGGTGTAATGGGGCTTACGGCAAATACCCCACCAACCAGAAGTCAACAAAAGGTTGCCATGCTCAGTCTTGATATAGCTAGGATTCTTGATGTGACCCCATGGCAATTGGGGGAAAGCGTTACGAGTCATGAAAGAGCCATTTTGCTCCATACGGAAACGATTCTTTTGGGAGTTGCCAGTATCAAAGACATAGTATCCACCGAGCAAGAGGAAGTACAAGAAGATGGTGTAAGGAAGCGAATGAGTAATGGCAGTGCCAGTAGAAAGCTCATAGTTCATCAAGTAGATGGATGAATAGCAGTAGGTGAATGGGACACCAGCCATGTTCCAGAAGATAAGCATGAAACCTAAATTCACATGTCAGCAAAAATCCTCTACATCTTTCCAATCACACTTACCATCCTTTTCATAAAAGATATCCCAAGAGGTAGGAATGCATTCTTCACCCTTTTGACAAGCATTGACATACAAAAAGTGAGCCAATACCATGAAAGCTTGAGGAGCAGTAACTTCACCACGGATCTCATATTGCTTCAAGAGGCAAGACAAGGAAATGTAGAAAAGAACAGGCCATGGAACACGAATTTCAGCCCACATCTTAAGATCCACAGGACCAATGCGAGGATTCAAGACTGCACCCATAAAGTAGTCATAGAAAAAGTTGCCTGACATGCGATGCTGAGTACCATTGATCATGCTGCAAATGTACACAAGAGTTGTCATGGTGAATCCCCAAATGATAGCAACCTAAACAGCTGTTTAGCTCTCATATTCAATGATACATTCTTTCCTTTACTTACGCTCATGATAGGACCAAAGTTATCGACAATTTCGGTAAGACGGAAGATACCAGTGACATGAAGAACAGCCGAGACAACCAAGGTAAGATACCAAGCTGACAAACCATTGCAGAGATATTTCAACTAGTAAGGATGACATATTAGTTTGATTGACTGAGGATGAAAAATAAAATGAAGGAATTGATTTCCCGATCACTCAACTTACACGCTTGCCCTTCAATGAAGGAATAGGGAGACCTTCCACAACAGGACCAGGCATGATATATGCAAGAATGAAAGAAAAGACAACATAGCCCATATAGATCTTGGTAGCTTTAAGAGTGGGTGCTACAGCAGGAAGTACTTTGCCAACAATCTCGCTCCAGAACCATTCCTTGAACGCGTCAAGAGTGAAAGCATTAGGATAATAAAAGTGTCCTTCATGAAGTAACAAGGCACCAGTCATGTACACCATCAAGGCTGGGAATCCAAGCATCTAATATGTCAAGGATACAGTGAGTAGACTTGGTCGCGTATGTGTGTGTGGATATCCAACCAATTTACCATAGCAGTAACGCCAACTGGTCCACCGAACTCATAGACGATTTCCTTGTCAAGCTTAACATCGAGATTGGTCACATCTGACTTGAAAAGAGGGACGCCGTTTGCATTGGTGGGGCGTTCCTTGCTGGCGTCTTTGCTGGACATGGTCAGCGAAAAGGAGGAAAGAGAGAAAGCGGGAAAAGAAAACACAACAATGTGATACACTTTTTAAGATTGCAGCAGCGGCACCTAGCTTAACTTTTTCTAGCTTCCTGGTACATTCATGTGCCTGGTTTACATTCTTTTGCTCCCATTCATTCGATACAGTTTGCTAACATGATATATACTCCTTGTTGGCGTGACATTTGATATAATCATACATCTGGTTTCTTTGGGCTTCATAGCAATACGATGCATAAAGATTGACCGAGCTGTAACCCTTGCAGCTTTGTGTGACTCTAAATAGATGGTTCTGGATGTTAAAACTCTTTTCCCTTTCCAACAGTACATGTAGTCTTACATATATCAATCAATATATCATTCTCAACCATTGCATCTCTAGTTGTTATCAATGTGAGCTGGGAAAGTGAATTGGCTAAATCATTTGTCCAAGTGCACTGCATGCACGATGGATGATGCTATTGCATGCATATTTCCATACTGTAGGTGTTGTAGGCTTCCAACGATAGAAATCCGGTCTTTCTTACGCATGGATGCTGGATTTATAGTCTCCGTTACATGGCGCAATGTATGAGCAGTACATGCCATGTACCATGTCATTGGGTATCCATCTCGAGCTAATTCTTGTTCACGGCTGTAAGCTTATTACCAAATATTCATGCACTAAGAAGCGGACATTCTTGGCCAACATGTTTACGACATAGCACAACTGCATTCCCAAAGCACATTTGCTTGACCAACAGAAGCCACACTATCATGAATCTTATTGTGTATCAGCAAGTTACCAAATCCCTGCACCATATGGATGATTTACAAGTCAATCGCTTGAGCTTTAAGTTTGACCCTTGATATATCGATCAGTTGTAGCCATCTTGTCGTAGGATCTACAATTCAATGTCTTGACAACTTGACCAGAATACATTGCCTAGTGCTAAAAGGACATGGTACAAAGACTTCACATATCATCAGCTTTCTTGCAGCGATGATCGATGGACTTTAATTTCCACTCTCCAGAGATCCATCCTTTTACAATCAACCATTATATTATGAAATATAATGAGAATGATGGTTGTATGGGCTTAGGTGCCATTCAACTAGTTTATTAGGGTATTATGCAGAATAGATGTGAAGCTAGCAAGACCGACAAATAGTTACACGGATCCTGGTGTATATAGCGTTGGAGAAAGAGCTCAATGATTGGCTAATGTGTGTCTTAATAATGAGCAGCTTTGTTATTCCTTATAAGACACGTGGTCATGTCAGCTAGCATTGTCAGCAGGTGTCAAATAAGAGAAGGGGCTATATTGTGCAAGGTGGAACACGTGATCCATGGAAACAAAGATACCCAGATGAAATATAGACCTTGTCGGTTTTATTGACCAATCGAAAGTAACAAGAGCTATTCTCCCGAAATGCAGCAATGTCCTTGTGTCATGTATCCAATCCCAACTTGACCACTCGATAATGAAAGTAATGATGATCAAGCATCAAGAAACGAATGACATGGGGGGATAAGGATCACTTTCACATGCAACAAGGAATGAATAAGATGCTTTTCCCCACACACAAAAGAAGATGATTTAACTCTCTTTCAAATACAGAAACTCAAAAAGGTGGAGAAGCGATTTGACCCTTTTCACTTTAGTTCTCTCTCTCTCTCTCTCCCCCACTTGTTGTCTCTGGCTTTCACTTCTTTCTCACACCATGTCATTCGCTCAGTTCGCCAATGGAGCTGAATGTGGGCCAACAAACCCAATGGCAGGTCTTATGAAGCAGTTTCACCAAGATCGGTCACTCCAACAAGTACGTTGTTGACTCTCTATATTGGCAATCGTGCCGATCGCTCACTCTAGTGGTCATATTCATATATAGGATCGTTTTCATGGTGCAGAAGCAGAAAGTTCCAAGGTATGATAGTATAGACAGCATAGTATGATATGACCAAGGTGCTAATAAGCTATACTGAATAGGCTGCTGGTTTTCGTAGTCGTGTGAATGCAAGTGCACCAGTGGATAGGCAGGTAATGTAAAGGAAAAGTGGGATAGTGTGGATCATGTCATTAACCAAGGGTATAGTTTACTGAGAGGTTCTTGCGTGATGATATGACGAGACCTATGCAACAACATCAACATCCAGCATTTGAGTTTGGAGGATTATCACGAGAATTAGAATCGATTCATCACAAACAAAAGCAACCAGCAGCACATCATTGGACAAATGATTTCATGCATCAGCAACAACATCCAGTGCCTGTGAATGATCCAAGTCAATATGAGGAATTTGATAGAATCTATGAGCAAAATCGTATGCAAGGTAACTATAAAGAGTCATGGATTGATCTAGAATCATTACTAAAATCCTCTTTTTAGCTCAACAATGGAGACAAGAGTTTAAAACCTTTGAACCAGCACTTCAGCAACAACAACCATTGATGGCACAACATGAACGACAAGCATTTGAAGCAGCTTTTGATCAAGCCAAGCAAGGTGTAGAGATCAATTGGGAAAAGGAATTTGCTGAACGAGAGGCAATTACCAACAAAGAGGAACCAGCAAGTGATGCATGGGTGGATGATTATATCAAACAAAGTGGATCAGAGACATCAGGCAATATGTGGAGTACCGAATTTGCAGCCAAGAGTGAGCGAGGATGGGCAGAAGAGTTTGAAGAGCAACAACAACAACAACCAGCACCAGCACCAGTTAGAACAGGAAATCCTTTAGATGATTGGATCGCCATGTACAAGCAAAGCATTGCACCCTTGAATACAGCACAAGATGCAGCATGGGATAACATGCAAAAGGATTGGAATCATTTGGGAACTGGTCAACAAGGTCAAGGTTATCGTGCAGTCAATCCTGAATATGAGACATATCATTTTGCTATCGACAATCCATATACCAATGATCCTACAGCCATTGATCGCAAACAGCAACCCACTCTTACTGATACCATTCTCTCTCTGGAAGCAAAGGCAAAATTGGATCCAAACAACGCCAGCACATGGCAACAGCTGGGTCTGTTGCAACAAGAAAATGAACGTGATGGTGCTGCTATTGCTGCCTTGAACAAAGCAGTTTCTCAAGATCCCAGTCTTTTGAATGGATGGCTCGCACTGGCTGTGAGCTACAGCAATGAGAATTGTAGAGCAGAAGCACATGATGCCTTGGAGAATTGGATGAAGAACAATGAAAAGTACAAGCACCTTTCAAGTCGACCATCCATGCGACAAGATCGACATGCTTTTATTACCAACATGTTCCTTGAAGCTGCTCGATCCAGTCCTGAACTTGATGCTGATGTGCAAATTGGTCTTGGTGTCTTATTCAACATGTCAGAAGAATATGCAAAAGCTGTTGATTGTTACAAAGCTGCATTACAAAGTCGACCCCGTGATTATCTTTTGTGGAACAAATTGGGTGCTACTCTTGCCAACGCCAAAGAAACATCAGCTGCTATTGACGCCTACTTTAATGCACTTGAAATCAATCCTTCCTATGTCCGTGCTCGTTACAATCTTGCTATCAGCTGTGTCAACTTTGGTCAACATCGAGAAGCAGCAGAACATTTGCTTACAGCTTTGGCTATTCAGCAAACAGCAGATACTAGAGTACCCATGGTGATGGATCGACATGGCAATCGTGTTGCTTTGCAGACTGCTATGAGCGATAATGTATGGGATAGTCTGAGAATGCTCATGTCCACGTAAGTGTTTATCCTTCTTCATCTTTCAAGGGATGAAGCTCATTGTTTCATGTTTCTTTGTAGGATGAATCGACCTGATCTTGCAGGACAATGCAATAAGCGTAACTTGGATGCGTTCCGTGGCGAGTTTGATTTCTAATGAATAGTAACATGGATCTCTAGACCTATTACAACCCCTTGTCATTATTTGTATATTACCTGTTTTCCCCTTTTGCTTTTCAAATACAAGACTTGTTTATTTATATGTATATAAGCTCTTGTTATGAAAGATCCATTACATCTGATCCTCTGTGCTGGATGGCATATGCTACATGCAACCCAGGTTGCACAATCTCGATTAGACCATGTACATGCTACTTGTTGCACAACACACTTGATCTTTCGGTAAATCAAGCCATGCCAATCTACTACATTTCCCACCCTATTCCATCATGTGATTGGTATGACGACTTGTAATCTTTACTCTATGACAATAGCTGTTTGGAAATATGTACAATGAAACGTAGGATGGCATGAGCTGGGGTAATTTTGAGCTATGTTACAAAAGAATAAAGTAGGGATGATGCTTCTTCTAATGGGTGATGTTCATAAGATATACGATGATTATAGACTGATCAAGCTCTTTTCTTGTTGTCCAACAGCACCAGCAAAGTCAGTCTTTCCAAAAAACCACTTGAAATATTCATAGACGCTCCAAGAAATAGCCGTGCTAGGCATATTGGTAAGCACACGAGGCTTAAATCCTCTAAAGAAACCACGGAAGCCATATCGCTGTTTGATGATAGTCATTGCATCTAACAGCCCACGTGCATTACGAATGCGCGGATCAGTCGACTGGCCACGAGTTTGCAGTAGTGTCTTGCATACGTCAAGTGGTGTCGTAACAGATGAAGCAAAAGCACCAGCAATAGCACCAGCTAATACATGTGTTTTTGGATCATATTGACCACTGGGATTGAGCCATCTCTGCGAATACTCATAAGTGGCAAATTGGATAGATTGAAACGGCACTGACATGGTAAGTGTCGTTGGTAATGAAACGTAAAAGGCTGTAATGCCTTCCTTGGCAAAGACAGTGCGTGCGCAATCACGAACATTCTTGTAAGTGGATTCTCTGAGTTGCATGCGTTGCTTTATCACTAATGATGGTAAAATAAGATACATGTCAACATGCACAACAGCAAATACTTACCATCAAAAGGTGTCATCAATGCTTCATGAGCAAAAGTTGCACATGCACCAGATACAAGGAATGCAAGTGTATGATTCTTGCCATCATCAGCTGCCAATTTGTCTTTCACAAATTCATAGGTAGCAAAATATAAAGCATGAGCGGGTCCTGCACCCATTACGACTGAATTGACACCTCGCCATAAGTTGCTGAGACTAATTTTGGGTTTTGCTATGACAGCAGCAGTAGCAGTGGCTGCTGGTTGACCACTACTTTGGATTACTTGCATGCGAGTCTACAATTGTTTATACATGTGTGTTACATGGGACCAGATTCATGTGTTTGGCGTCAAGTTGTTTATACTCACCTTGATTGAATCCACTGGAAACATGGCACAGTGTTCTGCTATACCAGCAAATGCCCCTGCAAGAGCATTCTGAGCCATTGTTGAATTGGAGCCAAGTGATTCATAGTCATATTCTTCGCTCATGGTGTTTCTGTTTCACTGTTATATGTTTGAAGACAACCAAAAGGGAAAAGAACTGGCGTAGATGTATTTGTGTATGTGTGAGAAAGAAAGAAGAGAAAAAGAGTAATAAGACAAGGTAGTGCAAACTTGGCTTTGTTGCTGCTTTATTTCTCATTCACCGCTTTTATAGATTTAATGTCTTCCCAAGGAGAGTGAATCTGATTACCAAGATGGCAGTGAAAACTTCCGCCTGGCCAATCACGTTGCATCTGATAAGTGATGCATCACTGCCGAAGTGCCCCGCAACTGTTTTTGACAACGTTTTGGTAAAGTACTACTACATTACGTCTCATCCTTATTGTTTCGCTGCCGAAGTACCCCGCAACTGCTGTAAAATCATTCATGTAAAGCATTCATATATCTCATGTCTCATTGTCCCATCAGATAAGACATATATCCATACAATAAATTAAGTTTTAATACATCAAGTGGCCATTGATCTTTACTCGGCGACGACGCCACCTCCGCTTTTCTCCTTGTTGGCTAGGTGATGTTCTACTCCTCCTGTTACATTAGATGTTGTTATATCACAGCCTACGCCACTTGGTGCAATGCTGCCATCAGCTAAGAAGAATTGGAATGGTTTTGGTCCATCATGATGAATCATCATATCTGAATTATGATCTTGCTCAGAAATGTCATCGTCGTCATCATCTTCATCTTCAGTATCGGATCGGCCATATTTAAGCTGTTTGATAATCAAGTACGATGCCAAGAACCCTATTGTCATGCTGTGTTATTCTGCTGTTTCTCTTTTTCCCAAGGGTTCATGTGCCCAAGTGTAATCAGATATGATCTTCAAACATTGCAAATGTGTGTTTTACTTACAATCGATAGTGTACAGCATCGGAGTACTTCCGCCGAGAACCTTTTGAGTAAGCAAGATGCCTGTCAGGATGTTGGACAAACATACACCAAAGCTATTAGAGGATGCAATTCATCATGTGAGCACATTTTTCATATAGTATTCATGATGTAATCTCATCCTACCAATAGATTAAGCCTTCGGTGATAAGTGTCTTGTGAATGCTTGATCCGAGAACCCGGTAATGTCGGTAGATCACTAGAATAAAGCACCATGACAAAAATGTGTTGGATACGCAATCAAGGCATGACTTGATAATAACAATAGTCGTTGCTATATGTGAATGTAAGCCTACATATTCACAAAGGTCATCACTTTTTGTTGTCTACTTGCGATATTCTGTGTTACACACGCCCTGGCTCATCATAGAAGTGGATCGGGCAATGGTGATATTGGCACATATGAAGACAGCAAGACCAACAATAGGGATTGCACCTAGCACAAGAATGATTTTCGATCGATTGTTGCCTAGGTATGCCTTCCATAGGAGGACTGATTGTAATGCAATGTCTCCCACATTAACACCAACGACTGAAAAGATGAGAATCTATGACATTGAAAGGTGTTACACATATATTTCCAACCCAGTTAGCATGAACATGACATACAAACATGCAATCGACTCGTGTCAAAGAAGCAAGCAATGTAACAAAGTTAAGAATGATTCCTAGAAATGCTTGTGCAAAAACAATGGCATGGATTGGCTTGCGCACCTTGTAAAACATCCAGCCTGCTCGACTTGATTGCCATGTAAAGCAGCACAGACCAATGCTGGCAAGCATTATCGAAAAGGCAGCTTCCCTTGTTGTAAGCGATAAATCAGGAGTATGTTGTTCCATGGCAGGGATAAGAAGATGATGGTGGTGATAATAAAAGATGTATGCTTTTGATTGTGTCTTGTATGTGTGAGAAGGATCAATCGCGATATGTCAGTTGTATCCTCCCTTTTTGTATTAAGATATTGCTATGTTCACGGGGCTGAATGGCGTAAAAAGTTGGCCAAAGCTGTAAGGATATATTGGTAGATATGTTATCTAGCTCCAGAGGGAAGAAGATAAGAAAAAAGGGATACAAGTGAAGAAGAGAAATGATCAATGGATTGAAAGAGCTTCCCTTTCGTGCTGGAAGGTAAGCGATTGGTTGATTGTCTCAAAAGACAACCTGCATGATCGGCTAAAGAGAATAATAGCCAATCAGAGCAAAGCAACCTCTTTCACTTGTTCATATAACGTACTGGAAAGGAGAAGATCCATATATACGATAGGGAATATGATATGTACCAGTGCATTGTCCAAACACAGGTTTGGTATGATAGCCAACGGTAGTGTGATACCAACCCTGAACCAGCTGAATGTAGCATCTAGTTGACAACAATAGGCAGGCTTTGCCAAGGCACATGGTGACATGAAGTGAAGTATAACATTCTAAAGACGTGTTTCAAGGATCACACCAGATTAACATTAGCGCTCAACATCATCAAATCGAAAGCTAAGATGTGCCTTTTTTGACATTTGATCCTTGTACAGCTATCAACTACTTGTAGATGATATACCAGCAGTCAGCAAGAACAATTCAATCACATAACAACGGTGACAGTAGTGGATGCTTACACTTTGTGATGCAAGCAGAGAATGTGAAGTGCTCATGTCATCAATTCATCCATCATCAAGCACTTGATTTCTACGCCAACATGATCATATCATATTAATAGCACCATGCCATCATCGGTGTATATATGTTGTCGGCCATGACATCATTGACATCCCATGCTAGACATCTTTGACTTGATAATATCCAAAACGGCATGGACATTGTACTAAGTAGTGCTTTAACCAGCTAACCAGTTTTGTACACATATCCTTGTACCCAACCAAGAAGTCAGTCCAGTCATTGATTGTCTACATTGCCATATATCTAAAGCACATACAAAAAGTTGTCTACAAAGCAAATAAGAAGATATAGTGTGTATAGGGTGCACTCTGCGGATCTCATTGACTAGTAAGCTGACAAATGCATGCTGGGGGCCAGACTTGCTGCATTTTCCATTTTCGTGTTGTGCAAGTTACCCAAAATCTGATTCATTCTAATGTGTCACTATTCCAGGCACACATGATTCCACACTGCGCACAAGTGACAGCCATCATGGTCGCTGCTGACCTTTCTTCCACCAATGTTGAAAATAAAGTCTTTGCAATTGGCTCAGCATGCATATATGTTTACTTAGCTGCTGCTGGGAAGGAAACATTGCTGTCGATCATTCTTTGTACATGCAATAAACACATTCACATCGACATGAAAGTGATGGTGATACTATAAACTAACCATAATAATCATTGTTACATTTATAAAGGTAAAGGGAATAATGTGTAAGGATGTGGTTGTGTGAATATTGATAGGAGATGAAGAAGAAACTAAGTGATACAAGACAAATTCTACATTCTGTAAGAAGATCATTTACTCATTTCCACCAGTAGGCACCTCCTTTTTCTCATCGGGAGTAGCAGATGATGTGGATGATGTTCCATTACCAGTTGCAGGAAGCTGTGCCTTTTCGTCACCACGTTCTGCACTTTCAGCGCTACCATCGCCATTCTTTTTGTGACCAAGTGGATTGTTAGGATCAATACCACGAGCACGTAACTCTTTGTCTGCACTCCAAACCAGTAATGACTTTGTGGAGAAGATCACGTCAAGCTCTTCTAAAGTAAATCCGGATGTTTCAGGATAAAGGGCCCAAACAATGGGGATTGCTACAAAGTTAAGAGCACCAAACAAGATAAAAGTGGCCCATTCTTTAAAAAGAAAGATAGGATATCAAGTAACAATGAGTATAGGCATAATGAAACATAAAAAGAATGACTTACTGATAGAGGCAAGAAGTGGAGGAGTGATTTCCATGACTACAGCATTACCAATGCTCCAGCCAACCACGCTCCAAGCACCACCACGAGCACGCACTCGTAAGGGGTAAATCTCGACCTATCATATATCACAATGACCAGTTTAGTATTCATTTCATTTATCCTTTGCAGCTCTCGTTTTCGGAAAAAGACAAGTGCTCGCACAAAAAGTAAAAAGGAATCATGCTCTTACCGGATATAACCATGGCACAGTCAACCATGTGGCACCAAAGAAGCCAGTGTATCCGAAAATAAAGACTGCACTTGCAATACCAAATTCCTATTCATACATGTTATACAACATGCTTTTTCAGATGTCATATCTCTAGCAGAACACTTACCGTGGGCTTCCACTCAAGATATTCAGTTTTGGTTAAGACAGCTACAAGTATAAGGCAGATGCCTTGACATACAGCGCCATAAAACAAGGTGAATCTTCTTCCCCATTTGTCCAAAGTCACCACAGCGACAAGAGTACAAAGCATGTAAGAAATGTTGTTGAATCCAGAAAGTAGCTGTGATGTGCGTTCTGAGAATCCTGAATTGGCAAAACTTTCTGGTGCATATACCGTAATCTGCATATGGGATCATGTGAGTCATTTTGCAACCTGACAAGTATGTCGTTTACTACTTACCACACCTATTGTATTTCCCGAAATCAGCATTGTGTAGGTTAGTATTCAAGAGCCATTTGCAACACGTGTATGACTTACCAATGCCAGTCAATTCTTGGATGATTTGAAGCCAAATAGAAAGATGTACACGACGTGGGATGTTGAATTCATCATACTTGAACAACATGTTCCAATAGCTGGGTTCACCACCTTGTTCTTCTTCAATACGCAACGTCTCGCGGATATCTTGTAACTCTTGGTGAACAGCAGGATGATCACGATCACCATTGCCACGAAGTGATGCTAGAATATGTATTGCTTCATCCACACGATCCTTTTTCACAAGCCAACGAGGACTTTCAGGGAAAAAGTTGATACCAAGTGCCAAAATGATAAGTGGAATGAGCTGAAAGCCGATAGGGAAACGCCAACGCATCTCTCCTGGTTCTTCACGTAAGCCATAGGCAATCCAGTACTATAATACATGTCAAGATATCATCCATGGGATGACAAAACATCTAAATGGACTTACGGCAATGACGACACCAAAAATGTTAAGCGTAAACTCCATAGCAATAAACATACCGCGACCTATGTATCACCATGATGAAGATGAGCATTTCTGTATTCTGCAAAAAGTAGCACAATGTCGAGCTTACTTGTGTAATGACTTGTCTCGGCTGACCATACAGGAACAATGGCGTTACTTTTGTGAATATATAGAGTTAGAGTTACCAGCAAGGTGACGATAGTGGGAAAGTATCACTTACAGATGGCCAGTACCGATACCAGTAATGATGCGTGAGCAAATCATCCATGCAACATTCTGAGCACCCGTTTGCAGAGCAGCACCAAAACAAGCAAATGCACAACCAACCAATACAGTCCTAATACGTCCTATTTTATCACCAATCCAGCCACCTATAGAATCTTGTATAAGCACTATGACTTTTTCTTTACAAGAAGTGTATTGTTTTACCAAGAAGTGCTCCGATCAATGTGCCAGCATAATAGACAGCGACAACACCACCCAAAAGCGCTTCATTATCTTCAAGACCCATGATTTGCTTGTAGTTTGGTGAAATATTGACACCACTCATAACACCTTGATCATACTATGATAGTAGGATATGGATCTTAATAAGAAGGCTGATTGTTGTTGTTGTCATAGTGTTATGATCTGCTGCTCACTTACACCAAAGAAGAAAATGCTAAGACCAGCAGCCGAGTTGATGGCCAACACCAGCTTATCGCCGTAAACACTATCCTGAATCTTCCACATGAGCTTGGGGAAAAAGGAAAACGTGAAACAGAGAAAGTGCAGAAGAGGAGAGGAAGCTGCAAGGGCATCTTGTATATTTATAAGCTATCACACGAGAATTGAGAAATGAGAAAGAAAGAGGTAAAAAAGAGTCTTACCATATCAAGTATCCAAGGACAAGGGAAACATTACACACAGAAGGTTACGCCCAACATCACAACACCCACAGTGCGTGTGTATATCGGCTGTATGCTTCCTTTATATCCGATTCACACACATGCAATAATATCATCTTGCTGATCTAGCTGATTTGATACTGCATGTTGTATATAAATGATCATGTTGTATGCCTGATGCATGTATTGACAAGTTGAATATTGATGAGAATAGAAGCACGGACCCCATTCAACCTATAAGCAGCCAAATTTAACGCTCTTGTGTCGGGTGGGAAGTGATGACCAAAGAAGAGGAGAGAAGTGTTGTACAAGAACTCCAGCCAATAGCGGGGATTTTATGCCCGATTTGTCCCCAAAGCAACTGCTCACGTGTGATACGGGTTGATCCGTCAAGTAAAGAAATCGATGAACGACGCAACAGCTCCATAGAACCAATGTCATTGATGTTCGTGATACAATGTACTACTTGACTCCCTTCATCAAAAGGTCTGGGTATTGTATGTGCTGCTGCTGCATCAAATAGGGTTAAAATCATCATCTTGGTATTGACGCGTTAGACAATCATCATCTCCTTCATTGCTTACCATTGCTGATAGATAAAGCCAAGATCATCACATGGCCTATTGTAAAAGACATCTCAGAAGCAGTGACTTTTTGACTATGATCATGATGATTGGCTTGGGTGGGAAACTGCCAGATTCATCAAAAGGAGGGTGATGCAAGATGGATGCAAGTCTATACTTTGCATTAGTCTTAACCTGATACGAATTGGGGGTGACTTGACCTGCGTGTGATATTGCTTAGCATTGACGTTTACGTGTGATAAAAGAGATTCCTCCTATTGTCAGATGAGCATTGTTCCTGGCAATCATATGCTTCCAAATACACCCATTGCCGCTTTGCTGTATTGTGTCACTATCGATGATGTCTCTACTTGTGTCAGCATGATGCGATTTCCTTTTTCAATGGCTATTGCGATTCAAGTACAGGCACATTTCCCACACTGTGTATGTTCATCGAATTGGGAATCAATATGATTGTGTATTGGTGAAGTATAGAATAGAGTGAAATGGATGCTATAACTAATATAGGGTATATGATACTATAGATGGTCGTTTGCTGCAAAGTAACACCCCTTTCTTCACAATGACAGCCATCTATTCGTAAAGGCGAGTTCAGCTGGAAGGAAATCTGGCAGCTAGTGAAAGAGAGCCTTCCTCCATATTGCCATCCTTGTCATATTGGTTGTTGATCATCATCTTCAAACCCTTTCATGAGTCGTTGACAGCTGATAAGGATCGTTGTAAGGTAAAGGATACATGGTATTCTTCATATCGGTAAGGTTGGCTCACTGGAAGTGTCATTTCGAAAAGGAGCGTTGAATGCCATGTTCAAGAAGTCTGCTGTTCAGTTTGGATTGTTGCAACAGTAACTGTAAGCTCTGTTCCATAAGCAGTATTCGACATCTTAGTTGTCGCTTTTGGTGAGATTGGGTCCTTGCTCATTGGTGATAAAAGTGGAAGTAAAGAGAGTGCTATGCATGATTCGGAAGTCCAACTTTGTTGAGCTTTGATATGGCGACATCAGCAAGATACAATATCATGATCGATCGATTAGGTATCATGGATCTTCATAGACATGTTCTCATCAAGAATAATAAAGGTAGTTTATATTTACAGAATACATCATATACTACATTGGAGGATGTTGCAAATGGTCTTCTTCATAATGATCTTGCTTTGGTGGTGATTTGTCTTGTGGTGGTAGTTTGCCTTGTTTTTCCAATTCGGCTACTTCAGCAGCAGCTACATCAAATATATACAATGATGAATGACGATACGTTGTAGATGGGAGGAAGAAAACTTACTGAGAAATCTTCCACCAGGACCACGAGGACGACGCATAGCATGTCGATGTCTACTTTCATGCAGATATGGTTTCCTTGCCTTTGCATTTCGATTCATTTCTTCAAGTCTTGCACGTGCTGCTCTTCGTTTAAGGATACGATGATATTGTTTAGCATTGACATACAAAGGTTCTTCTCCTGCTGCTCCTGTTGCTGATGCAATTGGTTCTTGTTGTTGTTGTATAGCTGTGGATGGTGGTAGTTGTGGTGGAATACCAGTTGTCATAGTGGCAGTAGTCAATGCTTGCGGAGGAGGAGCTTGTGGTGGAGAAGTTCCCATCATGGCTGACTGCATTATATGATTAATATCTTGGTTGAACACCCCATGTTTATAATAAACTTTTCTTACCAGCGAATAGGGAGAAAACTGCTGTCGTGGTTGTTGTTGTTGCTGTGTTTGCTGTTGCTGATCTTGTTGGGAAGCATAGTCGAATGGAGCATGACCAAATGACGATGGTTGTTGCTGTTGTTGAGCTGAGCTTGCACTAGGAATACCATAAGGGTGCTGGTGATGCAAGAGTGGCTGTGAGCTGTTCTCGGTCATAGAGAGTTTGGCCAATAGAAAGAGATTAAAGAAACAAGATGCTTCAAAAAGTCGTAATAGATGTAAGCATGGGTTTGCATTAAAGAGGGGGTGGAATAAGTGCAAAGTGATAAAACCCCTCCATTCAACGTTTATTCATGCATTTAGATAGTAGTACTCAAATATATACAAGATCATTCATTGTTGTTCCAACCTCCTCCACCCATTCGTTCATCATAAGAGGATGACATGTGTTTCCTTTGTTGTCCTTCATATCGAATAAAAGGTGATACTCTTGAAGTAGTTGTAGATGTTGGCTCAGTAGTAATCTTGGTCTCCTCTTGTTCGCTCTCGTGATCATCCGATGATTGTTGTTTACGTGTGGATGTTGGTAAGGATGCTGATGATAAAATAGCCTGTGGACCATGTTTACTGCCTCTCCTTCGCCTTCGACGTCGATGATATGTGGATGATGATGTAGCAGAGCTTGCTTCTTCATCTGATAATAGTGGATGTACAGCTGGTTTGGGATGATATTGGCGTAACTCTTCCAATGCTTTCTCAAGACTGTTCATGTTGGTCCTTTCATATCGTAAGCTCAGTTGTACATAATCATGAATGGCTCGCTTAATGTCGCGCTGCTTTTGTGTCTCGAATAACTGAATCTCTTGCTTCACCTTGGCTTGACATGCATCAAATTCTTGGCGGCTGGCCTGCAGCTCTTGTGTAGCCTATAAAGATGAGTTCAGTGATAAAGTCATGTCATTATCCTTCTTTTTTACCTCTTCCTCTTCAGCAATCGTAGCTTGCACCTCTGGTGCATTCAATCCCATCCGTAGTTTAAGCCTATCAGCCTTATCACGTTTCTTGTTGCGTAATTTCATGCTGTCCACATATTCCATCAGCTTCTGTGTCCTTGTATTGAATGAAGTCTATCATATCATCAGTACTTGAACAATGTCTACTGTCTTTCATCTTACCTTTAGACCATCCATTGCATTCTTGTATTCAATCATGACATCACCAAACTTCATTGTCTCTTCAATGCCCTATATATACAATCATTAGTATTCTCCTTGACATATCCAACAACTACTCTACCTGACGTGTATAAATGAAACCAAGTTCATCCATGAGCAAGCCAAACACTTGCATTTTGTGATCAAGAGCGCGTTGTGCTGTGCGATGTTTCTCAGAATCCCCATTGCCAAGTCGATATTTGCTCTGTGTCGTTTCAATAACAAGGTCACCCATATGAGCCAACATGTCAGCCAAAGCTTCACGAGTGTGTATCAGCTGATTGAGTGATTCATTAATGGCACCAAAATAAGTTTCAAGCATGAGAATATAAATCTGATGACGATGAAAAGTGTCTTGATCGTTCTGCATGAATGAACAATGAATACTGCATATCAAATGATCATATTGGATGCACTTACTCCTTCCACATGTTCAGTCGCTTTGTAAGATTTGAATCCACGATCCGAGTTCCTGACACGATTAAAGCGTAAAAAGGACAAGACACCACGTCCTGAAGGACCTACTTCAGTAGGTGTCTATATCATCCATGAGATGATGAATCATCACTTGATCTTACTTTTTGACTCTTTCTTACCATCTCACTTGACATGAAATGCATGAAATTCCTGTGCTGTGTAAACTCGGATCGAGCTGCCACCTTTTCAAAGAATCGAGCCACTTGCAATCGCTTACGTTCAACATAATCCTGATCATCCATGCATATGGATAAAGGTGGTTCAGGAAGAGGTGGTACCACCAGTTCTGGAAAGGCACGCGTGAGCTTTTCGTGCAGCCAACTTATTTGTTGAAAGGATCGAAACACAGTAGGCTGAAGATACTCGTGTCGTTCAAGATACTCGGTCAAGGTCTACCAAAGGCGTTAACGTCTTGCAAATGTCACTATATTGGGGTGATGAGCACCTCTGGAGGCTGACCATCAAGCACAAGCTTAAACTGGATCTCGTCGGTGGAAGCTGCTGCCTCGGGTACAGTCAACGTCAACATGGTCGTAAGAAGCCCGCTCAATGATGGGTAGGTGGACACAAAAAGACGTGAACGGTATGTAAGAGATGAAACAAAGTATGTGTGTTGTATATCTTTTCTGGCAAAAGGGCAAGTTACAGCAGGATAGAAAACTGTACAACCTACTTTGGTGCTGGTGACGGCTTCCCATTTGGAATGGACCACGTGTAGAACTTGATTTGCTGCGCATATCATTATGTCATTCAACATTTAGCACTAGTGATGTCTTTTCAATGGCTAGTTCAATACATCTCTTCTTTGGCTCTTTTAAAGAATGCTGTGTATCAATATGATGTGCACATCACTTGTCTATGATGACAACGACTCCAAGATTATGGAATTACTTTTTTATATATAAAGGATTAAGTTTAAAGATGGTGATGTGGTGTCAAGGGATGATCCATGGATTCTTCTTTGACAGGTGATGGTGGAGTCAATAAGGTAGATGGATGATGTGTAATAGGTGTGTGCGGAATTCCTGCTGTGCTACTAGAAGATACTGTAGACACCGATCCATCAAGTGAAGCTGCATCAGGATCATTGGCTGTTGATGTGGATGGTGATGGTGATGGTGAGCTCATATTCACAAAATCAATCAATGCACCCATCCTAGATTATGATAATATTAGCCTGTGATTCTAGGGGAAAGAGAGGAGTTGAAAGGGGATGTATGTAGTACCTTGCATAAAACATTTGCAGTCTGAGTCGGACGTTCTCATGATACAAGTCATGGATGCTACGACGTGAAAAGAGACCAAGATGGACCTTACGAATGAAGCTGTAAAACTCACTCACAGCTACCAATCGATCTCGACAATGTTGATCAATGTATAACCATGCTTGTTCACTTTCAAGTCGGAATCGATACAAAAGTGGATCTGATGTCTGTCCACATGCTGCACACCTTGCATTATTATTAGTGTGATTATGCATGGAGGAGGAGGAGGAGGATGGCAAGAAACGATCCCATAATGTGTTGCCTGGTGAAGATGATGATCGAGACATTGAATGGGATTGATTGTATTGTAGCGGTGCTGTAGCCTTTTCAATGTAACATGGCTGCCATAGCAAATGTTCTGTTAGGCGTTTTGACCATCGATTACCAAATTTGCCAATAAGACATGGCTCAATATCTTGCTCAATACATGTCTTTAGGAATTCACATTGACCAAGGCGCTTAAGAGGCAGTTGTTGTTGATGATGAAGAAAGGATTGGAATGCATTGATATGTCGATCATGTACAATAGGGTGAAATCGATCGCGTAACATTAAAAGTTGATGCTCAAGTTCCCATTTTTCTCGTCTTTCCTGAGCTACCATGGCATTGGCTTGCTCAAAAAGATGACAACTGAGCTCTTCCAATTCTTTTTCAATCACATCCTTTTGATGAAGTGTATCTGCAGCTCGTTCAATCTCGGCCACGTATTTGGTGTTAAGCTCTTGCATATCTCGTTGCAACTGCTCAATCAACTGAGATTGTGCAGCAAGCTGGGCTCGTAACTGTGATACTTCTTGATCTGGAGTTGCCATAGTATGTCAGTATTTAGGATTGGAGACTTTTGTGTTGAATATAAGAGGATAAATGTAGAGATGTAAAAACAAGAGAAGTGAAAGAAAGAGGTTGTATTAAGGAGGTAAGAAAGTGTTTGAGTGGCTCGAGAGCAACAAGACTCGATATGATCCCCCTGCTTTATAAGGTGTTTATATTACGATCCTGACTTTGATGCCAGTGTACTGGGTATTACTTTGGGAGAGAGAGAAAGGGGGTGAACTAGGTACTAGATGCTTGTTTGCTTGCTGCGTATTGCTGCTGTTGCCGCTTTATCCCAGAATGTATCAAAAAGAGATTCTCATTCTCCCTTTTTGTGGCAAGACCATTTTTCTTTCTCCTCATCCAGGGAAGTTGTATAAAATGTTGTTTACCTATAACGACGATCTGTGTTGATATGAGTTGACAGCACGGGACACACACACATGGACACTACATGATGCATCTCACTGTGTCAACTTTATCCCATGTTGCTTCTGTTGGGGTCTATAACATTCTGCTATTTCTTTGTGTGAAGATGGAAAGATCCAAAATGTCGATATATTCAGGCACAATAGCAACAACACTTGCTAAACATCCACTATACTAGACGATCATCATTGCATGTTTGTGCACGCACATGTCCAAGCGCACGCACAGCTGCGCATTCATTTTGTTTTATGCTCTAAATCAAATCTATCCACACCATGTTTTGCGTCTTTCCTCTTTTTTATCATGCATGATGCGTACATTAGAAAGAAATGATTTTCTCTTCTCCTTCTTCTTACGTATCCACCTCCTCAAAAGCTTCTGCATCCCAAAGTTACTATAAAGAACGTAGTTATATTCACTGCTTTGCATGGCTACATGCATATGACCCATTCCAGGGGTTGTAGTATGTCGGGGGATGTGAATTATAAACGTCTAAGGATCACTTTTTTAAGCACAAGGTCAATATGAACCCAAGCGCATAAACCAGCTGCGCAATAGTCATCTATGTATGCTTTATAGCTTGCCTGTATAGTTTATATATACTGTGTGGTGTGAAAATGATTTCAATGTACAACTATGTCTATGCTTCAACAGCTGTTGTTGTTGATGACACCGTAACTGATTCTCTTGGTGTGGATGGTGAATTTCCGCCACGAGTTTCATAAGGTAATAACAAGACACACGTGCCGACAATTGCAAAACCAGCAATGCTGACATATAAGGGCAAAACAGCACTGACTGTGAACAAGAATCCACAAGCGATAGGACTTGCAATACCAGCAATTCTTCCTAAACCAGAAGCGGTTCCAACAGCGGTGCCACGGACTGTAGTATCAAACACTTCAGGTGTATATCCATAGATCACAGCGTAGAGAAGTGTGGCAAGGAAGGAGACTGCAGATGATGATAGGAGCATTGTCACACGGGAATTGATGATCGAAAAGAAGAATAGTGATATGGACGAACCCAATGAGGAGGCAGCCATTGTTCCTTTACGACCCAACCAAGTTTCAATCATGTAAGAAGCAAGCTAAGTGCAAAATGATCCATTAGTTCTTCTTCCTGCATTGCTTCACACTCCACTTTTTCTCTTTTCATCCCTTTCTTCACATCATATCACCCTTGATTGTTACATACCACTGATCCAGGAACACCTGCAAGAGAATATACCATGTAATCCCAATAAACATCCTTACGAGTAGGTGCTGCTTCACCTTGGAAACCAAGCGTTTCAAGATACTTTGGCAAAAAGACATTGAACATGGTGAAAGCAACTGAAGTGAATGTCCAGATTCCCCAAATAAGTAAGGTAGTTCTACGCCAATATGGAGTAAAGAGTAAGGCAAGTGCACCTCTGGTATCCTCTGTTGATGTGATCTCTTCCATAGGTGGCATCATTTCATCACTGCGTTCTTCTTCTGGAATATCACTGTAGTCAATATCAACGCATTGACCATTGACACGTGCAATGTCTTGAAGCACAATCACAGTTTCTTTCCGCCTATCTTGATGCATGAGGAATTTGGGCGTCTCTGGTAACTTTAGCCAAAATGAACGAACAAGCACCATAAACAATGTGGTAATAGCAGCACTAGCAAGCATGATACGCCATCCTGAATTTTGTGTTGCCAGGTCACATGTTGGTGTGGGATCCTCTAGTGTTGGCTCTGGGCAGCTGGTATAGGGAAGAATGACATAGCCAAGAACCGATGCTAATACGGCACCAAATGAGAAGAAGACTGACATAAAGGTAAGCAAATAATGGTATTGCTTTGGAAGAAACTCGAGATATAATGCACCTAAGATTGAATCCTCTTGTTAGTTCCCATGATCATCCATCCTTCTTTCATATCCTTACCATCAGTAGGCATATTGCCACCTACACCAAATCCAAGGAAGAAGAGCATCAAACACAAACTCCAAAAGCTGAAAGCGAGACTGGATAACAAGCCAAAAACAGTGGTGATGGCAAGTGTCATAGTGAAAGGGATCTTTCGACCACGTGTATCTGAGAAGGATCCCCAAAAGAAAGAACCAAATGTCATTCCAGTGAACAATGCACTTGACAAGCTGCCAACCCATCGATCGGATACGTCAAAATGATCTAATCGTGACATTCTATCAGCATATACGACTACAAACATGTGTTCATGACTCAAGAATACCTTGAACTCTTGGAAGAATAATGGCTACAGTCTATGATAAACAATCAACAACATGATTCTGAAACATGGATTCTCCTTCATCCGTACCTGTAGCCACATCTACAATAGACAACCAAGTGTCAGTATACAATACTATTCACATACACACGTGCCTTTTCTACCACTTACGTTATCTGCAAGCCATCCAAAACCGCACATGACCTAGTAGTCGGTTGCAATGGAAGACCGAGTTAACACAACGAGTGCCATCATGCGCTGCCATCGTTATCGTACCAGTAACTTGCGTTGAAAGGTGCCATAGCCAACTTTGGACAACAGGCCGTCGAGTATCTCGTCATGGTTGCTTGGGTCAGGCGATACTGCTGCTTCATCTGATGTTGGGATGCGTGTAAATTGGTGTGAAGGTGCCATGAAACATTGACCTGACCGAGGTGTTTGGTTGTATAAAGGAAGGCAAAAGGGGTGGTGTGCAAATATAAGAAAAGAAGAAAAAGACTATAGAACGTGAAGTCGGAACCAACACACTTTTGGACCTTTAATTGGTTAGACAGCACCGCTGTTTTGTATTTTAGTAGCTTGTTGTTAGATAGTTTATAGCTGTTTCATTATGCAATAGTTGTATATACATCAAGTGATACCTAAGTCATATACAATACAATATAACCCCATGTTCTCATTATTACTCTTATTTCAATCATGGCATTGTTCTTTTTTCTTTTTCCCCTGGCTGTGTTTATGCAAACAGGTCAAGCTTGCTCCACCTTCCATTTTTGTCTTCATCGGGAATGACTTGCCCTGGGTTCTACTCGGCACACCAGCAATTGATATCATCCACTCATTTTGCAACCCACTCCGAAACCGATCGACGACCAAGAACATTGCTAATAGCTATTCTCTTTCTCAGCTAAAAGCAATCATGTATGACACATTGCCAAGAGTAATAGGTATTGAAAAGTAACAATGTCTTGAAACATAGAGGATGCTTCGTCATTTTCTGTTCTCAAGTGGATGCCACATGATCCAACATCATCCAATTGGGCGTTCTTTTCTCATCTTAGTATTCGTCGGCCCGAATATAACTGAAAGTCAATGGATGTTCACTCGGCAATTCTTTGTCACTAGAATGATATGGATGCCTAATTCAAGGGCTTTTTGACAAGTCATCAGCTAAAGCTTAACTATGAGCTTTCCATGCTTCACAATGAAAGCTTCACATTTTGTAATTGCTCTTTTAGCTATCAAATAGGTACATGGGATAAATCAATGTCAAAATGGTTTCTATTGGTAAATGCATGTACACATTATTGTAACACAATGTAACACTAGAATCCGGGGTAAGGTATGGTCAAAGAAGACTAAATCTCCATACATCATCCCAGCAGCTACACACATCTCGACATATGTGTCAACATGGGATCTATTATGTAACAAATTGGGCATACATGATGCCATTTTGATGTCAAGGATCGGCATATACTAAGCAGGACTTGCTGTTTCAACATCACTGACGATCTTTAAGCATCATACCATCATTAAGCAACCATCATAATGGGTGACACGTATCATCCATGTATCATTTCCATATATACATACCTTGTATGCTCTCGGGATAAAGGATAATGGAAAATGGAAATGTCCGGTTCCTGAAAAGATGTTATCGTAACACATTATTGCTATTGCTTCACTGTATACAACCAATTCCCTGGGATCTGGTTTTCTCACTCATCATCAATCTCTCTGATTCTCATAGTTGCCATATCGGCATTAGGAGTAATTACTTCTTTGTCATCGGGGAAAGACATGAAAATACCCGGTAAAGACAGGTATATAAAACCAACACGTTTTGCTACATGACTTTTACAGCTGAAATCCCATCATCTCTTAATCATGAAGTCAACACTCTTTTTCCTTGCTACTGCAGCTTTGACGCTTCTTTCCTCAGCTGCTCCAAGTAATCGAAAATGCATGGTGAAGCACAATGGCGTTGATGATTCTGCCAATATCATGGATGCCTTGGAAAAGTGTAAGGATGGTGGACGTGTTGTATTCCAAAAGGAGCGCAACTATATGCTTGGTGATGTCATTGTGAGCCCAGAGCTCCAGAATGTCGAAATCATCTTTGATGGCACTTTGACTTATCCCTATGACATGTATGTAAATGATGGATCATTGTTTATCAGATCTTTTGGCTCATTCGTTTAACAAAGGAAATACAATGACACCACTCCTCCTGTACCTGGTGCTGTGCAGGATATGAGCACATTCTTTTTGATTCGTGGCAAGGATGTCAAGGTGACTGGTAATGGTGGTGAGATTTATGGTAATGGCGAACACTGGTGGTCCTTGGATCCTTTACCCAGCAATCGACCATCCATGATGGCTTTTATGGTTGAAAACTTGGATGTGCGTGGTGTGCGCTTGATCAATGCTCCCAACTGGAACTTTTATATCCATGAAACCAAGAATGCCGTGTTTGAAGATATCTACATTAATGATGTTGACCAGCTATATGGTGAAAAGGTATGTGATATAGTATGAAAAGGGACCTAATTTCTCACACAATGGATCTCTTTTGCAGCCACACAATACCGATGGCTGGGGTATGAGCGAGACACATGGCATTACCATCAAGAACTCCTATATCAACAATGGTGATGATTGTGTCGCCATCAAAACCAATTCATCTGATATCCACATTGAAAACTTGTATTGCAATGGCTCTCATGGCATTTCAGTGGTATGTACAACTATGTGAAATCTCAATAATCTTCCAATCCACTGACTTGAACCTTCTCAGGGCTCTCTTGGTAACATTCCAGAACTTCCTGATTATGTTGAGAACTTGTATGTCAAGAATGTGACCTGTGAAAACTGCCAGAATGGCGCTCGTATCAAAACGGTATGTAATACAATGCCTGAGAAGAAAGAGTACAAGAGGATGAAGCTAAAGGATCATGGTATAGTGGGCACGTGGTGCACTTGGCCGTGTTGAAAATGTGTCATACATCGACTTTAGAGTGACCAATTCAGGTAAACAATGGTTAAAAAGTGTAAAGGAATGCTGTAGGATAACTAAGGTTTGTTGCCGTAATAGATCATCCCATTGCTATCGATCAATGCTACTTCAATATCAAAGAACCAGAGTGCAGTAACAATCCCTCATTGATCCAAATCAAGAATGTGCTTTTCCAGAATGTCACTGGCAATGCCAACAGCAAAGCTAGTCCTGAAGTAGCCAGCATCAAATGCTCTGCTGAAGCTCCATGCGAGAACTTTGTATTCAAGGATGTTGATATCAAGCCTGCTGATCCTTCCCAAGAGGGCTATTACACTTGTGCCCATATTGAAAATAGTGATCTTAGCGGCATTAACTGCGTTCCACCCAAATAAGATATCTACTACTACTGTAAAGTATCCCCTGATTGATTCCATACACACATAAAAAGATGTATCTTGGTACATTGTTGGATTGGATTTTATCAAAGAGATTGTGTGTCAAAGTATATCTAACTAAGGGAACTATCCTTCGTCGTGAAAGCTGGATGTCATAGGATATACCATGTATCATAGAATCATGTATCAGACTCCATCGTTGTGTTACACTGCTGCCATACTTCTTGGATATCCAAAACAGGAAGGAATTCGTACAATGCCTCTGTACGGCAACAAGCTGACTGAAGAAAGGTAAAAGTGATACGTGTCATGTATTGGTTTGTCGCTTAGTTCTTTACCATGTTTCTCTTTCAAGCTTAAATATCATTCAGCAGTTGGTGCTGAGCCAGACACACAACTATCTTTTCTCTTCAACAATGTCCACTGGCACCAAGCTTGCAAATCAGTTGTTGACCATCACCACGGCGCTGTTGTCTTCTTCGTGCTGTCTCATACAAATGGTGCTCAACTTGTTCTCAATGTCCTGTGCTGGATTCGCTGTTTTCACTCCATATCGTTCTTTGCTCACTGGAATGACATTGCTGTTGCTGACGACCAATGTGGTTCGAAATGGGTGGCGACAAACGTGGAAGCAAACAACGATTTCCCTTTTGATCATGGTATCACCAGAAGTAGTGCAGTGGATCAACATTCATCCACACATCCATGGAATGGCGCATGAACCTATTGCTACAACATCTTCAGTAGTCCTTCAGTTGGATGGATTGGCTTGTATCGCTTGTGCCAACCGAATCAAGAACGCGTTGACCAACATTGATTGTGTACAATCGGCCAGTGTCTTTTTCGACAACAGCTCGGCTGTGATTGAATATCTAAATGGATGCATCCCAACTACCACCAAGGCAACAGACACCTTCATTGATGTGATCAAGGGATTGGATACAAAGTATGATGCCTGGATTGTACAACAATGGTAAAAGATGATATGTTGTGCTGTTAGAATAGTTATAACACATAAAACTAGATAAAGCATGGAAATTGACACGTCAAACACCTGGAATACTCGATGGGCATAATAAGCATATATTGAATCATGAGATCGACAGCGAGGAACAATGAATATGTAGTAATTGATTGCAGTTACGATGTAAGTAGAGAGAATAACAATATAATGACGACTTGTACGACCTATTTTCCCTCCCTTTTTCTTTATCCATCATCTACTAGCAGCCAGGCATACTTTCCCCTTACTTACATATCTCCCTTTATACCTCTCCCTTCTTTCATTCTGCTGGATTTCCTAATCTTTTTTATCTTGCAGGTTCGTGCTATTTGTGTTCTTTCTTGTTCTTTCACTCTTATTCATTGCAGTCCAGCAAAAGAGGACCCCAATCCATTCTTTATGATCCAGCATTCCAACCATATACTTATTGCTCTTGCTGTGGCATCAGTGGCTAACGCACAATTCATCCACTTTGAATCTCCAAGTGATGGTATGTATATATGACTCACACATTCCAAGAGTTTTATCCATAACTCTATTTTGATCCATAGCATCTGCTGCAGCAACTTCTGAGCCAAATCACCACAGTGAACCTATATCAACATCAGCAGTAATCAAGTCTAAAGCCGAGCCTACAACTACAATTGCTCATAACAGCAACCATCCTTTTCCATCTCATCATGTCGACAAACCAGATGTATCTGCACACAAATCCAGTATTGCACCTGCTACTCCTACTCCAGCACAACAACATCATCAAGCTACTTCATCTTCTTCAGCCAATCATCATCATAGTAACAAGTCCTCTTCTTCTCCAACAACTACATCCACAAGTCATGAACAACATCATCCTTCCTTGATTGCTGTCAGTCCAGCTAGCACTACATCCAAGACTCCCAATACTAGTTCCTCATCATCAACACCCACTTCTTCCAACACAATGCTCCCATCAAACCAGCAAAAGAATCAAGGTCTTTCAGGTGGTGCAGTGACAGCTATTGTGATAGTGGGATTGATTGGATTAGCTGGATTGATTATGTGGATGGTCATGCGAAAAAGGAAGCGACGTGCCATGTTACGAGGACAAGCTCATGCGCAGCAGCCTGATCCATTTACAATGGGCTTTGGAAGTCATGATCCACCACCACATACAGCTTACAATATGACAGCAACAGCATCTTCTCATGGTACAGCAACAACTGGTCCTTCACCCATGATTCAAATGCCTCCTATTGGGGCATCAGCCAATACCAGTGATCTTTCTACTCCTCCTCATCCACATCCTCCTGTCGTTGGTAGTGGTAATGATGCTCCTTCTTACCCCTATAATTCTTTTTCCGCACAAGAAGGCACAACACCCCATGCAATTGGCGTCTTTACAGTTATATCCACTTATACACCTACCTTGAGTGATGAATTGAACATCCAACCAGGTGATCGTGTTGAAATTCTCATTGAATATGATGATGGATGGTGCAAAGGTATCAATTTGTCACGTGGCAATGTCGTAGGCGTCTTCCCAGCCCATTGTACCGATCATTACCAGTACAACAACACACAACAGCCATACTACGAACCTGAAAACATGAAACGTGTCAGCTCCATGTACATCTCTCCTCATCAAAACGCCCAACAGCAAAAAGCCTACTACTTGTAAAACAGGCATTGCACCCATCATCTTTTCTTTTGTAAACCCTTTTTTTATTCTTAATACTAGCGTACTACTTAATTGAGGAAGAAATGAATATACACGTTGTTGTTGATCTTTCGATAACGTCTCCGAGCATAAACATCTGTTGACATATCATCAATGTTAAAGTGATTGATAGGGTGGATGTAATGGATGACATTGGTGGATATGGATGATGAATTGGGTAACAAGGATGCTTACATGTGTTTAAAAAGAAAGAGGAAATGAAAAAGTACTATGAAATGACTGAAGAAAATATACGACGTGTAAAGTGGAAATGATATGTATGGCATAGCTTAGCTGTTGTAAGGCTTTGTGAGCGATTTACGACTACTTTGGGATTCTTGTATCGATGAATGTCGACTACTATCATCGTCATCATCCCCTTTCTCTGACGTGATCATCATAAAGCGACCATTGACGTATCGATATTGTGTTTCTCTTCCAATAGGCACAACACCTGTTGTTGTGCCCATAAGATCATTGGAGTCAAGGTATTCGTTACGACCTGCACCACCTTTTTCATTTGCTACACGACTTTCATCACCCATGTAGCCGAGAGTACCGCCAACATGATCACCTTTTGGAGCTGGTGTTGTGTTACTGGCAATATATTCGTCAATGCCGACATTGTACAAGTCTTTTTGTGCAAGACGCTGATGCATTTGATTTTGCTCATCAGTGGTTGTTGTACGTCGATCAGGCGTGGATGTTTCCTTATTATCCATGCTATATACATGATCCTTGCTTGTTTTGCCTGCTGGATTGGAAGTCACCTAATCATTATCAGTGTTAATTACACGTGTCACAATGATCTACATCCCCTTGATTACCCAGTGGATGGTAATAACGTTGATAGTGACATCAACTGTGCAACACGTAAGACACAAGACACCACGTTCACGCCCATTCATGATCACCAAGGCCAAAATGTTGGCAAAGGAGACAAAAAGACACACTGTGGATGCTGCCAAAGTGCGAAGAGCAACCTCATGCAAGCGTGAACTTTTCCAGTCAGTTTGAACACTCCTGCCAATGCGTATCAATGGCAACACAAAAAGGATTGTGAAATAGAGATTGAAGATCTATGTAATGCAGGTCAGTATATATTAGGCTCCTGGTGGCAATGAGTGATATCATCATGCTTACAAAGTCATAAACCTATCAAATACAATATGAGCTTTCTGAAGTTGCATATATAAGAAGTGGCTGATCCTTACCAATAAGGGGATGCTTGCTACAGGTCTAAGTCCAATGATACACATACCAGTTTCTTCAATTTCTGCAATATGAAATACAATCTAAGACATTGCTTGATATCAATACATTGGTATACAACATTAGCACAACGCCATACCATGATAGCAGCAATGCCACTATAAGGAGCAAGAAGCAGCATGTGAATTCTATAGCTCTTGGTCTTCCATCTAGACTTGCGTACGGATGATACAACCCACACCTTTTCAATAAGCCTACATATGATACATATTCGGATGTTAGTTGACCATGTGTGTGACAATGTGCATTCATGCATGCATGTTCAGAATAACGTGCCATCCATAAATGATGATCTTGGTTGCAGAATAAAAGATGTCGCAAGCCATTTCAGAGAGGAAACATGATAACAGATTCATATTATTGGTCGATACAAATAATGTCGCGGCGCAAGTGAATCCCCATGAAATGATGTATAACGTCAAAACAAGCCAGCGTGAATATGTCAGGTACTTGAACTGCACGTTGAATGTCTTGATGCCGAATAAGATGCTCATGACTGATATAGATAGCAGGGATACGAGCTTTGATGCCAACTCGCTGCCATCGGGTTGTGGTGCTGACGCTTCCATTATTGATGCTGTTATCGATCCAAAACGATATTAAAAGAGAGAGAAAGAGAAAGACAAGAGACGTGTATAAGGAATGAAAGGAAAATGAAAAAGGTCGCTTGTGTTTTTGGTGGGTTACTTAAAGGATTCTTGTCATACCATTGAACAACCATGATGCTTGCTTGTCCGTGGTACCCCTCTCAGCAACCTGTCGGCTTTGGCTTATTGGGATCTGCCTTTTTGTCCTTGACACCGATCAAGATCTAATACTAGTCTCCTCGATATGTGTAATCCAGAAGCATAACTATTATGGCACTTTTCCCTTCTGCTGGTCCAGGAGTAACCCCTTTCTTCAAAAGCATAATGAAAACAACAAAGTTTATATATAAGATTCTTCTTGAAGCAATAAGAGACATAAAAATGCCGTTTAGATTATAAATAAATGATGGTAGTCATCATTGGTCTTTGAGTAACCTATTACTACACATGCTTTCAAGTCACCGGACTCATTTACTTGACGCCACACCTACTGTAGAGCACGGTCCGCTTTGGTTGTCGGTGTTCCAACATGGGACATCACTTGTAACTGTCGATCTCCCTTTCTGGCCTTCTCGTTATTCTTGAAAGCATGTATTAAGGGTATAGTGACAAGGAGAAGGAAATAAAGCAAGAATCAATGTCGTGGATGCCTTATCTTGCATATGTAACCATTCTATTGTTATCAAGATTGTAGGATCTTCTCAATTCTTTAATCAAATAGGGGATATCAGTAAGGCAGTTGTAACTAAATCGCTTCGGACCGAAAGCCGCGTCATTACTACCTACGCACGTCCTATTGATTGCCCTTGTCGCATTGAAAAAAGGAGAGATGGAAGCATATACACAAGCATGCGCTAGCTTATTAACAACGCGTGCCAAGACTTACAACAGATCGACCACTTGCATTGTATGTACATTAACATTCCCTTCCTTGTTATCGGTTAAACTTAGCCTATAGCTATATCAAAAAGGGGTGAACAATTACTATCAACCAAGCAACCTGTAGGTTTTCTTTAAGGAGAAGAGATTCGCACATGCGTTCTAAAGATTCTCATTCTGAATTCGAAAAAAGGTACTGATGTATTTGTATGACAAACTCTTTTAATGTAGTACAATGTTCCTATCTCGATTATCCACAGACATTCTCATTGTTGTTGGTGTTGATTTTGATGCACAATAGCGGATTGGCGGGTGAAAGTGATCATTGCTACACGCAGATGCATAAATTGAATAGGGTGGATGGGTTGCTATAAGGTCTTTCACTGCACGGTAAGAGATATTCGGCAATCCGACAAGATGAATCATACATTGGTGAGAAAAGTGCCCCTGTTGCAAGAGTTGTATCATTTCATTCGAGACATGTTGCATCTTCTCCACATTGAGACGTCTGAGCATTGATTTCCCACTGTTCATCACAAGTCTTTCAAAGAATAAGTGAAATCCATCAGTTGTGGCACCAATACACTGAGCAAGCGTAATCGTTTCCAGTTTCTTCATAAGACCAAGTGCAATAATCGGTACATCCAATCCTTCTGCTTGAACATTTCGCATATGCACATGCATCAATGTCGCTTGTTTGTCCAAATGAATCTGCTTGGAGAATATCCTTGCCAATCCTACGCTGTTGAGTCTCAAAGGAGAATGAATAGAGAATTCTCGTATCTTATTCAGTTGAAAGATAGCGTCAAGGATATCATCAGATGATAAGTCGCTCATTTGAAAGTGAATTGACTCCAGTAAAGGATTTGCATGTATCAATGCTGCAAATGTTGATTGGAGATGAATGTCAAACTGGCATGTCAAGCGTGTGAGCTGTCGTGGTACTGCATTTGATAAAGCCTGCCACTGTTGTATAGATCCAATAGCATCATGTGGCACTAACAAGGATAAGTCCTGTAGAGTATTGTTGGAAGCTTCCAGTAATGGCAATACATGATGCGGCTGTAGTTCATCCGAATACCCGAGAAGAAGTGTTTTCACACCCAACGTCTCCTTAAAATCAGCTTCCATATGTCGTTGGCGTAGAATATGAGTATCCAATGCTGCGTGATTGATCCATAAATGTAGTATTCTAGGACATGCACGTGTCACAATGTTCAGTACTTGAATGCTGCAACATCCAGATATAGCCAGTTGTCGTAAAAATGGAGACCAATGTAGGATATGCTGTATTACAGACAATGTCATCCCACCCCAACAGAGCAAACGTAGTGTCTCCAATTCCAAAGGCTTGGTTGGTGCAGAATGTAGTGATGTTTCATCCAATGGCTTGTAAAAGTCTTGATAATCCAGGTATCTGATATGTGGACACAGTGTAAGGATATCTGTCACGGATAAACTGCAGCCATCTGGTATGTCCAATGAGAGTTCAGTCAATGTGTGCCTGATATGCTGCAAGAGTATTGTAACTTGTGAATTGATTGCACAACCTAAAAAGAAATGATACGATTAAAGTCTGTTTGACATTGGTTTGATTTGATCACTTACCACGTATATCCAACCGAGCCAATCCTTTCATATTGCTTTCCGACATCCAATGCGTGAATGTAGCAACTTCTTGCATTGATAGGCGTGATATGACAATGTTGGTTGGATGAGCGGCAATAAAGGGCAACAATCGAGCTTGGTCATCTACACATACGCGTCCTTGGATCTTAATTTGCTGCCATAGAATACAATACTGTGAAAGACGATAACGCCAGAGCTTGGAAACGTTCATGCTGTGAACAAGTTGAAGAGGATCCTCTTCTTTGACCATGAGAAAGATGTTGCATATCAACTCGTTGGGCATTACTGATACGAAGTCAACTCGCTCTTTCTGTATATTGGACAACGCTGTGTTGATTAAGTGGTGATCCAAAGAGTTGCTGCTGCATGATTTGAGCCCTTGATGAAAAGCAGAGAGAGCATCGCCTTCAAGATCTGCCATAGCATAAAGTACACCACGACAATAACATATCATGGGCATATCTTGTGATTCATCCAACACGTCAAGTGCTGTAACCACTCGATGAGCATCATAGAAGTTGTTGGTGGATCCAAGAGTTAAAGCACAAAGACAAAGTACAGAACAAAGCTTGTTGCGTCTGGAATCTGGGAATGAGCACTTGGGCAAGTGAATGAGCGTCATGGCGTATAGAAGAAAAGGAAGAACTTACTTTCTGCTTCTGTTATTCTAACATAAGCTCAAGCATACTGCAAGTTGGTGCAGATGGGTGCAGCATTGGCGTTTGGGCGACATGACAGAGATGGTGAGAGCTGGGAAGAGAAGCGCTTCTTGACAAACACCAGCGCGTTGGAGTCTAATCTGGTGACACAGGCAATCCATACAACTGCGTCTTTTTCATGCAAGACAAAGAACATTGCCAATTCAAACAAGATCATTAAAGGAGATAAAGGGGTCGAATGCATGATGTACATTTAATGCAGGTAACTTCAGCAGCACTAATTTGACGACGCTAATAGACTATACTCTTTTAAAGACATTCCATCCGCATCAAATGTGCTCAATATGCAGGAAGCACTAACTACGTATCGGTCATCGATTCTAGCACTGATCCACGCATAAAAAGGACCAACAATAGGAGATAGATCACCAAATAATGAGCCAATCCAGCTTAATGCAACCAGCTGGTTGGGATATGCCTCATTGTAATAGCTGAACAATACGCCCCACATACATAATGATAGAGTCACTAAACTGATCAAGAGCACATAAAGACTTAATTAGAGATACATACGACATGTAAATGCCCTGCCTAAAGACCCATATCCCATTCTTAATGATTAGCAGTTGACACATGTAGCATATGTATCGAGAATAGCTTACGTTGAAAAGATGCCCTGTTAAGTGAAGTCATTTCAGTGGATTACTATGCCACAATCTCTGATCAGAAGCTGTTGGTATTAAGCATACAGACACAAAAGCAACCAAAAACAATGAGCGAAGCTACCCAGCTACCATCTGGGGACTCTTTCACTTCAATGTTCGTTGTGGAATTTACACTGGAGAAGCCATCTATGGTTGCTTTTTCATCAAGACAAAGGTCATTTTCTCGTAAGCTCATGGAAAAGTAAGAGAATCAAGAGAAGATGAAACTTGATTTGTATCCCAAGGAAACGCCATTGATTGTAATTGTCGTTCAAGAAGATTTGTATCACAGCCTAAAGTGTATCATCAAACCCATCTTCTCACACAACATCTGTTGACATTGTCGCCAGATGAACCATTATCCGTGTTACCATTCCAAGAATCTCTTAATGCAACATTGCTCTTACATGATATCAGATTATCATTTTCCAATGCATTTCTTGTCATAGTAAGCACTCTATTTGCATCATCAAAAAGCTGGATGTCCTGTCCCACTAGTAGCCATCAACCCTATATGACAATATACGTGAAAGAAAGCTTATAATGCCGGAATGACAACTGATTGTATTAATAGAGCGCTAAGTGAAATGTATGTTGACTAGATCTTTTGAAAGATTTGTAAGCCTCCTTTCATAATACGGAGAATGAACACCAAGCATGCGGATAGAAAATATATTAAGCCAGAGAATATGATGGCACCTTGGTAGTAAGGTTTGATCCCGTTACCACGATCGATGATGTAAGAAGTGATAGGTTGGCTCAACAAACCACCAGGAGCCCATGCAAAAAGAGCCCATCCAATAGCAGCATCAGCAAGATCCAAGGGCACATAGTCATTGATAAGAGAATAGATAATCGCCATATATCCACCCTGTGAAATGCCCTGAAGTACTGCAAACACCCACATGCTGGCTTCAGTCGTGGCAGTAAGCCAAATGGCAAAATGAGCAATAGTAGCAAGTGATGCACAGAGTATCCCAACATTGAGCCGGCCAATACGGTCAGCTAGATACCCCATCAAGATCTTTCCTATTGCCAAGCACGCAGATGCAATAGCATTAATATTGCCAGTAACCCATGGATTTGAACCAAGTCTTTCTGCATATGATGACATGTACGCATATGGGACCTTCAAAGAACAACATTGTTATCCAATGTTAAGATGATGACATGTTGTGTATGTCTTATGCTTGATAGGAAGATGTGGACTTACACGGTTGGCAAAATTGCTGAGAAGATGTAGACAAAACACAATAAGGTACTTTTTGTGTTTAAAAACTTGTAGTTCGAGAATAGGAACATCCTTTTTGGCAGGAGGATTAAGGCGAACACATGCAACAACAGAGATTCCAATAAGCAGCAGTTGTGAAAAGCCTACAATGCGCAATCCCCAGGCATAGCCTACTGTTTGAAAACATGCCGTGAAGATATTGGAGTATACTAATCCTCCAATACCGACACCTGATGTAATAATACCAACTGCCAATGCTCGGCGCTCTGAAAACCATTCTAATCCACGCTGTAGACAAGGAGTCCAAAGAAGGGAAGCAGATAAGCCAGACATGACACCAATAGTTATATATAGCTGCCATATCTGAACATCTTCAAGTATGAGTTGAAAGATAATAACCATCATATATGAAACCTACCTCGTTTGTGATACTTGCTAGTATCAAAGACAATCCTGAGAAAATGCAAGCAATTAAGATCAAATATCGATCATTGAACTTGCTGCTCATCCATTGATATAATGGATTAGTGATTCCGCACAGGCAGAACCATAGTGAGCCAATCCAACTTAGGGCTACCATATTATCGCCAGGATACACTTGTGTGTTGTAATAGTTGAAGAGGACTCCCCAACTATTGCATAATTGCACATTGCAATTAGTATACTATAGGTATAGTAAGCTGGCTTGTGAATCTAATAATGGATACATACGCTAAAGAGAATCCTTGTCTGTGTATATCATTACACCCATTATGACTTAATCATCTTGGTTTTGGACACCATAGATTCAAACCTTACTTACGTGGCAAAGAGACCCTGTACAACACTTTGATTTAAGCCGAGATGATTGTGCTTATCCTTTGCTGCTCGTAGTGCCCATATACCTACCAAGAATGAACCTGCAACTACAAACCAAGCTTTCCAACCACCATCAGGCGCGTTGCTCCACTTTTCACCTATTGATCTCTTGTCGTCAACAAAAGTGGTTTCTTCAATTGTTCTCTTCTCCACATCAGTGTCGCTTTGGTTGCATGTCATGGTAAAGTTCTAAAAATGTGCCAGGTACATCATAAAACGAAGCGCGTCTAGTCGACCAATGCTTAAATATGTTTCAAATGGGCTACTTGTGCCACTACCCTAATGTGCACATGATTCAGATGACGTTTATAACATCATGTAACACACAAACATCATGCTTGATATTCACTATCTTATTCCCCATCTTCCTCCTGAAACGCTGCAATCCCTTTTTGTGTGAAGAGAATCTTCTTTAGAATAGGTTTATTGTGTGGCGACTTGGTCACGTGAATCATCCACAAACAACACGTCTATATACACTTGCAACATTATGTCCATTTGCAGTACTTTGATAAGATTGAGAACAAGTATGAATGGGACAAAAATGCAGGTGGTGTTGTTACACACACAACACATAGTTGACAGGTTACACGAATGGATGATGATAGTCTTGGGCAATGTTGCTTCTTTGTACGCAAGCATTCAATGATGGGGAAGCTATCCATATGACAATGACAATGGCAATGAGCTTGAATGTATATACCACATTTGCATACACATTCATATTAGTGTAGTGAGCACTCGTTGGTTGTACAAGTTCAGGAGTTGAGCTGCATTAGGAATTCAACTTTTGTCCGATGCGCACGGACCTGCAGATACCACTTCCGCCACAGTAAGATTATATATAGCCTAATTATGTAACTATTCACTATCAGAGATAGCAAGTAATGGTCTACTTTATTGGTATGTAGGCTATTGCAGGTGTTATATTGGACAAGAGTAACTGGAGCAGTGGAGTGGGAGGTGTAGATAAATTGAGGGGGGGACGAGAGGAGCAAAGAAAGTACTCCTTCTTCCCATTTCCAGTTCACAAAGGCAAGACCAGCTCCATTTACCCTTCAAGGCACGCACTAACTTCATCTACGTACTAAAGAGCATTTACTATGGCCATTGTCTTCATTGCACGGCGACAATGGCGGACATGTCACGCGATGGCAGGCTTTACAATGGCGTCTCTTTCCAGTTACATGTGACAAGCCAGTACGCGCGATGTACCCATGACTCGACCTACATTTCAATACAACACGTACGTTTAAGCACTGCACTTGCTTTATTGTTTGCATTGATGTTGTAACACTCTAACTCTATTATAGCTTGCTGTTTTCTCGTGTATACAAGTTCCAAGAGGTGTCGCGTGTATTCCTTTCCCCAGCTGTCCACAAGAAGATCCCAACACGACTTTACTTTGTATCTTTTGGGTAAGTTGAACAGAAAAGCGTATGTTATGATGTGCTTGTTATCTTATAACGCATATATGATAGGCTGAGCATGTTGGATGATGGCATTCCTGGCTAGTAAGAAGACGTGGTTTGAAGAAGTGGCACATTGTTTCACTGGTATGTATAGCATTGGGTCTACCAAACAAGCATCATTAACTAACGAGCTTTACAATCAATGAAACAGCACACAGTATCTGATGACATGCGAAGATGCAGTAGCTTCCTTGGTACACAAAGGTCCTTCCGGCTATTGGTTTTTGGCTTTCGTTATCCACCAAGATCTTGTGATTATCTTGTTGGATTATCAAGACACCACTGCTATTATGTGTATGTTGACAAGGAAGCGTATGGTTTGGATGTTATCTCATATCGTGTTCATTCTAGCTGAGCATGTTATATGCTATTCATGGCAGCAGCAAGACATGGTCTAAGCAAGAAGTAAGTGATCCATTGTCTCATTGGTATGTAGAGCATTGGGAGCACAAGACTAGTACCGTTAATCAATGTATCTTACAATCTATGGCAGAAAGACGTAGTTGTTTGAAGCAAGACTGCATTTTGGGGAATCACAAGAGCAGTAGAGCAACTTTGGACTTGGTAAGTGTTGTTCTTTTCACCGAGAACAGGAGACTAACACTCGCTACATCAGCAGCTCTCGTCTGCATCATGGAAGCTGGCGTTAGGTCGTGATTACTCATTCAGTGCATGGATTTGGCTGTAAGTATAGTTCCTTCGTACATAACAAGAATCCAACACTTGTTTTATCAGGAGGACACCTTGGTATAGTGGGATCTGCTTTTGGATGACATCAGGATTATGCGATCATCTCTTGGATTTGGCTTTTGTAAGTGTTACTCTTTTGCATCTTATGACAGGCTGCCAACACCGTTACTTTAGGAGGACATGTGTGCGTCAAGGATACTGCTTTGACTTTGGCTTTTCTGGGCGGCATCAAAATTATTCGATCAGCTTTTTGGATTTGGCTATGTAAGTAGTGATCTTTTATCTATTGTTTCCGTGATATGAAAGAATGTATGCATGTTTATGTCTTTTCTAGTTCGAGCATCTTGCAGCTAGGCATGTGTATTTGTTGACATTGGGTTTACTTGATCATTGGCTGGTACTGGTAAGTATATCGCTTCGTTAATGTGAAAAACATTTATCAACAGCGTATACCTTTTATAGGCGGATCCCTTCACCAGCAGCTAGCATTTTGTCTCCAAGCTTTATATGATCATCTTGTGTATTGATTACTGTAAGTATGGCTCCTTTTTCTTGGAAACAGCCTGTTTACACTCGTTGTCTTAGGAGAGTCATCTATATCTTGCAATGTGCTTTTGAGTGGCATCTGGAACACTTCGGATCATGATGTGGATTTGGCTGTAAGTACATATCATTTCTATGCACTGAATACAGGATGCCAACATATGTTTATTAGGAGAACGCCTTTAAAGTGGGATGGAAGCAAGACTATTTGCTCAACTTTGGGATTGGATTACTGTAAGTGGTGTTCTTCTGCATTTATAACAAGCTGCCAACAATCCTTTCCCTTAGGAGGACTCCTCTGCAACAAAACACATGGTTTCAAAGTGGGATCAAGCGTATTCGACCATCTTATGGATTTAGCTGTATATATATGTTGCTCTTCTGCATTGAAAACAGGATGCTAACACTCGTTTTATCAGAAGGATCCTTATACATGCAATCTTCTTCAAGATGGCATCAAGACTATTCTATCGTCATGTGGATTTGGCAGTATGTACATATGGCTCTTCTGCATTGAAAACAGTTTCCCAACGCTCATTCCATTAGAGGACTTCTATGCATCAAGCAAGCACGCTCTGGCCTTTGTGCAAGTGGACAGTATCACTCTATCATTGTTTGACACTGTAAGTACATATTGCTCCTTACATTGGAATATGATGCCAACACTCTCTTCATCAGGATGAATCTTTGCATCATACAATCCGCTTATGGTTATGGATGACATACCGCTTATTCGATCATCATGTGACATTGTTTCTTTTGGGTAAGTTGAAAGGAAAGGAGATGTCTTTGCTGTCATCTCATATTGCGCTCATTATAGTTTGAGCAACTTGGATGATATTCATGGCAGTGACAAGGCATTGATGTTTTCAAGGAAGTTGTACATTGTATCACTGGTATGTATGGCATTAGGAGCACAAAAGAAGAAGCATTGTCAGTTAACGAGTCTTACATGGAAACAGCAGTGACACAACATCGATAGCAAACAATCATATCTTTGGCGCCATCGAGCTTTATTGGATCATCTGCTTTGCTCTTCTCAACTTTGGCTCCTTCTTTGATTTGACTTTGACTATCAAGATTTGGCATTGAATGGGTTCTTTGCAGCAGCAAGCAAGCAAGCAACCGTTGGGATATCAACAAGACATTCGATCATTTTATGGCGCAATTGTGAGATATTTCAGGTAAATAAGATAGATAGATACGTTGAGAATCAATATATGTGTTTCAACTGCTGTTATCAGCTACACTACAACATGCCTTATATACGTTTCTATGGTCTTTGTGTAAAGGAGATGTGGGAAGATGTGATTACATATGAGGATACGGTGGATACATGAAGTGATGGATATAGAGTTGATGATGGGGCTCGTTGTGTTATGTATCTTGAGTATGTGTATGGGAAGATTACTAGTGGTGTCCTCTTGTGGGGTAAGTGTGGTCGTTGCAATACCAGGACTTGTCATCTTGCACTTGGTGATGAAATCTTATGTGTTGATACTTGACCCAATGAAACCGGAGAAAGTCCCAGATCATGCCATTTGTGTGTATGCAAAGCAGGTGATGTTACACGAGCTGCTAGGAGAAAATAGGCCGGCAGTTGATTTTTTCTTTGCCTTGTGCTCTTTCTTTTTTCTTCCAACAAAGCAAGCAACCCCTACATTGTAAGTTATAGCCACCATTGTTCATGTGCAACAGTGCAAGCCTATTGCTCACAAGAAACACTTTATTTTAGCTTTTCTATTGAACGACTGAAACAACCCCTCTCTTGAACAACAACAACAACAACCATTTCGCTGTACCATTCACTCAGGATGGAGCAATACAAAACAAGACCAACCAAACAGTTCCTTCGACGCAACTCGGCACCTGGTGTTGATAGTATTCAAGGTCCTGATGCAGCTGATTTTGGAGTGATGCCTGGAACATCGATTATGTTATCTCGCTCTACAGTACTTGACAAGGCTCCATCAGCTACAGCTAGTAGTACACCCCCAGTACCAACACCGACTCCTTCTATGCAAGCAGCTCGTACACATCAACATCGTCTCAATGCAGCACAAGAACAACGCACTTATCAAGATAGTCGTCAACGTCTTTTGAGTCATATTGGCACAGTGATGGGCATTTGTGAAGATTTGAAACGTGAGCGGCGATTCCCGGTTCAATATGCCAAGCAACCATTTTCTGTACTTGGTTTGGATATGAAAATGGGACATCAAGCTGTCAATGACATCCACAAACTTGAAAGTGGCACACTTTCATCTTTACTATTGGAAGACAAGTTATCGCATTGCCTTAGTCATCTCGACAATCTACGTGGAAGAGTAGCAGATACATCATCCAAGGTGTTGGTGACAGGTGATCTCAACTCGGGCAAGTCTACCTTTGTCAATGCCTTGCTCAAGCGTGAGCTGATGCCAGCTGACCAACAACCATGCACCAACATGTTTTGTGAAGTACTTGATGCTACATTGAATGATGGTGTTGAAGAAGCACACGCGATTCCTGATGTGACACAATACAATCGACTTGACTCATCCACTTATCACGTCATTGAAATGCGACATCTCAACAAGATCATTATGGATGAACAACCTTCGTCTCGATACCAGATGCTCAAAGTCTATACCTCTGATCGCCGTTCTACCAATGAGAGCTTATTGCACAATGGTGTGGTTGATATTGCCCTTATTGACTCTCCAGGTCTCAATACCGATTCTGTCAAGACCACTGCTATCTTTGCACGTCAAGAAGAGATTGATGTCGTTGTCTTTGTCGTTAGTGCTGAAAATCATTTCACTCTCTCGGTAAGTCATGTTTCTATTCAAGTATTTCACTTTACTAATACATGTATCTAGGGCAAAGAGTTTTTATTGAATGCTGCCAATGAAAAGACACATATCTTTATCGTTGTCAATCGTTTTGATTCTATTCGTGATAAGGAACGATGCAGACGTTTGGTGCTTGAGCAGATTCGACAACTATCACCAGCTACATATGCAGATGCTGACGATCTTGTTCACTTTGTCAGTGCTGGCAGCATTGATATTTCAGAAGAAGGCACACCCAAAACAGTGGATGCACCTGAATTTGCACGAATGGAACAACGTTTACGTGCATTTGTGCTTGAGAATCGAGCCAAGTCTAAACTCCAGCCTGCCAAACACTACATGGTCAACTTGTTACGAGATGTTTCATTGTTATCAGAAAGCAACCGAGTCAATGCAGTCCAAGCAAGTGCTGATGCTAAGCGACAACTTGAATTGGATCAACCAGCTTATGAACACTTGTTGCAATTACGTGATCGCTTGTTACACCGCGTTGAAAAGATGGCTAGCATGGCAACTTCACAAATCCAACGACAAGCTGCTGCACGTCTTGAAGCTGCTGTTCAAGCTATTGGTGAACACACTGTGGATCAACTTGAATATCCTGGTATCTTGCTCATTTGGCAATATGCTCAAGACTTGGCTGATTGCATGTCCCAACGTCTCTTTAAGGAAGTGCGTCAACAAGAAAATGTCACTCGACGTGAAACTACTGCTGCTCTTGAAAGTATTCATGCTATGGCTGTTGAACATCTTGGTGAATTCCCTGTGCGTGCAGATGTGGATAGCATGAAACGTAATCGTCATTGTGTCACGATTGACGTTGAAGCGACTGACTTTTTCGATTTGGATGAGAAACTTTCTGGATGTGCTATATCACTTGGTGCTGCTCTTGCTATTGGTAGTCGTATGATGGGTGTAAAAGATGTTGTTTCAAGCCTTGGTGGTGTCAACAATATTCGTCGTATGGTGATTCCTGCTATTGGTATTGCTAGTGCTGGTCTTTTATTGTACGTGGTGTCAGATATGCGTTCAGCTCTTGAACGTAAACTCGTACGCAAGTTCCAAGCTGCTGCTCGTGATTCAGCACATGCTGAGCAACAAGCACGTCGTATGGCTCGTGAATCACGCAAGGTGTTACGTGTTGAAGGATGGGATATCCAAGCTCGTTTGCAAAAGGCGATTGAAACCAAGGAACACCAACGTGATGAAATGACTGCTGTGGTTCATACTTCACAAGAAAGCATTGAATACTTTACTGCTCTGCTTGAGAAATCGGAACAGCTTCTTGACAAGGTTGCCAGCATTCAAACAGATAGCACAACACGCCTTTACAATTAAATATGATGATGCACATTATGCTATTTAGGAACATTTATTAGAATGATAAATAAACAGTTTTTTAAATCTGTTGTCTATTTCCAGAGGAACATGGCTAAACTAGCTATAACTCCACCAGCAACTGCACTTTGTACTGAATACATGACCAAATCGCGTTTACGCATAACAAGACTGTCGTCTGATGGTAAAGTGGTGGTAGTGGGTGGTGGTTGTTCTTGTGTTGGTGATAAATCAGGTTGTTCGGATGATGATGATGGTTGCAAAGTGAGTTTCAATTGTGATTCAAGTTGTTGATTGCCTGATGCTACAGCAGCTGCAAGCTCGTTTACTGCATTAAGCACTGATCGCTGAGTATCATCACGATCTTGCATCAATCCACGAAACTTGGCTTCTTCTTCATCAACCTTGGCAATGAGTAACTCTTCAAATCGATCAGTAAGTCGTTTACGCTTGTAGGGTTCAAATATGGATTGCATCATGATGAACAAGACCAAGTTGAGTACCATAAGTGCCCATGTGCCATAAGTGCTCACACTACGAATCTTGTCACTCCAAAGCTGTTCCTCGTGATATCTCTCCATGATTGATTGTGCTAATCCCATATATTCACGATCCATCTGCTTTTCTGCTTGTTGATATGTCTCCTTTGCATGGATCTCTCGCTGAGAATGTTCATGTTCCAGTCGATATAATTCAGTGAATCGGGTGACATCTTCACCTGACCAAAGATGTTTGCGTTGTAACAATTCATTGATCTCTCTCTGTGTCGATGATCGTGTATCAATGGCACTCTCGTATGCTCGTTTGGCTTGTTGCATTTGATCTCTGGATGATTCAAAGGCTTTGGCTATAAGATATACATGAGTCAGTGACCTATCCGAGATTTACCGATAGCCGAGACATACCTTGGTCAGTAACTTGTTGCTTGACTTTTTCAATATGATCATAGCCAGTCAACTGATTCAATGCCACTCCAGCTCGTTGTATTGCTTCTTTGGGATCATTAAAGTCGCGTGTAATATTACGCAGGGTATCACTAGCGTTCCTGACCTTGAGTAAGACAGGGGTCAATCGAGGCTGAATGGTAGCTTGAAGCTTCTCCAAGTATTCATTGGCAGACGCCATTGGAGGTTTGTTCTCGGTTGAATAACAGTAACCAAGTCGAGGTGCACGTCGTGGTCGTAGCCATGGCAAAACTGCAGGTCGTAGTCGAGATGCTGTGCTCATGTCAAACAAAAGAAATAGAGAGAGACTCGGAAATGGAATCTGAACATCCTATTTTGTCGCCATCATTCCCCAACCACCTTTTCCACAGATACACTTGATACAACAACAATCAATGCACTATTGTCCTCTTATACAAATGTTATTAGTCTTGGTCTTGCCAGAAATAAATGCTGTAGTAGTCAATAGCAGTGTAGTATCCACCATGTGTGATTGAAACTAGTAGTGCCTGAAGCTCTGTATGTATTCACCTTCAAACAGCAATGAGAAACAATTCAGTCAACATGTCCTGAGATAAGTTTATTCAATGATGACAGCTGCTGATACAGATATCGTTTATGAAGGCAAGTCTTACAATTGATGTTGGACACGTTTCATGCATTAATTTTAGCAGTCTACAATGTACTCTGATCATTGTCTTAGCAAGATAGTCCTTTGTTTGTGATCCAACAATGAAGAGTACGCGGATAGCTATCAAAAGTCGCTGGCGATTAATTATCATCCACCGCTTTCAGCGTGAGCGCGCCTTTCTTTGTCTTCTTCCACAACCCAGCTCTTGTGTCCCCCCATGGATCGATTGACACAGTTACAAGACGGCATTGACGCAGTATGTTGGATAACTGAAACGATCTCTGTGCTACTCTTTACTAATGTCCTTCTAGATGGCGCGCATGCTGACCAACAGCTTATTCTATGTTCACGAAAAGTCGTCCATGGCACAATTGAACGAAAGTATACCCATAGCACAACCAAAAGGTATATCAACTTGTCAAAAGTAAAACTCTGACTGACATGATAGTATTTGTTCTCTAGTACAAGCTGATCCACCTGAAGTCTTTCAACGTAAGCTACATGATCTTATTCATGCGATAGTTGGCTCTTTCTCTCACACTTGGATACAACTTTTAGAAAACTTGCATGAGCTCGCTGGCGATCTCGTCAAAAAGGCAAAAGAAATTGATGCACTGATTGAAATGTTACCAGGCATCAAGAATACAGAAGAGGAGCAGGTATGGAATAGGATGAACAATGAGAGATGTTGTTTACTGATGATCCCATGATAGTTGCAATTACTCAGGGAATTAGAAGAGGAGAATAAGCGAGCCAATCAAGAATATGAGGAAGCTGTACGAGAAATGGGTATGTTTAGGGATGGAGGATGAAAGAGGATTCCTGACCAAGTTGGATATCAGAATCAGTCCAGGCCAAAGTGACGCAAACCTTAAGGACCATTGCTGATGACTGGAGTCAATCAGGGCAACAACAAGAGAAAGAGGAATAGAAGACCATGTGTGCATTACCCCACTTGAGCTTTGTATATATATAAACGATGTCATTATCCAAATATACCTGAGTACCTATTCTATCGCTTAATCGTATGCAGGCAGCACTTTTGAAAAGAAATGGCATGGAATCATCATGTAGTACAGAGACATTACTGGCAATCCCAAAATACCCTATAATCCCTTCACAAGATACCATTAAAGTTAACATAGTTCAAATAGGATATCAATTGGTACATGTTTTAGTAATAAACACTAATAGTAATACAGTAGTGGATGAGTAGTGTGGTATATGGAATGATGGATGAGAACAAGATCCTTGCGAGAAAAGTAATGTGGATGAAGTTGACAATGAAGATAGATTATAATCCTTCCTTCTCGGATAATGTGTTGTAGGAAGAAGATGACATTTGAGTAGATGGCTGCTGCTGTTGTTGCTGATGAAGGATAAGATCATCCTCAGATGGTTGCTGCTGTCGAACATTATCCAATTTTTGGTAAAGTACCTCTTGAAAGCGTTGAAGAAACATGGGTGATATAGTCATGAGAAGGCTTTCCATGGTTTCAAAGGGTCGATTAACATTGGCAACAACGGCTTGAGTAGCTGCTATGGTGGTGGATCCACTGTGCAAGGGCGAGTAGGATGTGATCTGGAAATCCAAAGAGACAGTGAGCTCAATGTCCCATATGAATTAACAGCCATTATTACCTTGTATCCTTGATCGCCTACTTCGATAACAATCATAACTCCTTCAAGAAGTGTGAGATCGAGACGACCAATGCCTTCCAACTCGTCATGGACAAATACTGTAGCTGACCCAGGCACTATTCCTGTGGCTCAATGTCAATAGGTACGTGCCATTGTATACTCCCACGTGTTGTCCTTTGTCTTTCTTTATGCCTTACCATAGTCATAGTTGTGTGTAATGGCGTCCAGTTCCTCACTAAGCGTTGGCAATCTCATTCCTAAAGGACTTTTGTGTTGAGTTAAAGTAGTGTGTTCACGAACCAACAATAAAGGCTGGCAGCTGGGTTGCTGTTGAAATCAACTTTTATGTGGATTCAGGATGTCTTGTGCAACATGATCCAAGATTTATGTCGCAACATGACGCATAAACCACTAGTAAACAACCATGTTGTCTTGGGGATATACCTGTTATGCATGGCATGCATTCAAACAGGATGATATACTTGTCAAGACGATCTACTATAAAGTCATCAAATGATATAGTTCACAATGATGGATGATGTAGCATTTCTGTCCTGGCGATGGCACCAACATGCATCAAGTAGCATTGAAGCAAGCACGGACGTGCTGCACCAAGAAAAAGATCTGTTTTTGTAATCATGGGCGTAGCACACCCCTATAAAACATTCGAGATGTAATCATATCCTCCACCTAAACCGCCTAAACACCTCCTTGAGATGTCCCCCAAAACAAACTACCCCTTAAAGACTCTCCACTACCAATCTTTTGTCCTGTAAAAAGTCAATAAAGAATGCTACACCTAGTCTTGACTCTGTGGCGTATGTATAAAAGACTGTCAAAGCATAAAAGAAGCATTCGATACAAGGCGTGAGAATGAAGAATACAATGTTCAGGGTGTATGTGAATTCATGCTGTACTCCTAGTGCGTCAGCCAGCATGTAAGGTAAGGATCTTATGACTTGAAGCTTGCAGTGCGCCGCATATATTCTAAAATGGCGAGTGCGTAACTCTATAGAACCAAAACATCCAGTTGTTGTTGCACCATGTCCAACGTAATGTGCGGGAAAAGATAGCGGATATATACTTTGGGGGATACCAATTGATACTTGCAAATGACACTATGAAACATAATCCACCCATTTCCTTCTTGATTGAATTGAACGAGAGATGTACCAAGATAATGGATACCATTCACTCGCACATGTCAAGAGCGGAAAGGGGAAACATTACCATCTTCATTGCTGGGGTCCGATCCTTGCTTTTATTATCTGTCAATGACAACGATTTAGATATGTATCCATATCGTGAGCTCATGATGGATTCTTTTGGCGGGTGCTTTATTCATCTAATGCAATAAGGGTGAAGAGTCATCTTGATTTGGCTGTGATCAATCATCATGAATGTTATCATCGTTTTCATTGCATCCTAGAATGTTTTACTTTCTATATTGACAAGATGGACCTGAGAGAGCAAGTGGACATGTGTAAATGCGCCCATGTGAGTATGTTAGAAGGCGGGGCAAAAGAGGGGTCAATGCATTTATGTTGTCTTGAGATTTCTATTTTACACACACACATTCTCCTCTGTGCCAGGCTTCACTTTCTCCCCACCCCCTTTTAAGTCATTCTCTCCACAAAAAAGCTCTTTTCTTCTGCTTTGGTGCTTACCCCTTTTCTCTTTCTCTTACTTACTTTCTTATTTCCTACTTTCTCCCTCTTGCTTTCCTTTTCCCGCTTTTACACTTTCATTTTCTTTATTATTGCTCGTGCGTTGGAGCATATATACAACGACATACAAAGCTATCTTTCTATCTACTGCTCTTGTTACCACGCGATAACCAAAAGCCACCTACATATACGTCTATCTCTTGATTCACGAGGACAAACAACAGACCAGAACAACGCGCCATTCACCTACAAATATTTTCTACCTTTACCACCAACTACTGCATAAACTCACAGTCCTTGACTGGCGTGTTGAACAGTACCTATAGTCAATAGTTTCCACATTCGAAGTGCCATCTTCGCGGTGGTAGCGAGTTATCCTGCCAGAATTCCACGTTGCGTGTCAATGGGAGAACGATCGGTTGTTGCAGTGACAGATTTGACAGCCATGACAGCAACAACACCCACACCAGTCGCAATGGATCCACAGCAAAAAGTGTTATCCGGTAGTCGAGAAGCTGTAAGTTGTAAAGTAGAGCACGGACCAAGGTCTTATCTAAACACAATCAATGCCGCTATGTAGATGGAACCACTTTACGAACGGCTATTGGCGAAATCATTCAACGACAGTGCATCCGCTGTTGAGTTTTGTCGATCCTTGTGTAGCGAATTTGGATTCACTGTCAAGCAAGAAGCCAGTGCCAACAAGGTATGTAACATGGATATGTCATTCTCTTCCAATACTAAAATGGATATAATAGCATATTTACGTGTATTGTTCTCGTGAAGGACTTCCTGATTCACAACGACGACCACGCACATCTCCACAACGACGTAGACCTTCCAAGCGATGCAATTGCCGATGGAGAGTGGTTTTATCAGAAACAGACAGTGGACAATGGGAATTTAGACGTTTCTTGAACCCCAATGCATCCGAACACAACCATGAAATGATGTCACCTGATGAAATGATGCACAACTGGCCGAATGAAGTGAATGACCTTATTATTCAATTGGCACAACAACGCATGCAAACAAGTGAGATACGTGAAACAGTCAAGCAGCATTATCCACATATCTCTTGGAATGAGCGTCGATTCTATAATCGTCTTACTGAGGAACGTAAACGAATACGACAACGCGATGTACTTGAAAGAAGCAGACGATTGACATTGTTATCTGCACAACTATGCTCTATTGTCACAATGCATGATACTTGGGCTATGCATGTTGAATCTGAAATGATGCGCTTGTTTGATCATTATCGACAATTGGCACGTGTGCAAGATAGCGATACGTTGGTGGATTTGGTGCCAGAAGAAATACAGATCAGCAATAGTCCACAAGAAGAGCAACAACATATCAAGAAGCGTAGAGTATCAGCATCGTCCTCATCCTCTACAACACCAACACCTCCTCTTAGTACAACATCTTCTCCACCACAAGTATTCAGATCTGGTCAACCTGTGCATGTGCCTAGCTATACACTTTATGTACGTCCACAGCCACATCGTGCATCACCATCCACTACTGTACGTCATCAACAGCAGCAACAAGCTGATCCTTTGCCACCTTTACCACCACAACAGCAGCAGCAACAGCAATTGCAACAACATTCAAATCGACAGCAGCAGCAACAACAACATCAACAACAACAGCCATTGGTATCTTCTCCTGTTGCTTCTTCTTCTTCGGCTTCTTCTTTTCAACAATATCAGTCACCAACCATGCAACAACATCAGCAACAAGCAATACCATCTAACAATGATCTTTTGATTATGCAACAACAACAAAGGAACCAACTTTCATCTGCTACACCACCACCACCTGGTAATACGTATACTTTGGGTCCTTATCCAGTACAGCCATTTGGATTTGATTGGGATCCTACAAGAGCAGTGGCTGATGCCAAGCTATTTGGTTATGATGTCCCACTACAGCAGCACCAGCAGATTATCCAATCCACACATCCAGCAATGATGACACATCATCCTACGTTGGCCACTACTAGCAGTACAACTGAAACTACCATTACGCATCATCATCCCCACCACTCTATGCCTGATGACACATCACAAGCGCCACAATGGGCTGTATAGTGTGGTGTTCTTCTCTCTTATGATGTCCTTTTTCTCTTTTTAGTAGTAGTAGTGTACAATGTTATTGATTATCTTCCACATTATACTGATATATACGGACCATGGAATTCTCTCTTTCTTTTATTATGATACTACGCGGATGAAAGAAACACAAGAAGAGAAAATAAGGGGATTGGGTATAATTATAAAGTGTTCTTGAGAGAAAAGATGAATGTTATATATGACGTTTTGGGATGAAGGAGGGAGGATGAAGAGGATCAAGCTAATGGCAACTGAGTGAAAATGTCAGCGAGGGGCGGTAAAGAAGTAGTTGTGGATTGTCGAGTAAAAGGTGCTGAAGTTGCTACTGCTGCAGCTTGTTGCTGATCACATCGTTCAATTTCCAGCCTAACCCACCTACACAATTCACTTGCAACTAAACCTCGTTTGATTGTAAGCCATCCTTCCAATAAGTCCACCAACAATGCTCGTTTGACAGGTCGTAAATGTGGATCTGAAAGTAATTCACATGTCCTTTGTACTGCACATTCAATATGGTTTTCACTCAAGATCTTGCCAACAAATGCTGCTCCCATCAAATCAAAACATGCTGATATGCTGTGTAATGTCACTAGTAAACTTTGTGATATCTGTTGTGATGTTTTCTTTGTGCTGGATGATGAAGAAGAAGATCGCCTTGATACAACATTGTGATTGAAACTGCAACACAAGATGGATGATTGACAAGCAGGACCAAATACCATGGAATAGATATGTTCAGGTGAAACAGCACCACCTTTGGATTTGTCTGCAATGGCTAATAGTTTGTATCCAGTGTATTCGAGAAAAGCCTTAATGTTGTCTGCCAAAGTAAAAGTGATTTCACGACAACAAGCTGGGAATGCAGCATCAAGACGAGTGAGTAAACGCACCATCATGGCAGCTTGAGCACGATTGGTGGAACTTGCATGAGTACAAGCCAGTCGTACAGGAGCACGCGATACAGCAGCAACAAATACAGCATGATGGAATACGACATCCACTGCTGAACGAATACGATTGCGAATGTCAATGTCTTCAATAAGAACATATTTGTGCTTGTATGATGAAATGCCTGCAATAATACGTTGATGAAGTCGTTCTTCACGTCGCATCAGTTGTTGGAAATGCTTATCTTCTTCTTCATGATGACTGGACTCTTCTTCCATCATTTCATCATGTCCACCTTGTCGTCTTTGATGTACACTGATTCTCGTATCAAACACGTGATGATGATGATCATCGTCATCGTCATCCAATAACAATAGACGTTGTGGATTCAATGCTGCTGCTGCATGTTGATGATGGTGATTGTTGTTGTTGTTGCTATGGTGATGTATAAATCCAGGTTCATCTGTCATGACTTGATCCTCTTGCTCTTGTTCTTGTGGATACATTGTTCTTGTTGTGGATGGCATTGTACCTTGATCAATTGGGTCATCATCATCATCATCGTCTTCATCTTCTAAAAGATCCATCATGGCTGATGCGGAGAAGGAAGAAGCTGCAGCAGCGGGGTTGGATGAATATGCAAAGGATGTTGTTGGAGCTGGAGTGGATACTTTGGTCTGGGTTGTAGACAGCTGACAAGATAAACCTTCTAAAGCAATAAGAGCAGCTCGGCATTGGATCTTCATGGTAGTCTCTGGTGACAATTCAATCTTCCAACGACGGTGGATAGTATGCACGGCAAAGTAACGGAACGCTCGTGACACCTGTAACAATCGCCATAAGTCACCCAGTTCAAGAAACTCTTTCAGAATGTACAGGAGTAACTCATTGGGCAAGCCCATTAAGGCACTGGTATTAACGCACGACGACGAATCGCTCAACTGCAACATGTGAACAAGACCAGAGAGAGAGAAAGAGAGAGGATGTCTTATATGTTCCTGGCAGGATATGAATGAATATGTCTCTGTGGAACGTGCGTTGTAGAATAGAACGTTGTAGTAAAATAAAAGTGCTGCCTTGTGAATACAAGATAGAGTTGATTGGTTGTAAGAGGTAAAAGGGAGAGAAAGCAAGCAAAGGAAAAGAGAAAAAGAACAAGCGTTGGGAAAAAAAGAGTACAAGTGTGAATGAGAAAGGGAAAATGATACAAAAGATCGGGGGGCAGACGAGGGTGGTCCTTTCCTTCCCCCTTAATGGTGGATGGCACTTACCACGCACACACATACGCTTTAACATAGCATAGTTACCCCGTTTCATCATTGTATATTATATGTCTTGTATCAATTCAAAGCATCCATCATCATAATACAACTTGTTTGCCACATTGATAACACACAATGACACTTTCTCCTCCTTGTCTGATATGAAAGAAACCCCATGATCGACGCTGCATTTTGCATTCAATACTCTTAAGTTGGGTCTCTTTCTCTCCATAAAACTAGACGGGGTGATTCACTCCAAACCCCATGGGTCTGCACGCTTATGCATACATGTATCTATATATGCGCACTGCTTGTTCCCGGATCACCATGACACTACTTTAACATTCTTTGGGGACACTGAGTAATACTTGGTCCTGATCCAATGATAATATCACATTCAAGTACCGGTAAGGGTACTCCCGATCAATATCAACATATGCATATGATTTCGCTGATTCGTTTTACTGGCTCAACCAATATAGCCCGCCTTGTCTTTACCACATAGCCCCTGATTGTGAATCTTATCAAAGATATGTCAACCTATCAAGATCTTGACTGACAGCATTTTCACTTTCAACATGCAGCACAAATTAAAAACTAATCATTCACACATCCATCGCATGTCAGAAATTGACGGCTGATTGCAAGTTTGTGGATGTGGCACCATTTAACAGCCCACTTGTGTAACACATGGTGCCCATGGGACATTGATCACCACTGTAGGTAGCATAGTCAATCCAACATTGGTCTTTTATGTCATGTTCTTGATGAAAAACAAGGTAGTAGTAGTATTGTATGGCATACATGTAACAGTACGCATGGAATGTAGCCAAATGTTGCTACTGATGGAGTAGATACAGTGTAGTAGTGATGGTGGTAGGGAGATATATCATACTTGTCGAGAAAGTTGGAATCCCACGCACACGCATGTAATCCATTTGCTTTGTTTGGGGCACTCGTGTCAAACTTTATATCTATATCGACCCATTCACCCTCCTTTGACACCAACAACATTAATGTAGAGAGGAGATATAAAAAGGGGATCATCCTATATTAAAGTTTTCTTTTGATATGCACAAGTTGACTTTTGTATATGTGATGATGGATGAGATTAATTGGGGAAAGAGTGCCCACGGTCATTGGTGTTACGTTGTTAAATGATTGGACAAGAGCTGCATGAACGAATGGCAACTGGGATATGGCAGGTTCCCGCGACACTTGGTCATTTTCTACTCCATCCTCCTTATTTCATACTCACACACTTATATCCACGTTCTTCTACTTTTCTTTCTTTCTCTTTCTCTCTCTTACACTCTCTGGTAAACCCGGTTCAATGGACTACATGCCACACATTGCACACCATTCCCACTCTCCATTGGCCGATCTACGTCTACACCAGCAACGTAAGTTGTTCTTATTGAAAATGATCCATTAGCTTATTAGACTGATAGGTAACAATGGATTGTCATTTGAATCACAAGAGTATGACCAAAAGATGGCTGGTATCATCAATGCTTCAATGGAGCAGGTAAAGTAGACCATCCTTTATTGAAAAAGTTTGATTGTATTGACATTTGCATAGGGCTTCAAGGGGGATCTGAACCATGTGGATCATTGGTTTCGTTTATTGAATGATACAGAACAATTGGCTGCAATCTACACTTTACTTCAACACATGTCAAAGGATAATGCACGATTCTTTACAAAAGTCTGCCAGCAAATGTCGGGCGATTTTGAATCATCCTCCCCTGCAGGTAATTCATTCATTCATTCATTACAAGAGACAATCAATTCATTTCATTCAATCTAGGATATATTCAACAACAACAACAAGCATCAAGGAGATTAAGTCATCCAGCAGTATTGAATACCAAGCTTGGAAATGATTCGCTTGGTGATCATCGACTGTTTCATCCTCTTATGTCATCGGATCTCTTTGGTGGATCTTCAATAGTCACCCCTTCTCATAATGGCCGACCCCGATCTGTGATTGAAGGCAATGGATATCTTTGGGGAGCTAATACTACTTGGGGAGGAGATCTTGGTGGAATACAACAATCATCTATTGCTGCAGGATCAGCATCCATGTCATCCACTTCATCAGGTGCCAGGTCATCTGTGGGAAGTATCGGTGATCGTAGACCAAGACCCCAATCAGTGGATATTTCTGCTTGGACAAAACGTCCTGATTTGACATTAGCCATGCATCGAGATGAAAAGAAGCACATCAAGTCAGTTCAAACATCTACTTGTTCATCAGAGAAGAATCATGACGCATCATCAACATCATCCTCATCTTCTTCAAGTCAACGTGGTGCATCATCAACTAGTAACAGTGTATCCAACAACAACAATAAGAAACCAGCTGAATCATCCATTGACTTGAAGGAATTGGAAGGTAAGCATGATGGGAATCATTGATTGAAACAAGGATCATTGACATGATCATGTAGACATTCCAGGTTGGTTCAGGCGTTTACGTCTACACAAGTACACAAGTTTATTTGAAAAGCTCGACTGGAAGGAGATTATCAAAATGGATGATGCCCAATTGGAAGCAAGAGGTGTTGCTGCATTAGGAGCTCGGCGGAAAATGCTCAAAACCTTTGAAAGAGTCCGTGCACATTGTGATGCAAAGGTAAGGAAACCAATGATCTTTAATTGTCCACGAGTGCTTACATGTGCATGTTGCTTCTTTCTAGGACATTGAATACTGAGATTGGTGCCAACTTGATTACACAGCCTTTCTTATCCAGCTTTTGTCAAGATCCTGTCATCTATATACTAGTCTACAACGCACAGCAATAAATCATAAAGGAGAAAGCCGGTGATAGGCAGTCTATTTGACCAGGTTCATTGTGTGGCTGATGCTGTGGCCAATGTGGCGACTTTTTAATGCAAAAGATACCGATTTATGTGTGATCGGGTGGTTAGGATGAAGATGGGGATATTAGCATAGACTTATACTCATATATGATGCATACCAATTGTAAACTAAACCATGAGATTTCTTTTTGTTTGTCGCATGGCCGGATTTGATGCATGGAAAAACGGGATGATCCTTTATTCGCCCACTGCAGCAGCAGCGTAGTTCATCGCATATAGAGTAGTTGGCAACAGCTAAGAAGCTTTCTTTATCTGATAACAAAGACATTTCTTGATTCAAGATGCACTATAGCACATACACACATTCCTTTTACATTTTGTCAGTGTCAAAAGAATCATAATGATAAACGTCATGCCATTTATGGCTCAATGTGGGAAAACACACACCATAGCAAACTCACATGCACCAAGGCGGGCGAAAAGCGCAAAGATGTAATAGCGTATATGTCGATGCAGCCTTATAAACCACATGCATCAAAGTATATCAAAGGTGCCTCTTTTCAATTACACACTTGAGAGATGGCCCAGACACTTGGAACATGATGATACCGTCATTGATGCCGTAAAGTGTTAACAATAATGACGACGTATCAAGGGACAATGATGGCATATTACAAATAATGTAGTCAACAAACGAGCATGTATCACAAAGACAAAGCAGTACAAATGACAAGTGATGATCATGCATACAAGGATGAAAGACGACTGCTGATCGACACAAGTGCAAATGGTCATCATGGTATAGAGAGAGACCTGGATGGGGCCCTGCATGAACACATCAGCACGAATGATCCATTTTGTAGTAAACAACCTTCGCTTGTTTCCATGAATTAAGCGTTTATGCATTTCCCATGATGTTAGTTGCACTGTATTAGGAATACGACTGCTTTTTTCCACCAGGATAGGCGTGGAACCTCGCCATTTCATGTACGAGCGCGATTTTATGATGTGAGCAAGATAATGCATTGCATATGCCGGATGAGCACCTTGAAGATTTGCATTCATTTTGTCGTGTTTCATGCATGTGGATATACGCGTGTGTGTATATAAAAGATGATGGTGGCTCGTGCTCGTGATCTTTATATTTCTTTTCTCCTTATTACTCCTTTCCTTCTTTTACATGCTTCAATTTCTCCATTCTCGTCATGTACACAATATGCGTGTTAGAGCAAGGCGACAACAGCGATATCGTCAACAATGTAGTGCAACAAGTGTCTCTTCTTTAACCCAACAAGAGGAAGATGAAGATGAAAAGAGGATAGAGGATGATACATCTTATCGTCGAGTCACTTTTTCACGTGTCGTGATCATCAACAATCCAACGACATTCTTAATTGTCAAGGATGATCATTCCAATGGTTCCAGTCTCGGTCGGCGCCCGAGTAAGCAAAAAATTGATGAGTGGTTACGTCAAGCTGCTGTTGCCAATAGCTGTTGTTGTCCATAACAATTCCTTTCTTCTCAAACACATGTTCTTGCAACCAACAACTTTGTAATACACGCCATGCGTTTCTTTATCTCTTCCCTTGTAACATAACTTTTATCATAAAATTGGTTGCTTGCCTACTCCTTGCGCAATGACATATAATGCAGTCATACACTAAATCTTGATGGATAAACTTCAATGGCATACGCCATCCATTCAAGTATGCAGAAGATTGCTTTTGCATGCACTTATGTCCGCCACGGTGCATATGAAACAGGACCATCCAGCATCATTGCAGTTGTTACATTATGCTTTACTTTGTGGCAGATATGCAAGATGTTTGAAGCATATGTAAAGCTTTTAAGATGACCAATGTCGAATCAAGTTGGTACATTAAAGAAGAGAATGCTTTATTGTATGATGACTACAATTGAAATTATACATCAGACCAATGCAATGATAGTTTTATGTATTTGATCATATGATAAAGTCATTCTATATAGGAAGAAAGCTGTATGTAGGCGATGTCCCTCGTTTATTGGTACATTGAAGCATAATCAGGAGTCTATCATCTTCTAGAATCACGAGATCGCCTTCTGCTATTGGGTCTATCATCTGGTGAATGTCGCCTTTTCCTGGAACTTGAATATCTTTCCCTGGAACGTGAATCACGTGATCGCTTTCTGGATCTTCTTGAATCTCGAGAACGTGAACGTGAGCGTTGACGTCGATAAGAGGATGATGACTTTCTGCGTGGTGAATAAGATCTGGATCTGGATCGATGATGTCGTTTATCTGATGACTTTTTCGAAGGGGGTGGTGAAGGCGTACGTGATCCTGATGACGATGAGCTTGGCGAATAATATCGATGTGTCTTTTTGGGAGAAGGACTTGATTCACGTTCATGTTGTGTAGCTGATATATCTTTCTTGTATGTGTTTCTGATCTTGTCCAGCTGTTGTTCACGTTCACGCCATCGCTTTTCTCTTTCTTCAGAATGAACTATAAAGGCATTTGTAAGATATCTCCATATGATGATGACAAGTATGAATACTGACTCTGCTTTTCAAGACCTTGACGCATTTTCAGTTTCAGCTTCTCCATAGGTGTCAGTTTTTTGGGAGGCTCACTTTTTGTCATTGTCCTGTTATCATGTTGTTAGCTAAAACATATAAGCCAGTATAAAATGATGTTGTACACATACTTATCTTTGGCGCTACTACTTGCTGTAGACGAAGTTCTTGAATCCCGTTTTGGCGTATCAACATCTGAATCATGTTTTTCAGTAGGCGTTGAGCTAAATTCGATCACAACATCGGATTGTACTGGGTTGTCTTCTGCAGACGCATCACTATCAGAGCTCTCATCACGTGTATCCTTGCTACGATAATATCTATCATCGTGCCTAGCATGTTGTGATGAATATAAAGCAACTATGAGCCCTTCAATGATCTTACCTTGGACTATCTCGATCAGATCTATATCGTCTCCTTTCCTTTGAAGCATCACGTGATCGTCGTCCACTGCGTTCCTTTGACTTGCCCTTGAATCAAGTATGTGAGACAACTATCATTCATTTCGATTCTCCAATTGTACCTGCTTTGCTTGTAATTCTCGTAAATCATCATCACGATCCTTCTTGGCCATACGTAGGAGTCGACCATAGTTTTGGATGCCATACTTTTCAGCCATATCATTCAAGATTCTTCTATCCTTGTCAGTCAAGTCATCTACATATTGCAGGATATCAGCCTGTAAACATTGTAGTCAAGGTGATTGATATTCCAAGTTGCTGATGATGATATGGCGGATTGTTGATCAAGGAAAAAGGATATCTTTCAAAAGCTGTGATTCTTGCTCGTGATCCATATTGTCGTTTGAATCATTCGTGCCATAGTCAAACGTGTGAAAGGTCTGGGACTTTGGTCTACACAAGTGAATTAGGAGTCAAGTTCTAGTAGCAACTTTTGATAGTAACATTTACCTGCCACTGTTGTTTAGCATAGCCAACAATGCCTTGTGTCGATCCAGTAACTTGGTCCACTCAGTTTCCACTTCAATGAGTCGTTGCTTCTCTTCCACTGCACGTGACATCAGCTCAGAGTATGCGAAATCCAGCATTAGGCCATGCTATACCTTCCAATCGTTCCATCTCCACCAAATCATGATATCTTTCAAAGTTGAGCTCATCCTGAATATCCTTATCTTCCTTTGTTGCAAAATCTTGTTTGGTATAGGGACCAGGGATGTAATCAAGTAGCGATCGACCATCAAATCTGAATAAGCATGTCGTCAGTATCATGATATGTAATGGCTGCTTTGTTGCATACCGGTCAATTCTAATGTCAGGATCCACTGGCCACGGCATCCTAGATACAGGATTAGTGTTAGTAAAAGTACATGATGAACAAGACAGTACTTACAAGTTATCAGTGTTCTCGTGATAGTAATACTGCTCTGCATCAGGATACAACTTGCAAGATGAACCAATAACACGTAACAACTGTCTTGGATCACCCAGCTATCAACAGCACGTTCGGATATGCGTCAATGCAAGTGTACGTTGTATAAGGTGCTTTCCTTTCACTCGTTGTTGTCTCTCCCTGTATCTCTCTCTCTCTCAAGGTGTCGAATTTACCCGCGACTCATAGTATGCGCGTCGTCGTTCGGCACGCTTCTTGTGATCCACCATCAACTCCTTGATCTGTCAAGACAACTGAGCTGTCAAACACAAGGTCCATGGAAGGCAATGTCAAAGAAAAGTACCCGTTTTTCATTTGCTCTTGCTTCATGCCACATGGTGTTGCCTATAAAGAACAAAGTAGGTTTTCCGACTTGGCCAATAAGGTGAGGAAGAAGCTGGTGAGAAGCTAAAGAGACCTTTTCTTCCTGCTAAATTATTTCCTCAGCAGTATGCCTTCGTCCCCCACCTACCAAGCAGTTCCCAATGACGGACATGAGCCTCAGGCACGAACATCCAGGTCTCTACTTGCTACTGTCATGCTGACAATCTGTGTGGTTTCCTTTGTTCTTCAAACAGAGCTAGCACAGTATGTCCAACGAACTACCAACTATCAAAAGCCATACTTTATTCTGTAAGTATTATTATCCACTGTCTCCCTTTATCCTTTATCTTTTACTCTCCCCCCTTTTATTATCTCTCTCTTTATTGATGGGTTGTGGGGTTGTGTGTGCTATTTTGTTACAATGTGTACTTTGTTTCGAGGATAGATGGGTCAGTCACTGTGGATACATCTTTATGGGAGCTTTGCAGCTGATAGCTGAATGTATTGCTCGACGACACATGCCACACAAGAACATTGTACACTTGATCCGACTGACAATCAAAGAATGTAAACAAGAAGTCATTGAATCAGCTGCTACTTTGGAATCACGTCCACGACAATGGATTTATCGCATCATGGCTATCACTGTTCTACTTACTTTGCCAGCTTACTTGTGGTTTGTAAGTGTCAATCTGACTACCATGTCCACTCTTACTGCCATTTACAATACTGGTTGCTTCTTTGCCTATCTCTTTTCCATTCTGATACTGGGTGACCCGATCATGAGATCAAAAGTCATGGCTGTTTTGTTATGCATCATCGGTGTCGGCATTATGGCTTACTGGGCCGACGACAATGACAATGACAATGGTGACGACAAGTCGGGTATTATGGGTCTACTTGGTATCCTTGTTGCTACAACATGTGCTGCTACTTATGGCTTTTATGAAGTATTTTATAAGAAGATTGCATCTCCTGCACAACCATCAGTTCTCTTTGCCAACGTTGTTACGACTGGTATTGGACTTGCGACATTGTTATTGCTCTGGATTCCCATCCCACTGTTGCACTGGACCGGATATGAAACGTTTCAAATGCCTGATCCCATTACTTTTGGCTATATTTTGTGTGTCGGTTCCATGAGTGTCATTTACAACGCCACCTTTATGTGCGTCATTGCTTTGGCCAATCCTGTATTTGCTGCTGTTGGTGTCATGCTCACTGTCCCTGCTGTTGCCATTGTTGATGTCCTGGTGACTGGCGTCATGATCCCTACAGCTACCATTGTAGGAAGTATTCTCATCCTTATTGGTTTCTATATCCTTAATCGAGACATGAAGAACAATGATCAATAAATCATTTGTATCATCCACCCAATACACATAGAGATTGAAAAAACCAAAACACAAGCCAAGACGTGCTGTTTTTGCTCTTTTTTTATTGTTTTTGTATGTTTAATAAAAGAAACCAAGAATCTTGCCACCAGCATGCTTACGACGTGCTTCTTCGTGATCCATGATACCAGCAGAAGTAGTCAAAACAAGATAACCAAATTGACGGGAAGGAAGCAAGTTGGAAGTCCACTTTTCAAGATCTTGCAACTTGATGTTGAAGCGGGGAGAAATAACACCACACTTGTTCAAACGGCCATTCAATTGAATGACAATCTTGCCAGAGCGATGATCATCAATTTCTTCAAACTCGCCAATGTAACCTTGAAATAGACATGTTAGAGATACAATCATGGTCATCTTTATATCTTTCTTATGCTTACCATGCTTCTGCATAACAGACAAGAACTTGACAATGACCTTGGAAGAAGGGCGAATCATCACTTGGCGCTTACCACGGCGCTCAGCATTGTTGATAGCATTCAAGCAGTCGTTCAAAACGGAAACACGGACCATGGCTTATCACTGTAAAGGGTGAAGGAATTAGCACGTACGCTTAAATGAGTGTCGTCTTCCTTTGGAAGCGATTCATAAAAGCATCGCTGCTGCGTCTCAAGCAAGTGGCATCCATATTTGTGATGGATGCTTTGCAAGTGACTCAAGAGGAGGATGGATGGATGGATGGATTGACATACCGTTTGTGTGGATGAAAAGAAAAAGAAGGAAGGATTTCATCACTCACTCATTCCCGCTGGTACAAATTTTCGGAGGATCCGAATGACAAGCTCAGCACACAAGCTTTGTGTCACCATTTTCTTCACACTAGTCATCATTCATAGAAGACATACTTCAAATCCTTTTGGTTTAGTGATTATTTTTCATGTTGGGAAGCCTTTGGATAGCCAACAAGATGATAAGAGTCATGTGGAATCACTTAATATAACAAGCGAATGACGATTGATATATGCAATAAATGAAACATTTGGTCAGTGATCCACTTTTGATTTACAAAGAAAGGCTGCATAGGAATGAGAATAATGACATCTTGGATCAAGAAGAACTTGAATCTTCACATGGAACAGTGCCAAAAAGTCAATCATAATAAGGATGTACATCAATGTCAAGGCACTATGCCACTTTAAGTATCTGTATGTGCTTCCACCGACGAAATGAATGCGTCTTCTCCTTATAAGTCAGTCCATCCCAAAGATAATGCTCATAAACACTCTATTGCAATCCATGTAGGCAAGTTTGGGGAGAAAACCATCAATGCTTTTTGAAGTTCTGTTACACGTACATCTTCTTCCTTTTCATGTGAGCTCTGACTTTCCTGCACCTGGAAAACAATGTGCACATGTTGACTTTCTGATACACAACGACTAGTCCTTCTTTGAGCAAACACCCCCAGTAAACCAATGATAACATGATACAGTATCCAAACACTAGTATACAGAGCATAAGGACGCACTGTGGACTGGTCATATGTAAAGTGGTTACACAGCATCCCATATCTTGATCATCGACAGCTGCCAATCACTTGTATGTCCAAGATCAAGGAATTACAACCATGATATTAGAACATCCAGGTTGTTATAGCAATAGCGAAGAATAGTAATTGATCAACATCACATGCTATATAACTCAGATTACACACTGGTGCTTTCATTGTTTGTATGTGATAGTGGTACCAGAAGATTCCTAATGTTGCTACTAGTAGTCATATCGCGTGTATTTTACATATGCCACACTATCATATCCCAACACGTTTCTGCATAAACAGCCTAATCTTTTATTAGATGTGGCATCTCAGAATGTCGAAAATCAAAACATGTGTATTTACCTTTACCGTAGATGTCAATGTTTTTGGCCCAGTATGCGAGAAATAAGAGTGGCACATGATAATGACCGCCATCAGGATCATTGTCAGTAGTTGCAAATACTCCATTTTCAGCTATGCCTGATATAGATAGACCCAACGAATGATGCCAACAAGGAAAAAGAAGCGATTCATGGCTCAAAAGTAAACAAAGATGTATAGTATGGTGCCAAGCCTATCGCATGTCGCATGGGTATAATAAATCAAAAGGCAATATCTTATCGAACCGGTTACAATCCGACTGGATTAGCAACTCGATATTGTGTGACCAAGAACATGGGGCGCTTTGACAGCAGAATGGGAGAAAGGATAACAGAGCGGATCCTTGCCGACTTAAAGGTCTGGCCCATATTTCCCCACAAAGCACAAACAATTACGGCTACTTTTAGTTTCCCTATTGGTGCTCACCCCCTGGTTGTATTGATTGCATTTGTTTACGACAGTCGGCAATCAATCGATGAGCATCAAGAATAAGCATCTCGTGGGTAAAAACATGTGATATCCTAAAAAGTGTGCTATTTAGCATTGGTTTGTTTGCTGTTTGAGCGCGCAGCATGTTCGCGACATATGTATCATACGATCCATCCAATGGAACGTGTGAGAACAGGGAGAAACCAGGTTAAACATAGACTTTATTGCATGCATCACAACCTTATTTTTTCTCCTCTTTGTCTTATGAATCAGAAGAACAAGAATTGGTATTGTCAAATACGCTATGACATAGAAGTCTGGTGCAACATACAATATCAGTGGATGATATCAGCCACAAGTGTAGTTCCCAACATTGGGCAAAGTCCCGACATGATCAATTGCTGAACACGCGTATAGCTTTGTGCCACCAAGGATTGCAAGGATTGATTGGGATTCTCGAATTTACCATTCTTGGGTACAAGCCCCATCGCATTGGAACCGCCTCGCATTTTTTCTCTTTTAAAATGACGACCATGCATGGTTTTTGCCTCTGCAACTCCTTTCTTCTTTATCTTTCTCAAATGTCTTCTAATGCAACTACCACTGCTACCCATAATTCTCGTGAAAAGAAGCCTATTGAATACTACTTTGTTGATATGGCTAGTCCTGATCGCTTTAGCAAGCTAAAGGTTTCTCAAGCATGCGACTTTTGTCGTCGTCGTAAATCAAAGTAGGTGATCATTGTACATGTGAAACGTGGATGCTATTGACACTTTTCATTTTTGGCATTGAAAAGATGTGATGTCGGTATTCCAGGATCACGATCATGCTCTAATTGTCGCAAGGCTGGTGTTGTGTGCATATTTGCCAAACATCGTCAACATGGAACATCATCAGCATCTGCAACACCCAAAATGAAAGCTTCTGGAAAAGCATCATCAGCCTTCAAAAGCAAAAAGAGTAAACGTCAGCGAGTTTTGGTGATGACAGGAGCTTCAACAACAACACCAACAACAACAACAACAGCAGCTGTCAATGATCAAGAGAGATCTAGCCCACCTTATCACCAAAACCTGGTGCAATGGATATATGGAGTATTCCCATCCCTTGATGTAAATAACACATGCACTACCACTACATACCCAGACAGCAACATCTCTTCATTTGTATACAGTCATCCACAACAATCTCTTGAAGATTTGGAACGCGAGTTACTCGATGTTTATTTTTGTGACATTCATCCTCTTTTCCCTGTTCTTGACGACCATTATCAGCATCATGGACATATGAGTCACTTGTTACGTTGTGCATTGCTTGCTCTTACCTGTGCCGTTACACGACCCAATATGTTAACATTAGCATCATCTTATGCTGATCAAGCCAATGAGCAACTTGAGCGTTCACCAGCCAATATTGATACTATGCAAGTGATGCTTATACTATACAAGTATCAAGAAATGACCACTGGATTGTCACCACTTGGATACAGCACACCATCTTATCTTGATCGAGCGAGAGATATGCATCATCGGCTATGGCCACTCAATATGCATGATCCAGCAATCCATAGAATACGATCTATGCTCTATTTGATTGCCTTTTGGTCTGGACTAATAGAGCAAAGAAGCACGTGGATCAAATGGTGCAGTGACTGTGAAGCCGCCCTGGAACACTTTTCATCTGGACATGGTGGTTTGGATGCATTGGTACAAATCACTACACGTTATCGTAAAGGTCTAATCCATCATGGTGATTACTTTTATATACCAACAACACTTGAAGGAAGTGTATATGAGCTCTATTGGAGTGTCATTCATGATATGACATTCTTGTCATCACACAACATTTATGCAGCTGAACGCATTGAACAGCATGTAAGCCATCTACTGGGTACTGTTACACACCATTCTTGCATTCTTGGCAGCCATATGCTTATCTATGCACTTAAACTTGCACTGCATACATACATTGGCTATTATGCTTCCGCCACGAGCTCGCTCCCTACTACGACATTGACCAATACCCATGATGATCCTCGTGATGACATTGCTATTTGGACACATACACGCTTGACACAGCTGTCGCAACTTTTTTACGAGCTTGGTGCACAACCAGAGATAAGCATCAGCATACAACAGCTCATACATATGCTTTGTGATAGTCATTTGCAAACATGAAACTCTAGTAATGATGTTCTTGTCTCTGTTTTATAAAAGAAACTGAATTTGATTGGTACAATGCAATCACACATGTGTCTGATAAGGGAGAGCATGAGTCGAGTTGAATGTGAGAAGATCAACAAGGATATACTGCTGATTCGGATGATTGTTTATTGAAAGTGAGCATTATTGAATCGCGGATGAGAAAAAGATTTGGTGACCCGGTCAAGATCCACACTCGATCGTGGCAAGCATAAATAAAGGAACAAGATGGAAAGCAAAAAAAAATCTTCCTATTTGAAAACGTGCATGATGGAAGGGTTGCAGTGCATATTCCGCGGGCACAATGGGACATGAACATGGCTAGGATAGTTGACAGACGCGTGTGGACATTGGTTGGTTGAAAGGAGTGGTAGATAATACATATCATTCTCACCAATTGCGTTCGCTTAGACATCATGAACACAAACAAGTGCAAATATACAGTGTACGCATCATTACATACATATATATACATTCCTTTGTCTAGCATATGTGCCATTGTGGATGATACTGCTACCACCATAACGTTTTACTCTTCTTTTTCGCGCCAAACTTGGTTTACTTAATTATCCGACCCCAACATCCCTTTCGTCATTGTTGGTCCTTTCATATCTTGTTCGTTTTCCTCTTTTTACACAATCACACTCTCTTCCTTTACTTCATTTTTGCTTTTATTGTAACTTGACCCCTTTTTTCTTCCGCAGTGTGTGCTATGCCATCATTTAATCCATCATCACCTGCACCACAACGTCGAATCATTGTAAAGCCACAATCACCCGGCAAACATCACATCCCTCCTCCAAACCTTAGTCCACTCCTTTCACCAGGTACAGGTAGACGACGAAAAGACATCGGCGATTATTGGCTTGGAAAGACTTTGGGCAAAGGATCTTCAGGTACCTTGCTTTCATTCACTTGTTTTCATTTCCGCTCCTACAACAAACACCACCACCACGTCTTTGTTCCCTTGCTCATGCGTACATTGAACAGGACGTGTCAAGCTTGGCATACACAAGGTCTCGGGTGAAAAGGTTGCTATCAAGATCATCTCCAAGTCCCACCTTGCTACCAATGCTTCAGTCGAACGTGCTGTCAAACGAGAGATTGCCATTATGAAACTCATCCACCACCCGAATATTATGAGCCTTCTCGACGTCATTGACCTTTCGCATTCACCCAATCTGTAAGCACCATGTCAGCACCCTATCTAAACGAGCTTTATCCATCAGCTTGGTGCTTATATATGCTATCTAATAGGTACTTGATCCTGGAGTATGTGCAGGGCGGAGAATTATTCGACTATCTCGTATCACGAGGACGACTGTCTGAACCCGAAGCTCGCAAGTACTTTCAACAGATCATCTTTGGCTTGGATTACTGTCATCGTCATTTGATATGGTATGTGTTGCATGACATAAAGTCACGGGGATGTACTGGATGAAGGGATACAGCAGATAACACATTCAAGGATAGTCATCGTGATCTCAAGCCAGAGAATTTGCTATTGGACAAGGACAAGAATATCAAGATTGCAGATTTTGGCATGGCATCATTACAGCCTGCAGGATCATTGCTAGAAACAAGCTGCGGGTAATTGGTTATAGTGTTGTAAAGTGATGTATTTGATGACAATTGACAACTCTGTCGGCATCTTTATACTAGATCCCCGCATTATGCAAGTCCAGAAATCGTTAACGTAAGCATGAATTCATGTGTAACCCATCCAACGCGCATTGACCATCTCCACTTTAGGGTGTACCTTACAATGGTTCAGCATCAGACATTTGGTCCTGTGGCATCATCTTGTACGCATTGCTATGTGGACATTTACCATTTGATGACGACAATATACGAGAATTGCTCAACAAGGTCAAGATTGGCAAATACAAAATGCCTGATTATGTATCCAGTGGAGCTCGTGATCTTATTCAGAAGATTCTTGTCATTCATCCAGAGAAAAGGTTAACTGTAAGTAGAAATGGGATTCTGATTCACTTGGTATTGGCTGACAGCTAGAAATAGATGAAACAAGTACAACAGCATCCTTGGTTCACTGCAGATCCACCCATCAATCCATCCATTCTGCCTGATCCTCCCACAGCTTCTGAGATTGGTCGACCTGTGTCGGATGCTTCCGAAATTGATGATCGATTACTGGAAACACTCAAGGTGTTATGGACTGATTTAAGTTCTGAAGAAGTTCTCAAAGCACTTTTAAATGAAGAGTTTGTATCATATGATTGTGTTTGGTATGTCAATTGTTGACTTTTATTATAGGTACAACATGCAGAAGGTCACTTATGTGCTACTACAACGTCATGCGAATAACTATTGGCAAACTGAACGAGATGATGACATAAGGACTGGTAAGTTACAAAGAAGGTTCTAGTGGATTATCAATAACAACATTCAAATCAGCTGAATCACCTGCCAAACGAAGACGACCAGCAACTATTTGCAGTGCAGCTACCACTACTACATCAGCTCGTGACTCACTTCCTGGTATTGATGGAATGATGCATCAGATTGCCGGAAAAGAACGCAACGTTGGGGATGTTGATTTACCACCACCAGTACCTCCTAAGCCTATTGTCATCCGAGCTGATCTCATTTACAATCAAGCATGTGCTGATGCTTCTGCCAATCTCAAATCTCCTCGACCACCACATCACAGTCCTATGCGACCACCCCAACATCGTATCTGGTATAAGCGTCATCAACTAGTGTGTGAAATCAAAACTAATCGAGATTCTTTTATGCCTTTAGGCGTCAACCAGTACCAACATTTTCACCATCACCACAACGTCGACCTATCTTTAACACTCCACAACAACAAACAGAAACACAGCAAGAACAACAACAACATCCTTCTGCAGTATACCCACATCAATGTTGTCAGCATCGTCAGCCATCTATTTTTACTCCACCACCACCCTCTACTCCCCAACAACAACAACATCTCAATATTGCTCATATGCTTTCTCCTCGAACACCTACACGACCTTTCCTTGTACAGCCAACTACAACAGCATCAAGTCATCATCAACATTATCATTATCCAACTCAATTTCAATCTTCTCGTTACGCATCCACTACCACTTCAACTGCTGCAACAAGTGATCATGCATCAGCTCATAGCTCCAGTAGTAGTAGCAGCAACAATAATGGAGGAGAACCATCCAAATTGAATCGGATCATGCATCTATGGCAACGAAATAAGGTTGAACCTGTCACTGCCGCCACTAATATGAAAGCACCCAACAAAGGAAGTCATCGATTATCCATGCCTGCTCCTATTGTTCAACATCCTCCTCCACAACATTCACCATTTCAACATCGTCATGATATCACCACTACTGGTAGACCGACACTTGCAACACCACCCATGTTGACATCCACATCACGTGTCTCCACTCCTCGGCAACAAGGCAGTCCACGTTTATCTTCTTGGTTACCTGGCTTGTTTCACTTTAAGCAACCTAAAGTCTGTTCTATCGATTGTGCTGCAAGAGATGAGCGAGAAGCTATTGGCAAAATCAAACAGGTGCTTGAAGAGGTAAATATGCAATACTGAAGAAATAGGGGATGATGACTGATATACATGTATAGTGTTTGGATGGGACAATTACTGAACGACAAGATTCTGAAGGCAATATGAGGAGAAAGGGTGAAATGGTGCTGCCTGGTAATGGTAAGTGCTTGGTATCATCATGTGCATCAAGGACACATCCTTATGATTCTCGCTTTGATAGATACTACCACCAAAGCCATCCTATTACGATTCAAAGTAGAGGTGCAGTTACCTAGTTCGAGTAGGCTGCGTATGGTTCGGGTGAATTTCATCCAACAACAAGGTATATAGATGAAGACATCATTTAGTGTAATGATAACTCATGATGTTGTGTTATGATAGGTGATGCAGTAGCACTTATGACCGCTGTGCGGATGGTGCAACGCACTTTAGAACTCTATGAACATGAAGCCAACCTTATTGCCACTGCAAATGGATGGATCCCACAATCATCTTTTAGCTAGACTCCTCCACATTCGATCCTTAAGCAACAAAACATCTTTATATATTATATTGGCACTAGTACATTCATAATTGAAAGAGAGAAACTATATAAATGTATCCAAGCGCGACAATAGACATATACTTTGAAAGAGTGGATGTAGTATTATTGACTTAAAGAATGTACAAGAAGGGTGGTATGGAAAGTGATTCTACTCTATCAATGACTGGATTCTGTTGCATGGATTTCAGTGTGCGAACGCTGATGGTGATCAGTACCGGTTGACCTTGTATCATCCAAATCCAATTCACTGTCGCTCTCGAGCACTGGTAAATAGGTAATCTCCTCCTCTTGATCATCCAAGCCTTCATCTTCAGAATCCACAAATGCTTGAACATCTTCACATGTTGTAATGTCCACTATGATTTCTTCATCATCTTCCTTTCGACGAGAAACTTCCTCTGCTGGTACCTACATCATCTGTTAGCATCCAAATTGTCTCATTTTGGAGATCACGTACCACATCAAATTCATCTTCTTTTTCTTCATATTCAAAGTTCTCTTCCAACTCGGTGAAATCGGGTGCAAATGCGCTCCAATTCTCTTCACGTTTGCTTGTCCAAATGTAGATATTGCCAAAGCTACTGACAGATGCAATCACTGGCTGTACAGGATGCCACTGCCAAATTGGTTAGTCTTGTTGTCCTCTTTTGTATATGAAAGAGCACACTTACTGTCAAGTCATCCAGTGGTTCCTTTGGTCCTTCCAAGATCTTGAGCAGATTTCCCATCTTCTTATCCCATATATAGATATTGTGCTCTGCTTTGTGTCCTGAACCTGTAGCCAAGATAAGTATGGATGTCATCAGAAGGAAAAAAGGTGCTTACCTCCAATAACAAACTCGCCATCCGCACTGAAACATGCACTATTCCATTGTATCCGGTTGACCAGATCTTGGTACTTGTTTTCCAATGTAGGTGTTCCTTCATGCTTTTCCAATCGATAATAGCGAATGACGCGATCATTTGCATTGATAAGGATGTCTCTGTATGGTAAGTGTTAGTATGGATGCTTGGTATAAGCTTTTGTCTTACTTACTTTCCATTACGACTCCAATGTACATCTTTGATAGTCGTGCTAGTCACTCGTGTTGAATAAACCACCTACGTTGTTGTTAGGATTAGTGATCCATCTGGGTCGATATACCTTACCTTGAGCGTTTCACTATCAACAACGTAAAGATAACCTTTTGATGTTCCCACATATATCCTACTGCCATTCTTGTTCCATGATACTGCTGATCCAAATACTGTTGTACTGAAATCATCCTTTTAGTCATTCAACACTTGTTTCGATATGGTTGAATACCTACTTTTTGCCAGATTGATCATCCAAATCTTCCAGTAGTCTTGTCACCTTGGTCCTGCCATTGATGATATCCACAACTACAGGTCGATCCTGATATAATGCTGCTACAAAGCGAAAGCTAAACATGTACATGATAAGCAAAGCATGTTTCTAGATGTATGAAGATGCTGCTTACTTGTTCCTTGGATGCATATGTGCCATCATGAGAGGAGAAGAGAATCGTACGCGTACAAGTCGTTCAGCTGTCACTAGATCCCACATGGCACATGTCCAATCCTTGGATGCAGATAAGAGATATCGACCATTCCGTGACCAACTTTTTGGATGATGGATGTGATACAGAAGATGGGGATGTCAATAGGGTATCGTTTGGTTGAAAAAAGAATGACTCTTGTACCTGACACTCGCAATAGACTTGACGTGTCCTGTTAAGCTTCTTGCAATACCCTTTGTATCAAAGTCCCATACAACGCAACGTCCATCGTGGCAGCCAGCTGCAAGTAAAGTACCGCGTCGGTTGAATCGGCATGTCATAACATAGCCATCTTCGAGCGTTTCTTCAATCGTCTGTGGATACTCCTGTTCCCAAGGATCTGGTTGTTTCAGTCAATACGCTACTTGTTTACAAACGCGATCTAGGGTTGGTGTGTCTACTGACCAAGCAATTCCAAGTTCATGGTGTTGTAGAGGAAAACAAGTAGTTCGGAAATTGGATCGACACTGGCACAGCTACAAGTGCTATATCACGTGCTCAGACACCGACCATCACATCCATTTGACTTTACACCTTGTTGATAATTAGGGTGCTTGAATTGCTTTATGCAAGTCCTGTTTATTGGACAATAAGACAGTTGAATAAACAAAGATAGTTGTATCCAACACAAAGAATGATGGGAGGAGTCACTGGAATCCGCCTTGAGAAGCTGGTGATGTTTGTTATCTTATGCAGTCATGAGGATATCAACTGTAGCTATGCTCGGTACGATTGAAGAAACATTGACATTAGGTGACTAATATGGCATTGGTATCTTTGATCAAGATGTCGTTGTAGTCACCAATTACGCAAATGACTTTAACAATATGGGATAGGAAAAGGATGCGTTAGGTTGCTATGATACATTGCTTTTTATATACTTTAGTATTGACCAAGTCTATAGACACCAAGAAAGAGATCATGTTCATTGTTCGACTAGATGGTTTCACCAAGTGTGTTGTAGCGTGACCTTAAATCTTCCCAGCATCTCAGCCAGAAAAAAAAAGTTTCAGCAATGGATTCTTGATACTCCAACCTTTTTACACTCGATCGGCACTCGAGTCAGACACAACCATGGGTGTTCAGCAACGACATAGGCCAGGGCACCTTCACCAGAGCAACAAACCCTTCAAATCGCGCCATGCTTCAAAGAGTTCTCTCAAGGAAAAGTCCAAAGGCAAAGTGAATCGGTCTGCTGTCAAACAAGGAGGAGCCAAAGTACTCAACAAGAACGATCGTCGTCATGCTGCCAAAATGGAACAACAGAGGAAGAGAGAAGAGTTGACTCGAGTGAATCGTATATTCGAAGGTCGTCATGGTGCTCCCAAGATCGTTCCTGTACTTTCACTTTCACCTGACACCGACGTTCATGTTGCTATTGCTTCTTTGTATCGTGCTATCGGTCAGGAACCACCAGAAAATGAATACGAGTCATCTATCATGCATGTCGATCGCTTCAAGCAGAAGATTCAGTTTGTGCCCTTACGTCGTAACTTTGTGGATGTCTTGGATGCATTCAAGGTTGCTGATATGGGCATTTTGCTCTTGTCGGCTACTGTGGAAGTGGATCAGTTTGGTATCAATTGTTTGCTTGGTATTCTCAATCAAGGTCAAGTCAATGTTGCACCCGTAGTCCAGGTAAAGTGCTTATAAGGTGATCCATTCACATTGGTATTGACATGCAACATGTAGCATTTGGACAAGGTGGCTCCCAAATTACAACCAGCTGTCAAGAAGTCTTTGATCGCCTTCAATCAACAATTCTTCCCTACTGAGGAACACTTGTTCACCCTCGACAATGAATCAGATACCATCAATGTCATTCGTTATATCACTTCTCAACGTCCTAAACCTCTCGCTTGGCGTGATCTTCATCCTTATATGCTTGCTGAACAAGTAGAGTATGCTCCATACAACGAGGTAAATGATCCCATGATGCTTATGGAAGAATGAGAGATACTCATATCAAGTGAATAGGAAAAGGGTACTTTAAAGGTTACTGGTTATGCTCGTGGTAATCCTTTCAATGCCAATCGCTTGGTACATTTGCAAAACTTTGGTGATTTCCAGATTGAACAGGTGAGTAAAGAGGAAAGAAAAAAGACAACATATGATATCTGACAGATACATCTATAGATCACTTCAGCACATATCAGCAATGAGCAATCCAATGGCATGGATGAAGATGATCAAGTACTGGACACACCCAATGTGGAAGAACAAGATGATCTTCTTGCTGAGAATGAGCCTGATTTCATGGACAATGAACAAACATGGCCTACAGAAGAAGAATTAGCAGAAGCTGATGGTATGTAATCATGACCCAACATGGATAGACATATAGAACTGACCTGGATGTCAAATATATAGAACGTATGCGTGCTATGGGTCATGAAATGTTCGAGGATCGTCCCCAAGCTGTCAAGACCAAGCGTGTTCCTAAGGGCACTTCACAGTATCAAGCAGCATGGATTGTTGACTCTGAAGATGAAGATTACAGTGAAGAGGATGATGATGATGATGATGACATGGATATGATCCAAGAGGATGAAGAAGATGTTGTACCTGCAGCAAGCGAGTTTCCACAGGATGATGAAGAATCTGAACAACTTGAGCTGGAAGGTCGTCAAGAATATAAGGATGAATTGACTGCTGAAGAAGAGAAACAAGCGTAAGTGGAATCATTTTCATAAGAATGAATGGGACACTGACATGTATGATAATAGTTATGAAGAATACATGAAGCAACGTGCAAAGCAATTTGAGGAAAATAAGGAATTTCCTGATGAAATCGACACGCCTATTGATCGTCCTGCTCGTGAACGTTTTGCTCGCTATCGTGGTCTTCAATCATTCCGTACTTCAGCTTGGGATCCTTATGAGAACTTGCCTATTGATTATGCACGCATCTTCCAGTTTGAAAACTACAAACGCACCAAGAGCAGAGTCATTAATCAAGCCATTGTTGGTCAAATCAAGCCTGGTACTCGTATCACCATCTGGATCAAGGATGTGCCTCCACAAGCATATGCAGCCTATGATAAGCAGCGTCCCTATATCGTGTTTGGTCTTTTGCAGTATGAGCACAAGATGTCACTTTTGAACTTTCAGGTGCAACGTGACAATGCATATGAGGAACCTGTCAAATCCAAAGATCCTATGGTGCTTCATGTTGGTTTCAGGAGATATGCTGTACGACCCATCTATTCCCAAAACACCAACAAGGGCACCAACCATGTACACAAGTTTGAACGATTCTTGGAATTGGGCAAGTCAGCCATCGCTACCATTTATGGTCCCACAGTCTTTGGCAAGGTGCCTTGTCAACTTTACAAGGAAACTGACAATGTGAATGAACCCATTCTCGTCTCCAAGGGTGTCTTTGTCAATACAGATGTGAAGCGTATCATTGCCAAGCGTATCATTCTCAGTGGACATCCTTACAAGATTCACAAGCGATCTGCTGTTATTCGCTACATGTTTTTCAACCCAGAGGACATCAACTACTTCAAACCTATTCAACTCACTACAAAGTATGGTCGTGTGGGTCATATTCGCGAATCTTTGGGTACACACGGCTACATGAAGTGTATCTTTGATGGACCAATAACACAACAAGATACTGTGCTCATGAATCTTTACAAACGTGTCTATCCCAAATGGAACACCCAGATTTGGCAAGGGGGTCTAGACAAGAGTCAATACGAATCGGACAAGATGACCGAGTAAAAAGTGCATTCAAAAGTAGTAGTAGTAGTAGATGTAGTATATTTGTTTTCATATTTGTTTTATCTCATTGTTTATCATGCTGCCTTTTTCATTGAAGGCGGAAAGAATACATTATACAGATTGCGATAAAAGCCTTCATCATAAATATTATCTAACTCTTCTAAACTTTCCACTTTGCGTTGTCGTTTCTTGGTTGCATCGATTCGTTTCTTGATCTTGCTATGGCCTTGGTCATTCTCTTCTTGTTCAAGCCAAAGTTCACCACGATCAATAGAATCTTCAATCAATTCCCACTTGAATGCTTCATTGGTTGTTATACCACGTCCAGCGAGATAGAGTCTATAGTGGTATGATTAGTGTGGGATGTAAATATGTCTTGATGTCAACTTACTGATAAAGGAAAAACAAAAACACCACTAACGAGACAACAGTCGCCAAGATACCAATGGCTCCAATGACACGATCCTTTTGTAACACATGCTAATAAACAATGATAAGCAACTGTCTGTCAGATGGTGGAATCACATGACTTACCAAGAATGCTTTACGAAAAGTGATGGGGCTGTGTTGTCCTGTTTTCTTATCAATCACATAAGCTGCATCCAATCCCCACTCGATAATCATGCCACGATAGATCTGGAAGCACAAGTAGGCACCATAAGCACAAAACTGGACTAATGTAAAGAGAAAGATGAAAAAGAAACGATGATTGTTGACGCCTACGCAACGATTGATCCAAAAGCAATGATGATCGAGTCGTCCAATGCATGCTTTGCACATGGAACAATGCTTGGAACGTGCAGGTCTGTAAGTAGTAGTACTGGATCAATCTCCCAATCATTAGTCATGACTATATCCAACTTACTTTTGAAGTCGACATGTGGAACATTGCTTTGGCTGATAAAGTAATCCATCATACTTGAAATGATCTAGGTATTGTTGTACATTCTCTGCTGTAATGGTGCCTGGATCGGCCGTGCATGCCATGTAGTACGAAAGATACAGTGACACAATTTGGCTCGGGATGATGATTCTAATTACCAGTCAGTCACCATCGTAAAGGAACCATAGCTATCACTTACAAATGAATAGAATGTAGATAGATACCAGGAATGTGTGGTAAACCATTTTTGAGGAATAAGTAGATGGATCCACTTGTAAGGATCATAAAGAAGATCTATACAGCCGTTATTAAAGTCTCATTCTACACGTGATGCTTATCCAATCTTACCTGCAGGAAAGGATTACGAGATTCAAAACAATAATGCCATAACTGAGAAAGACGATTCCAGTTTTTCGGACCGAGGATCTTCTTCAATGTCCCTCTAAATAAACTCTGTCAGGAACCAACGAGCGGTGTCTTGATGATACACATACATTATCCATCGAGGTATATACACCGTCAATGCCCTATTTGCCTTGCCTATGATCCCATTCCTATTGTAATACAATAGTAAGCATACTGGACAATACGAGTACACGATCGACTTGCCTTAATCGAGGACTTTCTCCAAACAAAAGAGTGAATACAATGAGACCAAAGAAAAGCAGTATGGCAACTGCAATAAGCAGTAGATTCTGATGGCCAATTGTGTTTTAGTATGACATTAGACAAGTGGAGGAAAAGGTGTCGTTACCATAAGGGCAAAAGGGTGGGGGTCCGTGGGTTGGGAGAAGGAGGAGTATAGAGAGAGAGAAAGAGCTTAATTTCCTTTTTGCTATATTACACACTACTTCAACGTCGTCCACGACGAGAGCTGGTGCTGACACGAGCAACTCGAATACGAATATCTGAAAATGGATCTCCACCTTCTTGTTCTTCATCATCCAATGCTACTCCTATGCCTACAAGTCAATAATAGATCACTTGAATAATAAACCATCACTTGCCTGAATAATTCATATTGCCTGTTCTCATATGCACAAGTCTTTCCATCAATTGTGTGTTTCCAACATCCGTTTCCTAAGTGACAGTCCATGAATACATTTGGAAAATGACACTAGAATGATACTTTACCTTTCTAAAACGCTTTGTATTGATGGGCACGCTTGATGTTTCTTCGATTTGTCGTCTTGTCCTTTGCTGGGATGATCGTTGTACAACCAATTGACACGTGGGTGTTATCACCTTGGCTTGGCGCTGTGTGTTTCTTTGGCGACTATTTTCAGCAGAATTGGATGTATCCCTTGGTTGTTGGCTAATACCAGAAGCTGTTGTTGTTGCTGCATTGCGAGATAGAGTCGATTGAGATGCTGGTTCAGCTGTAGATGTTGTTGTGGTAGTTGTTTCATTGGGAGAAGAAGGTCTAGCAGCTAAAGTTGTAGTGGAAGAAGGATTGGCAGCTACTGATTGAGAAGATTCCATTGTACGATCAGGTTGAGTTGTTGTAGTCTTTTTCTGTTGTGATGGTGGAGGAAGTGGATCATCATCATCATCACCAAGAATGTCATCAAACATATCATCCAATGCACTTGGCGTCGTTGTTGATGCTTGTGTCACGTCCCTTGCATGAGATGGCGATCTGTGCATATCTGATTGTACCGATAATGGATCATCAATGTCGAATAAATCATCTTCATGTTCTTTGTGTTGTTGTGGTAGTCGAGGATTGCATGCCTTGTTTGTGGAACATTCAATGAGAGCGGTAACGATTTCATGACTTTCAATGCATCGTCGATGCCTGCATGACACTCATTAGATCCAATTCCACTTTTGATGATCTACAACAAACACTTGCCTATCTTTAAGCTTTGCTTTGATCTCCCGAAATACAGCATGTCGATCATTTTCTGGTGCTACGATGATACGCTTATCTTCTGTAACGGCATCGATGGTATAAGTCCGATTCATGGAGCAATACTTGACTTGTCCTCCAGCTGCTTGAACTACAGCTTGATATGTGTTGTACTAAAAATACCCATTAGCTACATTGATTCTCATAGAATACAAATCACTTACACTGGGCTCATCAAAGAACCAAAATTCCAAGCCATTGAACAAAGAAGCACGATCCTTGTTGGGTAAACATTGCTCTGGTTTGACATTCTTGCACTCCTTACGAATAGGTGGCAGATATTCATTTGTGGATGGCCAAGTAAATTCGATCGTTTTCCCCATCTCCATCAAAGCGTCAAACCATCCAAGTGATATAATAGGCTTCCCATGAGTCAAGCAAAGCATAAAGTTGGCAGTGTCATCAATCTCCTTCATATACAAGTGTGTACAATCATGATCCCATTCCTTCTTCAATTGAATGCCTATAAAGATCACTGTTTAGTTAGATGTATCACTAAAATGTCAATGACGTACCTAGTGCAGCTGCACATTCTGCTACTTTATGCTTATCCACAGAAGACATGGAAGAAACACAAACGACAACAGGGACCCATTTCAATCTAACAAAATGAGTATTATGCTCAAGCACATGAATCAATCAAGCTTTACATACCTGAAATAGCTCTTTAGAGCTCCAAAGCGGACAACATCTCCATCATACAAGTACAAGGCAGTCTCGAGCTTCTTCCCATTGACAAAGGTGCCAAATTTGGCTTTGATGTTCTCAAGCAGGACGGGTGGTTTGAATTTCTTATTGTACTGCAAAGGAAGCGTATCAATGATTCGATGCGCAGCACATTCTAGCTCGAATTAACCACTTACCACGGATCGCTTTGTTGCTCCATCCACCTTGAGTACTGCATGGTTTCTGCTGATAGAATGATCACTCTGTATGACAATATCTCCCACTAGGAACAAGTCAATATGTTAAATCCACACTGGACAGTATCTCTTGCACCTTTTCGACTGATCGTGTACTCTTGGTTGGGACATAGCAAGATCTTGCCACATTCTGATAGACAGCCATGAGACAACATGAGGAAGAGAGTGTTGGCGTTAAACCTACCTTGATTTTGGTCATTGAGAGGACTGAAAAACCACATGTTGGTGTGCAGGAAGAAAGGGTATAATCTGGGTTACTCGTCACACGAAAGGATGCATGATAGATTATATACGTGGGATGAATGAATTTTGTTTTATTGTGTTTCTAATGCTAATCTACAGCTTGGCTTGTTGTTGTTGTTGACGAGCCTTTGCCACCATCAATGCAGCACCTGCACGTGAATTCGTCTCACGACCCAATTGTTCAGAGATCCATTGTCCAGTTTCTAAAAGTGACTCCATATCGACACCAGTCTTGAATCCCAAGCCATGAAGCATATAGACTACATCTTCAGTAGCAACATTACCCTTGGCACCAGGAGCATAAGGACATCCACCTAGATTTCACATCTTGTTAATATCACTTTGAATCTCACATGGCATGTTCTCTTACCAAGTCCTGCTACTGAGCTATCTACGACACGAATACCATACTACACGCTTTGATCAATAAACCATTCTATAAAAACAAATCATATCTACTTACATCAAGAGCCTTGAGAATATTGGCTAATGCTTGTCCATAAGTATCATGGCAATGAACAGCAAGAGCTTCAACAGGAACGACCTTGAGCACTTGTTCAAGCATTTTGGCCATGGATCCTGCAGTACCAACACCAATTGTATCACCTAGACTGATTTCATAACATCCAGCATCATACATTTGCTTGGCCATATCTGCAACAGCATCAGGAGAGACTTGACCTTCATAAGGACATCCAAGAACACAAGAGACATATCTATTGTATGTAAGTCATCTATAAGCACAATTCTATCATGACTTACCCTCGTACTTTAAGTCCCTTATCAAGAGCAGCTTGGGTGACCTGACGCACGCGTTCTAATGCTTCCTTGGTAGAGCAGTTGGTATTCTTCTTGTTGAAGGATTCTGTGACAGCAGCAAACATGGCAACTTCTTCAGCACCAGCCTTGAGCGCATTCTCCACACCACGCACGTTGGGCGTAAGTACAGGATAAGAAACACCTGCCTTCTTTTCAATAGTTGTCAAGACTTCGTTGTGATCTCCCATTTGTGGCACCCATTTAGGACTGACAAAGCTTGTTGCTTCGACGACAGGAAGACCGGCATTGGCAAGACGTTGGATCAGCTCGACTTTGACAGGTGTAGGAATGACCTGTTTCTCGTTCTGTAAACCATCCCGTGGTCCCACTTCAACAATCTTTACGAATTCAGACGTTGCTGGTGTAGAGTAGAAACGCTAGACCAAAGGAATATAAGATGCTATTATAAAGGGTGGATATATCTTTTTAATTTACCTTGGAGCACATGGATCGCCAAGCAACTGAGCGAAGTGCAGGTGTAGTGAATCGTTGCATAGTAGTAGGGAGGCAAAAAGATGTGAGTCTAAGATATCAATCCCCAATAGCCATTTATATGTAGTCAAACTTTCTCACGGTCAAATGCAATTTTATTTCCTTTTCTTTTGAATGTGTCGCTTATTCTTCTTCATCTGAGGACCACCTACTTGCTCCTCTCTATCTTCTTCTTCTTCATCGTCCTGCTTACGTCCTCGTTTGCCTTTACTTGCACCACCACGTTCCTTGAGCTCCAATACAGCTAAACGTTGAGCATCTGATACTCGTTCAGAAAGTAACATGACATCGTCCTTTTGCACAGGGTATTCATCCAACTTGCGACCCAAATCTTTCTCAATACGTTGAATCAATTCCACATCATATTGTGTCACAAATGTCATGGATTTGCCAGATCGACCTGCACGAGCTGTACGACCGACACGATGAATATAGTCTTTGGAGGATAATGGCACATCGTAATTGACAACAATATCGACCATGGGAATATCAAGACCTCTATATAAAGTAGATGAGTATACAATAAAGCTTCACTATTCCTTTTTCTTACCTGCTTGCTACATCCGTTGCTACCAAAATGTTGCGAGATCCAGCTTTGAATTTGTTAAGAGCACCAAGACGTTTTGATTGTAACATCTGACCATGCAATGGGATAGCGGCAAATCCAAGAGATCGAAGCATGACTGCAATCTTTTGAGTGTCGTTACAAGTACGAGTGAAAATGATGGTGGAGTTGCCAGCAAGTTCATTCAATAAATAAACGAGATAGCAATCCTTGTGCTTGAGAGGAAAGAAGAGATAGTATTGTAACAATGTCTTGACAGTGGAGTACCTACATCACTCTATATAAGTCATCTTGTTCCAATCCTATGATTGTTGTACTTACTTGGTAGCGACTTCAACTTTGACAGGTTTGCTTAAACTGGCCCGTTGTAACTTGGCAACCTTGGTAGTCATGGTGGCAGAGAAAAGGAATGTGTTGCGTTCACGTGGGATCACTTTGAGAATCTGATCAATCTTTGGGCCAAAGTCCATGTCGAGTAAACGATCGGCTTCATCCATGATCAAATATTTCAAAGCACGCAAGCTGAATCCCTTTGTATTCTCCAAATGATCTTGAAGACGACCCGGAGTAGCAACAATGACATGGGGACGTTTGGAGAGTGCAATCGACTGAGTCATCATATCCATACCACCCACAATAACAGCACATCGAACACCAATCACTGATCCCAATGCTTCAAATGTTTCTGCGATCTGATATGCCAATTCTCTATACAAAAGCATAAGTTTCATGTCGTATCCTTACATGATATTGCTTACCTGGTAGGAGCCAAGACACAGGCAAAGAGTGGTTGTGGATTCTCCCAAAGCTTTTGAATGATAGGAAGTGCAAAGGCTGCTGTTTTACCCGAACCAGTTTGAGCCAATCCAATGATATCACGACCTTCAAGTGCCCATGGAATGGATTCCTTTTGGATCTCGGTAGGGTGCTTAAAGTTGAGCTTTTCACAAGCTTCACACAATTGTGCATTGACGCCCTGAACAAGTACATTAGTAAAAAGGTGTCTTTTGAAAGAGTGGAATAGCAGATCGTACCAATTCAGCAAAGGTTGTCTCTTCAGGTTTCTTTTTGGAAAGTGCTTCCATATCAATGGCGGTGGGTGCTGCAGTGGATTCTGGCATAGTCGATCGGGTGTAAAGGAGAAAGAAGTTTTTGCTGGTCTCTCCGAATTTAAGGCTGGAGCCCGCCACACTGCTTGTTTCACAGCATTTCTTTCATGTTCGCCAACCAATCACTCACTACCTTTGGCCATCATCCTTTTCTTTTCCTGCCAACTGGGCGATCTTGACTGAATGTAAGTTTGTGATTCCAGATACTGATATACATTGACTGTACTGAATACCACCCTTTACTATTGTACTATTCTCTTTTGCTGTCATGGATTCTCTCTCTGTTGCTATAACCTAGCTACCATACTAGTCAATTACTTTATTGTTCCTCTTATCCCAAAACGACTACAAAGATAAAGACAATCTTAACAATCCAACAAGATGTGATCCACTTTTTCAAAGACATAAAGTGAGTGGACTAAATTAAAGTTGCATGAGCGGGAAAGAGCTGTTGCCAAGCCACTGACACCTATTCCAAATTCGAAAGGAGGAGGTCCAACTGCTGATTCCCTGAGCTTTTGTTGCCCGTTTTATTTTTCCACTTTTTACAGCCATGGCCAAGATCCAAAAGAAGGGAAAGAAAGGAGCTGCCGCCACCTTCATCACGAGACAGCAAGCACTCAAGAAGCTTCAAATCTCACTTGCAGACTTTAGGTTGGTTAACGAGATCGGGAACAAGACCAAAAACTAACTTGTAGATCAGACGCTTGTGTATCTTGAAAGGCATTTATCCTCGTCAGCCCAAGAACCATAAGAAAGCCAACAAGGGATCAAGTGCACCTGCCACCTTTTACTATGTGAAGGATATTCAGTATCTTATGCATGAGCCACTTCTCGACAAATTCCGTCAATACAAGACATTTGCTCGCAAGCTCAACAAGGTTCTTCACAAGGGTGATTACAGCACTGCCAAATCACTTGAAGAGAATCATCGTCCTGTGTACACTTTGGATCATATTGTCAAGGAGAGGTAAATATACATTTGTATACAAATGACAAGATGACTGATACATTCGTGTACAAAGATACCCCACCTTTGTTGATGCATTGCGTGATCTCGATGATGCCATTTCCATGTTGTTCTTATTCTCAAAGATGCCTGCTGACAACAAGATCAAGTCTCGCGTGGTTCATGATTGTCAACGTTTGATTGCAGAGTTCCAAGCCTATGTCATGAAGTCTCGTAATTTGAGAAAGGTCTTCTTTTCTATCAAGGGTATCTATTATCAAGCAGAGATCAAGGGTCAAACAATTACTTGGATTGTTCCTTATCAGTTTTCTCAATCGGTATGTTGATGGATGTCTTATGTGTAATGATCACTTTCTCATGTTCTTGTAGACTCCCACTGATGTCGATTTCCGTGTCATGCTCACTTTCCTTGAATTCTACATTACTTTGATGGGATTTGTCAACTTTCGATTGTACAATGAGCTCAACATTAGCTATCCACCCAAACTTGAAGCATCCAGCGGCAGTATTCAATTGGATAATGTGCCAGCAAGCTTAAAGCAGGCCGATGCTGATGATGACAATGCTACTGGTGCAGAGACAGCTACATTGGATGAATTCAAGACTGTTGGATCAAATGAAGAAGGAGATGAAAATGAGGATGCTGGTGCAACTACATTGCGTCAAATTCAAGAACATTCACAAGAAGTATCCTCTTTGCGCAACTTGTTTTCCAAGTGTGTCTTTTTCTTGTCACGTGAGACTCCTCGTTATGCTTTGGAATTCATGATTACATCCTGTGGTGGTCAAGTCAGCTGGGATGAAACTGTAGGCGCCAATCCACCCTATCCTGAAACTGATGAACGTATCACTCATCACATTTGTGATCGACCCACTGTCAACAATCGTGTTCTTTCTCGAGTTTATATTCAACCCCAATGGGTGGCTGATTGTATCAATCGTCGTAAATTGGTCCGTCCTTCTCTCTATGAACCAGGCAAAGAATTACCTCCTCATTTGAGTCCATTTGTTGAAGTCAAGGAAGGCGATTATGTTCCTGATGATATTGAGGATGATACAGTGGAACAAGACACTGAAGAGAAGGAGAATACTGATGCAAATGAAGCTCCCAAGAATGATGATGAAGTATATGAAGAGGAATTGAAGGCAGAAGCTGAAGGTGTTACTTTCTCTGAATATAAGGGTGATGACAAGAAGAAATCAGCTGGCAAGAAACGATCGGCTACCGAGATTGATGAAGATGCTGAACAAAAGGAGATGGCCATGAGCATGATGAGCACCAAGCAAAAGAAACTTTACAAGATTATGAAGGCTAGCAACCAGCGTAAGGCTGATGAGGTATGTTTATCATGTTATATAGAGTCAATGGAGTACTAATTGGATTGTATTTCATAGACTGCCAAGTTAGAACGCAAGAAGAAAGCACTCAAAAAGTCAAAGAACTAAATAGACATGATCAACATCACATTTTGCTTATCCCACATTTATCGTTGTACACTGCATTCCATTTTTCTTTTCCAACACGCTCGCTGCATATTCTTTTAATACAATCACACACTAGTTTATCTTGACTTTAAGTGTTTGGGGGAAGGGGAGATGTAGACTACAATAAACCACCTTTGGAGAAGATTTGATTCCAATCATCTTGTTTCATTTCATGAGCATGTTTTGCTGCAGCTTCAACTTGTCCTTGTGCATGACCTAATAAATGATCTCGTACCATTGCCAATCGTGATACTGCAGTATGGTTGGATGCTGGTGGTATCTCTTGTCGTACTTCTTGCTGAGCTTCCTTGATGAGCGATTCAATTGCCGGTGGAGCTCCATAAATATCATCCGTGTACTTCAATTCCTGTAAATAAGCAACTATATCTTCTGCAGCCAAAAGCTCTGTCCATTGATGACGATGCTGTTCAGCTATACTGTGCTCATGATCTGCTTGATGTCGATGAGATCGATAAGTGTTGGATTCTTGTATCAAATCATCGCCATGAACAGCATCTGTATAGTCTGCTGAACTAAGAAAACCAAGTACTTCAACACCATCATTGGCAACAGGTGGTGGATGATGGATCATCTGTGATTCTTGTATGGGTGGAAATTGCATTGGAGTGGATGATGATGACTGTACAAATGTGTCAAAACTAGTATTGTTAGCAGACTGGTCTTGAGCAAGAGACGACCGAAAGCGTGTTGAATCTGCTTCACTGGTACGATACTGATTGGCATTGGCAATGGTTTCGTCACGTCGAATGGAACTAGAAGCTGATGAGGAAGAACCTGCTTTATTGGACCAGGGAAGCATATTGAAGAGATAACAAAAGAAAGAGAACAAGGGGGCAAGTAGGGAAGGAGCGGCTAAAACGGGTGAAGCTTCTTTGAATCCTTGATCGTGTACTTGCCATACTAAGAAATACGTCATATTAACATGTGATCTCAACTGTCAATCGATATAATACTCACATCCTTCTCTGGATCAAAGACTTCCCAACGACTAGCAGGGAATATATGCTTGTTCTTTTCATACCAAGATCGCTCCACAACTTTACCAGCATGTGACTATGACAAAGCATATATCAATATGCATCCTAAAGTGTTCTTCCAATAAAACCTACCTCATCCTTTTCGACTGTAGCATCATTGATCAATCGAACATCATCATGGACATCGAAACTGAAAAGTGGACCTGACTTGCCACGAGCCTTGTTGATGATAAAGTCATAGAATGTATAATGCTATGATCCAATGAGTACTTTTTTCAAGAGGATCAAGATAACACTTACATGTGGGATAATCAAATCTTCCTTGACATAAATAAGATTGTCGACATTGACACCACGTAACTGAGGAAACTGTTGTCGACATGCTTCGAGGAATTGAGCAATGCTATCACCTTTCTTGCACTATTGTTCATCCCATGAGCACCATGATCATCCAAGTAACATGAATACACTTACCTGAACTGACTTTCGATGTCCACTACCATCCCAATAAGAGTATGTGATTTGGATCGTTTCATCTACATACCAGTATTACTGGAATCCATCAATACCGATGTGTATCTATGTCAATGTTGACTCACTCTTGATCTCTTCTTGTCGCTTAAGCCATTGTTGTCGAAGTTCTTCTCGTTCCAAACGCTCTCTTTCTTCTCTTTCACGATCAGGAAGGAAACTTGTATCCACAGTTGGATCCTTGAGCATCTTTCGCTTCTTGGGTGCTGCTGCTTGTTCTTCTTCTTCATCATCTTCATTATGCTCATCATCATCTGCAAAGGATAACTTGACACTGGCTTTGTTCTTTTTCCTCTTCTTTTTCTTTTCTTCACTAAAGACATGTCAATGGATGAAAGATGCATGGTGTTACACTAATATTTACCCAAGAGGTGCTGTTTTGGCTGCTTCACGCATTTGCTGTTCCTGAAGGTTCTCTTTGATCTTTCTGTAGTCTCGTAGCTCGGTCAAACCAATCGTACTGCTCTTGAGTTGTGACTCAATGTCGTTCTTGGTAGTGACAAACTTGTCGCTGCCTACTCGTACTTCGTTTTGCTGTAAAAGAGTAAGTCGACCCATCCAAGACGATCTTGTTGCAATGCGTTACCTTGGCGATCTTTTGTCGTTCTCGTTCAGACTCTTCATAGATCTTGCGTCTTGCTTTTTCAAGCATCGTTTGACGCTGTCCTTCTGCTTTGGAATCCATGGTGGGGGACGATTGGCAGCTGTGTGAGCTGGTAAAAGAAAGGGAGTCAAGAGAAAAAGAGCCGATCGATTCGGTATTTCCTTCCACGACCTATCACGTGCAACAGGTAAGACACAACTGCTGTGTCCAGGATACCGACATGTGTGTCTCATTAATAACAAAACAGGTTGTATATACACATTTGGCTGTAATGTGAACTACATCTCGATCTTCTTAGTATAAGATAGTATCATTACTTGTCACTAAAGTCTCATTATAAAGTATATCAGGTTAACTTGGTAGTTGCACCATGTCTCTTGAAACATGTTTGATTCGAAAAATGGACAGCATGGATGTTGCCAGAACATCATTGCTATTGTGCAGACATTTACACATGTCGCTATTAAAAGTGTGGCAGGGAGCAACACATACAAAACTGCCATTATGTCTTGCAGATCGCATATAAACAGCCAATTTTATCGTCATAGTGGATGATGACAATGAGCCATATATCAATTGGAACCACTCTACAGCTACATACCATTATTGAAGAGAGATTGGTGATTCGAGTGCTAATAGTGACTCGGAACGAAGCATTGACTGATATCTGCACCTTAATGCAGCAGCATTACCCGATTTCTTAAGCTCTGGCTTAAAGCGTGCTGTCAGCCATCCGCACATTACCGGTCAAGCTTACAGTTAGAATCTCCAGAGAGAATACAATGACATGTTGAATTACAAGCACCTTTTACTGGAACACATGTACGCTTTATTATCTTCCATATCCTATATTCCCACATCTATCTAGCACCAGTCTCCTTCTTTATCAAGTAAATATGGCTCTAAACTATCATCAATGTCAACAACAGCACATGAAAGAGTTATAAAGACTGGGATCATAGACAACAGTGGCATTGGACAGTGGATGACAGCGACCTAGGCGGGAAGCGAAAAGCTCGATTCCTTGTTTGTTATTCTTCCTTCAGCTCTTGCAGACATGGCGACCAATCCACTAGCCGGTGGTGCACAACAACAAGGCATGACGCCTGAACAACAGCAGCAAGTGAAAATGATAACAGGCTTGATGGAGTCATGTCCTGTAAAGACTGCCATGGCAGGTGGTGCAGGTAAAGTGTCTTTATGTCCTTACATTTCCTTTTGGAATCGACTTGTAACACGCTCTTTATAAACTAGGCTTTGTTATGGGTGGTGCTTTTGGTCTTTTCATGTCGTCGTTTGAGTTTTCAGGACCTAGCATGAGACCAGAGTTATTGGAGCAAAGTACCAAGGTTCAAATGAAGGCTGTTCTCAAGGATATGGGTACACGATCCTACTCTATGGCAAAGAATTTTGCAGTCGTAGGTGCCATTTACTCTGGTACTGAATGTTGTATTGAATCAGTAAGTTGGATTGGGTAAAGGATAACAGGAGTAGTGATTGATGACATCTTGGGTTTTAGTATCGTGCAAAGAACGATCTTTACAACAGTGTGGCTGCTGGATGCTTTACAGGAGGTGCATTGGCTGCAAGGGCTGGTCCACAAGCGGCAGCTTTTGGTTGTGCAGGTTTTGCTGCCTTCAGTGCTGCTATCGACTATTACATGAAGAGTTAAATGATCCAACAACAACATCAATTGCCGATTCATGCGATACATTACAACATCAGCATTTCCAATGGAACATCGCACAACATCCCATACATGTAGAGCTTATTACACATCCATCGCCATATATACAACACCCTATATAGACTTGTTCCACCTTGATGCACCCTTCTCACAGCAACATCCACTTTTCCCTTTATTGCAACAAAAGACCATGTATCATATACCTTTTCGTCAAAAATGAAATAGAGTCATGCCAATATGGATTGATGATCACTTACAGGATTGGATGGATGAGCAATGTCAGGTTGATAGCACGTGGATTACACAACATGATCTCCAGATCGCATCAATGCTGCTATTGTTAGTGATAAAACAATCATGATGATCGGCAGCCAACGGGAAAAGCTTCATGTATTTCGTGATCAAGATGGCGATAAGCTATATCGGAAATCGGGGAAATCTTAATGTCCCAGATCACCCCGTCCCATTATAATCCTCTTGCCTTTTACTGTTAGGGAATGGGAAAAATGAATCTTGTATTTGGCTAGCTCAGATTATTCATTGAGAATTGAAGAATGTAAGATGTAATTTTAAAAGAGAAAGGATGGTATATAGATCCACATGGTATTACAAAAGAGTGTCATGAAGAAGTAAAGGTATGATGATAGATGAAAGATGGGATGAAATGATATGTGAATGATGAAAAAGATGATGGAGATGTTGTGGTATCCTTTTTGTTTTTATCGCCGAGAGGAAGTGTTACTGTCACCACTGTTACCAGAAGACTGGCTAGCGGCTGTGGAACTAGAGCGTTTAATGTCACCCGCGGCTCTTGCTCGATGATGTGCTAATCTACGACTAGCAGCTACTATAGCACATGTGCCGTGTGTTAGATATCCATGCAGATTCATTTTACACCTTTTCATATTACTTACTTTGTCGAGCTCTTGCAGATTCTTGATCAAGAACATGAACGACATTTTCTAGCTGTTTGACCCATTCATCACACTCAGCTTGACTATGTGTACGAAGAACATACACAGTACGTGATCCCATATAAGTGGAGTTTAGTGTGTCAACGCCTTGGAGTGAAGACGTGATTTCAAAACAGTAAGGATATCCTGCAGCATCTTCAGGTGAAAGAGCACGAATACGTGCTTGCTCTAGCTGCAAATGACCTTTATATTGAAGCACTGTGCGCTTGGAATCTTGCTTAGGACGCACAAACATTAACAAATCTGAGAACAAAAAGTATGTTTGCTCTTCGCCCACTGTTTTTGAGCTGACAACGACACGAGATAAACTGCCTTGAAGCACAAGTCTTCGTTGTGCCTTGACACCAAAAGGAGCTCCCACTAATGCTCGCTGAATCATGAGCACTTGATCAACATTATCTGCATCATCCACCCTAATACGAATATCAGCATACATAATCACCTTGTTTCTCTTTCTCTTTTTTTTACCTTGGCTTCATTTCTTCAGCCAAAACAAGGATACGCTGTTTGCATGTTTGAAGACCAAAGTGATCAGGATGCATAGGCGTAGTCAAATCGGCTAGTTTGCTTATAAGGTGTGCATATCGATTGATAGAACCTGCTGGAATTTGTAACAAGGATAACAGTGTTGCACCTTTTAGAGTCGGGTTCTTGTGTGCCGACTAAATATAGACAATGTGTGTGTGTCTTCGGTTAGTAGGTAGACAACATACCGAGATTATGTATTCAACTTACATCAATAAACTTCTTGAATGGCTGATAGCGTGTCAGTCGCTCATAGGTAGTAATAGCGACATCATAATTGTCAAGATATGCCTTGTAGACATTGAGTTGCTGAAACTAAACCAAATATCACCAGATGATTTGTGAATATCAAGAGATGTAAAAGCAGATCAGAAACCTACCCAATTCTGAAACACGTCGGATATGATTTGTGTAGGTCCCCATATCTGTAATCTAGACTCGTGCATGTCAATGATTGTGCTTTGCAGAAATGCGACATGCATTGCGTGAGAAAAACCATACCGCTGTTCAAGGCTAGTCAGAATGTCACGTTGAACTTGAAGGATTTGGTCAAAATTGCCAAATAGCCATCGAAGTTCTCGTTCAGTGCAAGCTGCCTTTTTCATTCCAAGAAAACTAAAAGTCGTTTGCTTGGCATCTTTTCGCATTGGATTTAAAAAGATATTGGCGACAAGTTGCAATGATTCAAGATAGGCATGTTCTGAATTATACAGCTGCTGAACCAAAGCTTCGCGATTTCGATGTACTAATTCATGATCTGGATTGTTGATTGTTTTCATCATCAGTGTCTCTGCAATAACGCGTGATATATAGGATGGTGATATTGCATTACCTAGCAACGCATCATCTACATCATCGTAATCTAGGCTGTCAATGATATCAAATTGATCTTCAGTCAATTGCTTGGCGTCATAAGTGTGCTGTTGTTGATAGTGCGAAGTGGCTGTAGATGTGGTAGGTGACGCGCATATCGATGGTACTTCAACTGATGTGTAGCCAGTCATGCTGGTCAATCCGCTTGGATAACGAGAACTGGCATAGTTACTGCTTTCTTTGCTGGATACACTACTGGTACTAACAATGCTTTGGTGATGATGGTGGTATTTGTGTGAATGATTACGTTTGGACGTGGTAGATGGTCTTCGACGTGACGATAATGTCTGTGATGTTCGAGGAGAATCGCTATATGATGGTGATGGAGTATTCATAAGATGAAAGATTGGGGAGGAAAGAAGAGAAAAGAGAGAAAGAGAGACTTAAAAAGAATGCACGAAGCTTTTTTTGTTGCATGCACTTTCCCTCTTTGGGCTCATCGTCACATAGGTAGTACGTACTGCATATGTGCGAGATGGAGCACATGTTGCACATAAGCAATTGATATGTGAATGGCCAGTCATCCTTATCGGAGTCAAACAATGGTGGTATTGTATGGAGCCTTATCACCAGGAGTCACATAATGAAAATAGTCTAAAGAATGATGGGGGCGATCCTCTTAGATATCTCTGAATCATGGTTGATAACCTCTTTTCCCTTTCTAAAGGTACAAATTACATAGTCGTACAAGAACAAAGATGCAGGGGGATCTGTCTTTGACTAATGGTCACTATTTTGAAACGTGTGAGGAGCATGATAGTGAATGAGCCATCTAGAAATGCAGTGAATATAGACTTGCGTTAGCGTGTTTTCGTGCTGCAGCTCAAAGTATTTATGTACCAACAAGCGAGATTACCATTGATAAAGGCGAGTCATGACTCTTAGTGAAATGATCGACAAGGCTACCCCTGCTGTCATTGGTTTATCACAACTAGGATGCTAGTCAAATGATGTATGTGCAAGCGTGCTAATACACGAGGTAAGAACAAAGCAAAAGCCAAAGACAGCATGTGTGGGGTGGTATTCATATCGGCTGAGTTTATGGTAGCCCCTCTGCCATCATCTTTTGGCTCTCCTTGTTGGTTGACTTCATTAATGAGCAAGTATGGACTCTTTTACTTTGTCTCTCACGATACTTTGCTCTGCTTACTTTCTAAGCCATTACTACCATATCAACATGTCACAAGACCACTGTATGGTGTCACGTATTCACAGTGTTGCATTGGCGCGATCAAATGCTGTGTGAGCTGTTTCATGTGAATCTCATTTCTTTTTTGCCTATGCAGAAAAACAGAAAGACAAAAACAGTAATCATGAATGGCGACGTATATACACAATGACGAATGCATACGTATTAGGCGGCAACAATGAAAAAAAAGGAGTACATATGAATGTAGCAAAGTAAAGGACCCTGACGTATGTGTACATAGATCCGTGTGAATGAAAGTGGGGGCTAAAAAGACCCACAGGCTTTTTCTTTCTTCTCGTGCACGTTCAGGGATGTTTATGCTGATTTGTGCACATGATGTATCAGGGGCATGCACCCGAGAAGAGCCGATTGATGTCTGCTTGTCATTGCCAAATCTGGATGACAAAAAGGGGAAAACGCGCCCAAACATTAAGAGCTTTGATCACGTTGATGTTCACCCGCCTTTTCCCCATTGTTTGTGCATCTCTTGCTATCCTTTCATTTTCACATCAGCCATTTGAGAACGCTATCTTAGGTATACAGTGTCATAGACATCCCATGTACATGCTATATGACACAACAATCAGTCCGACATTACTAAGTGGATCTTGAAAGATCAAGTGCATTCATACCCACGCTTATTAACATGCTTACACACCACATTTCGGGATGGCTGCATTGATAAGTTTATTAATTTTACTCACTACACACTGCCCAGTGATACGTGTTACTTGTACAAATGCAGGTACACAGTTAGCCGGTTTGTTTGATTGATTGTGTTATGTATGCACATGCAAATATGTCAACAACCAGCATTCATCGGCCCTTATACATCACATGTATCATATAGGAATACTGCTCTTTAGAGATACTTTGTCACTACCCAATATCAGACAATCTAAGCTTCCAATATGCAGATAGGACGCTGCTTGTGGATGTGCTAGAAAGAATACAGCTAGCTATTACCTGCTTGTCTGTGCGTTTGTTTACATGTAGCTGAATCGGTTGCAATACAAGATAGGGTAACAAGTCATCCCACATTCACGTACAATTGGCTACTGATCTTTCTTCAGCATGGGAAATTGTTGGGAGTTTTGGGTCGGGTCGCTTTCTGCCATGTTCGTATGACGTTTGACGTGAACCACGATGAGATATTGATAAGACAAGAGATACATTATGTTTGTATTGCTTGCAAATCATTCCACTTAAATCATTCCACTTCCTCGTGACAAACAAGGAAATCAGGTATAAGAAGCTTTCAGTCATTGATGTTGTGAAGATATATGCAGCTACATATAGAAGCTTGTGTTAAGAAAGAGAGATACATACAAGCGAAAGGTAACAGAAGGGCGGTCCATGGCTTGATCACACGCTAGAGCAACCTTAATATCACTATATTCGGCAAGGGGGGTGTGGCAAAGAATCAGAATCATGGTATTTGATGCTGCTTGTTGTATCAAAGAGTGAGAAAGGGGAGAGAAGGCTGAGCTTGACGAGATATGCTTTATGATCAGACAATTCTTGTGTTTCAGCCTCCTCCTTCTTTGCATTAGAGAACTAAGAAAGGAATGCAACACACACACACATACATAAACTACAGGATATGCATGATGCAAATGGGCAACAAAAAGCAAGATCTGATGATGCATTGCATGATGCTTGTCAATTTATCAACCAAGCCATGCTCCCTACATGCATATCAGTAACATGGATTCACTTTGCTGCTGATTACAAGAGTGTGCTCCCCATCAGAGCCAAACAACAACACAACTGGTCTTGTGCTTGGTTGATTGACTATGATAAATAGCTGCTGATCCCAAACTTTCTTTCTTTGTTCTTGCGAAAGATGCTTGTGATCGCCAAGAGTCACCAAAGGATAATGATGACAGCTTATGTTTACGTCAAGGATTAAAGATATGCGTCATTTTGTATATCGATCGACATTGACTGGGTGGTTTTGTTTTACACTTTTACACTGTTTTTCGTCCACGAGTATCTTTGACTATCCCTTATGATATCTTGCACCTTGCTTTGATTACACAAGTGAGGCGCTTGATCAAAGGGTCTTTTCCGCATGTGCTTTTTCAGCCTCCTAAAACTTGGCAGGGTGCGCAACACCAGTCGACTGAATCACTTGCTATGCTGTTTGTGTTTTCTTTGTAGTAAGCGTGTGTAATGGTTGTACCAAGTGTACTTTTCCTGCAAAGCTGCACTTGCTCTTTCTCTCTTTGCTTCGTTTCTGTGGCACATCTTACATTGGGTGGTGCAAACGATGCTACGAGTAAATCGAGTAAATCATAAAGTTATTCCTTGTGTAGCATATCTTTCTAGACCATCATCAATAAGTTTACGGATCCGCAAAACGACTATAGGTTGCACAAGACTTGTGTGCAAGCACAATTCATCGAAACATAAGCTTGGTTTACAATTTGTGTCACAGAACGACCAGAGAAAAAGACAAAGGGAATATATGGAATCTTGACACACATACACAATACGTAGCACTATAAGTAATCATAACAAAAGATGATGAAAGAATGAAAGCATTGCTAGCAAGTCACATGATTCAAGGTAAACAAGTGAAAGAGAAGGAATGAGGAGAAAACATGATTGGCGTTGTTATCGACCAAGTGCAACAATCTACCAGCTGTCACCTGAACTAAGCATTGTAAAACGCTCTTCTCTTGCATGAGCTAAAAAGCACTCGAGTAAAGAAAAGGCAAATTGGTGTCAGCGCGCGGTTACTGTTCCGCTTTTTTCACTTTATTATGCATTAATCTTGGCACATCAACGTGTAGGTTGCTTCGGTAGATGGTACACAAAGAAAAGTACTGGAATATGTGTGAGCATGTGTACAACGACCCCGTGGTGAGCGATCAATTACATCATGGAATGACTCAACCAAAGCAAAACGCCCATCACGATTAAGCTGTGTGTGCATATGTGTATAAATGTACACAAACAAAGCTATAGAGCCAACCAAGCAACCCGCCATTTGCCTGTGCACCCAGTGAAATTTAGTGAAACGCACAACAACGGGATGAATTGGGGGTGTTGGCCAACAGAAAAAGAGAAACAAGAGACCCGTGACCAAATCTCATGGCCATATGCAACCAAGTTGCGGACACAACGTTTTTGGTATATCGTACCTTTACTTTTGATCCTTGTTGTTGTTATATGCTGATGATTCGTCATGTTAGGACTCTATCTTCCCCGCCCAAAAGACATTTTGAGTCGACCAACCTTATATCATCCATCCTCCTCAATATAAAAAGCTGTGTCTTCATCCGCAAATCCTTGTTTCCTTCTCCCCACATTCTCTCTCTCTTTCTTTCTCTCTCACGCTCTTAAATCCAATTCAACACTACTACTTTCTCTTTTTCCCTCTTTGTCTTTCATTTCCAATGATCCCTGCCGAGCAGCAACAACCTACCAACACCACAACAGTCGCTTTTTATCCTGATCATCCTCATTTGATGGCTCCACATTATCGCTATCATCATCATCGACACAACAGCTATCATCATTATGATCAAAGATCTATGTCTATTGGACATCAACAGCAACAATTAGCACACCAACGGCATTATCTTGCGAATCGCAAGCATTTATCTTCAAGCAAAACAGCTGTGCTTGTGGATAAACCAAGAAAGCAATCCACAATGATGCCTTATCCACTTCGTAGACCTTTGTTGTCCCCATCATCACCAGAACGCCTGTTGTTGCTTGACGAGATTGTTACAAATGAGGCACAAAAACTATCACCATCAACATCTTGTTCATCTGATTCCACTACTTCTTCATCACCATCTCCAAGAATATTACAGCCACCCTATACAACAGCATCATCAAAGCCAAATACCAGTACTACGCATCATTTACCACCAGTAACGCCAGCAAGAACATTGTCGCCACCATCAATGTATTATTTTACTTGGCTTGCATTCTTGCATGAGAAATGGGTGCCATTTGATGCTGCCAATCAATCAAAGCTGGAACAAACCCTTACCTTGGGTGGTACCTTTGTTGATATTTCAGATACACATTTTCCAAAGGTCAAACGGGTGCGCGTGTTTCCTAAGAATAACTATCTTTCTTATTTGGGTGTCAAGTATCGCTTATCGCGTATTATGCAACCTGATGCTTGGCTTGATCATAAACATTTGGCTGCTACATCTTCGTCTGATGAAGCAGCAATAGATAACAGCAGCAATCGAGAAAACACTAGTGTTAATGGCACCCATGGTGATACTGGTATCTCAAGTGCATCACCATGGATACCGTGAAAGGGATGAAATGAAAACACAATGAATACTGGGGACCAATGGAGTCGACACACATGAACAACAAAGGACCAAAGGTCCCTACTACAGCTCATCATTTCTTTAGCCATCTTCTCGATCGATTATACAATAGCTTGCGCATACATATATATATATAATCCTTGCACTTTCGCTTATCGTTTTGAGCTCAAGAAGGCTATCACTTGCTATTCACAAGGTGTTGTCCCGATATCTTGAGCTCAAACTTGAAATGAGCCTATACATACTTCTTATACAGCCATATATTTATTCTTTCGACACCCAGGAGCAGTAACTCTGCATACATTACCCACCTTTGTCTACTACTACATTGTAACAAGCACTCATTGTTGTGTTGCTTAGTCGATAGATTGTCTTCATGTAACAAACGCTCCTTTCTTGTTTCCACCTTCTACCATCCCCGCTGTCATCAGCCGATATAAATTCGTAATATACCCCTTGTTAAAGTTTTGTTGTTATTGTGTCAGTGCCAAAGCGATACATGATGGCTGAAACCACTACTGACAAGGTTTTATCACCTGATGACTGGATTATGCATATTTGTATGGATCACATACACATATATGCGCATGCACAGCTGCTTGTTGTTCATCATGATGCTAAGATATGCCTTAGCCATTACTTCGAGAAGCGAGATGACTCACTCCCATATATCTTTAAACATCTTTTCACATGTGTTATGGTGTCTATCACGTCGTCGATGTGGGTCTATCAGGTGTATTGTGTGTTGTGGTGGTACTCCCGCTCAATGCATGGAAAAGGGGCCCCATGGCTCATCAGCCTGTTCCCTGTCAGACCATGTGAGCGGAAAAAAGGACCAATGACTCCATATTATTGTACTGAGACACATTTTAGTAGCAATACCATGGCCATATACTACAATGATGTCCACGCGCATTGTTTTCACATTCTATATTAGAGTCGTCATTGTAGGTCTTGAGCATCACTTGCAAATGACATTACCTTCATGCACTACATAAGTGGTATCTTTGGCTTCATTTGGCCATTAGTATCATAATGAAGGAGAGGAATCTTTTGTTTGCACAATCTGATGTACATATGGAGTTGCTGCACCCAAATCGCGTGGTAGCTGAAATATGCCAGTTGCTATCTTGTCTCCATAGAGACAGCAGTGATTTGTCTTTGGGAAGATTTTCCTTAGGGAAATGAATGACCTGGTAGAAACTAGAAAATAGCGATTAGCTAATTCACTAGGGAACATTTTTGGATCTTGTCACAGTGGTAGTCGGTGTTTTTTCACCATTCACTATCTCTTTCTCCCTTCATTTGCTCCTTTTTTCCTCTGGTCTTGATGCTCATGTGGCATCACGTCATAGTGCATGGATTTGGAACATCAAAACAGGATATGCGCGCACATGGTCGGAGCTTGTATAGCCTATTTTGCTCATGTGGAAGATTCATAGAAGCCAAGGGGGATGAATGAAGGAGTGAATCTATGTCAGGAAGAGAAACTGAGTTGTGCGCAGCTTTGGTATCCCCTTCATCATCATCGTATCTTTACTCCACATAATCACAGCATATCTCTAGATATGACTTCATATACTGGCAATACCAAACATGATCCGCATCATATAAAAATAGATGTTGACCCTGAATGATATATAGGCAATACATATAAGCACGTTCCACACTCGCCTTTGGCAAGCATGCTTGTGAAGGATGGATTACATAATGGGGTAATCGATACATTCAGGGAGATAGTGCCAAAGGAGATATCTTGTTTGTGTCTATTGAATCGAGAAAGTTAGTGCTCAAATGTTGCACAAAGTTAAACTACCGCCATTAATTGGCATGCTTAGAAGAATGAGTCCTGGTTGCTTATCCAGGCAGCATCAACAAGGTATGTATGCGCAGCTTAGCAACAATGCGGAGTCATTGTACCTTTCAGTCCATAGTTAGGAGAAAAGTCTCTTAATACGCTTTATGTATTGGGGGTTCAGAATCCAGACTTGGTAAATATGTCGTCATTACGTGTTGCTTTGGTTCTTTCTTATTGCTGAAATGATAGTACACCCTATCATTGACTTTTCGCCACCATCATATTCTAGTATCTTCGTCAAAGTCCCAATAACTAATCACAAAGATCATTAAAACAGCAAGCATGGTGAGCATGTGAAAAGTGTGGGGGAGAAGTGAAAGCCAACACATGAAAGGAGCGTGCGTGTGTGACATTTGAAGGATGACTAGTCTGTGGTGATATGTGAAATATAGACAGGTCCCAGACCCGTGTATTTTTGCTGATATATTCACAAGCAATGTATGTTGATCTATGCAACAATGAATGAGTTGCATCTGTCGTGTCATGCAGATCAGTGCAGTGTAAACACTATTGCCATGTGTCGCTAGATTGACCTTTGTGTACCAGAATAAGGAGCAAAAATAGAGCCAGATACATCCCGCGTGTACAACGTGGCAGTTATCTCATCCACTTATCACATTCATCCACTTCTTTGCTACAATTCTCCTCTGAACCCCTTGATTGTCATGTTTTTTTCTAGGTAAATGATGACAACAGAGAAATATACTCTTTATATCAAATACTATTGGCACTGATGAGGATGTTGCATGTACTTTTGGATCACCAATATGGACTTTTGTTATCTTGAATAGAGTGGCTGGCAGTGATGCTTCTGTCAAACGATGACTTAACTCAGAGAAGCAAGCTTGGACCATGTACAATCGGCTTTTGCGGATACTTGGCCGTAACTTGCATCCACCGATACACATTACTGTACCAAAAAAGCGGTACATACACCCATTGTTATGAAACGTGTGGTGGTACGATAGGTGTCCCAACTTTCTTTTTGACTCTTTCTCATGCTAATAGCGATACATTTACATGTAGCATTTGCCCCTACTCCTAAACAAGAGCTCGTGGTAAGAAGCTCAAAGTTACATTATAACTTGAACATACAACTTCTCTGCTATAGGTATATCGATGATCAAATGTAATGATGCTATTACTGCCAGTTTATGATTAGCTAATAGATATACCAAAATGGATTTGCAACATTCCCACCTCCCTTGGAGCTGCTACTTTAAGACATCACTGAAACATGCATTCGTCATGATGGGGGGAGTAGTAGTAATAAGAAATATTAACAATGGATGTCACTGTATGTTTGATGGGAGAGTTTTTTAGCTACTCGGGTGCCCGTGCACCTTTTTGGGAGAGAGCATCGTGCGTGGGATCCATCATAATCGCACATACATTTGCGAAAGTTCTTTAACAAAGCCCCTTGATCATTTCGTCATGATTGCTCTACACTTTATACCTAAGGAGAAAGGAGATGAAATAGACATTGTCAGCTTAATGACTGGGTTCATATCACTTTTGGAAGCGATCTTCAACTGTGATGGTTCGGGGAGTCATGTTAATACACCGATGAAGGCTTGCTGTAAAGGGACAAGATAAATGTAATGATAAAAACATGCCAAGCAACACTTATACACAATCCACGTTACATGCACACGAAGATATGATAGATTTATGGCTTTGTAACACCTGAAATGATTAGCCAAAATGTTCATGGTTGGCCGACCGAATGACCGGGTACGACCGAAGAATCAACCCGCCCTTTTTTTTCCCCTTACTGATTTTGTTTTGTCTTTGCTCGCGTGGCAATTAAGGGTTGCACGGGGATATGATGCGCTGAATAAGCACAATACAGGTAGCAACGTGCTCTGACCAAAAAAAGAAAATGGCGGTTTTATTTGGCGTGTGTGATGGAACCCTATCATGAGCACATTCATGCCAACTGCTACTTACAAGTGCCGATTACACTCCTTGTCAAGGAGACAAATGATACTGCCATGTGGCATGTGGACCAGTACAGCTTATTACATCTATCCCCAAGTGAATAATAGGTGTGTTGTCTCTTTGGAATGCTATTCGTGTGTGTATAATACGTAATGGAGTAATTGCCCCTTATTGCTCTTCCCCCCACTTTGTGCCTTTAGTACCAGTGCGTACTACATTATTATTGTTTGCCATGTTTCCCTTTATTGGCTTGTACGAAGGCCACAATCATGGTTTAGCCGGCCACAGGGTTTCTTCATGTGTGGCACAGGCACAATGTCAAAGCTATTCCACCAAAAAGTCGATGAAATGGATACCGGGTAATCATTTATTTGTAGTAAAGTAAACGAAAAAGGGTAGAGGAACATGTATAGAAATTGGTAATCAAGCTAACTAGAATCAAAAGCCTATGCCAAAAAGTGTTGGTAGGCTTGCTGACCAATCATATGCGTGGATGACTAAAATAGGCATCCATCCCAAGTATATAAGAACCTACCTTTTGACCCTGGCAGCTTGTCATTTTCTCAACTCACTTTTTCTCTGACACAAATCACTCACACAACTTTTACGACATTTCATTATGCAATTCAACAATCAACACAATTATACCAATCTGATGCCTACTACATTTGGCACCACCAATGCTTACTTTTATCAGCAAGAACCTGTTACTACTACTGCATCTGCCACTGCTGCACCACTGTTATTGGAGCCATATGATCATCTGATGCCATCCACTGATGCATCAGTCGTCAACAATACCAAGAACAATGATCGAGACCAAACATCGGCTAAAGATAACAACCGGAAGAGACCGAAGCGTAAGCAAGTGAAAAATGCATGTGGTAAGTTATTTTTAACCCGACACAAAGTGACACAAGCGTGTCTTTTCTCGGGTCTTGTCCATATATGTCATATGAAATTGATTGGATGGCTCATGTTGCATATCCCTCTTTAGTTAATTGTCAAAAGGCATGCAAGAAATGTGATGATGGTCGTCCTTGTCAACGTTGCATCAAGCTTGGTCTTACTGCCACTTGCACCAATTCTCCACGTAAGGAACGCAAGAAAGGTGTTAAGCGTGGTCCCTACAAGAAGCGCCAAACTGCACAACAACAACAGCAAGAACAAGGTGTGATTGGTACCTCGACATTTAACACCAACAATGACATGTATCAACAACAACAACAACCTATCAACATCACTCCAACTTTGACTAGCAATACTTCTCCATTGTCAAGTTCACCTTTGTCAGCTGATTTGGGATATAACTATCTCGCTTCAACCCATGATGTTGCTTCTTCAGCTTCAGCTTCATCAGTTTCACCAGTGTCACCCCACTTTCCTCAACTTGCTTGGGAAAATTCTCCCCAATATGATGGCTTGTGGCAAGATACTTCGGCAATTGATAACACCAATGTCATGGTTCAGCATTTGGATGCTCCTATTACCACCAACAATACCATGACTCCCACTGGTTTCGATTCAGTCGCTTACAACAACATGGTGAAATCCCAGCAGCAACCTTACGACTTTTTGTATATGGAGGATCCTTGCATCATGACCAGTGATGATAACACATGGGCATTGTATTCCCAGCAGCAGCAACAACAGCAACAACAGCAAATGTCATACTACCAGCAACCCCAATCGACTGGCTACTGGCAGACATTTTTGGCTAACGCCTAAAAACATCCATCTATTGCATTGATTTCTGCATTATCTCACCGATCCGCTCACACACGTGCTATTCCCATATCATTGTTCAAGCCATACTCATACATTTTCATACTACACATGCTAGACAACTCTCATACATCTCATTATACACATGCAGAATCCCATATCTCTCATTTATGCTTCATCATGTTTCCTCTTTCCCTATCGCTGTATATATATTCTGGCGCGCACTTCATCTTTTTTCATCTTACGCATCCTTCATCATCCATTATATGCATCTTTCTCTCTTCATTCTAGACACACACATACACAACACATCGAAACCACCAAAAAAAAGTTCCTTCTTATATATCCCTATTGTACTACCTCTTCCTCTTTCCCCCATTAATTCTATCTTGCATTACTATTACCATTATTTATGTATCATCATGCCTTCATCTCTAGAGTAGAACTCTTTAGACTCTTGTTTTTTACAATAGACGGGAACAACAATACAATAACTTATTTAGTTTAAGAAAAGTCTTTTTGATGTGGCTCTAATGGGTAATTGGTACTTGTGTTCCTTCTTGTAGCACCACAGCAACGTTGCATGATAGCGTGTCGTTTCCACCAGCAGATATACAATGCTCCAGCCACCACGAATACAATGACGATAACAATAACAGCCACTATCCATTGTGCCAGTGGAGCTTTGGGACGAGTAACAAAAGGACGTGGATCAGTGATGGATGCGTAAGGTGGATCATTGACGTTGTCCAGACTCAGTTGATGAGCAACCAATCCTTGAAAAGGAGCATTGTAGTCTAGAGCTATTTCAGATTGTCTATAGTCACTGCGCTGGTCATAAAATTTGTCGTCGTGATCCGGACCACCAACTACCGCACCTAAAAAAGTTCATGATCCCAAAATTAGCTTCCAAATCATAGATCATCCTATACCGCACAATACCATAAAGGACATGTTCTTCTTCAGGAGGTGATGTATCCACGTTGCTGATATCCGTGCCGCCTGAAGCTCCTGCGTGATGTGGATTACGTGGCGAATTCATGTGAATACCACACACATAAGGTGTACGCCTATATGGAAAACATGTTGAATACCTGATAGACAACACTGGTTTTGTTTGTTAACTTACATGTAGTTGCTACCAAGAACATAATCAATCTGACTGGTTGCAAACTGTATATAATCACTTGATTTGGATGTATCCAATGAGCTGTAAATTAAAGCAAGAAATGCTGTATCCATTGCTGGCACCAAGGCATTGCTTTCACTTTCTTGCCCGCACCATAACAATCCACCATTTGTATATCCACAAACATCGTTGCCATGAATGATGCCATCCAGATTGTAAACAGCTGAATCCTTGTATTTGGTATTGTCAGGGTCCACTTGAGCTCCCAATACATAGACGGCACCTGCTGGATCACTCCAATCCATGATGTTGATCGGCTGGTGTTTGTACAACTTGAACTGATCAAAATAGCTTGATGCCTTATCACGGTAAGATGCATTGCCTGTTGCTCGGTACAACCATAATGCTGCATACACCAATGGATACTGGTATCCACTACTTGTATAGTATTCTCGTGACGCTGAAACTGCTTCTGTATATAGTTGTTGTGGCATGGCTGTATCAGCAAATGAAAACAATGCTTCGGCATGAGATTGTAATGTGTCGGCATAATTGGAGTCGTTGAACATGTGGCGAAACAAGTAAGATGCCGAAGCGAATGCAGCAGATGTCTGTGCAGCAATATCAGTGCCTGGTGAATCCCCTGTGATCGAGTAAGAAGGTCGTGGACTGGGTATATTGGTATCTGGACCTATACATTTGGCTTAGTATACATGTCCTTGATGATGATATATGCTTCCTTACCCCAATAATTGTTGTCGACTTCGCCATCGCCTACCTATAAGAAGCAAGATAAAGATGACTTGTCAATGCAAAAGAGCTTGTGGTGTGTTTGCATGAATGTTTACCTGCACGTAAAGTACATTGGGTTCTGGATGGGCTTTAATAAGATAATCTGTTCCCCAGCGAATGGTCGTGCGTAGATAGTCGGTTTGGTTGGCTTTGGCATATCCATTGAACCATTCAATACCACCCCATGCAAGTAACGTGATGGAATGAGCCAAAGGAAGAGTAAACTTGAGATAATCCCTAAAAGGAATGGGTTAAAGAGCCGTAATAGTATCATTCCTCTTCCCAGCACCTACCCAGCATCATAATATCCTCCTGTAAGGTCAACCTGGTGGTCACTGCCGTCATTGAGTGCTGAATCGCTTCGCCTAACTCATTGTCACTGCATTAGCAAGCAGTCTTGTGTATAGGAAAAGGAAAAGAGGAGTTGTAAAGCTTTACCAAGGCACTGGATTGTCAGGTGGTAGTCTTCCACTTCGCTGAGCAGCGTAAAAAAGGTATGAATTGTTCAACAAAGAAACATAATATGGATTAGCACCTTGTTGCTCTTGACCAAGTACTATCCTTGATGACGATGATAGTAAAGTAAAGAAAAGGAGAAATGTAAAATGCATGAAAGAAATGAACAAGAGAAAAAGCAATGATGGTCTTTGTCTTTTTGAATCATAAAGGCGTCTCCCAATTGGGACATTCTATATGCGTACATACACATAAACCCCCTCGAATCCTGTTGTAGTTGCATACGAATGGCAGTATTGAACAAATAAAGAGTCTTCCGATATTCCACGTGATGTGATCTACATGGATTGAATCATTCTCTTGAACAAGAGAAAGAAGGGGAATCTTAAGTGGCAATAATAGGAGGCAAGATATGAATTGCTTTGTACATGAAAAGAGAAAGATACTTTTTTTTGTTTGTTGAATCGATCAAAAGAGAGAACCTAATTACAAATGAGGGGGGAAAGGAAAAGGGAGGTGAGGAGAGAGGAGATGTGATGGTTGTGAAACCTAGTAAAAAGAGTATATGTATATATAGATGTATAGATATATGCACAGTGATTCGTTTCATCTTTTGGATGCTTTTTGGCCTGCCTTCAAGTGGGATAGACGTCGATCATCAACACGTTGTAAGAATGCAACCTTTTCCATGTAGCTATTATACATATCCAATGTGAGTTTCTTTGTCTCCTCTCTTGTTGATAATCCTTCTCCTACTTACCCATCCTTGTTCTTATACTTGAGTTCGTCACGAAGACCCTCCTTTTCGACATAACCATTCCAATCCAAACGACTTTTTTCCAGCGTATTCATCTTGGGCACTTTGATATTGTACTGTGACACAAGTGCAGATAGTGTTGATTTAGGTCGTACAATGCCAGGTCGACGTGTCGTAGTTCGCGTGTTGTTGGTGGATGCTGTATTGTTGCTTGTAGTAGACTTGCTGCTGATAGTGGTGGCAACTTTTTCAGTCATCATCGTTGAAGCGTTTTTACTATAACAAACAAACAAACAAAACATAGTGTTAGTTTAGTGACTGATACCACTATACACAACACAAACCTCTTATCCAATGATGATGGCTTGTCCTTGTTATCATTCAATGTAGCAGATATGTCATCCAACGGTTGCTTTGTTGTGTCCTGCACCAATGCTCTCCGTTTAGGTTCTTCCTTTTTGTTCATTTCAGCCCAAATAGCATCTACGCGTGCTTTACGCTTGGCTTCTGCATCAGAATCTTTGGTTTCAATCCTATGACAAGTATACATTTAGTCTTACAGTATTCATCCAATAAATGATGTCCTTATATACCTTGTCTTTTTGAGACTTGTAGCATCGTCAAAAGAGTCTTCTTCCTCCACGTCGCTTGCTTTTCTCTTGGGAATCACAGTCGCTATCTCCACTGGTGTCTTTGGTGACTGGCTGCTGTAATCGTCGTCTGAATCCGCGTCAGTGCCATCCTGAGCTGTTCCAATGTCAATGGCAAGCTTAAAGTTGTCGTGTCAAACACTTACCATCGGGTGTGTAATCGGAGTCGTTATCAGAGTCGTCTTCTTCAGCCCAATGGTTTATCGGTTTCTCAGTGTTGGTTGCTTTGTTGTTGTCATTCCCTTCGTAATGTACCACAGGGTTCATATTCAAGCGCGAGTGGTAGAAGAGTAAGGAAAAAAAGAAAGGGTGGAGCAGCACAGCCGAAGCCAGATTTTTTTTTCCTTTGTACAATCTTGTTGGCTGTGTCTCCGATGTGTAACGTGTTACACTACAACCAGTTGATAGTGTTGGCCAATCAGATTCAAGTGCAATAGTTAGCTATCTTATGCAGACATCATCATTCATACTCTTCTCAATAAAGCAGAGATTGTTGAAGCTTTTTATTTATATTGAATGCTGCTAGGCTTTCAAGTAGCTATGACTTGTCAACTTTAGTGCTGGCAATGGCGATATTAGACCAAATATGCTTCATCATCTGCTTCATGAATAGGAAAAGAAAACATGTTACTTTCACAAAGTATAAGCACCAATCGTTGTCTAAACGAGTATAGAATCATATCACGGTACATATTGAGCAATTCCTTTCTTTGTATACTAAAGCAGAGACTTCTTATTAGATGCTGGGATGCACTTGATCCAAAAAAGCCATCATGAAGAAAGGCGAAATGTTCAGGGAGTTCCATGATGCACTTTGAGCATCAAGTAGGATTGTTTATGACTTATATGATCGAGTAGGGTGTGATTGATTTCCTTCAAAGTAGACAGGCGTCCGCCAGCGTATGCTTTATGTCACATGCACCATGTCAATGTCAGCCATAGATGTGCAAATGTCATCAATCCCAGCTGCAACAAGGTCAAGTTTTACCTCGTTACAAGAGCCAAACATAATGATTACTACAGAGATAATAAAAGTAGAATAAGAAAGAAACACTAATGAATGAGCCCAAAGGACTAACTTCAATGCACAAGACTGCAAGAGATGTGATATGTACCAAAACTTGGACATTTGGAAGTGTAAAGCAGTGAAAGTGCGATAGAAAAGTGAGGTGATGTAGCGTGATATGCTGGTTCTTTATCAATGATCCAAGTTAGGATAATGTTCCATGCGTCAACTGGCAATTGGCTTGCCAATTTAGGTTCAGTTGGCAGTATCCATCACCTAACAATGGCATCTATTTGCTATTCTATTATCTTTTTCCAGTCGTCTATCATCTTGCTTTGACAATAAGCGATAAAACCCCATAGAAGAGATCTGCTATAGTGTTTATAAAGTGCAACAACCAATGTTGATCCATTTACACTGATACCAGCAACTATGGTCTCCATAGCATTGTTGACAACATGACGATGTACCATCTGGCTCCTAGGCTTGATGTTATAATGGCTTCAAAAGAGAATTTATTCATATAGAAAACAAGCAATTCAACACGATTGAATAATGACTATGTCGCAAAGTGTAGATGCATAATGAAATAGGAGTGGCATCTATATATAGTGTCCCATAGCGAGCAGTGAGCAGTGAATGTTCATGTGTGTACAACAAGAAGACCCTGTGTAAAGTGTGCTTCAATTAGGACATGTGATACAAGGCATTTGCGGGACAAGGTTCTTTCTCTCCGTGCCTGTTGTACCTTTTTTTTTCTCTCTTTCTACACTCCCTCCTTTTTCAACTTTTGTCATCCTGTGGCAATGTTTGGCATTAAGGGAAAAAGCAAACCAAAGCGACCTCCTGGCACTGAAGTTCCTCCATCGCCGGCATTACCGCGTCAAGGTAGCGGACACGCCAACATGTCTCAACAATCTTGGAACACTGCAACTACCGCTAGTACTTCTTCCTCCATGCCAACCAGTAGTTTACCACAAGCATCGCCATCTTACATGTTGGACAGCTATTATCAAGGCAAGTGTTGATATCATTTTTGTCATATACAACTAACGTCTTGTCTATAGGCGATAATATATCCATCGCCAGTTCTCGATCTTCTAGCAGAACTGGGTCTTTATCAGTGGGAGAGGATACAAGTCGATTCAATGGCATGTCTGAAAAGCAAGTAGAGGATTTATTTGAAAAGATGTTGGTATGTTGACAAGGAGAAAAGAGAGAGAGATCATGAGTGAATACTAATGGATGCAAATAGACACGACGTGGTATCCATGATCAGAATGTACGCAGTGCCATGCTTGCTTTTCCAACAGAGAAGAAATGGCTCATGGTGTCTCAAGATATGCAAGCCGAGTCATCAATACCAGCACCATCCATGTCAACAAGCAAGAAGAGCAACAATGATCCAAAAGAAGTGGATAAGAGCACACCTGAATTCTATATCAAGCAATTCCTCGAACCTGACATGAAAGGTGTCACGCCTCGTTTGGTAGCTCATTTGGCTGTCAGTCTCCGCACTATGCCGCTAAGGTGATTACAGCATGTTTTGGATTATGCAATCAGCTGACATTGGTTTCACTTTATAGTTGGGTACGACAGTTTATTGATGCAAGAGGATTACAAGTGATCACCAATGTCATTGGTATCTTGAACAAAAGAGATACAAAGTAAGTGATTTTCAAGAGTATATAAAGTAGTATTCACATTAAGATGTGCTTATATAGGACAGAGGAAGATTTGCAAATGGAAGCTGAGATATTGAAATGTTTCAAGTCATTGATCAACAACAGAGTAAGAGTATTTCAAAGTGATGGAAAGGAGTATGAGTACTTATATCATTTGATAGTGGGGTGCTCGTGAAGTTGTTTCACATCCAGAATGCATTTATCATGTCGTATTGTCATTGGTGTCACCTCCTATACAAACACGAAAGCTTGTGTGTGAAGTCCTTGCATTTCTGTGTCACGTGGATCTGCCCAAGGGACAAGAGATCGTTCTGAAAGGATTGGACAAGTTGCGCGAATATAGACGTGAATTTGGTCGATTTGATGCATGGCTCAAGCTTCTTGATGCAACATTGGATGGTCGTGGACGAATGGGAAGTCTGGTGGGCGCAAGTGATGATGTACGACGACTTGGTGGTCAAGGTGCTCCTGACAATCATCTCAGTGATTATGCAGTAAGTAAATATATTGGATCCTGAAAGTCAGTACCTAATAGCTCTCAAGTTATCCAACATGATGCTAGTGAATTCATTGATCAGCGTGGTGGAGGATGTTGAAGTACGAGTTCATCTGAGAAACCAAATGAATGCTTGTGGATTACAGAGTATCACCGACAAGATGCTTGAATTCAACAATGAACATCTTGCACGACATATCAGCATCTTCAAGCAAATGAGCGACAATGATTATGAGGAAGTGATTGAGACACATACTGAAAACATGCTGGAAAACATGAATGATCCACGAGACGTATTTGAAGCTATTTTGGGACGAGTAGAAGGCACACGTGGTTATGACTTTTTCTTGAGTGCCCTGCAGCATCTATTACTGATCCGAGATTCTGGAGATACACAGTAAGTACAAGCTATCCATTTCATCCTTTTCAGTTGACTAATGATGATTGTGATGTAGAGTGCGTTATTACCAGTTGCTCGACAATTTGATTACACAGGTCGTGTTGGATCGAAAGGGTTTATCAGCAGATGATTTCACTGGAGGATTTGGTTGGTCAGTGGCATCCTTGGTTGATAAGTTTGCTGAACAAGATCAGCTTGCAAAAGCCATTGCTGAAGCCAAGGAAGCCAAGCAAAAGTATGAACAAGCCATCAAGGAGAAACAAGATCTCGAGACAGAAATGAATTTGCAAGGAGGTTGGTATAGGCTTGATATATGATATCCAATGGCTTACATGTGTCATTTAGATGGTCTTGTTGGCCAACTACGTGAAAAGACCAACTCACTGGAGGATCTCTTACGCATGTCACGACATACCATTTCCACTCTACAACGCAAAATCAAAGACTTGCAACAAGAGTATGATCGCAACATGACAGCAATGGATAAGCAACTTCGCGATTTATATTTGAAAGCTTCGATTGCCAATGCGAATGATCAACATGAACAAGGTGATGAGGACAATGAACAAGCCATTGCAAGAAAGGATATGCCACGAGCTTATGATAAAGCATGGGCACGTGCTTTACTTGAAAATCGACATCCTGAACTTGATAGCAATGGCAACGAACTGGAGGTATGACATGATGGATGATAAATGATTTCTTCTAATACATGCTATCTTTTTAGGATCTTCCAAAAGCTGAAGGATTGTCAGACAGCTTCAAAGCTTCTTTACGTGATCAACTTGGAGGATCTGGAATACCATCTGGATTTATCATTCCTGGTACTATGCCATTGATTGGTTCCACTAGACGTCGTGGTCGTGGATCAGATACAGCTGAAGATACTACTACTACAGCAACTACAGCAGCAGCAGCAGGAACACAACGTGATGCAGAAACTGAAAAAGAGATTCAAAGTCAAGAACAACACAGCATGTCACTCAATGTTCAGCGTACAAAACCACTTCCATCCAATGACAAACCTATTTCAGCACGTGCTGCAGAACTTGAAGAAAGGCTCAAGCCGAAGACTACTGATTCGACAGATGATGTTGTCAGCACGGGTGATACACAAGTACAAACAAGTGTGGGTGATACAAGTGCACAGACCACAAAGAGTGTTGGAGTGTCAGCATCTACAGGAACTGAGATATCAACACAAGCAATATCAACATCTATCGATGGTACAATCCCACATCCACCAGCTCATCATCAGTCAACAACAACAACGTCCACTTCTGGTGATTCGACACATCCTAGCAATAGTTTGGCAGCACAAATTGCTTCAGCAGCAGCACAAAAACAGACAACTGGAAAGACTTTGGATGATGGAGCTACTACGACTACTGCTCAAGATACACATTCTGGAAAGAGCATTGATAACACCACTGTCACTACATCTGCAGAAAGCAACACTGTTTCAAAAACTACTGATATACCTCCTCCAACATCAGCAACAGCACCTCTTGCTGGATTAACAAATGATTCATCTATTCCACCACCACCACCTCCGCCACCAGTAGCTGTTTCTGGTAACTTGACAACTGATACATCAATTCCACCACCACCACCGCCACCACCGCTAGTCAATGTTGTTGGTGGTAATTCTACAACTTCTGTGCCACAACCATCATCATCCATTTCAACATCTGCAACTAAAAACAATGCAAATGTGCCACCACCACCTCCACCTCCACCTCCACCAGGCTCTACAAGTATTCCACCACCACCACCACCACCACCACCTCCAGCATCATCAAATTCTACTGGTACAATTCCACCTCCACCTCCACCACCTTCAACAGTGTCTGGCTCTACTACTGCAGCTCCACCACCACCTCCACCACCACCAGGAGGAGCTCCACCACCTCCACCACCAGTTCCACAAGGTCCTACACGTAAACGAATGAGATATCAGCCTGATGTCAAGACACGTGCTTTACAATGGACCAAGATGCATAATCAAATGGTTGGCAAAACAATCTGGGGCACTGAAGATGTCGATGAAATGGCTTTGGAAGATGAATTACAAAGTCTTGGTGTGTTTTCTTCTATTGAAAACTTGTTTGCACAAAAGGTGATTCAGCGCAAGAAACGAGATCAACAAACCAAGAAACAAGAGATCCGTATTCTCGATCCTAACAAAGCACAGAATATCAGTAAGTGATTGTAGCTTAGTGCACATAATCACATATTTAACATGCTGTGCTGTTTAGATATTGCCATTTTGTCACGATTGAAATATGTCCCTCTTGAAACAGTGGTTGCAAAGCTTTTGGCAGTGGATGATAGCTTATTCAAAGAGAATTTGCTCAAGAGTATGCAGGAATTTGCTCCAACTCCAGATGAAACTGGCAAGCTGAATGTCTTTGTCAAGAGTGCATCCGAAGAAGACTTGGAACGGCTGTCAAAACCTGACACATTCTGTTATGAGGTAAACTATCAGGATGATGGCAATGCAATATTTACTTATCATTCTTGATAGGTGATGAAAATCGATCGATACAAGGAGCGAGTGGATAACATGCTTTTCAGAGTGACATTCAATGAGAAACATCAGCAGCTTAGTCAGGTATGTATTGATGATATGGCATGTCAGAGAAACTTGACTGGGTTGACATGTATGTTTTAGAACATGGCATCTGTGCTTGATGCTTCTATTGCTGTCAAGGAATCCAAATCATTCAAAGAGCTACTCAAGGTATGTATTTCATGGTGAATGGTTGCAACAAATCACTGATCACCCTTTTAATAGCTTATCCTTACACTTGGCAACTACATGAATGGTTCCACATTCCAAGGTGGCGCATTTGGTATTCGAATTGCCAGTATCAACAAGGTGAGTGTTAACAAGGGATTCAGACATGTATTTTGCTGATATGGATTGTAGCTTGTGGATACCAAATGCACAGATGGATCGAGTACTACTTTATTGCACTTTTTGGTGGATACGATTGAAAGTAAATTCCCTCGACTTCATGGTTTCCTTGATGATCTTAAAGAGACTGGTCAAGCATGCCGAGGTATAAAGTCAAGATATATGTTGTCTTTGTGTCGATCACTCATTGTTGTTTTCTTTTCCAGTTACTTTGCAAGATGTTGTCAAAGAATACAATGAGTTGCGGAGTGGATTGCAGAAACTGATTGATGAATTGGATGCTCATTATGGTGACGATTATAAGCCTGAACCTGGTGACAACTTTGCCAAGACCATGGTCGAATTCAGAGACAAGGCATTGGAAAAGTTTGAGGAGCTCGAAGTGCGTTACACATCAATGGATGTTGCTTACAAGGATGCTGTAGCATTCTACGGTGAGAATCCCAATGAAATGAAGCCTGATGAATTCTTTGGTATCTTCAAGACATTTACATCCAGTTGGGAAGTAAGTACAAGATTCAATACAACTGAAATGATATACTTAATCCTTTTCTTAATAGCGTGCCATGAGTGATAACAAGAATGCACGAAAGAAATTGGAGCAAATGGAGCGAGCAAGACGTATGGAAGAAGAGAGACGTGAACGTATTAAAGCACAACGACAACGTGGTGTTGATACCAGTGAAGGTAAGCATGTTTATATTCAAGACAACAGGGTATTGGGTATTCATCCTATTCTATAAGTAGATAATGGATCGGCTGGCAGTGAAGAAGAGAAGAACCTTATGGATAACTTGCTTGATCGATTACGAGCTGGTGACTTGGATACTGGCAATAAACGAACACGAGGAGCAGCACGTGAACGACGTATGCAGCGAAGTGAATCAGTTGCTGTTATGGCAGAAGATCTTCTCAAGAGCATCCAAACAGATCAAGATAGTCCACCTGTACCACGATCTAGACGTTAGACTTGCCTTATCGTATATTCCCTTAGTAAATGTGCCCTTTTGTTCTTTTCAATGTGTGTCTTCTTGTGTGCAACGTGGAGAGCTTACATTGGGTCAGCGGCATTGTAAAGAATTCATGTCTTCTTTGTTCCACATATCACATTCCTTGTTCTATACATGACAACAAAGGGCTCTTCCAGTAGCTCTATTCAGTCAACAGGAAAAAGCAATGGCGACAATGACAACTTGTTAGCGTCTACAGCCAAGGGTGCTTACTATCTGGTGCTATTGCAGTTCTCTTCGCGCATGTTGACTTTTGGCCTTCATCAGATCGTACTTCGTTATACAACTGCAGAAACACTCGGCATTGCTTCAGTCAAACTCGAATTGCTATTGTCGACCATTCTATTTATCTCGCGCGAGGGATTTCGATGTGCGTTACTACGTGGTGGAAGCGAAGAAAGTGGAAAGGGACGCAGTGACAAGGACAAGGAGGAAGAAGAACAAAAGATCACCAACCTTGCCTATATTCCTACTGCCATTGGATTGATAACAACATTGTTGGCTTGTGGATATTATCTATCAACTATCGATGATGCAGCTTCTTTCAAGTATCCTTATTATCGTACTTCAGTGATCCTTTTTGGTGCAGCAGCATTTGCAGAATTGCTTGTGGAACCTCTTTTTGTACTCGCCATGAATCGACTTTACTTTTCGTTACGTGTCTCAGTCGAAGGTGTAGCTGTATTAGTCAGGTGTTTTATCACATTTGGCATGACACTGCTGGGAGCAACATCATCATCACACAATGCATATGGCGTACTTGCCTTTGCTGTAGCACAAATGGCATTTGGATTGATTATGATGGTTGGATACCTTGCTTTCTTCTTGAATAAGGTGCGATCCAAACAAATGAAGACCAGTGCACTATTTCCTCAGAAACTAAAGGATTCAGTTGGAAGGTATTTGAGCATGGATCATTGGTTATGACACGTGATAACATGATGTTATTATAGGTCTTACTACTTTGACAAGACAATGCTCAACCTAGCTTCTACATTGACCAAACAATCGTTGCTCAAGCATGTGTTGACTGAAGGAGACAAGATGTTGATATCTGCCATATGTTCTGATAATGATCAAGGCATTTATGCTTTTGTTGTCAATTATGGTAAGAAGATCTATGCGTATCCCTTACATCATAACTGACCATTGTTGGAATAGGATCTCTTATTGTGCGTATTCTATTTCAACCACTCGAAGAAACCACGCGCACACTTTTTTCAAAACTCTTGGGAAATGGGGAAAAGAGCAAATCCAATATGCAGACAGCAGCCAAAGTACTCTTGATGACACTTCGTGGCCATATTCTACTCGGCTTACTTTTCATCTGCTTTGCAACCAATTATACAGCAACCTTGATTGATTTACTTGTCGGCAAAGAGTGGTCAATGCATCGAAATGCTCCAGCAGTGTTATCAGTATATTGCATGTATGTGCCAATCATGGGCGTCAATGGAGTGACTGAAGGATTTGTGCAAGCTGTTGCTACCAAAAAAGACTTGTCCCGCTTGAGTTATTACATGATTGGATTCTCAGCATGCTTTATGATCGCTGGATACTTTTTCATGCACGTCTTGGATCTGGGTGCCATTGGTTTGGTTTTGGCCAATATGGTCAACTTGTCTATTCGCATTGCTTACAGCTGGAATTATATCTCGTGCTACTTTGGCGACACTGTGTCACAACTACGGATACGAAACTGGTTCCCAAGCATGATGACTATGGCAGCATTCATTGTTGCTTGGAGTATCACTCGATGGTCTGAGCAAACAATTGGTTGGGATACATTGCAACAAAAGGCAATTCATATTGGCATTGGTGGATTATGCTCATTGATTGTCGCTGGTATAACGTAAGTGGATTGCTTAATATCAAGCAACATTCAATGCTGACTTGGTTTTTTCAGGGCTTGGAAGGAAAAGACGTGGATTCATGATATGAAGCAACTTGCCAGGTCACGCAAAAAGGAGGAATAGTGATCCAATCATCCCCCATTACATAGCAATCACTTTGTAGAAGATACCAACTGGCTATAGGATAAAGATGCCATTCTATATGTACAAACATGTATTCTTGACTTTGACTTTGACTATACTGCATACAGCAATCCACATCTATACGCCTTTAACAATGGATGTTTATTGTTACGCAATGATTAAAGCATGCGTCGTGTTTGACAAAGTATTCTTCTCTGCCATCTTTGATCTACAATATTACTGTTTTCTTGACATTCGATGCTTGAAATGCTGGCGTATGTGCCATATGAGCCATTAATTTGATATTCCTGATGAAGCATGTGATGTTATTACTACATAGTTGATTATGCATATGGCTGAAGATACACAATGTAAGCTATCTTAAAGTGGCTCATTCAATAAACTAATGGACAAGGCTGAACGGACACTGGTAAATGAACCAGGTAACACGTGGCTGGTCTGCTGTTTCCAGTTTATAAGGGGGAGGGAAAAAACTAGTAATGAGAAGGCAAAGGTTGGAATATGGTGAGAAAATCGTTACAAGGATCGCTTCCCATATGCTGCAACCAAGCTAATTTAGAGTGGTAAGGCTTATAGCTATTGTTTCCGCAACCAATATTTCCCACCTTCCTCTTGCCATAGTAATAAATGAAACAGAACTACCGGAAAGTTAATCAACTCTTCACCCATGTGTGGTTGGTATTCCAGGAAGAACTGACAGAAGAGAAAACACCTTCGAAAAAGAAAAGGTTTCTTGCAACATCGCCCTTTATGGATACTATGTTACACATGCTTAGGGTCCTCAATCATTCGCTGTGTATCTCTCCACCCATTCCCCCCTTTTTTGCCTTTCTTATTTTGTATAATAGACACAGATCCATTTGCAGAAGCGATCTAAACCACTCTCTTTCACTTTTATTTCACTTTTGTATATCGTTCTAAACCCCCATACTTTCCTTTAACAACATTATCATCATGCCAAGTGCACGTTCCTTATTGCTGTACATTGCTTCAGCATTGTTTATATCCTCTTGTCTTGTCTCCGCCATCCCAATCCAACTACAACAGTCATTCACAGGCTCAACAATCGCACCATCCGCTTTTGTGCAAGATACATTAGCACAATACTATGAAGAGATTGTAGATCAAGTCATGGAAGTTGTTAGTGAAAGCATGTATGCATCGGCACCAACCACTTTGATGAGTGCTCGTCACTATCAAATCAAAGATGATGGCAAGTATAACACATATTGCATAATGGGGAGTATCTGGGTCTAATCTCTTTGTCATGTTGTCTTGCCGAAAATAGTTGAATGCCGCACATCACTTTCACTACTCATGCCATCGCTCGAAAACCAATTGTCTCAGTTGAGAGCCAGCCTTAATACATCTATACGCCCCTTACTTGCAAACAACTTGCGAATGGTTGCTCGTGGCCAGGATGCCATGATTGATCTTAATCACCGACTCGCTTATCAACTTGGAACCTTAATTCGTGCTGAGCAAACTGCTTCGACTATTGTTAGAGAATCCATGGTGGATTCTACAAGTTTCAGTCAATGTGTGGAGATGGATTCTGCTACAGTGATCAATGCCATACTGAATTCCATATTTTCAACTTCATCCAAAGACAACACAATGTCATTACCACCACCTAAAGCAAATGAAGCTGTCAACACACGTCAATGGCTACGTTCTTGGTTCCATGATATTGGTGGTATTCTCGCTATTGAGTTTGACAAGCGTATCCATCAAGGTGTAAAAGTAGTGCTTGAAAACTACTTGGCTGAAGGAAACTTGTAAACAAATTGTTGTACATTCAAAAGGACATCCCTTATTGTATTCCCCTTATCACAACATTATCTTTTCCAAATCCACCCCGCTATTATTCTCCAACTTTTACATACAGACGCTCTAGTAGTAGTTGTATATAATTCTCAGCAGTATCATTTATAAGAACATCAAATCATGATTGACATGTGCTAATTAAAGTGGCTGCATCTGTCTCTTCTAGCTGACAAAGTTTCAAGGCATGTGTCCAAAGAGATTTATGTACTTCATCTGGTTCGGAGCATGGTGTGGTATGTGGGATATGCTGTGGTACAGTGTCTGAAAAGTATCTTCCACCATGCTTGACGAGATCCTGCATTGGAGCAAGGCACAAGTACAAAGGCGTCAGACTTCCTTCACTGGGAGTGAGCATAATAAAGTCAAATAGTGCTTTGAACCATGGCAATGTGAATACAGTGGTGTGTGCAAAGAGCTTGGTGCGGACTGCTCCTGGATGGTAGCCTATGGAATAGGACGATCAGTATCATATCAATATGAATGTAAATGTATCTACTTACAGAATGCTTTGATGTTGACATGAAACTTGTCAAGATGATCTTGAAGACATCGCGTCAATAAAGCCACCAGTCTCTTGCTATGTGCATAATGTGTCAATCCATCTATGGTATATCGCCTGCCAGCAAGCGAAACATTGGCTTGAGATGTTCCATACAGAGTAGAGCTGGATGCAAACAGGATACGACCACGCTTATTGTTGATCCATGGCAACAGCATTAACGTGAGCAATAAAGGTGATAAGCAATTCTAAGCAGCAGAGTGAGTAAGGATGGATTTGTATACATCAATGACTTACAATTTGGAATTGACTCTCGATATTATCCTCGGTAATACGACAAGGTACATTCATCACGCCTGCATTATCTATAGTCACATGTCAGTACTTTTACTTTTAACCATGTCAATACATACTGATCAAGATATCAATCGATCCTTTGGGTATCTTTTCTTGTACTTGATTGACAAAGGCATGTACACTTTTGAAGCAAGCCAAATCCACCAGTATATAGGATAATTGTTCTCCAGCATCCAGATCCTTCTTGGCTGATTCTGCCATCTCCTTTGATCGAGAAGCTACAGGCACCAATATGAGTTGACCAACAATAAAATGCATTGAATTGGATGTGTTGTTTACCAATAATAACACGATATCCAGCCTTCAAGAGTCCTTTGACAATCTCAAATCCAATACCAGAATCGCCACCTAACTATGATGATGAGCATGGATTCTTCAGGGGGGGAAGAAAATAGCTATACCTGTCACCAAAGCTACTCTATCTTTCTTGTCATATGACTGAATAAGCTGATCAACTGCATCCTTGTACAATAGAGTTCCAGAGACACCACGTCGCCATAAAGCTGTCGTTATTGTATCAGTGACACCAACAGCATAGACACGTATAAAAGTAGGGACAAGGCCCATGGCACCAACAACAAGATTGAAGCGCTGAGCCCACCGAGTTTGGACATTGCTGGATCCCAACTGTGTTTCGACCGGCTTTGCACTGTTGTAGAGGATAAAGACAAGTGGACCTACTGCACATGAAAGCAGCAGCAGGATCAAGGCCAACATGGTGGGATGGGTGGCAACGTGAAGAAGAAAAGAGGAAGAGAGTCCCGTTATGGCGGATCGTTTATGCACGAGACATCCCCAAGCTTAATGTTCTACTAGTCAATTCTCCTGTCCAATATTTGCTATTCGATGAGTGATAAGTCATAAGGATGATGATACATCTTCACGTGCAATCCAGAATCACTTTAGAGACGATCATTGGTATGGATATCTTTATCATATTGTTGTTAGGGTATACATAAATAGGCTAGTGATTGGATACATTGGAAAAAGTAGATGCTTTTGGCAATGAAAGAGCAAGTGACATGACAACAATGGCAAAGAGCATAATGACTATTGCAGTAGTATATCCAATCCATCCATGACCCACTGTCAAGTATCGATTGACGATCTGATTTAGATTACGCATATAAATGCGCACACCAACACATATAGTGATGATCCCCAGGGCAATAAAAGCATAGGAAATGGCTCGTACTTCCATTGAATCCACTCGTTCGGTCCATGGTAGTGATTGTGATGGTGCAAATACTTTGGTGCGTAAATCAAGCATTGTCATGAATCCTTTTCGGGATTAGTCAGTAATAGACATGCATGATTTTGTACCTCTCCCCCTTTTTCTCACAGTCCTTCTCACCAATCAATGCAAGTATCATTCCAGTACGAAGCCAGATGAGCGTATTGCGCTCATTAGCGAAATGGTCTCTTGGATCAGGTCCGTCAATGAAGGTGTGGACTGTAGCAAAGTCAAGGTAGTTGAAGCGTTTGCAACATTGCTGGTCGTTACAAAGAGTGAATCGTGTAGGTGCTTTTTCTTCCTCCATAACAACAACGGCTAAAAGGAGAGTGCAAATCAATCAAGCAAGGCGTGTGAAAGCAAGAAACGACACAAATGAATAGAATAGAAAGAAGCGAATATCGATCAAGGAGCCAAATGTTATATTGAATAAAGGGTAAATCCACGTATAAGATGTTCTTGTTTGGTTATAGAATGTAGAAGAGAAAGTTCAGGGGAAGAAGAAAGACAAATATACACAACTTGCAAACGTCTGTGTATCAATCATCCATTGTCGATCTCCTTTTGGCTCGGTATGTAATTCACTACTACGACGTTTTGGTTTCCCTGACATCCAAATGCAGGTACTAGCAACTGTAGCCATGTGCATATACATCACATGTTGGTAAAGTGTGTCAAAGTGAAATGTAGAATAATACAGTAATGATACAGATAGCTCCCATTGAACCATGCAACCACATGGGCGGATACTTCCTGTGTTGGATCTTTGGCCTTGTTCTCCTTTCTCTCATCATCAATCTTGTCCCCCACCTCCCTGGTTTAGTTTGACCACTCTTTCGCTTACCTTGTTTCTTTTCTTTCCTTTCATTCTCCCCCATTCATTCTACTCATCCTCCGATTTTCTCCCTTTCACGCATTCATCCAGCCATTCTTTTACATCGACTTGCTCCTTGATCAATGCTGCTTTGATCACATCTTTCTTCTCAATTACAATCATTTTGTACGATGTATTATTCATTATCCATAATATTGGTCTTGATCACGACACTGTCATTTTTCCCAAGAGCTCATGCATCATTGTTCAATCTGTTCTCCAATCCTGCTATAACACAAGGTATATAATGGATCTTTTCTGTCAACATGGAAGAGTAATACGTATACAAAAATAGATGTTGTTTGGCTCTATGCCAATTCAAGTTCAATTAGCGAGGTGGCAACCAACATTCCTGCTGTCATGTACGACGATGATGTTCGACCAGCTTCCAACCTGACTCAACCAAGTGGCAGTGGGTTACGAGGTATCTTGTACGACCGTGGCAAGTCATGTCCTTCACAACAACAGCAACAAAATATCACTACTTTCTTCAACAATGACTATCAGCATTCGATTCCACGAGTTGCACTTGTCAAAGGCGGTGGACCTTGTACATTTGTTGAAAAGATAAAGTTGGCTCAGCAAGATGGTGCTCAAGGTGTAGTTGCTTTCAGTGAAGAAGCTCCATCCAGTGGCAATACCTTCCCTGGTGACTATGTGAATAATGAAATGGTAAAAGTCAACATCTTGTTGTAGTAGTAGCTTACTAAACTAGTATATAGTATATTCCATCAGATACTGGTATCGCGATCCCGGTCTATCACATTGATCCAGATATGGGAATTCATCTCCAGAACTCGATTGCTGACTTGGCATCAAAGGCATCTTCACAACAACAACAAGCTATACGTGTACTTTTGTTACCAGGGAATTCACATGGACCAAATCCTTGGGAGTTGACATTGATCATCATGATTGTCTTACTTGGTATTGGTTTTATTACATCAGGTACATCTCATGTCTTGTTTTATCATCATGATACTGACATGTCACTTGTAGTGGGGATGCATTTTCATCTTGTACGCAAAAATCGCATTCTTCGGCAACAAGTGGAAGCTGGTCTAATTCCACCACCACCTGAAATGCTACCTATGGGCAAGCAACTTCTGGATTCTGACCAGTTGGATAAGATGCCTACACGCACGATTGGTGGTGAAGAAGCTGCTCAAGAGCAACGTGCTGTGCGTCGTAAAGCATCACGTGTTTCCAATGCATCCAAGATTGATACATCAGCCATCCATAACAACAAGCAACAACAAGAAGACAATGACGATGATGAAGATACATGTGTGATTTGCTTGGAGAAACTGGAGCATGGTGATACTGTCAGGCAATTGCCTTGTGAGCATGAATACCACTGTGAATGTATTGGTAAGTCATTTTGGCACATCAACAAAGAAAAACTGGGTAATTGACATAATGGAACACTTTATAGATCCCTGGTTGACATCCAAGTCGGGTGAATGCCCATTGTGCAAGTTTGATTGTGTGGCTGCTCTAGCACCCCCACCTGAACAACAGCCAACCAAAGAAGAAAATGTATCATGGACATCAAGGATAAAGCGTATCTTCACAAAAAGACGTCAACGACAAGCCGATGTAGAAGAGAATCATGTTGAATTAGAAAGTATTGAACTATCATCAACTGCCACAGCAGCTCCTCCAACAGCACGATAATCATTTCATTTGCACCCTTTCTTTATCATTTGCCAATGCATACATCTCACATAGCATCTTTTGTACATATTGGTTTCCTTCTTGTTGAGTCATGCCAAATGAATAATGTGTCTGTGTAGTGAATAGACTTTAAGAAATGATACATATTTGGGATGTGGAGGATACACAAGGATGATAAAAGGGGATTAATGAACCTAATGAAGGGAAAAGAAAGCCATTCCCACAGCTCTTGATATGCCCGAGCCTAAATTACCGCTGTGTATGAGAACAATCGAGAGTGTTTCATTGTCACGGACTTTAGGAATATAGGAATATGATGATGATCTTTAGCCTATATCCCCCATCATGCTCATTATGCTTCACTAATGATATGTGTAACGACATGAATGAAATATATAAAGTGTCTGCTGGGTGTGTGGAAGCTACTACAACAATAACGACAATGAAGCTCTCCTTGCTGTACGCATTTGTAACGTGTTATAGTGGTCTATTGGCTGCTGCTGCTCCCACCAAGACCAATAACATTGTCAAAGTGAATCCACATGGTGATGGAAATGGCCATTTTCATACTGTAAGTAGTTCGATGGATGTATATTGGAGTGAAATATATACTCACTGGAAGATCTAGATTGGTGATGCCCTTGAATCTCTTCCAGATAACTCGGATACATATATCATTGAGATTGAAAGTGGCGTATATGAAGAGCAGCTTGTAATTGAAAGATCAGGACCAGTAATTTTGCGTGGCAAGACCAATGGCCAGCCTTCTTCTTACAAAGACAACACTGTGACAATTGCATGGAACTCGACTGCAACCAATGTGAGTTACAAAATGTTTATTGAAACGCGTGTATAAGGCTAACTTTTAGGATTGAAGGGTGTGAGTGATGAAGATTCTTCAGTGGTGCTGGTCAAGAATGATGGCTTTCAAGCCTACAACATCAACTTTAATCAAACATATGGACTCTCTTTCTCTGGTCCACAATCTGTGGCAGTGACCGTGGATGCTGACAAGGCAGTGTTTGATCAATGCTTGTTTACCAGTTATCAGGATACATTGTTTGTTGGTAATCGATCATGGACCGGACGTCAATATTTCAAGGAGAGTTATATTGCTGGTGCTGTGGATTTCATCTTTGGCAATGCATCTAGCTACTTTGATCGCTGCATCATTGCATCCAATGGTCCAGGTCATATCTCGGCTCAAAAGCGTCAATATCATGATGAAAATGAAGCCCTTCCTTCTGCCATGATTTTCAATGAGTGCCAAATTGTTACAGATTCTAATACCAATGGAGTCAATCTCACACAAAAAGTCGATCTGGGTCGACCATGGAGGAAATATGCCAAGGTTGTATACATGAATTCGTATATAGGTGATCACATCAAACCAAAAGGATGGGGAGATTGGTATTCAAGTACCCTTGGTGATTACTCTAATGTGGAATACTATGAGTACAACAACACAGGACCTGGTTCATGGCAAGAGGTATGTATATGGTATATGCCTTATGACGTATAATGTCATGCTGATAGTCCACATTTTGTAGAATAAGGATGCTAGAGCCCAAGTAAACTATACTCGCCTTATCGATGATGAAGAAGCTAAACAGTATACACTTGATGCATGGTTTCATTCTGATCTTTCATGGTTAAACTAGATTGATTGTTTATGGAATAAAGAACATATACATCTGATGGTGTCAATTGATGACAATCAGGGGTGGAGGAGATAATCTAGTGATAGATATGGGTAGTACAACAACGCCATTGCCATGGTTTATGCATAGACTTCAAGGAGTAAATGCACTCCTTACATTGGCTGAAAGGGTGGAAAACAAAGAACACTTGATGGATAATGGATGGAGAAAGAGAGAAAGAGGAACCTGTCAAATGTAAATGATGAAACTGGATTGGTTGTGATGATCCATGCAAGAAAAAAGCACCGCTTCCTTCCCAAAAGTGTGATATAACTTGTTCAGCTTTACCCAACTTACCGGCACAACCTACTCTTTCTTTTCTCCCCCCCCCCAATCCACACTCTTTTCTTCTTTGACCATGTTTCGTTTTGGCCGATTCGACATGGGAGATGCTTCTTCACCATCCATGGAGGGAGAGCAACAACAACAAGAAGACGGCGTTAGCAATAGCAGCAGCAATAGCAACAAGTCGACCAGCTTCTTACAACGAATGGCCAGTGCAGACACGTTGCTTCGATCATCAGCACCTCTTATGAAACGTCCCAGCTTTTCCAGTCTTCAAAACAGCTTCTCTTCATCGTCAGGCTCATCCATAGCTTCTTCGTTTTCAATACCAGTACCTACCAACTCGTGGGGCATGTTAGCACTATCACGTCTTCGAGCAGCAGACGACGGTGAATTTGATGATGTTATTGACCTACTACTCACACGCGACAAGGTATGAAGATAAGATATGTTTACATATATGTGTGCACTGACACTTTCCTTTTGTAGGCAGTGTTATTGTTACCAGTATCGCAACCATCCCATCCATCCGCTATCATTGATCGTGAATTTATCCAAGATCATGTCATATTGTATCAAGCAAGCAATGACATGTCTCAAGTCATTTCTCTAAGTGGAATACGAGGCACATTTCAAAAGTAAGGAAAGAGTTGGACAAGAAGCGTATTTATATCATACTCATATCGTGATTCTAGTGATCAATTCGTTGCATTGGGTCTTTTGCCATCTGAACGAGAGATATCATCTATCATTTCAGGATCATCCAACAAAAAGTAAGTGACATGGATGGCATATGTCAAAGGATAATGGAACTAATGTCGCTTATGATAGATCTTTATTTGACACATTCAGCTTGGATCCTTCATCGATACCATTGGATTGTCCAAAGTACAACATTCTTCATAGTCATGTGCAGTTACCACTCAAAGACGACAAAATCATTTCAGCCATGCTTATCCAGAAGCCAATATCCAAGAATGATGTTGTTGATTGGGAGACAGCTCGTAAAAGCAACACAGATGAACATGGGTCCAATACTAGTTCTGGTAACTCTAACATTGAAAATGACCGGCGAGTCAAAGAGTAAGTGTGATGGGATGGTTGTGTATATAAGGTGACTGATTATGGGGTAATAGGTTTATCAAGAACTACCGAAAGCGTCCACCAAGGAATTTGGATCATGCCAGCAATCAAGTACTTGACTTTTTGGATGATATGGCTGCAAAGAAGAACAATGACGAGTATATGGATGCATTGGAGTGCCACGTGTGTTACGAGTTATATGATTGGTACGTGACAGATTCATTATGATGACCATGTCAATGCAAGTGAATACTCAATCTATTGCTTATAGCTTATTCTCAACGCCTGGTGGAGATGAAACATTGCAGGATGAAGCACTCGAATCACGCATTGCAGCACTGAATCTGCTCGATTTGAATCTTTCTCATTTGGGTATCATTGTGGAGGATGAATCAGACGTTGATGATATCAACGTGGTTGTCAAGGATGCTGGTTTGCAACTTCAGCAACTCAACTCTATCCCTGATGCCAAGAGTAAGCTTGAAGGACTTGTCAAGACACATCAAATCATTGTTGGCAAGTATTCTTTGTGCCTTTTGATTATACAAAGATAGCTGACAAAAGATATAGAGGCAATTGAAGGATTTGCAGAAAAGTATCGTCAAGCTAAACTGGATACAGATTTGGAAGTTGTGCAAGAGATGAAGCATGCCATGTCAGCTGCCAATGAAGAGGAAAAAGCCATGAGTAGGAAGCCATCCGCCACAGGAAGCAGCAGTATTCCTGGTGATAGCAATGACGAGCATGGTCCACTGACAATGAATCAAGAGGATGAATCCAAGAAAGATGATGATCAAGAACAGGTCAAAGGAGATGAGGAAAAGGGTCAAAGTGCAACTGAAAGTCCAGCTCTATCGGATGGAGGACAAACACTTGGATCTGCCAGTGCTGATGTCTTGCTACCACTTCTTATCTTTACCATTGTCAAATCGAATCCAACCAACTTTTTGTCGAATCTTCGTTTTATTCATCGCTTCCGAAGACCATCAAGGATATCAGGACAAGAAAGTTACTGTTTGACAAACATGGCAAGTTGTTATTGTACAATATGGTGTATATGTTGATCTAATATTTGTATCACTATAGATGGCAGCTGTATCATTCTTGGAAACGACAAATCTAGTTGGTCTTGGTCTATCAGCAGATAAAGTTTTGAGGTAAACAAAGCATTGGGATCAGCATGATGTGTTCATTCACACTCTTATCATAGTCATGTCACTGATTTGAACGGCAACAAAGAGACGAGTGGGCGTGTATCACCTCCAGCACCACCAACACCACCCAAAACAACACCAGCATTACAACCAACACAACCACGTAGTAGCAGTGTTGATGCAACAGCTGGATTGAAACTCATGTCAGATATGGTGGATAGTTCTTACAAGATGTTTGATGGACTTGGACGATTATGGCAACGTGATGCTGGCAAACCACCAAGTAAAGCAGGAATAACAACATCCACTGATTCTACCGCTGCTGGTCGAGGACGAGCTTCCACTGTGACAGAAAGTGAGCTGAAAGATATGCCTAGCAATGGCAATAACAGCATACGTGGTGCATTGAGCCCTAGCAGTAGTAGCAGCACTGATGGTGGTGGATCAACACGTACAATATCACGACGACCTGATGCATTACATGCACTATTACAAGCACCATCACAATTAATTCATTCAGTTGGCAATGCACGAGGACAACAATCCATTGATAAGGCAGAAGGACCAATGCAAAAGTTTCTCGACAAGAAATCAGTGGAGGATCTCAAGATTGGTGAAGTAGCTGAGCTATTGGCGGATTATAAGCGATTGGCTGCAATGATGAAGCAAGCAGGTCTTTGCTGAGCACTCTCTCCCCCACCCCCCCAAAAAAAACATCACACCATTTGCATTGATTCATTTTCTTCTTGTTTCACATATACCAATTCAACAACACATACTCATAATTGCTCACACTTGTTATAACAAAGATCATTTATGAAAGCAAAAGAGGAAATGGGTTCATATATATATAATAGTGTACAAGGAAAAGAGTGGTATGATATGCAAAAGAGAGACATTGTGTATAGTTGGATGATGGAAAAGGAGGTTGGGATGGGATCGATACAAAAGAATGAATGCTTCTCTACACGATTGAATAACCTGCAGAAGATTTGATATGTTTCTTGCTTCTGAACCAGCTTCGACACATGTTAGTGAGCCGTGCAGGACGAACAAGTAGAAGGATGAATACACAAACGCCACACAACACAACCCAGCTGGCAAAATGAATATCGTATCCTGATTCTTCCAGAAATGAAGACTCTTGTTCTGAAATGGTCCCTGCTGGTGATGATGTTGGAGGAGGAATGACAGGTTGTTCATTGACTACAGGTCGCTTGGATACCAATTCATTGGAAAGAGCACGATGACCAGCTAATCAAAACATACCATGCATCAGTGCTACTGCGGAAAGATTCCGAAAAAAGGTGACACCAAGTGCTTATTTTTGGGTGATGATACTTTACCTCCAGTCATATGTACTTGATCCCACCATAAATAGTTATCGACAGGATCAAGACACGATCCTTGACATGTCTCCCAGTAAGCATCTTCGACATTATCCATATTGTATTCTGCTGGATCACCGAGCACATAACTGAAAAGTGTATATGTATCCACAAATTGAGCATTCCAGCTATCGGCTCCATCTTCGAGTCCGACATTGTAACCCTGTGTGCGTTGCTTGATGATGGATTGTTCTTTGTTGTGTGCAAGGTAGTATGGCGAGAAATCAAGAGGCAACAAACCAATGACAAGGATCTCTGCATTGGGATCAAGACGACTCAATTCAAGCTATATGTATGTGAGCTTCTTCATCATTACATTCACACTATATACATACCACATGCTGCTTGACACAATCCACCAAAGGTTCCACATCAGTTGTCTTGCCTATAACAACCATCATGTCATCAACATCACGAAAAGGTAGGAATCATGTCCTTGTATGTACCATCAGCAATATCTGTGTTACCGATAAACACGGCGTGAATGTTATTTTGGTCTTTGGCTGCTTCAATAGCAGGCTTGGCTGCTTGCAATTGCCGTGCAAGGTCAGAAGGAAAATCAGGGCGATTACATGCTGATGCTCCTGATTGGGCATAACTCTTTAGTGGAATATCCCATGCTCGTGCTAGATTCTCGCTCCACAAAGGACCATTGGTTTGTCGAGTTCTGTCATTGGTATCTGTACTAGTGTAAGCATGGTGATGGCTGCATTATCATTGTAACAAAAGACGCGCACCTGAATAAGAATCACCATACACAAAAAGGGTTGACATGATATACAAGGATCGACTGGTTGCAGTGGGATAGAGAAAAGTGAGTAAAGAAGAAGAAGATCCAAAAAGGTATTTATGCAAATGAAAAAGAATTCATGGATGGCCTGACATTTCCCTTCTGCTATTTTTAACTGTCCTTGAATTTGTCGACTGATGAAAAAGCAAGGCATGGGCTGAGCCTTGTTCCAGGTAGTGTGTGTAACTCAACATCCCATACAAAAGGCTCTTTCCTTTCTCCACAATCCTCTTTTACTTGTGTGCCATTAAAAGCTCATTCGCAACCAAAATAAGGAGCTCGTTAAGCCTTTTTGTTTTCTTTTGGCCATCCTTATCAAATCAACATTTCATCACACCACTCCTCATCATCATACGTTTATGGAACATCTCTTTTTATATGTGAATCAATCACTCTATCTCTTCTATCCTATCCAAGCATCCATCCATGATTGTAGTTGCTAGTTACAAAAGTCTTGAATCTTGTTGATATGAAAGACATGCATGTTGCCTAAAGAGAGGAGAAGAACAAATAGTGGCAATACTTGGTTACTATACCTTTACCACGCCCAATGGAGTACATCTGGACAAGTGCATTGGAATGAAACAAAGACATGTCTTGGTTGATGGAAAGTGTTAGGATAAACGGCTCAAATAGACTGATTGGGCATGGGTTTCTAAACAATAAAAAGACGCCTCTCCTTTTTCAAGCCAGCATTATCAGTGTGCATGATTACATATCTGATGTAGCAATCCGGGAGTTGTATCTATGCGTCATATCCCTGCATATATGGGGACAAAGAGCTAGATGAATCAAGTAACGAATGAGAAAAGAGAGATGGTATCTTGTGGTGCTTTATAAGCGTCATAGATGAAGCGGAGGATGAAACGAGGGTCCAATTGAGCAAAGAAAAGGGTTCAAAGGAAAGTTCCTTTTCGTTTAGGCGGTCGGGTATTCTCACACTGATCGATGGAAGCTATCTCAGTATCAGTAGTCAGGGTGGCTTACTTATAACACATGTACTTATACCATGCTTCCTCTCATGTGACCCATCCCATGTGATTGTAATATCATTTGTTAAAGAAAGTGTCTTTGTTATATTGACCAAGACATGCTTATCAAGAAGAAGGGTTTCAGAGATGCTACTTTTTTTTCAGGGTGCACATATAAAAGATCGGGGACCCCATCGTTATAGGCTGAGAGATTATGTAATTCCAGGGTCCCTACTGGTGCAGTAAATGACGATTAGGTAATGGGGCCCCGACCCTTTTAAATTTTCACAACCCACAAGCTCTTTTGTCTCTTTTTGTTTTCTCTCTCTTTCTCTTTAACACACACCTCTTCTCCTCTTCCTCCCTTTTCATCCGCATAACATGTCACCTGTCAAGGATTCCTCAGCACCTATTTACAAGATTGTGAATGCCAAGCTATTGCTTGACCATAAGATTATTGAAGGCTCTTACTTATGGTTCCAAAATGGCAAGATCATTCATCCCCAGAATCTCTTTTTCGATCTTCATCGTGAAGCTGATGAGATTATTGATGCCAAGGGCATGTTGGTGGTGCCTGGTTTTATTGATACCCAAATCAACGGTGCATATGGTATCGACTTTGCTGATTATGAAGCTCCTGATGAAAAACTCTCCAAGGATATTGATACAGTAGCCAAGGGTTTATTGAAATATGGATGTACTGCATTCTGTCCTACTGTAGTAAGCTCTGAACCAGCTGTTTATAGCAAGGTAAGTGATGAGGAGGATAACAATGTGATGATGGAATGCTGACTTGTTTCCATGATGGATTGTTTCAGGTGCTGCCTTTACTTAGACCCCGCAAAGGAACTGCCGATGGCGGAGCAGAGATTTTGGGTGCACATGTGGAAGGACCCTTCATCTCGCCTGAAAAGAAGGGTGCACACAAGATTGCTGTATTGCGAGATGCCAAGAATGGTATTGAAGACTTTGATAAGGCGTATGGTCCAGAGCTTAAGAAAGGAAAGGATGCTGTTAGTATTATGACATTGGCTCCAGAACTTCCTGGTGTCACTGATGCTATCCCTGACTTGGTGGCACGTGGTATTACTGTTGCTCTTGGTCACAGTGCATGTCAGATCGCCGATGCTGAAAAGGCTGTCAATCAAGGTGCCAACAGCATTACGCACTTGTTCAATGCTATGCAAACTGTAAGTAGTTCAAGGGTGTCAATGGAGAATATGGTCTAATGGAGTGTCTCCATGTAGTTCCACCATCGTGATCCTGGTTTGGTTGGTGTCCTTGGTGCACATGACTTGCCTATTCCATCTAAATCCAAAGGTCATCCTTTGCCTTCCAACACATCCCCTTGCCGTACAAAAGCTGATCCACGTCCTTTCTATGGCTTGATTTGTGATGGTGTTCATGTTCACCCCAACTCGGTCCGTATTGCTTACTATTCTCATCCTCGTGGTGCTGTTCTTGTTACTGTAAGTATACATCACATTGACATCATCATTCCATACTCATGATCATGTAATAGGATGCTTTGTCTGCCATGGGTCTTCCTGCTGGCACATATTCCCTTGGTGGTCGTGACGTTGCTGTGGATCACAATGGTGCTGCTTATATCAAGGGAACTGATACTTTGGCTGGTAGCACTTTGACTATGGATGCTTGTGTTCGCAACTTTCAACGTTTTACCAATTGTACCACTGTTGAAGCTTTGGAAGCAGCTACTCTTCACCCTGCACAATTGCTTGGTATTGCTGATAGAAAAGGTACACTTAATGTCGGTGCTGATGCCGATCTTGTCTTTTTGGATGACGATTTGAATGTGAAGCGTGTCTTTGTCGCTGGCGAGGAAGTCAAGTTATAATGCTGCTCTATCTTGTTTTCATATCTATACACATCATTATACGCTCTGTCACCCATTCAATGTACTTTTTATACATGCAAAAACCTTTACACGAGTCATAACACTTGGATTCCCTTTTCATCCCCATTTATCTCTCTCTCTCTCTCTCTGATGTAATCTATTGTCAATCCATAAATATATACAAACATCACATAAACATGCATTCCTTGTGTAACTGATGCTGTTCCTGATATGGAAAAGTCACTTCTGTCAATGATCTTTTCACTTCAGACTCATACTCTATGACGTCTTTCTACATGTCAGTCATCATGATGATTCTTTCCTTTATCAATTTGAGCCAACACGACAAGGTTTAGTGATATATTATAAAGAAAAGGGATATGTTGATGTGGGGAATACATGTAGATAGTGATGAATACAAGTTACTGAAGAGTACTAATACTTGAAAGTATCAGGTGTAGTGGATCTTTTACGGCGACACATGCAGTGAAATGCATACCAACCAGTGGCTAAGGCAGATGCAACCATCGAACCGAGCAACATCCACGTGCTTGGTCCAATATGTGTAGTGACATTGACTTGATTTGCTGCATCTCCAATCTTTGTAGCTGCTATAATCACCATGACAAAGATAATGCACAATGCAACAGTAGCCATGAGCGTTACAAAGGCTAAGATAAAGCTGGGAACTCGGCGGAAAAAGGTGAAAAGAGTCACCATCATAGCTAATGCATTGGCAAGGAAAGCGATCCAAAACAGAATGAATATGGCAAGGTATATGCTGTCAGGCAAATCCACACTTAGTTTCACGCCTAATCCTTCGGCTTCGGCTATGTATATTATTAGTCATTTACATCAAATGACACTAACTGATATGACATATTCATGCAGAAATCACTTACGCCAATTGAATGGCACTGTTGGCGTGCTACATTCATTCACTGTGTCGCCAGTACCATAACAGCTTCCCCTAATACGAGATGATACTAGTAGTGTCAGCATAAGCAGAGAATGTGATATCCAGAACCATTTACCAAAGACCAAGACGTGTAAACTTAGTTCCATATTCCACAACAACAAAATAAAGATCACGTAACACTGGTAAATTGCCAGATCCGCTCACTAGAACGAATATCTCCAATAACAAGGCTGCAAATGTCAGAAATGTCGCAACAACTTCGCCTAAGGAAAACATGAGATGAAAAGAAAAAGAAAGGATGACTTGGGAGTGAAAAAGGGGAAAAGAATATACAATGAGGAAAACTCTTGGACTTATTGTGGCACTACTGCTGTCCCTATGCGGCGGAGGTATGAATTGCAACACTTTCCCTTGCCGGACCTTTACAACATTGATCTGCCTTTTCATAAGCATAAAGTAGTTCCATCCTTTGATAAAGGTGATAAAATTGCATTGTGTATGACTACCATCAAATCCATCATTACTTGCATTACTTTACTTGCTATTGTTATCTACAGGTAGTAGTAGTAGTATATCCAGCTGGGATTAGGAAAGCGACAGGAGTAAATCATCAGGGATGCTGCACGGTGTGTTAAAGCGGGGAGATACAAATGTGTCACGGCATCAGTGTCTGAGATCTTTCATATCCTGCTGCCAAGTCTCTATGTATTACACCTACTCCACAGGTACAAAGGACCAAGGCAACTCGTATCACGTGATGAATTTTGCCTTAATGAGTGATACACACGTCATTGTCATGTATACTTTCATTCTTTCATAGCAAAGAACAACAATTGGGATGATGCAGGTACATGTTATTCACATATAAACTTCAACTATGCTAATAGGGATCATTCCTTTATCTCCAAGGCACGTCATGTATTGTACAGCATACAAGCAATGATTTGGTGCTTTGAGAATCCTATTTCCAAACTCAGTGAACCAAGCTTGCACAAAAGCTCTCTTTCTTACCTGTTGCCGACACTACCATTGACTGCAGCTCATGAGTGGAAGGAAGGTCACAGTAACTTGTACGTTGATAGCATTCCCTTGACAAGCTTCTTTTTTGTTGTATACACTTTCTTCTGACACGCGACGGCATAGACTGCGACGAGTTTGGTGTCTGGCCACTTATTGCAGACGACCTTTCATCTCGACTCCCTCTCAAGAATCTCCATTGGCGTCCATCGAGCCAACGTTCTGAACGCTACATTCCTTCTCTTGAAGTCGACTTGCAACGTTTCAACTTTGAGCAGGTTCCTCAACCACTTTTAGCAACACATACCACGTATTTGAACCTCTATTTCGTCAACTGTGAGGTACAGTATCGACGTATTCCCGCCAAAAAAGTGATATTCATTGTTCTTTTAGGATAATGATGCCTACAAGAATCGCGTCAAGAAGCAGATCAAGACTTGGGTGGATATGTGCAGCATGAAGAAGAATCAAGAGTGGATGATCGTATTCGTTGCTGGACAAGATGCTAAACGCAGCAACAATTATCTCGGTCTCAAAACTACAGTGTATGATAAGATTCGTGCCGACTTTAATCAAGGAAAGCGAGATAGGTAAGACCATGATTGAAAGGAAACAAAAGAGTGGGGTTGTTGATCCTTTCTACAATGTTTAGATGCGCGTATATTCGCATTCATGATCCTGATGGCACCAAATCAGAAATGTGGGATGACTTTTATCAAAAGGTCAAGGAATTCATCATTCTTGGATTCGACATGCACGTTGTTCAGATTGAAGAAGATACTCGACGTTTGGATATGCAAAGACATATGCCTGGTTGGAATTATTGTACTTTCTTTATCTTAAAGGTAGGATGAGCAGGATCATGGATGGCAAATTGGGCTAATATGGAAAGTATCTATCATCATAGGAAGGACTAGCTCAAGCATTTGAAATCATGACATTATACGAAGACGCATTGATCCAATACGATGAGCTCGAAGCTTCCTTTTTCCAAGTACTAAGAGGTAAATACGTAGGGATAGGATATGTAAAGAACATGAATCTTAACAAGATGTCTTTTTCAGATAAAGCATTGGCATGGTTTGGTCATTTTGGTGCTACAGAGCCAGGAGATGACAGTGACAACATCCTTGACTTCAAACGCAAGAACTATCGCGAATTGATCAACAAGAATGTGATTTCAGTCTTTGACTTTCGATGTTACTTGTTTGCCAGACAAGCGCGTATGCTCATCAAACTTCAACGCATCATTGAAACATGTCGTCGTGGCCAACTTTTTATCAGCAGTTTCATTCCAGCAATCAAAGAAAACGAGGCAAGTGGATGTAATGAGGATAATTGGATTATGAAGCTCATACGCCTGCATTCTAGGATATGTTGGTAGAGAATTTTGTGGAATCTTGGGTCTTTTCAGCTTGCATGAACATTGTCAATGAATGTGAGCCTTTGTCAGTCAATCTCGCTGGTGCAGATCCCAATTTCATTGGTCCATTCAATGCCGTCAAAGCCGATCTCTTATTGACAGCAAGACGACAGGTACAGCAGCTATAGTATATTCCATCTCCAATAGCTCTTGTGTTTCTCACATGGCTCTGATATAGCTTGACAAGCTTGGTGTCAAATACAAGCATCTTCCTAATGAGCCTCCATTTTCAACCTACATTGATTCAAAGGATATGGAACAAGCAGCATCAAGTAGTCCAAAACCAAAGAAGGGTAACATGACGAATCAAAAGCTCTTGGAAGGAATGGATTCAGTGGAAGCCTTTGATAAAATGTATATGGTAAGAAAGCTTGAGAAAATTGCGTTACAATCACTCACGAGTATCACTTTGGTAGGCTTTAAGTGCACGTGCCATCAAGAGTTATGATGTGAGCTTTCGACCAAGAGCAGCTTTGACAGTACACGGAGATATTGCTGGCTTAAAATAGTACGTTCATTGTGTTGATGATGATGCATACAGTCACTCGATTACTGAGCTTTTGTATAGTACGCGTGATAAACTGGATGAAGCAGTCCGCATCTACGAATCCGTGATTTGGCGTTATGGTGAACAAGACTGGGGATCGATTGAAAACAGCTTGCTGATCAAATGTGCTGATTCTCAACGACGACTTGGCAAGATTGATCAGTACATTGAATCCTTGTTGACGTTACTCAAGAACACAAATTGGCTCACTGTGGAGGAAGCGACTCGTTACACTGAAGAATTGCTGTCAAACGTGCATAAGCTTGACACTGGTAAGTTACAAAGGAAAGGTGTTACATGTCTCATTCATGTATACTGACTTTTATATCAGATCTACGAAGACTATTTGAGCCCATGTTCTCTATTGCTGTCGTCACAGTCATCGATGATGAGTCAACAGTAGAAAGCAGTAGCGTGGAGATCAATATTGAGAATCATCTGCCAAAGGTAACACAACAGATTGATTCCTTTGTCTCTACAATTATTGATATACGTTTTTGGTTCTAGAGCTTGCATTGTGATCGACTTAGTCTGCGATTGGTTGGAAATGATCCTGAACAAGTGTGGTTTACCAAAGAAGATCTCGATCTTGCTCCTGGAAAGAATAAGGTTTATCTTACAAGCAAGGTTTGTTATACATATACCCGTGTCACTGCCGAATGACGAGATAACTCACATATGCTATAGACGTCCACATCTGGAAATTATGTCGTGGAAGAATGTGATATGCATGTTGGCAAACTTGTTTTCACGCACAATTTCATGCGCGATGGTCAAAAGAAGCGGATTATGAGATTGAACCATGATATGAAACGTCTTCAAGCCACAGTGTCCCAGCCTGATGAAGGTATGATTCAACTATTTACCCATATCACAAGTGCTCATTTGAAGTATAGTCTTCCTTGGAGAACGACAGAGAATGGCGTTACGTATCCATATTGGAGATCATGCAATCACTGGCGGCAAAGCTCACTTGGAACCACAAATGGATGGCTTGTTGATGGCAAAAACGGACAAAATCGCTGCCAAGATTGTCGAAGGCGAAGGTTGGTTTTCACTTTATACTGCATGGATGCTTACAAGGCACACTAAATGACAATGTGTAGATAAAGATACTACGCTTGAGCTTGATATGCTAGAAAATGGAGAGATTGTTTTGCCTGCATGTAAAGCACATCAAGTACTGGAGTTGCTGGTTGGATACGATGGAGCGTACACTGAGTTTGAGTATAGAGTATGTATGATATATCCACGTTTACCACTTACTAATGCTGATTATAGGTGAAAACGACCATTACCTACAACACAGAAGAGGGTGAACGTGAATTTGTATCAGCTGACACCATCCATGTCACTGTCCCATTGGTTGTAACAGAGTCAAGCGTTTTCCGAGAATCATGGTAACAAGTTTGCTGCATATGTACAATGATTCTTTACTCTTACTCATCATTCATCTCGCAGCATCTTCCTCAAGGTTGAAGTATCCTGCAATGGCGAGAATCCAGTCCGGATATTGAATACAGATCTTTTACCATCACGCACTTATGCTGTTGAAAAATCCAACACTATCAATGACTGGAACTTGGTATGTTTATTCGCATGACTGGAACGATCCTTTCTAACTGCTAATCACATTCCTTATTTAGACTATCTTCCCCAAGCAAGTTGCTACCTTTGTATATAAAATTGTCAAGAATACAGATACCGATGTACAAGGTAGGCATCAATCAACCCAAATCAATCCATAATGCTTACATGTTGTCCATAGATCTCAAGCCCAAGGTCCGATTCCATGCTAAATACCGCACACTTAAAGATGGTACTTGTTTGCATGCTACACCATTTATGCATGTGCTGATCTTTTGATAATAGAGGTGGAAGCCAGTATTGGTGCCATGTTGCAAAAGAAGCTCCAAGATAACGATTGTGCGCAACACTTTTCATATATCTTCTCCAAGGTCAAGGAAGCATTCTTATCATCCGTGGATTATGTCAGCTATGGTTTGACTGACGTGGTGCATCTCGATGACTTTGACGCTGAGCTATGTGAATCCTTCCTTTTGAATCGCGATTTAAAGACCAAAGTGAAACTGCTCGATATCATTGAAGAGTTTTTCGAAGTGAGTATAACAACTGGATGGTGTTACTTTCATGCACATGCTGAGCAAGCTTTTTATTGTAGGAACATGAAGCCATTACTGAGCGTACGATACGCGAGAATTCACCTGAACCACGCATCAATGGCATCTTCTTCCCACTTGATATACCTACATCCAAAGTAAGTGAAGACGATTGCTATCCGTTGTTTCTTCTCATTGACATATCAAATGCAGGCTTTACACACTGCTGAACTGGTGCTCAAGATTGAAAAGGATCTACTGGTGGCAGAATCATGTCCATGTGTGTTGCGTATCAAACAATCGACTTATTGGGCAGCTGATGACAATGACTCTGAAGAAACACCAAATGAATTCTACTATGACATTGCTGTGGATTATGACAATTGGTTACTAGCAGGAAAACGACGCTTGCGATTTCAGTCCAAGGTACCAGTGATTTTCACAGTATCTTATTCAGTCTATCTAATACACTTTTATTGCATAGCCTGGAGAAACACTTGAATTCCCTATCGATTTGGTACCTCTGAAGACAGGCAATCTTTTGCTACCAACAGTGCGTGTCCTGGCGATATCGCCCAATGTTTCAGCAGCAACAATGTATGTCAATAGTGCGCAACAAATTCTTGTCAAGGCAAAGTCCAAAACGGCTACTTTCTTTGTTGAACAACAACAACGCTTCCTCCAGCCCCAAGGATCCCAATCCTTTGTTGGATCACCACCTCCACCACCCCATGACCGACCCACTATTCCTGATATCACCGCATCCTCTTGATATAATTGATCCCACTTTTGTTACATAAATATCCCCATTATTGTATTTTGTTTTCATTTACAAGATTGAATATATGTGCAAAGCACCTAGATTCGATGTCTGTCCTACACCAGCAGCTGCAATACGACCTTGATCCATTGAACAGTATTCGAGCCAATTGAGACGTGCCATGGTAGAATCAAGTTGATAGGATTGTTTTGGTTCAACAGTGATGCTATCAGTCAACTCCCAAAGCTTGACGGTGCCATTGGCTGATCCAGAGAGTAGTTGTTGTGATTTTCCTTTGATGGATGGCAGGAATGATCTATAAAGAATAAACGATGAGACACATCATGTTGAATACAGCTATCATAGACTTACATGCAATTGACAAGGTGATTATGTGCATCTGTAAAACGCATTTCTTTGGACTTGTTCTTCTTTCCTCCACCATAGAAAAGTTGCATGCTCCCATCACCAAGACCCGCTGCAATCCATTGTCCATCAGACGAGGTATCAAGCGAATATACGAATGGCGGATTAAACATTTGTTGTTGACCTGGAGCAGTTTCATTTGTATCTAAGATTGAATGTCAGCAATATGTCGTTATGCAATGTAACAAGTACATACTTGTAATGTTCATTGGTGTACCACGTGAAAAGTCCCATTGGAAAAGCTGGCAATCCAATCCACCGGACCAAACTAGTAAGCAGAATGTCAATATCCAAGTCATTGTAACTACTTTATCCTCTTAACCTTCCCATGGTTTGCGTGCTCTGAATCGTACTGCCATGCAAATCTATCATTGTAGACTACTTGTAAGCTATCTGGCATGAATACAAGTCACTCCACTTACAGTATTGTGTTTCTTTATAAGCTTCTTGTAGATCTTGTTCTTATCCATGTCCACTATGAAAATACAGTGTCAGCCATGGATGGATTGTTGATGTGCAATATCCACTCACCCACTTTGACATCGCCTTGGTCATCGCCTGTTACAAGGAAGTTGTCTCTTACATCGATCTATCATAATTCCAAATCAATATCCACGCTTTGTATTCTTGGTTGATACACATACGCTATTGATCTCATCGTCATTAAACTCGTATTCCTCTGCAGGTGTTGTTAGGATGAGCCCCTCGTTTCGTAGATCATAAGCATAGACCTATACTCCATTAGCACATGATAATGTATCATCCACTTGAACCATTTACCTTCTTTCCTGACGCCAAATAAACGAGTGGCTTCTGTGTGGCAAACGCAATACTAGACACCTAGACAGTGACCAATGAGCAACAATAAGAGCGCATCGATCTGAATAGAGTACCGCATCGCCAAGCTTTTGGATTCCTTTGACAGCTCGACCTTGTCGTAGATCCCATAATCGACACGAGTTGTCCTCTTTTATGACATTAGCTTGGTTGCAAACAGTTTACGCTCAAGTATCTTACCGGCACCGGATGCAAGCACGTGATCACCTAAAACGGAGCCTTGGGCATATTTCACACAGAGAACAGCAGCTTTGTGTCCATCCAACCGAGAAACTGGCGTGATCGAATTCATGCAAAAAGAGATGATGCAAGAAGAAAGACTGTTGCAGCCCACCAAGAAATCCACATCCAAAAAAGTCAGTCGGGGTCTAGTTTAGTCAAATGCAAAGGATAAAGACGTATCGTATACAATACCTTGTATCATTCACAGTTGATAGTCATGTCACAAAAGGGAGAATAAGGGATGTGTCACTCTTACTACCCCCTTGTGTGACAGATGTGTATGTACATGCATGAAAAGACAATGAAAGTTGTTACTATATAAATCTACACATCCCCTATTCGTTGTAACCAAGCTGTTTCTTTTCTCTTATCTCATACAACATGCAATACACACGTTTTGGAAAGACTGGTCTTCGTGTAATTAACATGACTTGTATTAACATTAGAAAACGATATTCATTCTTCTTTTACTATTACACCAGGTATCACGTATTTGCCTTGGCTGCATGTCATTTGGCAACCCAGACTGGAGTGATTGGTTGCTTGATGAAGAGGATGCTATGATATTGATCAAGAGAGCCTATGATGCCGGCATCAACTTTTTTGATACAGCAGATGGATACTCTAGTGGTGAAAGTGAAAGGATTCTTGGCAAGGCAATTCAAAAGTATGGCTTCAATCGAGATCGTATTGTTGTGGCGACCAAGGTGTATTTCCCAGTCCAACGCTTTGTCATGACTGAACAAGAACGTATTGCAGGTGCTGATATTGTCAATCAATCTGGTCTTTCACGTAAACATGTCTTTGATGCTGTGGATGCTTCTCTTCAGCGCCTTGGTTTGGATTATATTGATGTGTATCAGATCCATCGTATGGACCATGTAAGTATAAGAGACAAATGATATAAGAAGATGTTAAAATGGATGGGTCGTGTAGCATACACCTATTGAGGAGACAATGGAAGCATTAAATGACTTGGTCAAGATGGGCAAGGTGCGTTATATTGGTGCAAGTTCTATGCATACATGGGAGTTTCAAAAAGCCAATCATGTTGCTGCTATGCATGGATGGACCCAATTTGTTAGTATGCAGAATATTTACAACTTGTTGTATCGTGAAGAAGAGCGAGAAATGATCCCGTACTGCATTGATCAAGGCGTGGCACAAACTCCATGGTCACCATTAGCTATGGGCGTTTTGTGCGGCAAAAAGCGTGATACAAAACGCAGTGAGCAAAGCATTCCAATGATGCAATTCTATATGGGTGGTGGAGAACGATATTCAAAGACCAATGAGGAGATTGTGGATCATGTAGTGACGCTTGCAGAAAAGAAACAATTGAAGCCAGCACAGGTAAGTGTATCCTTTTAGACTATGGATGAATGAGCACTAATAGGATGTCAAATGTACTATGCTACTACAAGGTTGCTCTTGCCTGGTTATTGTCAAAGTCTCATGTCACGGCTCCCATTATTGGTGTGACCAAGCAACAGCATTTGCAAGATGCCATTGATGCTTTGAATATTGAGCTTACTGAAGATGACATCAAGTATCTGGAAGAGCCATACATTCCCAAGCCTTTGTTACCTTTCCAATAGTATTATGATGACATACATTTATATATAAACATGTTTCAAAGGAATATACAAAGAAGTGAACTGGGTATTTACATGATATGGATCTAGTTAGAGTGCTTTGTGGATTTGTTTGTGGACCTTGTTACATTGCTGCACAAGTGCTCCGTTCCTGGTGACACATTGTATGTGCCTGGAAGTCCGTTTCCGTGATTACTTGATTAAATGAATAAGCCGTTCTCAGCAAGCAGGATGATCCCGACAACAATAAACGACAACAAAAGAACAAGAACAATACCATCCATCATATCATTTCTTCTCATTGTAACATGGATATAAGCAACAACATGTCATTCGGATATTGAACCAAGGGTGCCACCTTGTTGATCGGTTTCACGAGTCAAGAGTGAATAATGTTGCAGACAACAGCAAACCAGCCCCGCTTCTCTTGTACACAGAAAAAACACACCAGTTCCTTTCTCTCTTTCTCTCTTTCTTCCTCTTTGTCTCGTCTCCCCCGCTCTCTTTTACTCGCCATTTTCCCATGGACGATCTCATTCAGTTGACTAACAAGCTGCAAACCGTGCTGGCGTCCATCAGCTCTTATGAGAGTCTTGACCTTCCGCAAATTGTAGTCGTTGGCTCACAATCCTCTGGCAAATCTTCTGTACTGGAGACTATTGTACAGCGCGACTTTTTACCACGTGGCAGCGGCATCGTCACTCGAAGACCCCTCATTCTACAACTTATCACACAACGTCAACCAGACGCTGTAGAATATGGCGAGTTTATGCATGCCAGAGATAAAAAGTTCTATGACTTTGATGAGATTCGCCAAGAGATTGAACGTGAAACGAGTCGTTTGGCTGGTAGCAACAAGGGCATTTCTCGTACACCTATCCAGTTACGCATCTATTCACCCAAAGTGCTTACACTGACACTGGTTGATTTGCCTGGTTTGACCAAGGTATGGTATAAAAGTATGGAGATATTGGTAATGTCTTTTTATTCATGCATGTGATTCCTTGTTGCTATGTAATAGATTCCTATTGGTAAGTGTGGAAAATGGATCAAGAAGGAGTCAAGGATTACATGTATTGAATGCAGATTGTATTAGGTGATCAACCACAGGATATCGAGAAGCAAATCCGAAGTCTTATCATGGACTTTGTATCTAATCCAAACAGGTAACGCATCCAACATGAAACCTGGGAGGCAGAATATGTAATCGATTATATATTAGCATCATTTTGGCTGTGTCACCGGCAAATATGGATGTTGCTAATTCGGACAGTCTCAAGTTGGCACGACAAGTGGATCCTGAAGGCAAACGTACGATTGGTGTCTTGACCAAATTGGATTTGATGGACGCGGGGACAAATGCTTTGGATGTGTTGATGGGACGATCATACCCTTTGAAACTTGGATTTGTTGGTGTTGTCAATCGCAGTCAGCAAGATATCTTGACCAACAAGCCCATGGCTGATGCATTGCAAGCTGAAACAGAATTCTTCAGACAACATCCTGCTTATCGCAACATTTCTAATCGATGTGGCACCAAGTTTTTAAGCAAGCAATTGAATCATGTATGTATTGATGTGGAAACAAGTGAAACATGTCTAATAGTGTTTATTATAGATCTTGTATACTCGCATCAAGGAGAAGTTGCCAGAGTTACGGACCAAGTTGAGCTCCCTTGTTAGTCAGACACAGCAAGAATTGAATCAATATGGTGATCCAGCCTTTACTACTGGAGCAGTGCATCGGGTAAATATTATTCACGTGTTGGTATATGACAAGTGATACTTATGTATATTACAGGGCTCATTGATCTTGAAGCTGTTGACCAAATTTGCAAATGACTTTGTTGCTGCCATCGATGGTACTTCTTCCGAAATGTCAACCAAGGAACTGTAAGTGGATGATCAAAGATGTGGGATGAATCTAATCATGATGGATATAGCTGTGGAGGTGCACGTATCTATTTCATCTTCAACAATGTGTTTGGCAGCGCCTTGGATGCAATTGAACCATGTGCCAACCTTACCAACAATGATATCCGTACAGCCATTCGTAACTCAACAGGTCCTCGGCCATCGTTATTTGTACCTGAGCTTGCTTTTGACCTGCTGGTCAGACCCCAAATCAAGCTTCTTGAAACTCCCAGTTTGCGATGTGTTGAACTTGTGTATGAAGAGCTTATGAAGATATGCCATAGTTCAGATAACAAGGTTTGTTTTCAAGCAAGCAAGTAACAAAGTGATCCAATCTAATGTATGTTGATTAGGAATTAATGAGATACCCAAGACTGCATACAAAGCTTGTTGAAGTAGTATCGGAGCTTTTGCGAGAACGATTGAGCCCTACATCCAACTATGTCGAGAGTTTGATTGCCATTGAACGTGCTTATATCAATACAAACCATCCTGACTTCTTGGGTGCTGCTGGTGCTATGGCCAACCTGGAAAACGAATCCAAAAAGAAAAAGAAGATCGAACGTCGAAAGGTAAATATTTCTAGTGATCAAAGATAACAGGTTGCTTATTGGATTCAATAGCACATGCGAACAGCTTCACCAGCATCCAGTGTTATCAGTGCAGGAAGTCGTGCAGATGAGGAAGGACATCCAATGCCAAATGGTATTCATGCACCCAAGGAAAATGGTATTGCATCACATGTTCAGCAGGCACATCCTGATGGCAAAGAATCATTCCTTACCTACTTTTTTGGTGGTGCCAATAAGAATGAACGACCGGCACTTGGTCCTCAGGACATGATCAGCAATCCCAACTTTTCTTCACCCATGTCAGTTACCAGCATGATGGAAAGTGAACTTGAACGCAAATTTGAGCAACAAGCATCTCTCAATGCACCTTCTGAAGAACAACTACAAGCTTCGGATAGAGAAGAGATTGAGATCCAATTGATCCGTAAGTTGATGATGACCAAGAGTGGTAGAGCAAGAATACTGACTCATTTGGATTAGGTACATTGATTACCAGCTACTTTAACATTGTAAGGAAAAACATCCAAGATCTGGTTCCCAAGGCCATTATGCATCTCCTTGTCAATCATTCACGTGAATCAGTTCAGAATCGCCTTGTTGCTTCCTTGTACAAAGAAGATATCTTTAACGACATGTTGCAAGAAGATGAAAACGTGGCAGCTGAGCGAGAAAAGTGCAAGACCATGTTGGATGTTTACAAGCAGGCCTTTGAAATTGTCAACAATGCCCTGTAACTTGCCATTTTACCCATCCTAGATAGTATATATACACACACAAAAATGAATGATGTACGCTACTATATCTAAAAGTATAAGCATATAAATATACACAAGTTTGATTTACATTGCATTGTCTCATGTCAAATCTCCCGTTACACAGTGATAAATGGCGACTTGTCTCCTTTTCATCACTTTCATTGTTCTTGCTTTATCATCATGCCCCTTATTCAGCAATCACATACAATAGTACCATTTGACGAGACATCTATACTACACGAGGACATGATTCATCCATTCAATCCATAACTTTGGTATCATTTCCCCCTTTTCTAAGAAAGCTTAAACAAGGTCAAAACTGGCAATAGTTCTCTTGACGAGCCAATAATAAAGAAACATCCAGCCAAGAGCATGGTGATTGGATCCATGCGGATCATCCACATCTGATTCTTCGCCAAGCAGCAGTGTCTGCTAATCAACTGAACAAGTCACTTGACAATGTGACAATTCTGTGTAGACTAAAGGGGCAATGTATGGGGAAAATGGCAACAAAGAAGGAACTGGTTATGCGTTATGTTATATCTGGTTTTCATTTGTCTGTATATGGTATGTTCGAAAAGGCGCTTTATATGATAAGAAGGATGAAGGATGAAGACAAGCTTAAACTTCACGATGAAATGCTATCGCAGCCTTGTCAAAAAGCATTGCAAATGTCATATGGATATCATAAGCCAATACAGAGCAACAACAGCTAATAAATGATCTTAGTTGATGACTATGAAGCGTAGTGTCTCATCCACCAATGCTTGCATGTCATACAATGACATATGCATCATCATAATGATGCATGCATGCATGAACATGGCAATGAACGTGTATTGACTATGTTGCTCAGATATATAGATAGAAGCAGCTTTATTAAAAGGTGTCTAGATACATAAAGGTGTCAACCAGAGTATACATTAAAAGGAAGGTGCTTTGACCATGACATTGGATCAGTCGGAACTTCAAGTGAGTCTTGGAGTAGTGTCAGCCAAACAAGCTATTGAGAAATCCTGTGTCACTAATGCTTCGGACGCCTTTTCCACCTGCAAGCATACTTGTTCTCTTGTTCTCTATTCCCTATCTCCATTTACACTGCTTTCAGTCCATACCATTACAACATGTCGACAGATCGATACTATGTTCCACTCAAGAACCAGCAATTTCCAGTTATCGTATCCTATCGCGATCTTGTCAAGAGTCGACGTAAGGAGCAACTTAAACCTGTCGAAGTACAGCCCATTGTACCCGATGCTGCCGACAATGACTTTTATGCTGCCATTCTCGAGCGTGCAAAGAACTACAGCTTAGCTGATGGAGACGATGTTGACGACAATGCTTCAGAAGGCGACGACGATCCATCGGCAAGTGTTACTCAAAGCTTTCAGTTGACGACTTGACACACTGACCATGAATATAGGCCGACAGATCCAAGCGTACTGTAGGCGAGGACTATGACTTTGATGATCCATTTATCGATGATAGCGATTTGCTCTTTGAAGATCCACAAACTAGTTCACATCCAGAATATGATGGCTGGTTCGTGTATCATGGCACTTTGGATGGCAACGATCAGTGCGTATTGACATGATATCAAGATACGTTGTTACTAATACAGATCCTTTTCTTCTTTTAGACTTACAACCAAACGCGACAAGAGCAAGGCAACATCATCTTCAGCCACCAAGAAGAAAGCAACAACGACAAAGCAGACCAAGGACAAGACAAATGTTATGAAGAAGGATAGGGAGAAGACTACCAGCACGACTACCAAAAAGACAAATACGACCACGACATCATCATCAGCGATTACTAGCACATCTTCTCAAAAGTCATCCCAACAAGAATCATCGACAGCAACAACTGATAAAGAGCAACCAAAAAAATCATCATCCACATCCACATCAGCAACAGCATCCACTGATAAGAAGTCTGTGAAACCAACCAAATCTTCATCATCCGAGACGACGACTCCCAAGAAAAAAGTGACATCTACAGAAACGGTAAGGATCAAACATGTGATAGATATCTATTGGTGAAGCTAACTTTGGTTATTCAATATACAGCGTCCATTAAGTCCAGAGATTCAAGCCCTATTGGAGAAGCTTAAGCAGGATGCTGTTCATGGTAAGTAGGATTGGTTGCAAGATGTCTTTGAAAAGGTATTAACAGGGACATGTCATTTGCAGAGGACTTCAAGTACAAGGCCAAGTTTCCACCCAACTTACGACCCACGACTTTGGATATTGGCAGGCTTATGTATCGTGAAAAGAATATGCTTGATGGCAACTTGATTACACATTTGATGAATATCCTTCCATACAATCGATTTACCTTGACAGTAAGTGTACTGTAGATAATGTGGAGATATCGATACTCAACATAGTCTTTAATAGAAATTCCTAACAACCAAGACTGGCCCTGAACGTGTACGTGAATTGCAGGAGGAACTGAACACCATGATCAAGGAATTGAAAACAGAAGTGGATAAGCTTATGCCTGAGCAGAATCGACAACACAGTGAAAAGGTAGCATCTCTAGCAGCTGCCAAAGCAAGTAAGTATTACATGATTTGTTCATGAATGGCAAGAGAACCAAGATTGACTAATCCTTTTCCTTTAGAAGGAGGAGAGTCAGCCACTAGTACAACAGATGATCCAGCATTTCTACCAAAGTTCAAGTGGAATGAGGAGTTGCGACAAAAGTTGTATAACATTCTCAAGGTGGATCAAGCAATTATTACAATCTCCAATGATATTGCGTAAGTGAATGAATGCATGTCTAAATCCATATATTGATTGTTTGTCATAGAACTTACACCAAAGAAGATCCGGTCAATGAAGTCAGAGCACGAAAACAGATCCATCAAAAGGTATGTATTGGGGAATCCTGGGAGCCGAAAAAAGAGAAAGAGAAACTTATTGGGAAGGTTACGATGCTTAGCTCCTATCATGTTGGCCAGAAGGATGGATGACCACGGGTGAATTGAGTCGTACCAACAGTGCATACAAGGTCAAAATGCGTTCAAAGTCATCCTCAGCAGCTGGCACAAGACATCAACACAACACGACCAATGATTCCAAAAATGTCATCAACACTGCGCCACCACAATCTGATCAGGATAAGGTTTCCGACACAACTGCCACAGTTAGAATGCACCAAGGTGCCAAGCGTGAAGCTGAGCCACATCTACAAGAGCATGATCCAAGCAAACGGCTTCGTGCTGATGGTACGTGTATTGTTACACCCCCAACTTTTTCTTCTCTCTTTTAACAAGATGTAATTTATAGGTGTCATTGTCATACCTGATGATCAACCTACAGATGTGGCGTTAAATGGTACTTCTAGCAGTGGCGGTATGCATCATCTTGCTCAATCCTCATCGTCTACGACTCCAGCTATGACGCCATTGCCTTCACAGTTATTACAAAATGCAGCCAATGCAGCTTCTATTGCTCAACAGCATCAACAACAACAAGATCATTCTATTGCACCAGGAGCTACTATGGCTATACAATCCTTGATGAATACCAATTTGCTGAACAATGCCCCAAACACTCCTCCCAATCAACAATAGTTATATCACTTGCACAAAGAACTCTTTCTCCCAGTCAATAATAGTATATCACTTGACTCTACAATGATTGTATTAATAATACAAGTGTATTTGTCATCATCGATTAAAGTATGCTTGTATCTCATTGGATGAAAATTTCAATTATGCCGTCCTAGAATGCGGATCATGGTGATGGGACCCATACGTCACGCGTCAAGCGCCGCTTTTTACATCTTTGAAACACCACGCTTTTCAAGCTACTTGTCTTTTCCTCCCTCCCAATACTTTACTATGGTCAACGTTGAACAACTTGTCGAAGATATTATCAAGAACAACAAGGTTGCTGTCTTTTCCAAGAGCTATTGTCGTAAGTAGTGTAGGCAATGAGTGCAAGAAAAAGTGTGCCGATGGGGCTAATGTTGGAATGTGTTTCACCAGCTTTCTGCCACCGTGCCAAGGAACTCTTGAAGAGCTTGGGCGTAGAATTCTTCGTTATTGAACTTGATGAAGATTGTAAGTTTCAGGGTATTTGAATGGAATGGAAACACGTGTTGCCCAAAGAACCATACAATCAACATGGGTGCCGTAGTTGGGGGTTGGGGTTTGACCAGTATACATATTTATGGTATTCAATGAGACACACATGCTAATTCGGCTGTATAGCAAATGGCGGTGCCATCCAAGCTTACTTGTTGAAACGCTCTGGTCAAAGAACAGTGCCCAACATCTACATCAACGAACAACACATTGGTGGTTGCGATGACTTGTTTGCTGCTCAATCCAATGGCACGCTCAAGAAGCTTTTGGAAGCCTAAATGATGCATTACGACATGATGATCTATAACAGCAAGGAGAAGGATAATTAGTGTACTCCCCCCTTTTTTATCCCGCCATTAAACTAGCTGTTGTTGCCATTGACTCTTACCATGGTTCATGTTGATCATTACTGCAACTGATGAGATTGGGGCCCGTGTAGTACAAGTTTGAATGCCATGCATAATCCTATTTTTGGCAAATGGAGACAGCATTCATTATCCAGTAAAAGAGAAAATGTTACCACCAAGAATCATGGTTGCTGTGGAAACAAGCATACCAAAATGGTAGTCCATGGAGTGGCAAATAGCAATGAATACATTTGTTTTAGCATGATTGCCTATTAGAATAGATGAGCAACGTTTTGGAAAGTAAATAGTTTGTGCACATGTTACGCACACACACACGTCTCTTTGATGATGCCATGGTGTACCAACATGTGTTTGAGAATCAAACAACACAGCAAAAAGCTTAATGTGAATCAAGTCAATGTATGTACAGACCCCTTTTTGTAGATCAGGAACGAGAAACAAGTTCTGCAAAGAAGTGAATAGTGATGGTGCGGTCTTGTGAAGGTAATATCCGATCCCAGGGCCACACATTTCAGGTTTTGACTCATTTTGATAAGAGAGGGAGTGAAAGAAAGACTGCTGCGCAATAATGCAGGAACAAGAGCACTGAATCACGCAGCATCAAATCGAAATTTGGGGGGTTGAAATTGAGTAAAAGAGGAAATTACCTTTTCGGTATCCTGGGTGAAGCAAAGGACACTTTAGGTAATGGTTCTTGGTGGCCGATCGCCCCCGGAATTCTGTTGCTATGCGCGGAGTCCCCATTCATTTCCGCGAGCTCGCTCGACAAAGTGTTTTGCTGAGGAAATGTGTAACATCAAAAGATCCTTGTGCTTGACGAGCGGATCAAAGTGTATTTAGACTGGTGTCATGTGAAGAGAGAGTGAGACACCCACTTGCATACACACTTTTTTACAACCCCCTCTCTCCAAAGTGTGACAAATATGATCGTTTCTCTTATATATAATGCTACCCAGACGATTTGATCCTTCTTTGTCTTTTTCTTCTTCTTCCACTTCTTTACAAACACACATACAAAGCATCATGGATCAATACAATAATACTTTCGACATGCATTTTGATGCACCAGTCGACTTGTCATTCTCTGAGTTGCATCAAAAGCCATTCGACACCAGCATGTTTGATCAGTACTACCCTGTTCCAAGCAATAATCAAGAAATGGCTTACTTTGATATGTGGAATATGCCTTCACAGCTACTTCCTGATTACAATCAATCACATCCACAACAATCGCATCTACAACCTGCACCACCACCTGCTCAGCAGCAACCTACACCACCATTTTCACCTGCAGAGTTGTCTTTATCTCCTATGAGCTCACATGAATCATGTAATAACATCATGTCACCACCAATGATGCAACAAGATATGGAGCAATTGCTGCTTGCTATTGCTCCACAAACTTCTCACAACTTTCCTTCAACATCATCGTCATCATCAATCTCTACAGCACCAACAACACAATCACCATCATTATCTTCTCAAGTGCCATCTATCATAGGAGCCAATACTGAAAAGGATTTATCATCAAACAATGAAGAAAAGACATTGGAAGTGATAAAAGAAAAGCGCAGCAATAACAAGAGCAAAAAGAAAAGCGGTACCACTCGCAGCACGCGGCGTCGGACCGTGCACGATTTGCCATACGCACCTAATCTCCTCAATCTAAATCTTGCACCAACAAAGCGGATAAGAGCGTCATCATCAAATAGCAATAACAACACACGACATCATTCTTCATCATCTCAGCAAACGCGTTCAGCAACACCATTCCGCTGTGATTTTCCGGGATGCGACAAGACCTTTACCCGACCTTATAACTTGAAATCACATCGACGTACACATACACTTGAGCGTCCTTTTGCTTGTGATCTTTGTCCAAAGCGTTTCGCACGACAACATGATCGAAATCGTCATACAAAACTGCATTATGGCATCAAGCCATATGTATGCCATATCTGTAACAAGGCTTTTGCACGCCAAGATGCATTAAATCGACATCAACGACCTGATGATAATGATAGTAGCATCATTACTTGTGCAAGTGCTGGTCATCGTTCTCGTGGAAGTGCCAAAAGGAGTTCAAGAAAGAAGCTGTAAGCACTTTATATGCCAACAACAACCCCCTTTGTCACATTATTAGCATTTGCATCTGCATCATTCACTCTCTTCTTCTCCAAATAAGCCAAGCAATTGCGCAGCCATACATATATGCCTATAGTTCTCTTTTTGTCCCATCCCATCATCCCCAATGTACATTATTACTACATGACACACATTCTGCCCCTTCTCTTTTCTAGTATAAGTTTATGTATCTTGTTTATTTGTAAAGAAACTTCACCCCAGCTTTTACACTATCGGGTATCACAGTATCGTTTGTCTCTATTTCGCGCGTAAGAGAGCAAAATGGGGATGCATACTAGTCTTACTATCCTCCCTTGGACCAATTTCTAATGTGTGAATGCTTATGTTTCTCTTTTTCTGTACTCTAAAGCTTTCCTTTTCACAATCAGCGCAGAAACACAATCTGGGATCTTCCCCAAGCCGATCATTGACACCAAGAGATTGGCAATCATCCAAGATGAACAAAGAATTTGGGGACATGTAGAAAGTTAAATTTAGCATCTGTTTGTATGAGACATCACTTATCGCGCGAAGATCAAGTATGTTCTCTAAAGACAACTGATTGGCTTCTGATGATGGATTTATAATTGTCTCATCATTTTATTACCACGCACCATCATGCATTGCATTGCACAGATGTGACTCACGCCACAATAGCAAAGTGACGGCCCGATCGGGTGAAAGGAAAGTGAAAAAAGACTTTGTGTACCAAGATATAAGCGTTACACAAATCATGAACGTGTCCCCCTATTCTCTTGTTGGATCGAATTTATCTTGCCCACATGAGGTGGCACGAGGAACCTTTTTCTAGAAAATATTGACCGTCGAGCAAATCAACATGTCCTATTTTGCACTTTGCATTTATGTGAAAAGCTGATCACACATTTTGATCCGCTGATGCCTTGTTATGAATCACTCTATCGATTGATCTTGAACAGGGCATGATCCTTTCACAATCAAAAGCAAAGCAGATGTACTTGTCTATGTTGCTTGTGAAAAATGTTGACCGGGTTTTGGGGTTATTTCGCGCGTGTATAATGGCACTTGTACAAAACGAGATCCACTATACGCATCTCATATGTAACATCATGTCAATTTCCAGGTTACGTTGGGGGGAGAGAAAGTGTGATAGTATATGTCTCATAGTCCGAGTAAGTGCTATTCTTGTTGCGGACTTGATCTATGACAATGGCATGTCACTTTCACTTGCTTTGGGTCAAAACCGGTTACAAATCACCCTTTCACATTGCACAGCAAAGAAATCAGTAACCAAGGTGAAAAAATATTACCACGAAAAGGACTTAGGGATGATCACGTAGACTCCTATACCAAGTACATGGGTGTGGGAAACCAACAATGTGGATATGGGGATATGCTTGAAGGTTTCCATTTCCGAACGCGCCGCTTTTACTATAATCATACAGTATCGACAGCATGGAAGTTAAAGAAGAACTGTGTTTTGATGTATGAATCAATAAGATCACAAGACTTTTGGCATACAACTGCCTTTGTTTTGTGTAGATTTCCACTACTACACACTATTATTGCTTGTCTCTGGTAATATGAGCGCCATACGAAAAGTATGAGATGTTGCAGCTTATGTCCATACAAAGCTATGCAATGCACATACCTTATTTTTAAACCTGGGACAATGACAACGACCAGCTGACATGATGCATCTTTACATGACGTGTATATGTGGGGTGTTGAGAACAAAATCCATCGTGACCTTGTTTGTCAGTGATTGCCAACGTGACAATGAAACATGTTGTCCCATCATCAAGCTACTAGCAGCAGCAGGATGTAATGATAGTGATACATGATATATTGAACAAGTAGTGATGATAGAAGCAATAAGGATCGATTTGCTTAGTCTTTTGATACGTGCTCATGATAATGCAATGCTGCGACATTAACAGGAACACATGTTCATGTGCGTCGTTTTCGTTTGACTCGCCATTTTCGGTTTCCAAGGATGTTGATTGCCATATCTAGTGCTGTGCCACCGTGAAATACGTATTTGTGTTGCTGTGGCGAGTACTACGAGGACACAAACACTTGTGTGTGGTTACTTTCAGTGTCCAGACCATTACTTCTCATCTGTGTAGCCGTAGAGCCCATAACAATACAACAGTAATGCCAGACATTGACTACATAGATCGCATGATCACAAAGAAGTCTGTATATGCAAAAGGAGATTAGGTACGTTTACATATTACAAGTGAATTCATCCTTTCATAATCTTCAGTGTTGGAGCCATGATCAAAGGTATGAGTGGCTCATGCTGAAACTAAAAATGACGCCATTCTCATGCTTCTTTCTCTTTGACAACCACCAATCGTATCACGCTCGTGTGGATAATATCAGCTCATAGATAATGATTTGGTCCTCATTTATATGCTCAGTAGGATGCATGTATGTTGTAATAGCATATACTTCTGGATCATGCTACTATCCCATCGCCTACATGAATCAAATAGCTCTTTGCAGTAATCCATGCTCATTGTTGCACTAGCTGATGATTGTAGCTTCTTCATTTCTCCCATCATTTGGTCACTAAACACACATATCAAGTCTATTAGACAAAGTTACTTCATATGTATTTGTATACAAGTGCTTCAATATAAGGGATGTATTGGAGAGCATGATGGACATTGGGATTATCAAATACTAAAACTGATAGGAGATGGACAAGTCTAACAAGAAAATAGTCGTACATGATGCTGCTCTTATTCTTGTTGCTGTTGATCGGCTTTATGTAAGCGACATTGTGTTTTTGGCGTGGGTAAAGGCGTGTTTGGACTTGTAATTTGCTCAAACTTGTACAGTTGTCATTCTTGCCTTGCTTCTGCATCATCCACCATTGATGGTTTTGATGTTTTCTGATGGCGCACGAATATCGAGTATTGTCCATATTGGGTGCTGCTTTCAATTCGAGACGATTACTTTGATGAAGTGAATCGTCATATGGGATACTGTCCTCTGGGACGAATGTCAGCCTGGTCATGGTTTCTCAATACTGATAATGCTCGTGTTGTCTTGGCAAGTCGTTTACCTGACAGGTGCATCAGATCATTGGTTGAAGAAGTCACTCTATACATACACTGAGAAAGCCAACTTGCATATGCATCACAGGAATAAGCTACATGTTAAGAGATGAGTATGTGATCTATCAAGCAAACATGATTTGGATTTACCTTTTAACAAGAGTCAAATATCCCAATGATGACCATGACAATGAATGACTATATACAACAATTAGTACATGTCCACAAGGTTGCAAGAAAGGAGATACGTACCAAGAATTGGACATTTGACAGTGTAAGAGCAATCAAACAGGAAAAGAGTGGACTGGACGACAACATTCTTGTTTATATGTAAATGGGCGTGTGAATATGTGCACAAAGAATGATAAAGTGGATGTTGTTGATGATGCATGAGCTGATAAAGTGATGGAGCACCTATGCAGGATCAATGTTGGTTCTCTCCTAACAATGAGTCAAGGTATCTTTTCTGTCATCTTCACTTGTTGTGCTCATAAGCGTGTGTATTGTCAGACTGGCTGTACGCCATACTTTCATAGTAGTACTGTATCTCGAGTACTGTGAGCAGCAATGATGATCCAAATACATTGATATATCAGAAAGCATTGCTGGTATCATGGCACGCCATTTGTGAAAGGACAAAACATGATGCAAATAGCAAAATCTGGTTTAGTTGCTCTATCATGTTGACGTTGTAGCATTGCTTGTAATACTGGTATCCTGAACAAAGTGTTTTGAAGCAAGGCGCAATGACGAGTTGTAAGATTGTTGTAGTAACACTCCTTCATCCCTATCCACAATAAGTCAATACATGGAAGATGATGATGTTCCACTCTGAAAACAATCCATTGTTGTGCTGATACCACACCCAAAATGTTGTCAACCACTCATTCTGTATGTTGTAAAACAAAGTTGTTATTCCAATGCTTCATCTATCTATATATACATGACCTGGGGGTCTACAGACGTGTAAATGGTATGTGTACGTATCAAAGCAAGATCATCACGTGATAACTTGTCTTGGCTGGCCCAAAGGAGACCGATCGGTTTGTTCAAGACGACGACTTGTCCTCATTGTCCTGGAAGGAAGTTGAAGGGAAAGGTGCTTCTTTACGGGACTCGTCAAGCAACTTGTCAATACCTTTTTCTTTCAATGTTGCCTAGAAACACAGTTTAGAGTGAGATCGAAGTAGTCCATGGGACGACTTACCATGACACAAGCTCTATAGTCCTTGAATAGTTCTTCACATTCAGGCGTTGTATCACCCTTGAGAAACTTTTCAGAGTACCATTTGTTGAAGCAGTTGTCGTATTTTTGCTTGAGCTCGGTGCAATTGGCGCCAACACTGGAAGACATGGTTGATTGATTGTTTATCTGGAAAAGGAATGGCTTTCTACTCGCTCCGCAAAGCATGGCTGTCATAATTGCTCCACTTCGGAATATCAATCCTTTACTTTTGATAACTGCATACAATACTGGAATGGTACAAGTGATAGTTGTAGCATGTACTTTTATTGTTTATGATGAACAAACAACTAGGTGAACATAGCTAGAAATGGACAAGTTATCTTGACAACATGTTATGACTTGAATGAAAGACAATAAGAAAGTATATTTGAGGATTCAGTATGAACTTTGAGAGGGGGAGGGATAGGAGAGAATGAAAGCTGCTGTTATGCGCCGTTACAAACGAAGAAAGAGATAAAGAAAAAGAAAATAATGCCTTATGTGTGTGGAGTAAATGAGAATGCAGGGGAGAAATAGGACAAGCTAGACTTCAACTTGCTGTGTTCTTTGTTTTTTACCCATTGATCCCTTTTCCATATCATTATGCCATATCCTTTTTCTTCTTTCCTCGTTGTCCAGCATTAGGTCGTCCTCCTGCTCCTGCACTAGCATAGGCATACTTGGATTTCTTCTCAGCAGGCTTCAAAATCTATTATTCACATGGTTAGATATAACTGTTGTCATAACACAAGACAAAACATACCTGGAAAGAGCACATCAAAGTCTCATCCACACTCATCATGGCACCTGCATTATCGAATTCACCACAGTAATTGGGCGCAGAGAAAAGCGTTACCAGCTGACGTTTTGCAAAGAACTCGTAACCATCTTCGACGACCTAATGAATCATCAGCAGGTTACTACATGTTGTACAATAAAGAAGAAAAAGATGCTGTACCTGATGCGCACGACAGACAAGGTCGAGATCATGCTTTTGCAGGAATCGTGTGACAATATCTGGACCAAATGTGAACGAGACACCACGATCATTCTCGCTCCAACCTTGAACATCCTTCTCTGGATCAGACCAAAGCAAATCACACAACAAGCCTAACATCATTGCCATCCATGTAAGCATCATTTTGAATGTATCTTGACATCTTCTTACCAGTATCTGGCACATCAGTAGGTCTCATAACACGTCGAATTTGTTCCATGCTCTGTAAATCAGGCGACAAACCACCATGCATACAAAAGATCTTTTCATCAATGATAGCAGCGATGGGGAGACAGTTGAAACAATCAGTAAAGGTCTTCCAGAGCTTGATGTTGTATCGTCGCTTGCCTTGTAATTGTTAGCAACACATGTATACCATTGTCTTTTCCTCCCTATCCTTTATACTTACATTCATCATAAAAGCCATATATACGATTGATGCTTGCACATTCATGATTGCCTCTCAGGATAAAAAAGTTTTCAGGGTATTTGATCTTGTAAGCGAGCAAAAGGCAAATAGTCTCCAAGGATTGCTTTCCTCTGTCTACATAGTCTCCGAGAAACAGATAATTGGCCTCGGGTGGGAATCCACCATACTCGAATAATCGCAACAGATCATAATACTGGCCGTGTATATCACCTAGACAGTAAAACATATATAAGATACAGGAGTCATCATCACTCATATCGTTTCTTACCGCAAATCTTGATGGGTGCTTCTAGATCCAAAAGGATGGGCTGGGACATGAAAATCTCGCGTGCACGACTGCAAAGAAACTTGATCTCGTCCTCGCTTAATTGAACCTGTTTGCCAGGCCGACTGCCTCGCACTAGAAAGTAGATGTGGATATAAGCAAACTCTGATATCATAACAACCAGGACACCATTCAAAATTCTTTTCTTCATTCTCTTTACCTTCGAGAAGTCGTTCTATGATCGAGTTGACGTCAAAGTCGGCCGTATCTGCCATAGGCTGAACAAAAGAAAAAAGGAAAGAAAAAAAAGCAATGTCAGCGATCGAGTTGGTAAAAAGTGCTTCTTTACTCGTGTTGTGCTCTCTCTCTAGTGTTTCTCTTCCCGGGTATTTTGGCGATGGGTCAATGCAATAGAGTAAAAGGACAAGAAACACAAGATGTTCTAACCAAACAGCATGCCATCGTGTCTCTAGCCGAATATCTCATCCACACTTGTTCCCCCTGGATCACCAGTGCCCCATGCCGTTGATCTTATTCATCTGCCGGTTCTAAATGTATGTTCTCTTTCTCACGTGCACAATCAAGCGAAACAAAACAAAAGTGGAATACGTACAGATTCAGAGAGTAGTTAAAGAAGTCGAGCTTGCTGGCTGAGCCGGAACGCAACACACACAAGTGACTTTACCAGCGCTCTCGCTCTCCAAAAAAGAAATCACGTACGATTGGTTCAGGATCCGTGGTCGCAGCTATTTCATATTCAGACAACAAACGAGCCAAAAGGTAGGTCCAGCTATCCATCAACACTATATCTTTTATGACATTCATATCAGTCTATGTCACTTTATTTATCACAAGCACTTGTATCGCCATACATGACTAGAAATGGAAACGATCCATCGAAACCACCATCATTGCATTTGATCATAGACCATAGTATAGACTACTTGTTCATTGAATACAAAATATCATTTACATCTTCAAGGAGATCATTTATCATACATTGATGGCACTTTTAAAGCATCATCCCTCACTTTTTACCTCCTCGGTCCTTTGCGTAGATTTAGGGAAGAGCAACATGATAATAGATCCCCGCCTTGTCATCTTAGTAATGTAGCAAGCCAATAAGATGACACTGCTGACCTGAACAGAGTATTGGCACCTTTTTACATCTACACGTGCTTTGTATATTTCTCTTCACTGCAACTGTTGCATTACTCATGCAAGGAGAAAGTAAACCTTATCTCAATTGGAAACTGCTACTACGTCAAATCATCATCCCACTTTCTCAAGTCAAGAAATTGAAATGGCGATTCCATAGGATGGAATTTATGCATTGGCTTATTGTCCCTGTATGCAATTCATGGCCTTTAGATGCTATATGCCATTTGACATTGCTATAATAAAAGCATATACGTGTTCAACTTTTGAATATGCAAAGGTGATGAGACAATCTAATATAGCTACCCAACACTGATATGTGTATCATTCCATCAAGGCAACTGTCTTTACATCCTTTTCATTCTACAATGTATAGTCATAGTTAGTTCATGTAGTTGATGTGCTTCATTGTCATGGAACTATGCTTTTGATCGTAAAAGTCTCCGACGAGTGGATAGCGCAGACGCTAGTGGCTTGAATGCTATATCATTCACTTTATGAACCAGTGCATATTAAAAAGCGAGTCGTTTCAAGGCATTATCTACTTTAGCCGATTGCTCTTTCTCTCCCAAGCAGTAATGATACGATTTTGCTCGTATCAATTCCAATGTCAAGCATACCATTGTCAAAGTTGACTCATGATTACGACAAGACAAAAGTCACTCATATTGATCCTCTTTTCCTAGTTGACGACTTGGATCAATGTGATTTGTATTGTATGCGAATCTAGGTACAATGGCTCTTGAAAGCTGCTCTATCCCATGTAGCGGTAAGATTTGCATGTCCAGCATCCTCCTTTTGTCATATCATTGTCATTCAAGTATGCTCTTTCACATCCTAAAAATCCTGGTGACATGTAGGCAGCCAATCAGTTAACAAGCACTGCAGTTAAAAGTGTCCATTACGTGTCTAGTGCAATGAGTGATGTATGTGATGGTAAGCAATCATTGTCGCCAAGTATTGAAATGACGCTGGCAACATTTCATGCACCTTTATTACTCGTGTACATGGTCAATAACAAAGATCTAGACTACTACTGCTATTATCATTCACTATTTACAATGACGATGGATCATCTTGGTACATCACATACAATTCTCTGACAAAGAAAACTTATGAGATTGACTATCCTAATTGTTTGATGTAAAGGGGGAGGGATCATCAATGTTTGATGCATATATGTTTGGCTGTATTCTTTGTGTAGTACACGCACTGTCATTACCAAATCAGGCTTGTTATCCATGTCCAGCAGCATCATCATCACCAGCAGCAGCAGCAGCAGCAGCAGGCTCACGTTTTCAGTGCTTCGGCTGTCGTTGGTATCTTGCTCCGCTGTTGTCTTCTTGTATGCAACTCGTCCTCAGCACTTGATACTCCTTCTCCTCTACTCTCCACTTTCATTCTCCTCACATTAGGCGCTATATACTTCTGTCACCCTTTTGGACTGGGAGGATCGTCCATTCTTGGCCAACATCAATGAGCTTTTTCGGATCCAGTGACTCTACACGATGGGGTGGTCTTTTGAAACAGGCCATCTCCAATGTTGAAACCACTTTTGACTCTTTACTCGAACAACAAAACAACGAACAACAAGCACAGCAGCAGACACAACAACCAAAAAGAGGTAGGTATGAAGCATAGCAGAATATAGAGCATGGTACTTATATGTGTATAAGAACAAACACAGGATGGCAGATCACATCAAGATACAGAGACAGAGACGTATGTTGATCCAATCAGTGGCATGGTGACAACAGTGCAACGACCCAAAAAGAAAAAGCAGACATCATCATCATCATCATCAACAACGCCACCTTTATCCTCTTCACCATCTACCAGTCCATATGAAGCCAAAAAGCCGCCAGAACGATCCGGTGATTTAGCATCACGACTTGCTGCAGCTGTCAATGATAAACCACGATCACCTGATATGAAAAAGATCAATAAGGATACAACATCTCTGCCAAGATCATCCACAGAAAGTGCCAACACATCTGAATCTGACAGCAAACAATCAGCAACATCAGAGACAGTCAAAGAGAAGGATAAAGTATTGGATGATAAAGAAGTATCCACAACAAATGAAGAGGATCTCGGGACTACGACTATTACACCTGTCATTGATGCAGCAAAGGATGACACTGTACAGTCAAAAGAGAATGAGGAATCCAATGACAGTCAACTCAATGATGAAGAGCAAAAGGAATCCAAGGAGAACACTGAACAAGTGAAGAACGAAGAGGATCAACCAATGACAGTGAATCAAGAGGATGATGTGGAAAAGGATACCAAGCAGGAGAATGTTGACATGGAATCATCACCAAAGAGCAATGACAAGGAGGATAATGAGCAGCAACTTGTCACTAGCAGCAACAGCAGTCAATCAGTGGATATACCCGAGATCAAGACCAACAACAAAGATACAATCCTTCAGCAACGTGAAGCTCAGCTATTTCAAGCCATGCAAAATATTGCACAACTTCATGATCAGATTCACAATTTACAAGAACAAGCTGAAAAGGAACGAAGGGGTTATGAGGATCGTATCAAGGAGTTGTCATCAAGACCTGCTTCTGGTAGTGGAGGAGGAGGAGATGCACGTTCAGTCAAGAAGCTTGAAAGCACCATTGAAGATTTGCAAAGGCAGTTAAAGGGCAAAAATGAGCAAATCCAGGGATTAATGGAAGAAGGTACAGGATGGTGAAAAAAGGCATATCACGTGACTCATGGTGATGGGATATAGGTGAAAAGCTTTCCAAAACAGAGCTCAAGCACACAACTGCTATCAAGCGATTGCGAGCTGAGAAGCAGGAACAAGAAAAGAGTCTATCAGAGTTGCAAAAGAAGATTGAAAAGACATCAGCTGACTTGGTGGAAGCAAATGCAAAGTTGATGAAGGCAGGAGAAACTGAAAAGCGATCACAAGGTAAAATACAGTATTGTTATACAAGATGAATGGCTATTGATATTGGATTCACTGTAGAAACTGTCAAGGTGCTTTCAGATATGACTGAGCAACAAACAAAGCACATCAACAAGTTGGAAACCGATGCAAGGGCACTCAAGGATGAAAAAGCCAAGCTGGAGGTAAAAAAAAAAAAAAAACGCGTGTACTTGAATATCAAAGTGAATGCTCATCACGTGGATCATTAGGCCAGGCTCAAGGAAGCAAAGGAAAGTTTGGAAGCGGAGCGAGACCGAATTCATGCCGAGTCAAAAGAAGCACATGCAGCTGTTCTTGAAAAGGAAGTCAACACTACCAAAAAGTTACGTGAAGAGTTACAAGAAGCACAAAAGAAAGCAGAGGAACAAGAGCAACGGCTCAAGGAACAGGTAAACAATGTGATGATACAATCACTGTGGATCACTGATCATGGTATCATTTAAAGATTTCTGAACTGCAAAAGGCGTTACAAACCACACAATCCCAAGCTGGTGAGCAAGAAGATAGTCTGCGGAATGAGATATCTGTAAGTGGGATGGAGATGATATATGCTTCATGGACTAATAGTGCTCGAATAGGAACTGCAACAACGTGTGCGACAGCTTGAAGCAGAAACTGAGGATGTTGATAGCACAGTAGCAGAAGCAACTTCATCTCTATTGCAACAAATTGAAGCACTGCAGACACAACATTCAATAGCCATCAAGAATCGCGATCAATCTGAACAAAGGTATGTTCATGTTATCATACAAGCCAATTCTGTGCATCTAAACAGGATATTCTAGCATCATTTTACGGCTACAGAATGCAGAGAGTGAAAGGGATGAAGCCAAGGGCAAGTTGACTGAGCTGGAGCAACAATTAGCTGATATGGTAAGTATCCAATAGATGTGGCATGGTTCCAATACCAACCTTGACTATGCATAGACATTGCAAGTGGAACGCATTGAACATGAGCTGGCTGACAAGAAGTTGGAGGCTGAAAAGCAACGAGCACAATATGATTCTGAGCGTACAGCCTATGTCAAACAATCTGAAGAGCTGGAACAACTTCGACAGATGATGGAGGAACACAAGGCCAAAGAAGAAGAGCTCGAGAATACCATCAAAGTGCGTTATCAAAAGTTGATGAAGGAACGATTACAAGAGGAAAAGCGACAGTGGGAGCAGAAGTATAAGCCAGATCGATCCAGTCCTATACGCAAGAACATCAAGGCGATTGATTCTGAAACAAGCTCACATGACAGTTCACCTTCGGAATCACCATTCAATAAGGTCACTGCTGTAAGTTGGAGGGATTGTGTTAATGATTTGTACCCTTTATTCATTGCTATTTTTAGTCAAGTAGTCCTGCGGCAAGTCCTAGATCCAGCACTGATACCAATAGCTATTCTGGTTTTACTACCATCAGCAGCACTCCAGCTTCTGGCAACATCATGCATACCAATGTCCGACATCTCGAGAATCAGCTTAGCTTTTATCAAACGCAGTTACAAAGTACCACCCAATCAAGAGGTATGTATTTGACTATATGGAACTAGGAACATGATCTCATCCTATTTGAATCTTTATTAGATGAGCTCTCTGAAGAAGTACTTCAATTGACTGTGGAAATGGAGAATCTGTAAGTGACACAAGATCCAGTGTTTACTCTGATTGACATGTATCTCTTTTAGTCGAAAGGAAAACATGAAGATGCAAGGATTGGAAAAGCAATTACGTGAACTGGAAGAAAGGTATGTAAGGATGGTTATCTGTGGAGTCAACAAGACTGATATCATGTTATATCTAGATACCATGCATCATTGGAACTTTTGGGAGAAAGGACTGAGCAAGTAGAAGAGTTAAAACAAGACATTGCCGATCTCAAGGAAATGTATCGTAATCAAATAGTGGAACTTGTTAAAGACAAACAGTAGTTGTACATAAATCGTTTTCATTTCTAGAATATAGCTATTTAAGATCTATCTTTTTCATCTTGCTTTGCAAATGTTCTGCCATTCCCAACATATGTCCTATTTCTTCTTGTGTAGCTTCACCATGAGCTGTCCATCGTACTCTGCATTGTTCATCCACCAAGAAAACATAGCCAATATATTGGTTGGTCATGTCGAGCATTTTCCTGATCCTTGAAATATCTTGAAGCAATAAAACATAGTTTGCCTAGACCATCACGTAAGTTACATAACATAACTGGACAATATCAGCCTACTTACATGACGTTCCTCTGGTAAGTTTTTGCGAATGCTTGGTACAAATGCTTTCAGTAGCCATTGCTTCAGCAAGTTTTCTTGTACATTAACCTATTCATGATTGAATCAGTATCCAAGTATCATGGATTACTTGAAAACATACCTCGACCAGCTGTACATCCGGGTTGTTGCCAAAATGCTTCAAGAATGGATCGACAAAGGAATTGACATGACTCTAATCAAAGTATGAGTACAAAGCTCAACCAACATCATCATCAGTTGCTACTTACTTCACCATACTTTGCATAAACAAAAGACATTAAAGAGATCTTGCCTGCCAGGAGATCAGTGGTATGAATAGGTTTCTTTTGGAGATTAGTGCCTTCAAAATCAGGCATGTATCCTGCTTTCTATATGCATAAGATTAATGATCCGATATACTCCTTTTTCCCCTCTCCTTTATACCTCGGCCTTGATCAGCTTATCTGAAGCAATATACATCTTTCCTCCATGTTGTCGCATCTCTAAAAAGGGTCGATTTTGTTGTCAGTTGAAAACATGTCATTTGTGTAATGAAACATACCATGTGCATCAGCAAAATAAGATTTGGTTGCTTCTTCCACCCTTGTTTATAATACAATCAGAGGATCATTCGAGAACAATGATGTATATACTGCTTACAAGTGACGACGTTCAGCTGCATGTGCTGCAAAAGCCTTTTCATAGTCTGTCAAGTCGCGTAGTTTCTGTTTCTTGCGTTCAAACCAACCAGCACGATCGACAATGGGAGCTTCACGAACACCAAGAACAGTAGGTGGTTGACGTGTAGTGTACATGCGAATACATTGTCGAATACAAGATCGTGTGTTGCGAGCCAACATGGTGGGCTGAGTCAGTTGTAAACAGAGGAGGCGGACGAGGATGACCGACTAGGAGGAGGAGGTGTTTGGCTGTCTGAGTTAAAGCAGCAAAGATATCCACTACGGAACCAGCTTCTTGGTCTTTTCATCTCTTCCCGACATTCAAAATTCGTTTCCTTTCAGACCTCATTGCAACTGCCCTTGGCTCAGCTGGTGCTGGTCAAGCTGACGGTGATGACAAAGGTAAATGGGGACAACGGCATGTCAAACAAGAACGTCAAAACGGTATATTAACGTGACATATACACCGCCTTTCTTCTAGTGAACCTATCCCAGTTTAAACTGATGCGGATTGTTGGTCGTGGTGCGTTTGGAAAGGTAACAAAAGATCAAATGATCCTTTGGATTATAGGCTTCATTAATTCCAATGATTTCAAGTCGCTATAGGTCCGGATCGTGGAGCATCGCGAATCACGTCAATTATATGCATTGAAGTATATCAGCAAAGAAGAATGTATCCGGATGGAAGCTGTGCGCAATATCATTCGAGAAAGAACCATCCTTGAGCAACTGGATCACCCCTTTTTATGTCGTCTTCGATTCGCTTTTCAAGATCATGAATACATGTACATGGTGACAGATCTCATGTAAGTGATCTATTAACATGATATACATGTATATATATACTCATATACTTTATAGGTTGGGTGGTGATCTACATTATCATATTACCAGAGAACACTTTGGTGAAGATGTATTGCGATTTTGGTTTGCAGAATTGGCTGCCGGCATCAAATATCTACATAGCAAACTCGTCGTGCATAGGTAAATGATGATCTTGTTTCACTTGTACATATCATTATTCTGATCCTTTTATTGCTTTGTAGAGATATCAAACCACAGAACATCTTGCTGGATGACAAGGGACATGTGCATATCACCGATTTCAACATTGCAACCTATCTTACAGGCAGAAGGGCGTTGACATCCAATTCAGGCACTGGCTACTATATGGGTAAAAGTTGGATGATTGGCAAAATGGAGTAATTAGCACTCACACTTTGACTTTATAGCCCCTGAAGTTTATCGCGGTGGTGGATATAATGAAGCAGTCGATTGGTGGAGTCTGGGAGTAACACTGTATGAATGTATATACCACAAGGTAAATGAAATACGCATGAATACAGTAAAAGGATCATCTAACAGAATATATAGCGACCTTTTGAATGTCAAACCAATGAAGAGTTGAAGATTGCTGTGCGACGTGGTGTGGTGCATTATCCAGATGATGTGGCAGTGTCAGCTGAATGTTTGTCAGTGATTCAAGGCGTAAGTCATCCTTATTCACTTTATGATCACGTGCATCACTTTATTGACCAAGGAACCCAGTTTTTAGAGATGAATCCAATGAAACGATTAGGTCAAGGTGATGTTGGTTGGGCCAATCTTGTTCGTCATCCTTTCTTTCGACCTGTTGACTGGCATCGACTTGAATCAAAAACATTGACACCACCTTTTCAACCATCGACTGAACGCAACAACTTTGATCCAACATTTGATCTCGAAGAGCTTATTTTGGGTGAAAGCAGTATATCACATCGACGAAGACAACAACAAGTAGCAGCTGAACGACTTGTTGGACCCCATCAACGAGCTGATGATACCCGACGTGAACGTGACCTACGATTGATCCAAGAAAAGTTTATTCCTTTTGACTATACCGTATTTGAAAAGTATGAAGGATTCAAAGATCCCGTCAGAATGACTGTTGGTGATCCACCTGACTGGGTCAAGCCTGCTTTTGAAGGTGCAGAATTACCAGTGATCACTGCTATTGAACAAGATCAACAGGATATACTTTCATCTGCGACACCATCTCCAGTTGTACCACATCCCCTTGTAAAAGGTCCCAACAGATCTGCATCTACAAGTAACCTAGCAGCAAGAGCAGCAGCAGCAACAGCTTCTACTGGTGTACAACAGCAACAAGAAAATGAGAAACCAACATGGAAACGACGTAGTCTTGGTGTCGTACGTGCAAGTGGTGAAGCTGGCAACACAAGTCTAAGTGAAGAATACGCCATTTCGTTACAAGGACTACGTAAGAAACAAAGCACCAAAAGCTTCCGAGAACGACGTGAACGTGACAGGAGGAGTATCACTAACCAGCATGTTGAGGATCGGTGACACATTCTTCTCCTTGTCCTGGGTTGCACATTACAATGGAAAAATTTCGCTTGTTTATACAACACAACACTATCTCTCACACACACACTATCTCTCTGTCCCTTTGTCTCCAACTACATGCATGTAATATTTTGATTGTCTAATAGACAATACACTAGCCATCACACATATAATAAAAGATCTTTATTTCTTAACTCATTTGATATCTTCCTCTTTCTTCTTCCTTTCACTTCATTGGATCCTATCATGACATGCACAACATCCATTACTGGTACTATGGTGAAGCAACACAAGCCATGCTCTTCTCCTGTTTCTGCTACTGCTCTACAAATCATCAAGCGACTACAACAAATCCACTCTTTGTTGGTATCCATGCCTTCATTGGCACCAAGTGATGCAGTGAATAGAACATTTGGTGAACTCGTTACTCTATGCATTGGCGTATATCCTACAAGCACAGTACGTTCTGTAATGAATCATCCATTGACTCAATCTTTGCTTCCTTCACTTCGTACACTGGCATCCAAAGGCGAATACCTGCTTGAAAAGACATGGGCTCAAGAGTTGACAGAAAAGGCACTTGTGAAGAACAGCATCAAGCAATTCAGAAATCCATCTCTTTTGCAACAATTTGTTTACTATGACAACTATGAACAGCTGGTGAATATGGAGTTACATTGTCTTTTGGGAGTGAATGCAAGTCTTGGCAAGGTTGTTTTTGTTGGCAGTGGACCACTTCCTTTGTCGTCAATGCTTATGGCTCCTCATTGTCAGTTTCCCGTGACCAACATTGATTACTGCAAAGATGCTATCCGCATTTCGACTGATCTTGTACACAGTCTTGAGCTGCAAAACAAGATGCATTTCTTCTGCGGAGATGCGACAGAGTACCCATACTATCCAGATGCTGATGTTGTTATTCTTGGTGCGTTGGTGGGTGCCAATGGTGATGCCAAATCTTCTTTTCTAGATCGTATTGCTGAAAAGATGAAGCCTGGTGCCATGCTTTTGGTGCGAAGTGCACATGCGCTAAGAACAGTCTTGTATCCACCCTTGGATGAAGATGGTATACCTTCTACACTTGTTCCTTTGCTCGAGATGCATCCACAGAATGAAGTCGTCAACTCGGTCATTCTATTCAAGAGGAGATAAACTCATAGATCAGTTAGTTACTTATCTAACTTTACAATAAAAGGACCCATGACCTAGATCTTGTATCACTGAAATGTACTAGCATGATGTAACAATGTGGAATCTACTTTATCACTTCCGGTGTTAGGCACTTTACTTTAGATCTTTTTATATAGTTCAACGTGACGATAATAGTAAAACTTTATTATATCAACCTTGAGCCAATTGTACTAGTCTATAAGCATGTTGTAGATCAAAGCATCATGTCTGTGCTCCTTTACAAAGATTATATAGATAAGGGGTTCCTTGTCATGCAATCGCTAATGCCAATTCTGCACGTTGTACCAATGACAATCCAATAACAAGCATGATGGGAAAAAAAGGTGAAATCATGCACGAGTGTCCTTCTACATGGCCAATGAAAGCAGGCTGGCCTACTGCCAATTCAACAAACATAAAGATGATCGTTATAAGAATCAATGAAAGCTGATATGACGATGATGCATGCAGTAGCACGTTACTAATGACAGCCACATCCTCCTCCTTTTCTTCTTTCATGGTTCGTGATCAAAAGTCATATGACATGTGGGAAATTCATCAATGTCGCAGCATAAAGTGTCACTATTAACCCATCCCATTCGTTTTGACTCAAATCAAACACACAATCAATCGACATTCTGTCAAGTACAAGCACAATGAGATTTTTTATGAAGAAAGGAAAAACCACCACTAAATGACTAGTCGACCTTCTTCTTAGTTGTGCTTTCTGCGGAAAGAGGAGCCTATACAAGTGAATGAGTAACAAGTTTTTGTTATTGTGATGATATATTTACCTTCGGTAAGACGTGCACGACCACCGGTAGGCTGGCAAAGGACAGTGCCGCAAGACGAGCAAAGGACAACAGTCTGGGCGTGGCTGAAGACAGTGCTGATGTTCAAGCAACCTGAAAGTGATAGAGTGTCAATGCCAAGTATAGATAGATCCAATCATCTCCTTTTTACTTACCAGGGCACTTAACATCCATAAAGTAGGAGTCGGGAGACTGTACAAGTCTCTTGAGCTTGTGGGAGCGCTTCTCGTGCTCAACAGAAGGGTTAAGAAGATCGACAGCCAACTACATTGTAGACGATATTAGTTATACTGGTGTCAAATAAAAGAGAGATCGATCCGATGGAAGCAATGCACAATGCCAAGAGAGAGAGAGAAAGAGTAGAATCAGGTTCCCGTGGTAGGTAGTTGTCAATGTAAAAGTAGCGTGTGTGTAGGTGCGTGTTGTTGATATACGTATTCCGAAATGATAATCCATCCATCCATCCATTGACATCCATCACTTGAATGCATGCATCCATTGCTTCTTGGATCGATCTAATGAGAATAAGAGTGAATGATGTATTACTTACAGTCATGATATCTGCAGCAGGGGCTCGGAAAAAGGAGGAAGAAGTGATTGCGATGTTGGCGTCTTTAATGGGATTCACAAGTTTAACTCCCGCTTGTCGTTGGCTTGCTGCGTGATCATGTCGCAGCATAGCGAATCATGTCAAGTCTTTCCCATGCCTTAAATGTCATCTTTTGCTGCGGTAAGGTATCATGCGAGAACATGTGAGAACATGTTTTTCTTTATTCACACACACACTATAAACTATGACTACTACTACTACTACATCAAAAGAGAAAGAAAGAAAAAAAGAGGACCAAGGGGATGACGATGTAATGCACCCTTGACAGCATATATACCTACCTATTTCTTTTTTCATCAAGGAGAAGAACAGGGATGGAATACGAGTTAAAAACAGGGAGATAACCCAGGAATTGACTTGTATGCAACATTACCCTTCTAGTAGTCCATTAAGGGTCCATCTCGGTTGCCAGGATATGGATAATGATGGGGATGACTCAAGTCACGGTCTTCTGAGACAAAACTTTTTGGACTAGAATAGAGCCATAGGAAATTGTCCTTTGCCTGGAGACTTTATCCACCATGTTTATGCCACAGGTATGTCTATCATTAGAAAAGAGTACAGCTCATGTTTGTACTCATGTTGGGGGAAAAATGTCAATGGACCTTGAGTATGGGATGGCTAACATTGGAACATTATGCAGCAACCCAAGTTGACGCCCGAACAAAAGGCCATGTTGCGTTTGCGTACACTCGGTACAGTGACCAACTTTGTTACAGTTGTACTTGCTCTCCGTGCTGGTAAGTAGTGTCATGATGATGACAGTGTTTTCGTGAATATGGCAAAGGAGGATGTTGGAAAGGGAGGGAGAGAGTGATTGAGTGAGGAGAAGTGGATGTAATACTAGGAAGTATAGTGCAGCAGCTAATGTCAAATGTCTTTTTTCATATGTAGCACCGTTCGCTATCGAATATGCTCAAAAGTTGTTGCAATAAGCGCGCCTAGTTGCCAAATAAAAAGCACCTGTGTTTCCTATGCAGTCAGCCATTTTTGAAGGAGTTGTCGGTCTTTAGTGTTCTCTTGTTGCTTCTCTTTCACTCTCTTCTCACACAGCACATACATCTATCTTTTATACAACCACTTCTGAACGCGCTATACACATACACTATACTCTTTATATAGCAATCAACCTTGACGACACCTGGCTTTCTTGTTCATCCATCGCCTGATTTCTCTCTTTTGACACAACACTTTGACTCCCTGGCGCTCTTTTTTCAATACGTAAACGCCTCTCCTATCTCTTTTTCATTCTCTATCTTTTCCTTCTTACAAGATTCATCATCACCTTATAAGTGTCTTTTATCACATTCCCTTATCATCTACGTGTTGAAATTTCATGTTTGCAAAGTCGAAACGCTTTCCTGAAGGTACGAACCGGAAGAGATCCCGACTCATGTAGTGTGCATATATTGATACAATAATGTGACACTCACACACTTTACATGCATCATTTGAATCATTTATACAGCCACTAAGGATTACATTCCCGGACCTGGTGAATACAACATCCCTTCAGCAGAGGAGCTGAGTCGCCACAAGCGTTATGGATTTCTCAATCAAACAAATCGTTTTAGTGCTGACGGTCCAGGTATATATCAACCATCTCCGCGCAACCATCACCACGTTGTTGTGTCTTGTGTAGCACATGTCACTCAACATCACTTCTTTTTATATTTAGTGGATATCACTGGTGATTTTTACCTTGGCAGTGAAAACTCCGTTGGAAGTCTTTCAAGTGAGACTCGACTTTCACTTTCCACCAGCAGCAACAAGACTGAAGATGCACGTTCAAGACGACAAATGAGTGAGATGGCTTCACAGTTTGAAAAGTATCGACTTGCTATGCAAAAGGAGATTGAATCATTACAACTCAAGAATCGAAAGATGGAGAACAATTTGAAGACTGTTACATCAGAGAAAGATGCTGCACAAGCTACTTTGCTTCACAAAGATCAGGAACTTGCAGAAATGCGTCTCAAGAATGCTCAATTACAAAAGACTGTAAGTGTTTCCCCGACATTTATCATTCACCCACCCCCCAAATGTATGTATTACTCACACATACACATGTACATTGTACCAGGTGACCCGACTGGAAAAGAACATTGACAAGTCGCCCAAGGTGATTCAACTGCAGAAACGAGTGGATCATGCTGAAAAAGAATTGGAAGCCAATCAACAAGAGATATCATTGATACGTGAAGCAGCATTACGTGAAAAAGATGAGCTATCAACTATCATTTCCAGTAAAGATGCTACAATTGAACAGCTTGAACAACAACTTGAACAACAACAGCACACGATGAATGAGCTTCATACAAGAATATCCAATGACGAGGAGGAGCTCAAGAATGTACAACATGCTCATCAGCTGACAATAGATTCCTTGCACACACAAATACAGGGGTTACAGCATGAACTTGCCTCTACTCGTGATCAACTGGAACATCAGCAACAACAAAATGCACAAATGCAAAGTGACATGAATGGACTACGAGACGAGCTGAGCAATAGCTGCATGCAAAATGCAACGCTCGAGACTCAAATACAGGACCTGAAGCACCATCATAAGGCGGAGCAAGAAGCATGGCATGAGAAATATCAAACATTGGAACACAACCATGTTCAACAACAAGAGCAACTGCGTCAACGTGCAGATGAAATCACTCATCTCCATTCTCAACTTGATACCACTCGTCATGATTTGGAAGTGTTGCAGCAATCACATGCAAAGCAAACAACATGTTTGGAACGCAAAAATGAACTTTGTCGTCGTCTTCAAACACAATTTGACATCTACAGAAACCATGTGACAACCATCATGTATGATATGCGTGAACAAATGAATGCACAGCAACCTGACCATCTCAGCCGTGAGCTTCTGGAAGCCAAAAAATTTATCAATCAACAAGCTCTTCAAATTGAAGGACTCAAATCAGAGTTGCACTGGATGTCAAAATGGAATCGACAACTCACCAATCTTATTGATGATCTTCACAATGATGATGTTGCACAAGGTACCGTAGCATCCTGCCGGTGCAGCACCCGTACCAGTGACACTATTTCACCATCAAACACTACCACAACATCTTCTTCTTCAGCACGTACCACTTCACAAAGACAACGACGTCGTCCGTGATACACCATCTCCAATTTCAACATGAAAACTTGTAACCAATCACAGTGAATTGAACCAAATCGGCTTTTCCCTTTTTTCGATGTGATCAGCAATACACACATACAGCAACAACAAACACATGTAGATAGCTTTTTTCTTCTCTGTGACCATGCTACTCCAAAATTACCCCAATCGTTCTTCTCTTTTTTACCCAACCCATTCAAGCTTTAGCCTAGTATACCCCATCACGAGACACAAACATATCCATTTGGTATATAAAGACTGGTCTTCTTACATTGATTCAATGCACATCTTGTTAACAGGGTTTTGTTGGGGAATCTTATCAATTATCACATGCAAACTTTGACAGCAGATCATGCTAAAGCCACCATGATGCTTCATGATCCACAGTGCCTATGATCACCATGGCAACACTTTTCCCATCACTATTCTTATCATCCAGACATATGCCTGTTATCTTACATATCGCTAGTGTCAAATGACGTAAACCCAGCATCACCATGATCCAACATTGAAAAAGACATGCCATAATGAAGCCATCAATAGCTATGTGTATTGTACGAATCCAAAGATATGTCTCTAGAGTGGTGGAACCCTGAGAAAACATTATTTGATATGTATACGATCATCAACCACAGCCTTAAAGAGCGTAGATAAAAACCCAAGAAAGAACCAATCAAAATGCACAATTGCAATCACGCAAGGTGCCTAGGAAATGTCGACTATATTTGACACCAGTAATACAACAAGAACAACAACAAAGCTTAGGAAGAAGTGGATGAAGGAGTACTACGTTCCAAGAGCTTGGGATCCTTTTCAACAACAAGAGCACGTAACCATTTGGCTTCCATCTCTAGTTCCTTGACTCGCTTTTCAAGAGCTTCAGCCTTGCTAGTCATTTCCTTGGCAGTTTGTTCCAAAGCTTGTTCACGCATCTTTTTCTTCATACGAAATCTTGCTGATGCAGCTGTATTACGACGACGCTTATCTTCTTCAGCAAGCACTTTTTCTTTGGGATCCAAAGTATCCGATGTCGTAGCCGATGGTGTCGGGGATGTTGTTTCACTTGGTGCTTGCTTACGCTTTCTATTCGTCGTCGTTGTTGTTGACTTGGATGGTGCTGGTGCAAGTACACTAGCCCATGAAGAAGATGTCAAATCAATAGGCGTAGGAGCAGGTGCAATACGTGCAAGACCCTGATGTTGTTGACTAGTGGATCGCTGCTGCTGTTGTTGCTGTTGCTGTTGTTGCAAGGGAACAAGATAAGATGGATGTGCTAGATAAGCATTTGATGTAGTCGTTTGTTGTTGCTGCTGTTGCTGTTGTTGACCTATGAATACAATGATGTTAAGTGGATGCATAGCAATGAAAATAAAGAGGTACAATACCAAGTTCAGTCAAAGTAGCAAACAGATCAGCGTCATTCTTGTTGACGTCCTTTGTGAAATCGTCGAGTAGAGCCGATCCGGGAGTAGTGTCAAAAGTGAACTGAGCATTGGCCCACAATGAAAGCTCTTCAGTGAGCGTCTCCTCAGAAATGTCGGTAGACGATGGCTCTGTTCCAAGTAGGTTCAGAGAATTGATATAAGACATCCGTCAATGGAACAAGGGAGTAAAGAAAGAAGAAAAAGACAGATGCCAGAGTCTGAGTTTTGCTTATTTAAGAGAGAGAGAGATCATCTTGTTGCTCTTCGCATAAAGTTTTTGAGCGGGAACTGGAGATTCAACCAAATGAATGTGGCAGCTCTCACGATGACGGTACTATAGGTAACGGCATCTATACAATAAGTACAATGTATACTGTGCTACCCATTTCCAGATCACGCTGTTTCTATAATGTCATGAGAAGTCCCTTGTTAATGGCACGTGTGTAGCGATCATCATTGTTAGTAAATGCTGTTGCTGCATGAGACAAGGTCAAATAACATTATACCATTGGCTGATTATAAAGAGGAGTATCACCAAACAGACACTTTGGCTTTTTTGTTACAAGAATGTCGCCGACAAAAGGGATCAGTTACACAAGACGCCTCAATACCATTTTAGTATGGATACTTGTTGTCCGACATCTTTGTACATGTGGATTTAGTATGTGTATACTCAAACAAGATGTATCAGTCATTGATTTAACAGCATGATAGGCACGTGTAGATACGAAATGATGATGAATCTTTGTAGATAAAACAGTGAGTGGCGCATGATGTCAATGAGCTAAATGTAGTATATATTTATGTAGGCGATTGGACATGCATACCCTTTTTATTTGAAAAACCGAACAACTAAAAGCTGCAGCCAAGCCGAACAAGCGATTACCCACACTTTCTTTCCTCTTTACTTTTTCTTTTCACACAAACACACATATCATGTCAGGCTACGGAGAAGCATCTAGCTATCAAGGTGGTGAAGCTGCCAGCTATCAAGGTATGTGATGTGATTAGTGTATATTGTATACAAAAAGACTGACACCATGACACGTACGCGTTTTAAAGGTGGTGGACAAGCCGATCCTTATGGCACTATGGGCGATGCTCACAAAAGTGTGACCCATTATGCTTCCCAACATGCTGGTAGTGATGAAGAAGACCACAGTGTATTTTCCTCTGTCATCTCCAACCTTATGAACAAGGATGATCACTTGGATACCAATGATGACGAGTTGGAACATGCAAAGAACTCGCGTCAACGTATCTATCAAGATGGTGAAGAAGCTACTTCTCCTCGTGATATTGGTTCTGCTGCTGCTGCAGAAGCTATGGAAAAGCATCGCTCTAATGGTGAAAGTGGTGGTATGAATGCTTTACTCGGTATGGCTATGGGTGAAGCTGCCAAGCTTTTCGCAAAGCAAGGTGGTGGCAGTGGTTCAGCTGGCAAGACTGAAGCCATTCAACAAGCTGCCATGATGGTCATGAAGATGTATGCATCCAAACAAGGTGGCAGTGGTAGCAGTGGTAGCAGTGGTGGTGGTCTTGGCTCTGTTATGAGCTTGTTGGCTGCTGCTCAAGGTGGTAGTGGTGGTGGAAGCTCTGGTGGCCTTGGTGGTATGGTGAGCTCAGTTTTGGGCGGCGGTGGCAGTGATCACAAGCAATCTTCTGGTGGCAGTGATCTTGCATCCAAACTCATTGGCAAGTTCCTTTAAGGTTCACGTACCTATTTAACATCACCTAGTTTCACATTTTACATCTTTCATCCTTTGTAAACCTTCCACATATCCCCATTTCACAATAAACCCCCATAGTGTGTGCGTTTGTATATGTAAATATATATAATGAGAAAGATGAATAACAGCAGTATTTGAAGGAAAAGAGAATCACCATTGGCTAATGTTTCACCAAAGAGCCAGCTTCGGGTGTGTCTTCGTGTTTGGGACGTGACACATGATACTTGCTTGTTTGTGCTAACGGCATTAGTCTTTAGATCATCCAATAATGACCATGCGCTCACTTTATAACTTGAATCAATAGTATTCCATCTTCAATGTCGCATTGTGTTGATATGGCTTAAAAAGAGAGAAAGTGAGCGAGAGACATCAAACGCAATAGCTTTTTCCCATCTGAAGTTGCCACGGCATGCAGCATGCAAGACAATTACTATGTGTAACCATGGCTGCTGTACAAACTAAGCACTTGCATATGTACATTAGGGATCTATTGTGGCGCGTAGCAAATGCTTCTAGCCTGTAAACATGTCATCTGTTGACAAGTCAAGCAAATGTTGCAATATCATTATGATTGATTACACTGTGCTAATCACATTGGCACTGGAAGCAAGTCATTCAGGGCTTGAAACTGCGATAAAGTAAGCCATTTGCTATGTAAAGCAGACAACAAGTATTCACTTTCCTCAAGCTACATGTCTGGCACATAATCTACTAGTAGTAAGATGTGATGCCATCCTCATGTCTAATCCACTTGTAATGCCACCAAAGGATATATGATGCATATGAAGATCTCTTTTAATGATTGATATAGTGAACTACGTGTAAGTGCAAAGAAAACTATATAAAGTGTAGTTGTAGTTGTGCCTATTAGTAAAGGTGTGCAAGTATGTTATACATGATACCTAATTGTGCCTGTAGTAGCATTATGCGACACGATGTCTATACTCAGCCACTCATAGCCAATGCCACAACGAACAAGACGCGGATTGAACGCGTCGAGGTGGAATTGCAATTTCCCATTTCCGTTATCTTTGACGCGTGCCGGCACGAGTGTTCCTCCTTTCTCTCCTTTATCTCTTTTTCTTTTTCCTTTTCTTTCTTATATTCACATACACTTTATTTAATGCAATCTGAGCCATACGAAGGCGTATACAGAGCAACATACTCTGGCGTTCCTGTCTATGAAATCCTTATTCAAGGGCATCCTATCATGCGACGACAAAGCGACTCTTATATGAACGCAACACAAATACTTAAAGTTGCCGGCATTGAGAAAGGAAGACGAACCAAAATCCTTGAACGAGAGATTCTCATTGGTGAACACGAGAAGATACAGGGTGGCTATGGCAAATACCAAGGCACATGGTAAAGTGCATGACAACTAGACTTGTACATCTTGACTTATAGGCTTGTTTAGGATTCCTTTTGAAACTGGCAAAGAGCTTGCTGAACGTTACGATGTCTACCATCTGTTGAAGACTCTTTTTGAATTCCAACCACCAGCTTGTGAGACAGACATACCTAGCAAAGACGAAGTCTTCAAAGGGAGTGGCAAACAACATGCAACAAGTAGTAATAGCAACAACAATCACAGTGCAACAACATCATCCCAACAGAAGCAACAACATTCTCCACCACCTTCACCATCTACATCCAGTATAGCTGCTTCACCCCATCCTTCTAAACGACCACGGATATCACATGAGAATGATCGTAGTGCTTTAATGGCGTTATTTTTGGGCGATGATTCAAGTACATTTCCAGATCTTGTTGATATTGATATCGATCTTGTGATTGATGACCAGGGTCACACGGCTTTACATTGGGCAGCGTCACTTGCACGTATCCAAACTCTTGAAGCATTGATTGCACGAGGAGCCGATCCAGCACGTGTCAATTATGCAGGCGAGACGGCACTGATGCGCAGTGTCATGATGAACAATTGCTACGACACTGGATGTTTTCCAAAGTTGTTGACTATCTTACACGACACGATCCACCTTACAGACTATTATCGACGTAACGTTTTTCATCACACTGTTGTTGCATCAGCTATTGATAAACACCAACATGTCGCCTTGTATTATATGAAACATCTTTTCAATACCGTCAAATCATCATCATCATCTTCTATCACCATCACTCCCATTACCAACCCGACATCTTCCTCATCATCACAAAACAGTACAAACAGCATCCCAAGTCTTCAATCTCTTGTCGACATGCAGGATAGTAATGGAGAGACACCATTCAACATTGCAAATCGACTAGGTTCAAAAGAGATAGCTGACATGTTGGCTGAATTCAATCACTCTGATCCAATATCATCACCACCATCACCATCACAGGTAAACATGCAAATGAATGAGAAGCATCCATGTTTATTGACATATGGGATATAGTCATTGCCAAGGATAGAAACGACATATGCGCCAAATCCAAGAGGAAAGGAGATTGTATCAAGTAAGGATTACTGGGATAGATATGGATTGATGATGACTGGTATTCACATATCACTTTAGCTGTCCAGAAGCTTGTGGATGCATTGGATGAAGACTATACCACACAACTACGAGAAAGGGATGAGGAATTGCAAAGGACACAACAAAAGTTATGGGCAGTGACATTACAACTGAATGAAGCACAACGTAAACTGGAGGAACATGAGAAACAACGACGACTGGATGACAATAAGAGCAATGATGATCTATTACACGACAATGACAATCCATTTCAACAAGACAATGATGGCAAAACACGAGAACAGTGGTTAGAAGAGCGCATCAGGATACTACAAAGGCAAATCAATGCACAAAGCAAATCGCAGGAAGATCTTACTGTCCAAGTCGACTCTCTGCAATCTCAAACCAGTGAACGAGAACAACAATGTAAACGCTTAATCGCTGCATGTTGCAACCTGCCAGTGGAACGAATAGACACTTTGCTGGAGCCATTACTTGCTGCTGTGGAGAGCGATCCGCCAGATTTAGAATTTGGTCAAGTTGTTAGCTTTATGGAGCAGTTGCGTCAAAACAGTAATAATAAACCATCACCACTGGCATAGTTCTACAATCAATACATAGCTTCATATATGTCTATACTCCTTTTATTGCTCCCAACTCCTTGTTGACAGGTCATAATACTAATAAATTAACCTTTTGGCGCACAGTCATTGAGATAACATATGATGTATATCCCGATTACTTGAAGAGAAGCACAATCTTACTACTCCTGATCCAAAAGTGGATGGGATCGGCAATTGCTCAGCAGTATGTAGGAGAACATCATGGATGGGAGAATGACACATGCATACCGGCCCGAGAAATTGGAGGCCTGTGCTTTATTATGGCATAGAGCTACTAACATCCGGATGTTTAAGGGGTACATGAGAACAAATAAGTGAGACTATCAGTAGTCAGATTGGCCGTTTTGTGTGTTCTTGACATGTCAATATGGACAAGGCTTCTTTAGAATACTATATTGGCATGTATGAGTTGTCATATACATAGTAGATTACATGCAATGTACATACTACGGCTAGTTACAAAGAGAATGATAAAATGAGTTAAAGTTGCAGTGGATCAGATAACATTATAATGACACTTACGCATACTTCACGTTTATGCGAGGCTGATAGATTCACACATGAGCAAATATAAGTGAGTTTACAATGACAAAAAGCAAGGGCATCACTTACTGGATCCACAATTGTAACAAAAGATAGGACGAGGATGGGGCATAGCTTGATAATTGATTGTATACAAGTGATTTGATATGCCAGATTACATGTTCTTCGTGTTCTTTTATATATGCGTGATATAGACTGCATATCGGACACCGGTATTAGTTTAGCAGTATAGGGATACGTCAAAGGAGGTAAAGGTGGTGGTAGTGTATTATCTTGTACCTCTACCAAGCAGTGGGATTTAGATGCATGACAACGACCGCGTGTAATCTCCTTTAGGAGAAATAAAGTAATGCACATGATCATTTTATGGATCCAGTAAGTTAAGTTTGGCAGCATGGGATACATGGAGGGAGCCAAAGAAGAAAGAAGAATGTAAACGCGCATCATCGTTCTTTGTTCTCAATCCTGTCAAAGAGCCAAGACTAGAAAGAGAATCGTGACAAAGGGAAACAGGGATGATCGACAAAGAAGCATCTAACTTGGTTTATATTTCTTTCCTTCTCCTTCCTCATCTGGGTAGGAGAATATTCATAATGGCCATAGCAACAATCACTCCTCTTCAAAGAAGACTATCGTTGTGCCATTTATGCATTCCTATTAGTGCACTTGATACGTAGATGTTTTTAGGTCTCTGCTGGTTTCTGTAGTGACATGCATCCTCTACAAGGGTATAAAAAGTGATAGACAATGAAGCAAAAAGACTTCGGGATCTCCTAGCAAATCAGTGAAGCTTTAGTTATCCGAAAGATCTCTTCAATCCCATGGCTACCTCCTCGTGCTAGTACTATGTATGCCTCGTTTTCTTGGTATCACAATCATCCAGCTTATCGTTTCATGTTTAAAGCAGTCTCGAACTTGAGTAATGCAGCTGATTTTGCAAAGTTTTCAAGCTTGGTGCATTCATTCAGTGCTAATACACATAGCGATGGCCAACTTTTACCACGTATACGATAGCAAGTGATGCATATAGTATCCAAGTATGCCGAATGAATGACACGTTGCACAAAGAAACTGGTACCTGCAGATCGAGTTGTGTGCGTAAAAGTGCTTTATTGATCATGCCATCTTGAAACACAAGCGCTCCCACACTTTTACTCTTTCACGGCTTCTTGCAAATCTTGATCTATGGAAGGTTTATACTTATGCAGCCATGATAAACAAAGCTGCAGTCGAATACACAAACTTTCTGTCGGCAATGTTTGTTTACGTACCCAATGCCAAAACGACAAGATGGGATCGACATGTGTCCCTTGACAGGCTATCACCACTCATTGCTTAGCTGAGCAATTCTCACGCCCGAAAAACCCCTTTTTCTTTTTTCGATAGCGATTTCCAGTACTTCCAAGAACCGTAATACCATGTTCCCTGTATCAAAGTAGTGCTGGTTTACACCATTCATGGCCCATTATGATCAAGTATCATCCTTAATGGTCCATTCTGGTGTATTATCCTTTTTAGGTGATATCAATTTCACTCCCTTATCAGCGTAATAGGGATACTATGTAACTGCTTTATGCATGCCTGTGTTAGTATACATGCAGATGATGTGATGTTGGCTTGTAGCAAACACGTGCTTGCAGGATCCAAGATTCCATTGTGTTGGTAGATGGTCACTGAAATAAGAATGCTGGTTCACACGCCAAAGTTGTGTATGTGAGCGTGTACGAGTTGATCCCAGGGCCTATACAAAATTTTCTTTGGAGATCATCCCATTACCTGGATGAATAACGATCTTTTTTTTTTCTCACCGTTATCATGGGCGTGGATTGGACTGGGTTGAAACGGGATGTGGTGAAGAAATAGAACACATGACTTGATTTGGTCATTGGTGTTGCCTTTGACACATATCAAGACGTATGTGAATTTGCCTTTCTCACGTAATCAACATCATCACATTGACAAGTTTTAGGTGTGAATGCGTAATCTAGGCTATATGTTGTCGTATTCACCTTTGGCATGGATCAGTTGACACAACTTGCTATAAAAGATGATGGAAACAGTCGTAGATGGAAGTATCGATACCTTTCCCTCTAAAGGAATGTGGTATAACCACAGGTGGCACATGTCACAAGGGAAAAAGTGCGGGGAGGCACAGAGGCGCCAGTGTGTTCCGACACAAATTTCATTTTCTCATCAGTGTCAGTTATGGAATAAATGTGTGTGTGCGTCTCATGGGGCTTATCAGTGGAAGAAAAAACACGCGTTGAGCCGATGTGGTCAAGATTTATCTTTGTAGAAGCTGCATTTGTTTGGTGTGTGGTGCAGATCCTGACTTTATGTCTCCTGAGATCTGCTGCATTATTATAAAAGAGTCTCTGCATCTTACATTGTGATTCCTTCTCCTCCTTTTTCTCTTCAAACACACTTTGCTTTTTGACTGACGACTGTTGGCAACTTTTTCTCTCTCTTTCTTCTTTCTTATACAACAAATACGTCATGTCTATGGCCAATGTGCCTCCAGTGCCCCAAGAGGCATATGATGATGGTCTTTTTATACAAGAGCTTGCGCCGATTCGAGGCACACTTGTTGGATCTTTCTTTGTTGCCGTGATCCCACTACTTGTTGTATTGTTGTTTCTTGGAGCATTTCGAATGCCAGCACATTTCGCATCATTATCCGGTCTCATTGTCTGGTACTACGAGAAAAAAAATATGATTGGGGATGCTGTATTGTACAATGTAGAATGCTCATGATCCATTCCAGTATCTTTATAGCCATCTTTGGATTCCATATGCCAGCACAGCAAGCCTTCCAATCCATTGGCAATGGAATTGTATTTGCCAATTGGCCTATCATGTGGATTGTTGTTAATGCAATGTAAGAAAAGAGAGTCAGAGCATGTTCTTTTGTATTAAATGACATACAGGTTTGTGTATAACATTGCTGTGCGATCCGGTGCTTTTGATATTTTCCGGAGATGGATTGTTACCAACACACCACCTGACCAACGTGTCTTGTTACTGGTTATTGGATTTGCATTTGGCGCATTACTTGAAGGTGAGTAATAAGCACTGTAGTAACAAGGGTTCGGGATGAACATGATTTTCTGATCTTGTTATGTTGTTCTGGAAAAGGCGTTGCCGGTTTTGGTACTCCTGGTGCTATTTGCTCCGCCTTGATGGCTTCCTTAGGGTGAGTAGTTTACATATATACAAATGGATGATGCATGCATATGCATGATATTGAGCTAAAAGGATGTTTACAGCTTCGATAAGGTCGACGCTCTTACCTATACACTGATTTTTGATACAACACCTGTGGCATTTGGCGCACTTGGTATTCCAGTTACTACTTTGGCCAATCTTACTGGATTGCCTGTTATGAGCTTGTCAGCTATGATGGGTCGTCAACTACCTTTTGTCAGTGTTTTTCTCCCAATCTATGCAATTACATTCTTTGCAGGCTTCAGAGCAGGATTTCTAGAATGTTGGCCAGCAGCCGTGGTAGGTGGTGTTTCCTTTGCTGGTATTCAGGTATGATGAATAAGCGCTAGAATTGAAAATAAGTGGGATAGTTGTGATTGACTTTATGCTATTAGGCTATATTTGCCAATTGGGTGGGACCGGAGCTTCCTGACTTGATTGCCGGTTTGGTAGCCTTGATTGCACTTGTCGTTTTTCTTCAATTTTGGAAACCACCTTATCGTCCCGAATTTGCATGCACATATACACCTTCTAAACCTGCTAATGATGAAGAATCAAAAGCTGCTGATACAAACCAGCAACAACAACAACAACAACAAGATATACAAGAAGCAACAAAGGGTGAAAAGACATATGTGGAAGATCATCCTAATGATGCCGTTGCTGGTGGCAGTGGTGATGATAGCATAAACAGCAACAAGGAAGGGAATGTCATATCTTCGTCACCTATTACCGAGTTAGCCAAGCCTACTTTAATGGAGTCTATTGTTGCTTGGAGCCCTTGGGTATGCATCATCGTGGTAGTTATCATGTGAGTAGTTTTGATTGTTATGTAGTTGCACATTTAACTGATCATATATACAACTTAGTTGGTCTTTTGTCAAGGTCCCTAGCTATGGTGCAGTGCATGTATTATGGCCCCAGCTTCATCATCGTGTCTGGTTAACGCTATATGGCGAGCGATATGCAGCAGCATGGGATTTCCAACCACTTGCTACAGGCACTGCCATCTTGGTTGCTAATGTTCCCTTTACGTGTATTGTACTTTTATATGGCGCCAAGCCTAAAATCATCCCTATGGCCTTATGGGACACTGTCAAACAATTGTGGTTGCCTATCCTTACTGTGTCATTCATTATGGCACTTGCTTACCTTTACAACTATTCAGGTACATATCTTCTTTCCCTCATTCACTTTTCGCTTTGATTACTGATCCAAAATGCTTATTAACACAGGTATGGTGTACACAATTGGTCTCACCTTGTCTTCAGTTGGCAATGCATTTCCTTTCTTGTCAGCATGGCTTGGTTGGTTGGCATGCTTCTTGTCAGGTAGTGATACATCAGCCAATTCGCTCTTTGGTAATCTGCAGGTAGTAGCTGCTCGACAAATTGGCTTATCTGCAGTGCTTATGGCATCCACCAATTCGAGTGGCGCTGTGACATCCAAGATGATTTCTCCCCAAAACTTGACTACTGGTGTGTCTACCTTGGGCATGCAAGGAAAGGAAGGATACATTTTCCGAAGAACTGTCCTCCACTCCATCTTCATGTGTGCTATCATGGGCGCTATTGCCTGTATCCAGCAGTTTGGCACACCTGGTATCATTCCTCCCGGTGATGAAGTACTACCACCAGTTGCTTAATGATCACAGCAAAAAGCTAAAAGTGCTTTGTATATCTACATCTCATTTCCTTTCCACTCTGTGTAGTGTAGTGTATTTGATATACCTGAACAGCTACCAGTGTTATCTTTATATCTCTTAATCTACATATCTAATATACATTATTACTATCAATAAAGGAGGATGGTCGACCCATTGTACAGATAAAGCAATTGCTTATACACATAATGAAATAGCTTCTCATATCACTTAAGGACAATGACAGTCCTGATGGTTTCATTGTTATCTTGTGCGGAAATGACTGCCGTTGCACGTCAAAGATTATGCCGACGTGGGTGATATAAGCTCAGATAGTGATTGTAAACTGTGTCACTGGTGCCAATGTACAAGTATTTCAAGCCAAGTTGAATGGCTGATATGTTCTAGGGCATGATGTCGTGCAACAATCCGATAAAGCTTTTCTTTAAAAGGTGAAGTGAACGGATGGTTTCCGATCATCATTTCTTAGAGTTCCTATCATGTAGTGGATACATTCAGAGCCAAAGAGCATCAATTTCTATTAGGTAGTGTTATAGCAACTTCAATTTGGTGCCAAAAATCACAAGAAACATTATGCTCTGTCGAAAAGGATGATGACTTTCCAAGTCTCGTTGAGCTGAAGCATCATCCTTGATAATGCATGGAGTCAATATGATAGGTAATTCATGTTGTAGCTTATGAAGATTCCAATGATGATGGTATAACGCGGATGGAGATGTCAAAGTGTGATGTCTTGTTAAATATAGGTGAAGATAGTGGTGCAAGTACTATATGGATGAATGCAGTTGTGCGACATGATTTCCTTTTTATGCGGAATTGTGCCAAAGTAACTTTAAAATGAAACTGTATTGGATCATTTGTTGTATTCATTGTTCAAGATGGACAATAAGGGGAATGGTGGTATTTGGGTACTATCCACGTCTAAGATGGATGACTATAGAGTGGTCGAAATGGGACAAGACAATGAGGAAGATGATGATGATGATGACGATGACAGTAAGTGGGATAGCTTCAACATTCTAAAAAGTCTGCCGTCATCAATGTCTCGAGCACCACTTCAGGATCAATGTCGAACTGTGGGATCTCGGTAGTACAGCCTTCATATTGCCACTTGTAGTAAAGGTATCGACATACAATCTCCAGGATCACAGCTCTGATAACAATAGTTAGCTGACACGTACGCTTGTTGTCTCTTCACTAGAATACACTCACTTGATATCACGGAAAGGGATCTCGTTTTCCACTGATTCCTTGAATTGTGCTATTCAAGTGGAAGAGAGTGAGCCAAAAGTAGTTGCTGCGCATGCGTGTCGCAATGTCCAACCTGGTCCCACCAGCATGTTCTTTATGGTACCGGATCGCATAGCTGCTTCCCGATGAATGACAAACTCGAAACCATCAGCACTAATAAGCTTAACGTATTCAGAAGGTGTTGGGTCGTTGCTCATATTTTATAAAGCAAGTAGGAAAGTGAAAGAGATACACAATAAGGGAATTGGGATGGCTCAATTTGAATTGCTACATAATCCTCCTCCTGGTAACGCTCATGTTCGGTCACGCCTTGATTTCCTCCCCATCGTACCACGACACTGAGGACTTCCACAATAACATGTTTGATCTTGACCACCACCAAATGTAGCAAAGTTGTAGTCATAAAAGAGTTCCTCGCCTTGAGATATGTCTCTGGATGCAAACACTCCCACAAAGATTTCATTCCTCAATGACCTATAATAAACGAGTTACATCATGTTCAAGATGGGATATATATAAACACTTACCATTTCTCAATATGACAATTGGGTTCACAGCTATGATTGATAAACCTTGCTTGACTTCCTTTGATACCAGCATCAATGACAAGACCTGGTGAATACTCCAGAAAGTAAAAGTTTTGCTTGTTCTTGTAAGTGGTACGCATTCGTTGATCGCACATGTCTTGCGTGATGATTTCACCGCAGTATTCTGTAATCAATTGCCCTTTTGGAATATCAACCAAAGTTCTTAATCCCCATCCTCTTCCTTGATTAGTCTATGTTCATCATCCTATATTAGAAATGATTCCCATCATCATGTAGTTAAAAATCTTACCTGAAAAGGCTCCAGTTCTTTCACAAATGCTTTCTTTTGAAACCTCCGATTTCCACATTGATCACCACTAGCACATGTACGAGGATCACATTCATAAAACATCATTCTATGTCATGGATTGTTAGTTACCATACATCATAGCCATATACATGAATAAACTACCTGTTCAAACAATCTTCACCACATCCCATTTTGCCTTCAGCTGGTCGTTTACATTGACATGGTGGTGCTTCTTGTATCCCATGCTTGTTCTTGCCTTTGCCTCCCAAAGGAATATCTGATATACAATGTTGATACTTAAGCTTATAGAGAATATCCATCTTATACTTACTTGATGTGATATGTATGTATGAAGGTGCCAGAATGCCAAGGTTGTGTTCTTCAATGATAGAAGGTGGGAGACTAAAGTCCTTTTCTTTGCGCATGAGCCAAATTCCTTGAAGCATCGGTAATGGTAGACTGAACTTCTCCTTTGTTGTTGACTTGTTGCCATTCAATGGTTGCTTATAGTGTTTGGAATACAGGCCGGCCTTCAGAAACGTTTTTCGCTGGCACAATAGGTGTTGACTAGATATAAATGATGATGAGTAATCCTATTTCTTATTTGATATCTCGATGCTTACAAGGTATCTTGTGGTATGAAATCAGATAATGATGCAATGTGTTCCTCTACTTGTGGTGCTGGTGTTGTTGATTCATCCTCGGAAGATGTGTCGTCTGCTTTTGAAATGTGGCCATGCTTGTTACGGTTCCTGGTACGAGTGATAGCACGACGTTTAGCAGGATGACATTGATCCACTGGCAAATCTGGTGGTGGATATGACATGTGATTAAAGCCTTCTGTTGGACATCCTCGAGTTTTCCATCGTAGACCACAAGCGTTGCACAATCTTGAAAAAGTATATAAGAAAAAGAGATCTATAATGCATACACATGTCATAATAACTCACGTGCTTTTTCCTAAAGGACCACCTCGCCAACGAGCTGTTTCTGTTACTCCGCATCGTCGACACCATCGATTAGGGATTGCTTTAGATGAAGTGTCTGCAGCTGATGATGATTCGATATGTGACTTGAGAGTTGTTGTATCATTTGGTGTGTCAACAGATGTAGTTACTGATGAATCCTGTGATGTTGGAATAGGTGTTTCATCACCATTTGTCGTGTCCAACGATAACGCCACATCTGATGATTCCTTGAATGCATTCACCACTGCCATCACAGAAGCATCCAATGTTGCTGTATCCTTCGTAGTCAATGTATCTTTGATTGTTGTATCAAATCCTTTCATAGTAGATGAACTTTGATCCAATATTCGAGAATTGTCATCATCCATCATGCCTTTGTCCGAGTCAAATTGTAGCATATCACTCGTATTGGTCATATCATTCAGTGGTTGTGCTAGTTCATGTGTTGTTGCTGGTGGAATACCAAGTGTAGTAGTAGGTGTTGGCGGTGCTGCTGGTTGTGGAATGGCCGTCATGGTGACAATGGGCGTGTCAAACGACAAAGAAAGACAAGTAAACTTTGTATGTGGATAAGAGTTGACTAAAGAGTGCGAATCGCAAGTAAAAGAGAGATCGTCAAGTGGCGAATGTAAGAAAAAAGAAAAAAGACACGAGTGAAAAGAAAGGGGCGAGTCGGGAGTCACGACTCCTGCTCCCATTCTTTCAGTACGCGTTCTGATCATCATCCCGATCCTCTGATATTGATTGTTCATCTATTCTATTGTATCCTGTTTCTCGTATGATATGGATAAAGTATCTTGTGAATCGCTGTTTTATTGATTACATGTAGTGTGGAAAGGTTATTGGGATCGTGCGGGAGATAAAGACATGGGAGAAATAGCGAGTTGAATAGGATGTATAGAAAGGATAACACACTTTTGTTATGAAAGATGCTTCGAGTCACGTTCATGTCTTGAATCACGTTGATGGCTGACTTCTTTAAGAAGGCTCTTGTAGTGCGCATTCTCGAGTTTGTCCAATGGTACAGCATCACCATCTTCACCACCATTAAAGAAGATTTTGAGCAACTAGCAACAAAAACACAAACATCATCAATATTTGCACTTGTATCTTGCTATATATCACATACCTCGAGCCATTTGAGAATAACATGCTCTTCGTATTCATCCAATGAAGCCACATCTTGTTGCTGCTGCTCTGGCATGGGTGGCCGTAATACAGCTTCCAAACTGCTGAGCACTTCATTCCAAATCTTGACTATCACCAATTGCATGTTGGTCTCTGATAAGTTGTCATTGAGCGTCTTGAGATTCTTTTCAAGATAGTCGAGTAAAGGTGCAATGGCATTTTCACAGTCTTGTATACTTGGCTCCACTTGCTTATTCATTTTGCTGCTGAATGATGAGAAGAAACTCTTTTCGCGTCGTAACAACTTGTCAAGCGTCCTGCGCGATAGACAATAGCGCATAAATTGGCCCATCTACACAAAAGACAATATGATATGAGTATCCAACTCATACATCTATATGCTCAATACATACCTGATCCACGATCAAAGAAGCTGCATCGTTTTCAGCACGTTTCAAGGTACGGAATGCTCTCACAAACCAAAACTGGATATCATCCTTCTCGCCAACCATGCTGATTCTGAGCTGCAGCTTGCCTTGGGGATGGAGTGGTAGCGTGAAATCATGCGTCTGATAATCATCATAGTATTTGGGAGAGAGCTTGAACCATACACTGCCACATTCACCATTGGAGCCAATGACATCTTCATCATATACAATAGCCAATACATCAGCTTCACGCTCGTTTAAGCAAATGTCAAATGTCTGATCCCATCGAGGTGTCAGTGACTTGTAGACTGTCCTTGTGCGAGCAATCTCTTCTTTGTTGATTTCTAACACCACATAAGGATCACTGAAGCCATTGTTGTCAAGTGCCAGTAGATTCTCAGCACGCACGATTCGGATGGTATACAAAAAGTTGACTTGATCGTTGCGTTCAGGTGTGGTGGGTGAGCCGAATTCTCGCATACGTTCTGCAATCTCGTCCACATCCATCATTTGGTATAACCTGTCCAATCTACTACGAGCAGCTTCAATGTCATTGATCATAATACACACCTATTTGTACAATCAGTATAATGATATCCATGTTGCAATTGGGAAGAACATACTTCAGGTGTAACATCGTGGGGTTTAATCTCATCCTTGGGAGAGGGTTGTCCACCTGTGAGCTGATAACGTGCCATGTCGAATAAAGATCCAGGTGATGTTGCTTCTCCTGCTTCTTTCCGCTGATATTCGAACTCTTCTCGTACGAAGCCTTCAAGGATTTCAGTGTATTGCTCCAATGCAACTGCAATGACCTGGATCAAGATTTAGGGATTAGATATGGATCAAGACAACTATGGTATGTGATATTACCTTTGCAAGTGATGTCAAGAATCGACAACGTTGTGGCTCATTTGGCCATTGTAGGCTTTGTACAAAGTCAACAGCTTGGTGGAACATACTGAAAAGGTCAACAATAGAAGATGAATGCACTGTTGTTTCATTGATCATTTTGAACTATTGATATAAAGAGCATAGATTAGTACAACATGTTTCCAACCCATATGAACCATGGTGATATATGTCTTACTTCATCCTGCTTGATAGCATTCGTCACCCATTCTGGAGTAGCTGCATGTGTAGTTGCAAGCCATCGTCGTGCATGCTGCAGGAACCATGATTCCACCTTGAACAATTCGGCTTTTTTCCTACCAATCCAGTCAGAACATTCGTTCAAACCACAATGGTTGATCATGCTTACTTTGGGCCATATTGGTCATACAATCGCTTTAGACTAAGAACCTTGTGATAGAGCTCAAATGTGACTTCAACAGGTGCTTCTCTGGCTTCTTGTGAATATGCCCAGTTTCCAATCATCAGAGTAAAGAGCGGCATATGTCTTGCCATCACAATTCCTCTGACGTCTAGTACACTACAAAAAGTTGCATCATGTATAAGTATTCTAATAGTGGATCCAATTTTTCACCTTACCCTTTGATTGGCTTGGTAAACTTTTTGGTGCTGATAGAACTAAGCTCTTTGATCAACTTGTCTGCAAGCGGTAAAAGATCTTCAAGTGTGTCTTGACCATCAGGACATGCCGACTTTGTCAATGTGCGCCACCTGCTAACAGCAGCTCCCTATAGAATGTTTTCATCCTTAGCACTCCATCCTTGAATAATCAAGTCATCTACATACCTCCACTGTTTCTTCTAAACGCGTGAGTGTCAAAAGTGGATCTGAATGATCTTCTTGATATGCTGGGTTTTCATAAATCTTGTCCAACATGGCAACCAGTCCATATACCCAATCAGGTCTATATCATATGACATTAGTACATCAGACAACCTGACGTCAACCACCATGACATACTTGACTTTCCAATAATTGGATAAACAATGTTCTAGTTCATGTAGCAGCGTATGGTTCAATCCTTCATATGTTCGAATCAAACTTTCACGCTACAAGGCATGTGTCAATATCAAGTCACTCAAAAGATCACGACAACTTACATCATTGATTGCCCAAGTTGCTGGATCATTCTCCTTAATAACCTTGTCTAAAGCGCGTACAGAATCCTTGACATCCTCCAGATCCAATTTCTCCTCATCATAACGTGCCTTGACAAATTCCAAGTAGAGCACAGCTCTAAAAGGTGCTGACAATCGCCATGTTCTCCAACATTCACGTAACAACTCATCTGATTGCTGAGAAAGGACACTGGTCTTTGCACGTTCGTTTTCAGGCACCACATCTGTGTCATAGTCGATACACATGCTCATCAACATCCGGAAATAAGATCTTGGATCATTAGGAATGAATGCAAATGGTGCTTGTTCATTGCGCTAAAAGATTGTCTTAGCATCAAATAAAGATATATGCCACTGATGTCCCTTACCGAATCACTTGCAGGAACTGAATTTCTTGATCGACCTGATTCTCCTGAAAGCATATTGGATGATCCCACATCCCTTTCACCAGTTGAACTTAGAGCAAGATTGGGTTTCATCAACATGAGCGTGTTCATCAATTCAGTCAGCTGTTTGACTTCTCGACGTTGCCAATTCTCATAAGCTTGTTGATCTGGAAAATCTTCACGACGACCAGGGAAAGACTGATTGGTGTGAACATTGTTGATACACTTCTTCAAATCGACCAAAAGAGCCTAAACATGGTGATGAGTATATAATACAATGACAGCATATCATCGTCTACTTACTGCATCAGTGCATAAGGGTTGTAGCTCTTGTAACTTTTTACGATGATCCTCATCACTAACTTGAAACAGGTTCTGTACTGTAATCACCATAGGAAAACGCTCTAATGCTTCAATGGATCCATCAACAACAGGTGTACCAGGTGTGGATGGCTGACGATGATCCTGATGACTACGAGTCTTTTTGACGGGTGCAACAAATCCATTCAATCTTTCCATGAGTTCTGGCGTAGCTGATGATGGTGCATCTTCTTGTACTGTCTGAATAACGATCTCTGCAAACTTGGACATATACTGATTCAGTTGTTCATACATGGCTGCAGCATCTGTAGTCGACTTTTTCAACTCGATCTGACTTGTCTGAAGGAACTGGACCACCAAATCATTGACACTGCCTGTCGGCTTGTAACGCTGCTTTTGAAGCTTGGCCTGAAACTGGGATAAGACAGCGAGAAACAGTTTTTCTTCATGGTCGATACGAGTCAAGTCTTTGGATGTTTTGTACTTGTCAACTCGCTTCAACAAGCCTCGTACAATCTCGCGTGTCAACTTGTCGGATTTGCCACCGTCTTCACCAAACACATCGGTCAATGAGCCAAGCATGCCCATACCCATATGGATAGAATGCCGCTCGGTACGATCCTTTTTAGGTTCCTTGTTGCTGGGAGATGACCCGCTCGTCTGTTCCAAGTAAGCTCGAATAGCACATCTCAGGGCATAGTCGTAAACCAGCATTGAATTCAGCGACCGGTTCTTTCGACCACTGCGTCGTAGCTTTGAGCCGGTCCTCGTTTCCATCGAGATGTATATGTGTGTGTTGGAGGAGAGTAAAAAAGGGTAGAAAGTAAAAGAGAAGCGAAGGGGTCAACTGAGTTACTAAAGGCGGTGTAAGTGTGTGTGTGTGTACTTGCTGTGCTTGTGTGTGTTTCTCGGAATCCCGAGCTAAATGAAAAGGGATAGTCATTCTATACTGCAAAAGACATCGTTCATTGTTATAGCTAGAATACTAGTTTTGGATCATTGTAAACATTCATTCAATAAAGCATAGTTCTCTTGGGCTTAGATATACATTACTGCTGACGAGTAGCAACTTGTGTGAGAGAGATCTCTTCATCCCATAAACCACGCCTGAAAGAGTTAGCAGACTGCATGGTACAAGAGTCAATATTTGTGTAACATGGCTTTCATTCGCAATGACACGGACACAGACGATCATCCGATATGATGCATCCTTGACACTGTTTATTGCATTGACATATGTGACACATCCAATCATCCTTGCATTCTATATTTGCCTTATAGATAATGTCTAGACCGACTTTTATGAAACTTGACCATGAAAAAAGCATATCAGACTTTGGAATAGGAGCCATTTGTACCTGATTCTATGCATCAACTTGTGTGACAAAAAGTAGTCTTGATCCAGATTCAGCCTGCTACTTAGTATTGACAGCATATCAGAATTAGTACTTGGGATAAGCGGATTCGTGGAAGATACAATGTACCAATATGCTTCTCTACCATCAAGCATGGTTTCATTCACAAAGACGTCAATAGAAAGGATTCAACCACCGAAAATATGATCGACATTCAGTTTCCTTTTCTTTTCACATCATTATCCATCTGTGAATGCCTTCAAGATCAATATTGAAAGTGTATGTCTGATATGGACAAGTGATTGCCTTTATGATGTAGCAAGTACCACATGAAATGTATTAAGATGCAGAAGAGTAAATAAGGAACAATGGTTGATTCTTCTACCATGGGATTTATTGCAAGTGTCAAGGATAGCTAAATAGATGATATATCATGTGATCCAACTGCATTGCACGCGTGCAGGGAGGACCTAAAATAGTATATCACTTCTTTGTCCGACTACTGCCTTTTCTCGACACAGATTACACTACACGCCGCCTTTTCACTTTGCTATGCTCAAAAGTATCCTTATCTTCAACAATCACGGCAAACCACGGCTAGTCAAGTTCTATCAGCAGATTGTAAGTCGATGGCTCCATTGCTGGTCCCTTGTTGCTAATGGACATGGTCTTTGAAGGATATCGCCACACAACAAGCCCTTGTGCAAGAGATTTACTCTTTAGTTTCCAAACGACCTGACACAGCATGCAACTTTCTTGAAGGCAGCAAGCTTTTAGGAGGAAAAGATACCCGTGTCATTTACCGTCACTATGCTACATTGTACTTTGTCTTTGTCGTCGACGAGAGTGAAAGCGAGCTTGGCATTCTGGATCTGATACAGGTAAGATGAAACACACTAGGAGCAACTTGAATCTAATGGCTCTATCATAGGTCTTTGTGGAGAGTCTTGATCGATGCTTTGAGAATGTGTGCGAGTTGGATCTGGTAATGGGATGGATATCATGTTTTATGATGATGAAACTAATATCAAACACACTCCTTGTATCCATAGATCTTTCACTTTGACGAGGTAAGATACATATAGTAGGATGGATGGGATGATTGTTAACAAGGGCTACTGATTGTAGGTGCATTATATCCTATCCGAGATTGTACAAGGTGGCATGGTACTGGAGACCAATATCAATGAGATTGTTTCTGCAGTGAATGAAATGAATCGAGCAAAGAAGAAATCAGGCACATCATCCACCAGCGTTCTTGGATCTCGAGCCACTGAAACATTAAGAGCAGGATTTAGGCATTAGCTTAGTGAAGGGAATATTGTTTTCTTTATTGAATATAAAAAAAGGCATTGAAAGAATAAGGGGAACAAGTATATTCATGCGCGTATCTTGGTATGGTTGGTAGCAGATCGATGGGCCAATTTGTCTTTGCTAACCTTAGGACTATTCTCCAATCGACGATTCATCAACTGCTTGGTGCGATATTTCTCATAGAAGCGCTCAAATGTATCAATCCTGAACATATCACGATGAACTGACACAATCATGGATTTAAGACGTTCAAAGTCGCAGTGATCTGGATTACAGCATTCCACAACAGCCCATGGGTACCTTCGACCTAAAACAGTCTTATTGGATCGACCATTCTTGCGTGATTGAGTTGCTTGGGGTGATGATGGTTGATCTTCATCGACATTTTGGGATTTCAATGTGTCACGCATAATAGCAATAGGTCGGCCAGTTTCTGGATCTTCTTCATAGCCAATCATGGTCAATGGAAAGTGTTCCAGATATTCATACATGGCACGAGCATCTTCATCATTATCTTCTTCAACATATTCCTTGAGCATTGACATGATTGTATCCATCGTTTCAGAACCGGAATGATTAGTAGTAACCAGTCCTTGTTCCTCTTCCTTGTCTTGTGTATCCTCTTCCTCATCCTCCTCATTACCAGAATCCTTTTCTTGTTGCTGTTGTTGTTGTTGTTGCTCTTGTTCCGAATCATCATCCTTTTCGACTTCAATATAGCCATAAACTGGTATGTGGAAGATGTCAAAAAAGTTCCAGCGATAAGCCTTGCGAATAGTTTCACGCTGAACAATAGTAAGCGTGTCAGCTTTACCAACAACAGGAATGATATTCACACGTGAACTGAGCACGCGCAATATGTAACGATCCACATCACTAAGATCGGTCTTGGAAGTAGTGTCAAGGAAATAAAGACATGCATGAATATGGGTGTCGACAGCTTTTGCATCACGTCGCAACTTTGTTTCCTATATCAACAAACACAAGATATGTCTATAAGTCATTGGAAAAAACAAACCATGATGAATGACTCGCATATACCTCTATCAATGTGCGCTCGTATTGATGATCAATATAGGTGCATACATATCGCAGTTGCTGTTCAATATCGATGCTCTGGTCAAATCCAGGCGTGTCAATCACTGTCAAGGATGTTCGCTCTCCATTTTCTTCCACATGCATTGACACTGTATACAAATCATCTGTTGGACGTAATGCATCTTTCAACACCATTGGCTTGGATTCTTTCAAAGTGCCTTGGATGATGTTATGCTTGAGACTTTCACATAATGTACGCACAAAGGCAGTCTTGCCTGTGCCTGCTTGTCCCACCACCATAATGTTCAAATAGGAAACAGGCTCCTTGCGTGAACGAGCTGGACTAGAGATCTTTTGGGAGTAGGCGCTGTATAACATGTCGATTGGTATTATCGGACAAGAGCTAAAGATCACTCGAGTAAAAGCGCTTCTTATATCATTTAAAAAGTATCATGGAATGAACCGGGATTACAAGACATTCTCAACAGGACCGAGGAATAAGCTGTTGTCATTTCCGCAAACATAAACAACCCGTCATCCACTACTACCATCTCGGTCGTAAACTCAACTTCAAACACACGCCAGATGCAATCATGACATCCATTGATCATAATGTACCAAATGATCGCTGGTTATTGCATCGCTTTATCATTCTGGATTCATTACTTTTGACTATTCCTTGCAATCAAGCAACTTGTTGATGCGTTGTAACCTTTTTTTGTTATTGTTGTTGTTGTCACAACATGGTTTAGTTTGTGCTTATAACATGACGATGGTGGCTCTTTGAAAACTATCGACCTTGTCGACAACAAATACATTGCTCTTTGACGTGAAAAGGTGCTAATATAGTGCTCATTGACATTGTTTATTGACAAGCGATAGTTAGACACATGTTTTACAATCGTATGGAAGGCAAGAGAGATGCTCATAAGTGTTCAAATATACAAATAATAAATGCATGTATTGTATAGTACTAAGGATAAAGATATACACAAAAACACTGACTACGGAATAGCTAGAGTGCTTTTCTACATGATAAAGCAGTTGGCAGGTGATGGTTCAGGTTTCCTGGTATGGTTGTTGTTGGGAATATAGGAAGTCTTCTTCTGGTGATCCAACCAATTGGATGAGGAAAAATCATCGTCATCATCATCATTTGTAGGACGTTCTGCTGCAGGTTGACGTTTGATCCTTAAGGACGAGAGTTTGGAAGAAGCATTTTGACTTGAAAGATGGGTGGATGATGATGTACCAGTGGCAAATGAAGTTGTAGGAACATTGAGCTTCTCTTCAGCTGGTGCATAGCCTTTGGATGCTGCTTTGCTGAAATATTCAAGAGCACGTGGATAATCAGGCAATGTGCCGATGCCATCTTCATAATATGTCCTGCATAGACAACAGTTGTATTAGTCATCTGGAAAAAATTGTATCATGTGGATCAAAAAACAAACATACCCAAGGACATATTCTGCTTCTTCCAATCCTTTATCAGCTGCTCGTTGACACCATTTGAAGGCAATCTCATACTGTGGCATCAAATGTCCAGCAATCCCTTGTGCATATAATCGAGAAAGATCCAACATGGCTCCTTCATGACCATCTTCAGCAGCTCGAAGATAACAAGAATATCCCTGCCATGCATCCTTTGGAAGATTCAAAAGACCATGTTCATGCACTTGACCCATACGGTGAACAGCCATTGGTAATCCAGTCTGTGCTGCTTTCTTGAGATAAAAGATGGCCAATGGTATGTTTTCCCTTGACATTTGTGATTCCCTAATAAAGAAGAGAACATTAGACTCGCTGATGACCATAGATATTACTAATAACTTACCTTGCAATACCAATACGTTCAAGTTCATCAGCATATACACAGCTCAAAACATAGGCAGGTTCAGCGCTATCATCATCCAATGCATCAGCAGCCTTGTGAAGATATTCCAGACCCAGCTTGATATTGCGCTTTTGATGCAATTGTCCTCTTAAAAGAATCTTGGCCATTTTCTATAAAGCATGATAAGAGAGATGAAATAAAGTAAAATGTATGTTGACTTACATAAGTGGCCAATGTGTGACCCTTGGATGCTGCAAGTTTGTAACAATCCACAGCACGTGTGTATTCACCACGTGACTTTTGATATCGAGCCAGCTCATAATAAGCATCCACCCAACCAGCACGTGCAGCTGCCTGAAAACATTTGTATGCCTTGAGTGGTTGGGGCTTGTTGCGATAGGATTGATCACATTCTTCAATCTCTGGTTGTTGTAGATGCCATTTACCCTTGATAAACAATGCTTCTGCAAGACCAGCTTTGGCAAGTCGTTCAATCCAATACCCAGCTTCGGATAATAAACGTTCACGTGTGCTCTGATTGCTCTTGTATAGGCGCGCCACATCAAGCAAATATTTGGCATATGTCATCTGAATAGCTTTGTTATGTGTCTTGCTTGCCATACGTCGATATGTCTTGATGGCATCCTTGTCATGTGTCAAGCTAAATGATGCAATGCTCAATCGTGATTTGACTGGAACAGGCTGTAATAATGCATCAACAGCAGCAGCATTATTGGCTGCAGTAGTGGTGGAAAGATGTGGAGTCGATTGAGCCTTATGTAATGGACTTCCAACAGGAGACGGATGTTGTTGCTGCTGCATGCGATAGGCAACAGGTTGTTGGTGATTGTTGTACTGCATAGGAGTGTTGTTATGTGGCAACATGAGTGGTTGTTGATGTGGCTCCCATACATGCGACATGGGTCGAGATGCTGATGATACTGATCCTAATGAAATGGCTGATGCTGCTCTTGGAATATGTGAAGTAGAAGCAACAGCAGCACGTAATAGATCCTGACTTGAAAGCATTGACACAGCTGAAGATGGTGCACTAGAAATGGAACTGCAACGGCTGCATAAAGATACATTGGATGTCAACTGGGTGTTAATAGGTGGTGGAAGCTCTTCCTTGGATGCACGTCGTCGTAAACTATGCTGATCTTCTTCATTTGTATGAATGCTTGAACCACTGTTATCCACAGACCAAATTGTAGTAGGTTGTGTTTCTTCAGGTGTATGCGGTGTTTGTGCTGGACCTGGTTCAAATGGCTTTTGACTATGTGTTGAGGATGCCACTGACACAACATCACTATGATGGATTGTTGCAAGTGCTTCGAGTGTTGTTGTGGTGTCATTTTGTTTGTAGTCATCTGATGATACATTCTCGGTTGTTGTTTTCTCATCGTGTGCAACGTCAGATGCACCAGTGCCATCATCATCGTCATCATCTTCATCAGATTGATACAATGCTACTTCATCTTCAATAGTGCTGTCAAGTGATTCTTGGATAGGTTCAAGTGGCGTGGGAATCATCAAGAATGGACTCTCTGGTGTAATGGCGGATACTTCCTGTTGTTGTTGTTGGTGCTGCTGTTGATCAAATGTTGTGTCACCATGCAAATCAGGCACAAACAGTGGCACAGGTGGCAAAGGCTTCTTTTTGCTCTTGACTGGTTGGTTGGGTGTTGTTTCCACTATCTTTGCTGAAGTGTCATCAAATTGGGTATCATTGCTACTGCTGCTGCTACTGCTACTGCTGATACGTTCATTGTCATCTTCATCATCTTCACTGTCGCTTTGTATGATCAAAAGTCCTTGCATTGGCTCTGGATAAGAGAGATCTTGCACAGTGACAGTGCGCTTCACCACAGGTTCTGGATGAGCAATACTGATGCCGTTGCTGTTACGTTTCTGGATACCAGATCGTGAAGGATGTTGTGTTGCTGATGTCCAAGATTTCTCAGTTGCAGTATGTTCCTGAGTTACTGCTGGAGTATAAACCATGGCAATGGACATTGTTGAAATGAGAAAGAGAAAGAAGAAAGAGAGAAAGAGATAATGGATTGAAAACACCAAGAATGAGTTGTCAAATAGGATATGAAAAACATCGGTGGACCAAATTTGTACAATTGTTTGCTTTTGCCCTGAAAGGTGAATCCAACGCTTTATTCGGATGTGTCGATCCGAACACTTCACATGGCACATTCAGCATTGCATAAGAGTTGAAGAAGGAAATTTCCAGCTGTGTTTGCTGCTGCTATGATGTTGATAACTAGATGATGATACAGGGCATTTGACGTGTGATGACATGAAAAATAGAGACCTTGCATGAAGGATAAATAAGACATAGATGCATGTTGATGTGGTATGGAGTGAAAAGGTATACATGGCGTTGTCATAGACACAAGGGAGGGAGAGAGAGAGAGAGGAAAGGGGTAAAAAAGGTACTACGGGATTGTCTTGTTGTTTACGCCCGACTCAAACCCAAATCGGCATAGCATTTGTCACAAACGCGATGATGTTGCGTTGCCAATACTTGAACCGATTCTCTGGGGCCATTTGGATCCTGCAATATTTCGGATGCATTGAGATATGTCCTTGAAGCAGAGCATCGATCACATACAATCAATCCACAACGTCGACAGTGATGTCGTCGTACTAGAATTCCAAATCGACGTGCACAACGACGACATTCTTTTGCATTAGTATCTGCTTCCCATTCAAATGCACGTAATCCTTGATCTTCAGAGTCATCATTGTATCCTGGTACTGCCAATGTCTCATCATTGTTGTTGTTGTTGTCATCGTGACCCAATAAATCGACATGATTCAAACTAGAACTCTCCTGCTGCTGATCATGAACACTGACCCATGTCGGCTGCACTTCCGAATTCCCACTATCTCGGCTCCAAGGATTGGCATCAAAGTCTGTTGCTACCATACCAGTGCTTGAACCATCAATGTATCCAATCGTTTGATGATCATCACGTTGTTCATTGGTAGATGTTGTTGCATGTGAATCATTCATTGCTCCACTATTGTCATTGCCAATTGAAAATCCTAGCTCACGAGCAAGTTCTGGATTATGTTGAACAGGTCCCACGGGTGTTGAAAGTTTTGATCCAAGCGCTGTGATCCGTGCATTAAGTGATTCAATGTGCGCCGTGTGCGACTTGACCAAGATTGTTGCTTGGTGTTTGCGGAATTGATTCATGTCGGCTAAAGAAGAACAAGGTGAACTTTAGTAACACAATCATGACAACACATACACACCACCAAAACCTTACTTTTGATTCCAGCTAATAACATTTGTACTGCTTCTTCATATACACGCAGCTCGGTTGTCAATTGCCGAAGTGTTCGTGTTGCAACATCTGTGCTCTCTGTTGCTGCTGTTGTTGTTGTTGCATCATGATTGTCATTCTTTGCATTCTGTACTAACTCCTCTGCTTGTTCAAGATAATCCTTTTGCAATTCAACATCCATTGTTGCATCATTTGGCAAATGGGTGTCATCATCATCTTCTCGTACATTGCCTTTGACCAAATCCATACGTCGCTTCATCACACGCACCCATCTACGACGTCGTACCCAACCATAGCCAGAAGTTGGTGCAACAGGTGTCCATGCCTGATCATCATCATCAAAAGATCTAGCATACTGCCATCCAGAAGTAGGATCAACACGTGGATCACTGTAATCAATCTGCCAATCTGTCAACCAGAACCAATTGGATCCACCAGGAACACGACTATTGGTGCTTTGTGGAAGACTGACTGTTTCTTTGGATGTAGGAATTCCAAATGGATGAAGTGACCAAGGTCCACGATCTTCATGTTCACGTTTGGTGAGTGCAGCTGCGCTGAATTGTGGCCGAGATAATCCCAATAATGATGACGATCGCTGATTCTCGTGTATAATCACCATCACTGTGACATGGTAGTCATGTAATTCATATGTTGATCCTGCTGGCACCTCGCCTAGATCATTATCTTGTTTAGTAAAGTGCACAGTCATCCAATGTGTTATTTACTTACCTTCCATTTGTAATACTGGCCACCAGTTGGCACCAGCTTTTTCAAGCATTTCACATATATAAGCTTCACCAGCTTCACCAGATGCAGCACTGACATCATAAGCAGCTTCCTGAAAGTTGTTCTTGATAAGTGGATTGGCATTGGCTTCCTCCAACAAGTATTCAACAATAGACATGTGTCCTTTGGATGCGGCGTTGACTAATGTCAAGTGTTAATAATAACAAACATTGCACCATAAAAGGACAAGAGTAAGGTAACTTACTAAGAGGTGTGTGACCAGTTTTGTTTTGGGCGTTGACGCGTGCATTCCTTTCAACCAAGAGACGAACGATTGGCAAGTTGCCTCGAGAACAAGCATTGTGCAACGCTGACCAGCCATCCTTATCCTTTTGATGGATGTTTGCCTTTTTGGATAGCAGATACTGCACCACGTGGAAGTGACCAGCATAGGATGCTTTGAGCAATGGTGTCTATACACAAGAAACAGTGTGAATCATGACATTCATCCCTCAAATGTATCAAATTGTCTATGTACCTCGCCTTCCTTGTCTCGTGAATCAACGGATACATGATAGTCTTCTACAAGACAGCGTACAATGTCTACGTGACCACGCGATGCTGCAAAATGGATAGGAGTGAGTCCAGTGGAAGGATGGGGATCGTTGACAGCCTTGAGTGGATCAGGCAACAGTTGCAAGACTTGTTTAAAGATAGCTAGATTGCCAGTGGATGCAAGCGAATGAAGTGTTTTCTGTTGCTCAATTTTCTTTCCATGGGTTGTTGTTTCTGTTGGTTGAGGAGAAGAACGCGGTGAAAGAGTGGAATTGTTGCTTATCTCGGCATTGGATTCAGTTCCCCGAGTAGTGACAGGGGCAGGAGTAGTAATAGCAGATGACTGTACTGCCAATTGTGGTAGCTTGATAAACTTGTTATGAGCATCACCATAATACTTGTGACGTTCACCAGGAACAGGTGGAGTACAAAAGTCAATGACAGTGGTAGTCATAAAGGAAAAGAAAGAAAGAGAGAGATGCAGTGTGCGTTGATGTGTGATGTGTGCCGAACTGCAGCTGCGTTTTGTCGGAATGTGCTTGCTTTTGAAGGACAGCTTTCTATTGTGTCACCTACCATGCACTTACATTTCATATGTCATGCGACATGTCATCAGCAACACGTGAGATGCAATACCTTGTCAAATCATGTTTCATGATAATGAATGTCTTGTTCAGTCTCTTGCATAATACAGCAATGGAGCATGAATACAATGCCGGGAATGATAGAGGAGCTTTGATCTATATCTGCTAGTACCTGATACATCCAATTTCATAACTTATAAAAGGATCATGTCTTATTCTTCAATGGGATGTAAATGATGGTGTTTATTACATGTTTGACGCTAATGATCGCTTAAAGTATGATGCTATGGTATAGTTGCCATGATTTATTTACATCGATACCAATGACAAAGACTACAACAAATGACATTTGGGATAGAGATGGCTGTTCTAGCTTGATTTTGAAGAGAGGGGAAATAGGAGAATCTTGCGCTACATAACATAGTGTACAGTACACAAGAAGCAGGATAACAGCTGGCTCTGATGTGGTAGGTGTGCATGGCGTTATCAGTGGTATGATGATGACAAAAAGTCGCGTTGTGTTGTATGATTCGTCAAGAAAGCTTTTGATCAAGAGAACTGCACAACATTAGTGTGGAAACATTACCTGTCAACCTACGCATAATGAACAATCATTTCCCTTGAAAGTGACATGATCCACATTGGAAATAGAGCGAGCCTTCTTGCCATGCAAACGAAGAGTCATTGAATGGATGAACCGAGATAAAATTGGATATACGATCATCATCATCACCTTGACCATGTTGAAGCTGGTTATCAATAGTCGTTGGCAGATAAGCAAGGATCAGTATCATCACAGTGTATCTTTCATTATGACAAGGTAGGGCACAAATGGTTCGCTGTTCTCTTGAAGAGCCAAAGACGCGTTGAACGTAAGGTAAACCTGCTGCCGATCTGGTTGCTCAATGTCAGTGGAGCTTGCATTGCTAACTGTGTCCCCAAGCTTACTTACAATATCCTTTGTTAAGGGATCGGACTGGCATGTCGTTTGGTCATTAGTGTCCAAAGTTGAAGTAGAAAAGAACAAGGTCGGTGAAGGAAGCGTTATGCGTGATCCTTTTACGCCTTTCAAACAACGACACCCTTCCATCAGCTGGCTCATTTGTCAACACTTTTAGAATACGGCTTCACTACTTGACTCATCCTTCAACCTTCCAGTGTGTAATTGTCATATCCACCCCAATTGTACTTCTTTAACTACTCGTATAATTGATGCCATGCTATTGGATCAACCTTGCAGACAAGGAGTGAACTAAAGCTAGACGCACACACAGACAATATTGTTAGACAATGAAATACAAGCAATAAACCTTAGTCTCTAAAGGATTCCTTGATCCCATTTGTAATTGCAGTGTTCCAAATATATCACAGTGATCTTTTAATTCGACATTCAATGCATAGTCTTTTCCTTCTTTCACCACGTCAAGATGCTTCTGCCATACATAGTCTGGGCCTATCTTTACCTTTCGTCAGTGACAATTCTTGATACATCCATGCTCGTCTATGCTGCCTATAATGTGAGCGAGAGCGTGATAAATAAGTATAGTTTCATACGTCCATTTTCACAAATCGGAGCCGCTACCTTTGTGCGAGACGATGTCTTTTACACGATGGGAGGACTATCACAATACCTTAACAGAACCATGCCTACAACCAATTTCGTTGCATTTCAGCTCAACCAGCAAACTGGCGATATCGAAGTTGATGCTGCAAGCAGAATGGTTCCTCAATTCGCTTATGGTCAAGCTGTACTGCTTGCTGACAATGATCGTGTATTGATTTTTGGTGGCTATACTGGTGAATTGACGGATAAGAATCGCACACTTGTTGTTCAAGAGTATCGATTTAGCGTATCTGATTTGCGAACGCTCAATGTTACTGCTGCCAACAATGCAACGAATGGCAGAGTGCCCATGAATCGATACAAACACACACCAACTCTGGCTCCTAATGGCAAAGTATACATTTATGGTGGACAAATACCAGGTACCACTACAAGATTCTTTCTTGACTTTTGGGAATATGATCCTACCACTGGTCTTTTCACTGAGATTCCAATGGATCACAAGCCTTTCAGCACGATACAGCTGACAGCAGTTTTGCTTCCTAGGTACAAAGATAGATAAAGTAATGATACATGATGACTTGAAAGACTGACATAGATGTGTATCTAGAGACTGGAAGATTGTATATATGTTGGGATCGCAGAGTGATGAAGAAGATATATATGTCGATGTATGGCAAGATGCATTGATCTTTGACATAAGGCGTCGAATGGGATACAAGCAAAGACTTTCCAATCGAACAGTGGGCCTATATCCAGATGCAAGATATGGATGTAATGCCGTGTTAGGTAAGATACATATTGAAATTTCATTCTCGTAACATATTGACATTGACTTCTTTCAGCCCCTGACAATACTACAATATACTATTTTGGTGGTAAGTAAGGAGAACATGCCACTGCGATACACTTTGCTTTCAAAATGAGACACTTATTGGATCGATTAGGCAGACAGCAATATCTGGATGAAGACCTTAGTAACACCCAGACTAGGCTTTACGCATACAATGAATTCAGTATCCTCGATACCAAAACTTGGACATGGCTCTCTCCAAAATCTGTGCGTGGCGAAATTGCCCATCCAAGATATGATGCATCAGCAGCTTTACTTTATGGGAAATACTGGGTGATCCTTGGAGGTGTGTTACTTGATATACATCACTTGACATATGCATTTACCTTAATGTCTTCTTTTGTGTACATAGGCATCTCTGAATTTACATGGACGAATGATGCAAATGTCCTTGAGATTCCACAAGTCAGCTCATCATTGGCTAACTCATCGGATGCATCATCTGATACCTTTACTTGGCTCTACAACATCACTGATCCAACTCTTGGTCTAAGCAAGGAAGATGAGTCAAAGCAGCTTGAAGGATATGTCATTGCTGGTATCACCTTGGGATCCTTAGCAGCTGTTGTGCTGATTATCACGCTTATTTGGAAGCTACGCCATAAGAAAGGTGGACCACCAACAATGATAACAGCTATATGGCATGGAGTGATTTCCATGATATGGGATAGGCGGTAAGCTAGGAATATAAGCACATGAAAATGTACAACAAAAGCTCTGACATGTGTGAAATAGTGTTGGTGAACCTTTGTGGACTGCTATTATGCATTCGGCATCAAAGTTGCTTGTCACTGCGCTGTTCATCGCGTATTGTATTTATGGCATCATCCGAATCATTCAGAGCCCTGAGACAACTATGGTCATTGTCAAACCGGTAGCACAAGTAAGAGTGCCAGGTACGTTGTGGATCTATTTTATACATCATTAGGAGATATCTGAAAGAGATTCTTCCGGTTTGCACGCTGTGTTGTAGATATACGCTTTTGTTTTGACAACTATGCACATGGCGAAGCTCTAAGCATCCAATCAGATACTGTCTCAAGACCAGATGCATCGAAGGAATGGTGGAAAGACTATATATTCCGACTCAATGATCGCTATCATGCTCCTTCTTATGCTAACAGTATCCATGGTGACATTCGATGTTGGTTATTCGCAGCTCCTCCAGAATTTCGACTAGAGTATCAACCCAATAGTCAACCAAGTAATGGCACTCGGCTCCGATTTCTAATTGGAGGTGGTATGCAAGCTGATGGATTCAATGCAAATCACAGTCGTGTTCATATCTCGGTATATCATCCTGATCGTGATCCAAACAAAGTCGTATACAATATCAGTGATCAGCCAAACTTGACAAATGCTGATATCCAAGAATGGATACGACGTGATAGGAATGATCAAGAGACTGCAAACACTTACACAGCTGAAATCAACACATATTCATCCATTGGATATCAACTAAAGAACCACCACTACCTTTTGAATGTACCATGGAACACTGTTGGCTTTGCTCAATCACGCAACAGTACTCCTGAAATTGAAACCAGCTTCCGCACAAGTATCCAGGATGATGCATTGATGGTTAGGAACACTTTGGATGTTTATCCTACAAGCTTTATGGAAATTGAAGAAGAAGATCAACGTATTGATACGCTCATGTCAACTTTTGGCTTAATTGGTGGTATGCTTTCACTATTTACATTCATTCTTACACGCATGTATGGGGCACGTCCACCATCAATGCATGGCTGGATCATGAAATTGCCCTTTAGCAAGCCTACACGATCGATTGAAAGACATTTATTGCAAAGCTTTGGCTCTCTAGGTGAACCAATTCCATTTATACATCCAGTTGATCAGCATTTATTAAGTGATCAGCAACTTCAAGAACATAACTTGGAGGAAGCATCACCCAGTGCAAGAAGAAACAGCATGGAAGAAGATCTGTATATCAAGTTGCATCGTATGGAGGAAACACACCAGCAAGAGATCAATGGACTTAAGCGAAGATTACAATTGATGGAGCTCGTCATCAAGGCATATTACATGGATGATGAAGTATTTAGCAGACTACATGATGCCCATCGCGCTGAGGAAGAAGCTGGCAGCAGTAGTAACAGCACATTGGTAAATTCCAGCAGAGATGAAGGTGGATGGATGGCAAGATTCTTCTTCTGGTGTCGATACAGCTCTCAAGATAAGCAAAGTGAAGAACATGCCATAGAAAAAACTCCAGATATATAGACTTTTAGAAATAGATAGATGTGTTTTATGTAACAATACATGCTTGTGTATATTCTAGCTACATATTCTACGCTATACTAGAAAGTTTTTGCCACAACACGACGCTGTTTGACCTTATTCACCACCTTGTTTAATCTTTCCTCCAATCAAGCATAACACGTGTATCCAATTCATCTCTTTATTCAAAGAGAAAAGCTTTGACAACTATCTGTGATGCATTGTATCTAACATGACGCCACTGGGACCACTTGCTATATCCAACATGATGCCATGATATTAGAGCACGCCTACCTGTAACACTGATCCCAAAGCATCCAACAGCCCTCTTATCACCTTCCTTATTGTCGGGTATAACGCGTAGTTGACATTTGAGCGAGGCAAGATCCTTGCAACAGCTGTAAGCACATACATACTATCCACTCTGGTACATCTTTGGCTTGCACTTTGTTGCTCGTGTTTTCCAGCATCAAACATATCTGATACAGCCGATACCAAGTCAGAAACGTGTCAATCGATTGTTGGCTGTTGGCAGATGGAAGTGTCAAGTAGCGTTGTCGTCAGGTGTTGTAGCTTTTATAGCCAAACTCTTGGATCGTTTTCAAACATACAATTGCAAGACTGATAGAGGAATATGTTACTGATCCAATAAAGTGCTAGTCCTTTTATGCTGACATTGTGTGAGTTGAGCTGGTTATGGTCGTGTGAAGGAAAAGGACAAGAGGAAGAGGTGACGTTTTAGCTGGCTAAAATTCCTTATGCTGGGGATAAAGCCATATCCATGTATCTGGATCACTCCATATTCCTATTACACCTTCATAACAGCAGTCGGTTATACATAAACCAGAATGGATGATCTTCATTTATATATGAAACCTGTCGCGTCTTAGTCATGAATGCATTCGTTATGAGTGTTGTGCCAGCTATTAAATAATGGAAGTGCTTTTGCTCCCTAGTAATAGTTTATATGTGTTAAGTTTAGATCACAGCAGTTGTCAAACAAGTAGTAGACCATGTTTACTTCTGATATGGCAGAGTGACTCTTGAGCACATTCCTCCGCATCGGCATGACAGCTTCGTGTTACAGAAGGGACTATCAGATGCATGATTGTCATAGAAACAACTGTAATTCCCATCATGTCAGCCAAGTTTATAGTCAGTGTCGCATTAAGTCTTTATAGTTGAAGATACAAAAGTATACAGTCGACCAGTAGTGACAAAGTACCTTGATATAAAGTTGAGGAGGAGAATGTAGCGGTGAAATGTTGGCTCATTGGACAAGGCTGGTAAACATCATGATGATGATGATGTATCTCTTGTCCTGGTACATACGTTGGACTTATCAGTTGACATATATGTAAGTATGTACAACCAGCCACGATGGGCTTGATGATGTGTTTACATATATTCATTTGCTAAGCCCAAGTTATTGGTCTTTGGTAAATGCCAACAATATGGATGTCGTTCAGTTACTTTGACATGTACTCATTCTCTGGTGATTGCAAATACCATTGTCCTGTATCTTGTGATAGAACAAAGTACTATGGATGGCATACCAATATCTTATATGAAGAAAAGAGATGGTTATATACACCAAAGATCCCAAACTAGGTAGTACAATGTGACACTTTGGCTGGTGATCCCATCATATCTTGTATACGTTTATGCCAGAACAAGAATACAAAGTTTTCTTGCTCTTCTTTCCCCATTCTCTTGTGATCTTGCGCCATGTATCATTTCAGGGCTACATCAGCTCCTAATGCAGTGATGATAATCTTCAGCTTTATTCTTGCTGCATCAATGGTGGTGGATGGTGCTTACAACGTAAGCGAGCAAACGCGGAATGTTTACACTGCTACCAGTATGTCTCGACGTGGAGCTGCTACCTTTGTACGTAATGATATTCTCTATACTGTGGGTGGTGAACGACAAGGATACAAGGCAGCAGATGGAACCATTATCAATGGGGAAGTCTGGGCATTTTCGATTAATGAAGGCAATGGCACAGTGAATGCTGATTATCCAGGCTATACGCAACCCATCATTTATGCACAAGCAATATTGCTTCCAGATAATGATCGTGTATTGCTTTTTGGTGGATCCAATTCCACTGTTATCCCAGATGGTCAAAATGGAACGCTCTTCTTTCAGGAGTATCGTTTCAGCACTGATGAATGGAGACAGCTTCCTGTTATTTCCTCAGCTCCCAACGGCACTCTTCCACCCAATCGATACAAATCCACTGCAACACTTGCTCCCAATGGCAAAGTCTACCTTTATGGTGGAGCCATACCACCAACTACTGCAGGCCTACGTGACCTTTGGGAATATGACCCATCCACTGAGCGCTTCACCGAGATCCCTTTGAACAACACTCTCATTTCTCACTCTACTACTTCACTTTCAGCTGTTGCTCTTCCGTATGTAAACGCATTTCACTTTGACTGCAAGACTTATTCAACTTGTTTATTATTAGAGATGGGAGAATAGTATATCCTGTGTACGATGGTTCAGCGTCAGCATCAGGCATGAATGCAGCCCTTATCTTTGATACAAACACTGGTATAGCTTCCATGCAACCATTATCCAATCAAACGGCATATCCTGCTCCAAAGTTTGGTGGGAATATTATGCTCGGTAGGCTTGACTATGTTGTGTATCTACATCATATCTGACCTATGAGTATAGCTAAGGATAACAAGACCATTTACTACTTTGGAGGTAATTCTGATATATGCAGCTCACGTTATCATGCAAACTAACGAAAATGGTTTGTTTCATCAAGGTACTACAAGTGATGGATCACAGAGTGCACAATTCAATCAGGCGTACAATGACTTGAATATCCTTGACACTACTTCTTGGACATGGCTGCCACCCAATTCAATTCGTGGAGAACCACCTAAACCAAGATTTGATGCAGTTTCTGGTTTGTTGTTTGGAAAGTACTGGGTGATCTTGGGAGGTATGGCTCATGCAAATTACTTGTTGCTGATAGATAGTATGTACTAATGTGCTTTGATATAGGTCTTTCTGAATACTACTGGACCAATGATTTCAATGTACTTGCACTTCCAGACATCGACTCGCCGTCAGGGGATTTCACATGGCTCTACAACATCACTGATCCATCTCTGAGTATGAATGAACCCCACACTTCCAGTTCTTTTCCAAAGAGTGCTATTGTTGGTATCGTCATTGGCTCTGTTGCATTGATCGTATTGGTGATCATTACAATCTTGATGGCAAGGAAAATGAGGCGCTCACGTGGTGCAGCAACAGCAGCAGCTTGGCGAACACCTATCTGGGAGAAGCGGTAAAGTAACCATTGAAAAGTGTGGATATCAAACATATACTCATATCACAATTGTAGTGTTGGAGAACCAAAATGGGTTGCAATTTTACATGGACTAGTGAGATTGATCTTGATATTCGTATTCACTGCATACCTTGTATACACCATCAACCTGATCGTCAACAGCCCAACCAGCACTATGACACTTTCTACTCCTGTGAATCAAGTACAAGTACCAGGTAAAGTATTACATTTCAAGTAATGACATGAATAATTGACACTTGCTTATAGATATACGTTTCTGCTTTGATGGCTGGAATGATGAGGATGCTTTATTCTTCAGTACCGACACTGTATCCAGAGCTGAAACATACAAGTGGAATTTTACTCATCGTTTAGATATGTCCAATCTTCGCCCTTATTATTCGGCCAGTAGACAAGGTGCTATTCAATGTTGGCTATTTACACCATCGCCTGACTTCACACTTGCATATCAAGCTGATGCACAATCAAACAATGGCACTCGACTCAAGTTTTTATTTGGCGGTGTGTATGACGGCACCATGAACAACTCTCGTGTGCATATCTCCATTTATCCTCCTGATCGTGATCCCAATAAGGTTGTTTATCGGTATGGGGAACAATCAGCACTCAGCAGTGATGAGATAGAACGTTGGATGAAGCTTGAATTGAATGACCAACAACCAGAAAACACTTACACTGCAGAAGTCAACACATATTCTTCAGTCAGCTATCAGCTTAAGAATCATCGTTATCTTTCAGACAGTGGTTGGAATGCTATTGGATTCGCCTCCATCTACAACAACACACCGGAAGTGGAGACTGATTTTCGCACCAGCATTCAAGATGAGGAAATGATGGTCAAGAATACAGTTGATATCTATCCTGCCAACTTTATGCAAGTGACTCAAGAAGAGCAACGTGTTCACACGCTTCTCCAGTCGATTGGTTCAGTGGGTGGTTTGTTGTCACTTTTTGTGTTTCTGGATACTTTCTTGTTTGGAGCAAGACCTTCTGCAGTTATTGGCATAGTTCAAAAGCTATCAGTCGGCAAGATGAAGCGCTCGATCCAACAAAGTCAATTAAACGCCTTTGGATTTCTTGGACGCCCAGTACCATTTGTTCACCCTGTTGACAGCAATAGCAATCTTTTGGATGCTCATCAGCGTCGAGAACATGGACTTAAAGCTCTATGGCAACACCAGGACACCACACACAACGATGATCTGGATACCAAGATAGAGGATGTGACGGAAGAAAATGGGTTACAGCATCAAGTCGATGAGCTTACAAGGAGGCTGCAATTGATGGAACTTGTTCTCAAGAACTACTGCATCGATGATCGTATTTTCAAGATCCTTCAGGTTGCTCATCGTGAAGAAAATGCCTTGAGGAATGAAGAAGTTCGCAACACAGTCAAAGTAGGTGACAATGATGGTGACAATGCATTCACGCGATTCTTTCGACGTAGGCGATATGCTCGTCAGGAGACAGAAGATGATGAGCACTTGTCCCAACAATTATAACTATTAGAAAGCATTACTTTTACTAATAACACATATCATTGCATAATATATTATACTATTCAAAGAACAATATCATTGCTAATTTGGAGTGGATGTCAATGTCAATGTTGATTTATATGATTCAATGATATGATCTATAACGCATTCCTAAACTAATCAAGTGGCTGTTTGAGGAAGTAATAGTCTCTGAGCATAATGAAAGGATTCAATAGCCCAAATTAATAAGTACAAAGACCTTTTCTAAGCTTCATTACTCCTAGGATCCAAATACCATGACGACGTGTCATTGTTAGCACAAAAAGGCAGGGGTGACAAAAGGTACCTTTCCATTTCCAGCAAGGCGGCTCTATATCGATCACTTGTCTAGATCCATGCATCACATCTTATTCCACTCTTGCTTACTGAAAGATTGGGGTATACATCAAGTAACAGGAATCGTAAGTGCGCTAGCCAAACTGGTTTTGAAGCATCTTTCTAAAAAGAGACAAATCATCATCCGCTGCACCAGCGACCCCTTTTTTCGCATCCCACAGTCTTTTTACAAGCTTATAATATTCCGCCATCCGTCAGCATACTTTCACGATGACGGGAACATCAGTTCTACCACCAACGTCTGAAGCAGATCGCGTACTAGACACACCATTGCACCATCAACCTTCAACCAATGAGACACTAGGTGGACTTGACGTGATAAAAGAGCGCGATGAAGAAAGTGGCGAACAGCAACAGGATAGGGATACTGTTCGACAAAAGTATGAAAGCATGACTTATGATGACTTGGCACAACGCATGGCAGAGAATTACAAGCAACTATCAGCAGTACTAGGCACCAATGCATTGAATGCTATGAGAGAATCAACATCATCAACGACACGAGATGAGCATGAAGAACAAGAGACGACTGAAACAGGAGACGACAAGACAACTGATCATGATGATGGATTGGATGATGATGATGAAAAAGTGATTGATCGAGATGATGTGGATGATAAGACCAAACGAGCCAAATTGACCAAACTGTTTTGTCGAGCAGCATCCACTGGAGACGTTGACAAGGTGACGCAGTTGTTACGTGGAAGATATCGGTCTTACATTGATATCGACGCAAGGGATGAAGATGGTACTACGCCCTTGATTTACGCCGCCTGCTTTGGCAAAGTCGAGATTGCGCAAGCTCTATTGGATGCAGGAGCAAAGACGGATGTCCAAGATTCTTGTAAGGGTCCTTATGCGTGTGTGATGTGTGACAAAGAATAATTGCATTAACCATTGATCATTCTCCCTAATTGTTTCACACACACATGCAACAGTTGGATGGTCAGCATTGATGTGGGCAACCAACAACAACCAAGATGCTCTCGTCAAGGTTCTTTTAGAGAATGGTGCTTCATCACATACCAAATCAGCCAAAGGACGTACCGTTTTCGACTTTGTCAACACTGATAATCAAAAGATTGTCGAAATCTTGGCTACCAATCCACGTGATAGCGTATCATCCACTTCAAGTATTCTTGGTCGTGCAGCTGGTAGCATGTCTTCAGGTTCATCCAGTGCTGGTGATTATGACTTTTATTATCAATCAACACTTGAAGGCTATGATCATTTCATGACTGAGGAAGCTGATCGACGTCGCAAGTTACTTGAGACAGCCATGGCACTTGCTGATGGTGGAGTACATCCTACTGATGATGATGATTATGATGACGATCCATTGAAGAATCAAGATGACTTGGATGATGATGGCAGTGGTAGTGATATGGATGAACCAGCTGAATTCATATGGGACAAATGTCTACCAGACCAGATGTTTGTATTCAGTGCTGACAACTTGCCATATATTCTCAACACAATCATCACCGACATTCAACTTCCTGTGCGTTCACGCCAAGAAATCTGTGTTCCAGCCAATGTCGTCTTCTTAAGTGCACGTTTCGCCCATTATTTTTCAGGAGATGAGCTCTTGCAACAAGTCATGAATGGTGCTGTTGAACGTATTAGCACTGAAATCAAGGTTTGTTACATGAAAGGATGATATAGGAGAGAAAACTAATAGCATTTAATCTAGTCCAATGCACGTAATGTACACATTCTGGCTTTTTGGATCACCAATGCAACACAGCTCTTGTACTATCTCAAAAAGGATGTTGGACTTGTCGTAGCAACTGCCGAGCATCAATTACGTATCTCTGAACTTGTATCTGAAATCTACAACTTGATCATCAATGATGCTGAAAGACGACTTGCCAAGATTCTTACACCAGCCATGCTTGAACATGAGCAGATACCTGGAATGGAGGATGTCAACTTTGCAGATGACTGGCAACGATTTTTCAGGCGCAGTAGTCGACGCTCTGTTATAGTGCCTCCTGATGGTGGTCTTGCAGTACAAATGAAACGCAGCTCCAGTGTACGCAGCACGAATAGCACAACAACAAATACCAACAATAGTGCATGTGCTGCTCATGCTATTTCACCCCAATCAATCACAAATTTATTGACATCGACACTTTATGTGCTTCAATCCTATGACGTACATCCAGCCATCATTGTTCAAGCTCTTGCACAATTCTTCCATTACATGTCATGTGAGCTCTTCAATCGCATTTTGACCAACAAGAAGCTTCTATGTCGATCAAAAGCACTCCAAATACGCATGAATATGTCACAAATTGAAGATTGGATCACACAAGAACACCTGCCTTCTAGTCTTGTCAGCTATCTCGAGCCTACCAATCAACTATTACAACTACTTCAATGTTTGACACATTTGCAAGATTTGGTCAGCTTTATTCACACAGTCAAGAAGTTTGATGCTTTGAATGCTTTACAAGTGAAACGATGTGTGACCAACTATCGCTATGAAGTCAATGAACCACGACTACCAGAAGAGATTGAAAAATATGCCATTCAACTTGCTGAAGACACTGTACGATTCAAACAAGCACGATCAATTGAACAATTACGCAAAAAGAAGAGCAACACAGCCATGACTCGTACCCAAAGTGTATCATTGCGCCGTAGCCCTTCTCGTCGTGAAAGTGTCACCAATTTTGTGGGATCCATCATGTCTAGCGTTGGTATCACGACATCCAATTCATTGCCACCTACACTGCCATCTGAAGAGGAACCATCCCAAGAGGAAAAGAAGAGCTCTGAAAGCATCCAAGAATCGTCTACCAATACAGGATCATCATCAACAGAAATCAAACAGCAACCAAGACCTGAAACCAGTGAAGATGAAGAAGAGGAGCGACAAAGGGATGTGAAAGAAACACGTGATTCCAAATTCATGCTTCCTTTCTCAGTACCAACTACAGCACATATGGTCAGTATCACTGGTTGGGCACCTGATAATGTCAAACGTCAAGAAAGGATGATATCACCTGTGATTCCTGATGAGTGGATGGACAAGCTGGATAATGCCAATAGTTGCATTGAGTAATTGGATTCCTTTTTCGCTGTTGTTTTTGTTTTGCTTTCTTTTGCTTTCTTTTGTTATGTGGTTTTCATGCAGAAGCTTCTTACTCCCATGTGTACACTATTTTTTACTCGTTGTTGTCGCTTATTACCAGGTCACTTGTTGTTTACATTTTCCCATCATTAGAACTAGTCTTCACCTTCTCATCCTTTACTCATTCCTCCGCATTGATGAAACACATAATCAGCTTTGGTAGTAAACGAATGCCAGAATGTATAAATGCTTGAATCATTGTTAGTTGTACATCCATTTCCTTCCTTCCCATAGATCAATCTCATGTCCAGATTCTGATAAAGCATTTGCTTTTATATACTGCCTGTCTGCTGTTTGTCTAAGTCAATTTGCTGAAAGTAAGAATCGCTGGTAGTGCAAGAGTGTGTAATGTCAAGAAATGTGGATGCTGTACCAGCAATAAGTCAAGTAATTGCTTTCAGTCATATTCTTTGGGGATAAAGACAATTGTAGTAATGACGTGATGAATTGAAGCAGACAATCATGTTCACAAGTGGTATAAGTTGGCAGATGAAGTTGCATTGCCAATAGCCAGCCACTAGCTATATATCCATCATCACAAAAGATACCAGTAAAGCATTATTGTTTTTATCTACTTTGAAACAAAAAAGTCCAAAGACTTCTTTCAATAATGTTGTATAGTATAATCTAGTTTTCAAGAGTAAGGGAGAGACCGAGCTTGTGGGCGTTCTCGTTAAGACGGGAAGTGTCAATAGAAGCACCAAGGTTGACCTTGACACCAGGACGAAGAAGTTGGGTGTAGGCAACACCAAGGACACCAGAGTTGGAGATCTTACCCTTGACGAAAGCAGAGCTGTCAAGCTTGAGCTTGGCACCAACTTCAAGAGCAACAGCATTGCTGCCAGAAGCATCACAAGAAGCCTTACCCTATGATAGAAATGTTGTCAATACTTGTAACATGTGTGAATGTTTATACTTACAGAAGCTTCAAGATCGGGGTTGACTCTGTGGTAGTAGGAGACAGCATAGTTGTTCAAGTTGTTAAGAGCATGGACAGCAACAGCATATTCACCAGCAGAGTAACCAATAGCAGCATTGTAGCGGCTGATCTATTGTAATCAAGACGATCAGCAATCTTGTCTTTTTCTCTTCCATGATACGATTTACCTTGCCATCAAGAACATTGTAAGAAACTTCACCACCAGCAAGGAAACCTTGACGACCAGCAACAGAGTTGACAGTGAAGTGAGTCTTCAAGACATCGAGAGTGGCAACAGTGTGGATGTTGGGCTGCTTGTAAGTAGCATTGATCTTGGCACCCTTTTCGTTGACAGAGGGAAGAAGAGAAGTGACCAATTCGAGCTTAAGACCCTCTATACAAATCAGATGTTAAAAACCAACACGCCATCCATGATGCATAAAAACACATACTGGCCAAGTTGTTCTCAAGTTCAATCTTGCCGTTAAGGTGGTTGGAAGTGGTCCATGCTTCAGTGAAAGTGACACCCTTGGCCTTATCAGCATACTTGGTCTCGAGATCACCAACAATGATGCCAGTCTTGTTGTCACGTTGACCGTTCACCTTGAAAGTCTATAATAGGTGTGATAAGACAGGGGTTATTCAACCGAAAAAACATGTACAATATCGCCACTCCCAATCCAACTTACCACACCATTAGGAGCAGTGGTCTTGACTTCAAGCTTAACACCACCAACGGGATAATCCTTGGAAAGGAGGTCCTTGGCGGGCTTACCAATATCGTTAAAGGCAACTAATACACAAACACTGCAGAGTGAGACAAGAGTATGGGCAATGCGCGTTCAATGCTCAAGATGAAGAGTCAACTTACCAGGAACAGACATGAGGATAAGGCTGTAAAGAGTAACGAATGAGTAAAGTCAGGGCAATCAGTTAAAGAAGAAAAGTTCGTTTTACCTTTTTGTTTAAAGTGTGGAAAGAAAGGTGGAGGGGTTTGATGCTGATGCCACTCGTGATGGACAAAACAAAGTTACGGAGCTACAAATTAGGCTGGGTGGGGAGATAAACCCCAGAGGATGGCATGGCAGACTGGATCACAGATCAATGACGTGACATTTATGATGGATTGGCATATAGTCATGACTTGGATCTTCTTTAATGACTTTGTTTTACTCAGAGCATCACTTGTACCGAGAAGAAGAAGCATTGAAGAGATACATGGATCAACACGTGTTGTTATAACAACACTGTTATTGGCGACTAATGTAGTTGTTCAGTTACGCTTATCTTAACAGTGGAGTTGTTTTAGCCATAACATATACTCATGTGCTCATGTTCTTCGTTCTCAGCATATCTTTATACTTGTACAGGATCAAATTAGACATCACATGAACATTTTTGGCTATTCTAAGGGGATCATGAAGAGTACATTTGTCGATCATACGGAGACATCACCACATCTTTTCCTCAGCAATAAACTATCTGCTTTGATACAAGGATCCTTAAAGCTCTATAGTGATGTATTATATGTATAATGGGAACAAATGTGATCCAAGGGGATGGGAATAGTGTGTGCAGCAGATCCTATCAAATAGCTTGCTTCCGACAAACCAGCTATATCAGTGCAACCCGTGACATTTCCCATCCGAAATTACAACATGGCATCTCTAAACTAGCGAACAATCACGTATCTTACAATCCCCTTCTTCTGTGGCGTTCAATGAGGAGCTTTCAAGGGCTGGTCGGTGCGAGAAAGAAGGGATGTCTTTTTAATGCTACTGCTTCTTTATTGATTATGTATTATGATATATAACAATGACATCTACTATAACCTCTACTACCAAATAGATCCTTGATCATCTTTTTGTTGTCGATAATGCTATAGTTACAAGTATGGATTCATGGTTGTGTATTCTCCCCATTAGTGTGCATGGTTCATGCATCACCCCTCTTTTTCCTTTCGCGACTCAATCTTTCTCCTACTTGACATATGGTCGCTCTCCTTTTTACTTGCAACATCTCGATCCACATCCTTCTCTTTATTCTTCTTTTCTTTTCCACTCTAAACTATGGCTGTTCAACTTGATCCCGCATCGCAACTGTCGTTTGAACGTAAGTCAATGGACATGAGCACCTTGTAGTGAAGCTCATTTGGCGTCATATTAGGACCACTTACACGATTGTCAACCGAGGTGCTTTTGGTTGGCAATCCCAACAATGGACCTGTCATGTTCAAAATCAAGACTACGGCACCCAAGCAGTACTGTGTACGACCTAATGCAGGACGCATTGAGCCCCATTCTCAGATAGAAGTACAAGGTAACACATAAACGTTGTGCTTGCATGGATGTCGATGCTGATATCTCCAACTTGGATAGTGATCCTGCAACCTTTTAGTCAAGAACCACCTGTCGATCACAAGTGCAAGGATAAGTTTCTGATCCAGACAGCCATCATTAAGCCTGTTTATGAAGCACTCTCTTTGGCAGAAATGGTATGGATCTTGGAAAGAAGGAGGAGGAGGAGGATGTAGTGGTGACATGCATAGTAGTAATTTTATACTATAAACATAGTGGGCTATCACTGAAGCAGAGGACAGGGAAAGTATCTTTCAACAAAAGATCAAATGTACCTTTCGACCACCTACCACTACTACTACATCAGTTACACCATCATCACCACTTCAGCAACAGGCACAGGAACATGTGGATCAGAAAGCATTACCACCAGTAAGTTGAAGATATATGAAGATGGTATTGGTCTGACATGCATGTATTATAGATCCCAAATGAGATATCTACTCAAGAGCCAGTGATGAATCATGAGGAACACCAAGCAACAGAAGCAACAGAAGCAGATACAGCATCATCATCTTCTCCAGAATCAGTTGTTGAAGAAAAGCCTTTATGTCAGGAGCAACAAGCCAAGTCAGAAACATCATCACAGGAAGATATCAACACAAAGGAGCTTTCTTCTCCTACAAACAAGGATAGCGAACAACGTGCACATGGATTGGATGATGAAGTGATTAGTCAACAACACCAGCAACAACCAGATACTACTAGTCAACAACAAGTGATGAATACGACTACCAAGGCAACCATGATGGATGATGAAGATGCTGATAAAAGCCGATTAAAGCAAGAGTTGCGCCAAGCATTAGAATTGGTGGAACATCTCAAGAATCAGATTGCAAATATGGAACATGAGAGGAAAATGGAGCAAGAGCCTGCTGAGAAACCACAGTTTGCAGGTGCATGGGAGAAACCAGCTGGTAATATGAGCGTAGAAGAAGGATATCCTCCACAGATGGTGATGACTATAGCTTCCCTCGTATTTGTCTTTACCTATTTGTTCTTCTAAAACAATACACATTAGTCAATTACATGTCAACCTTATAAAATGATTCTTTTACATTCTTCAATAACGTCAGAATGAGAGATTCGTGTGGATAGAGATGAGTAAGAATGGCTGAGGATCAAGTCAGTGTCAACATGATTTAGATCGAACGATTATAGTCATGAAATCGATATGGAATCCAGACCGATTAGATCACACCCTTTTCCTGCAGGGCTACACAAACCTGCTGTATCACACAGACATGCTGTCTAATATTACCAAGCTCGTCATTTATACTTTAACCTTGATGTAGCCCTTTTCCCCGCTGAATTCTCACTACACAACTCATCAGATCTTTCTATATGATAAACAATCCAAGTTTTCTTTTTCTCACGTGAAGCTGTAGGGTACATTGGTCCAATGCCGATCACTCTGACAAGCTTTAAAACACATTTAACATCTCGCGTTTATCCGTTGATATGTATAGAGTGCGCCACTATCATTAGTATCGATGTACGTAATCCATGATGACTCGGTATAACGCTATTCAGTGTAGCCGAATCCTTTGTGTATCGTTTACCATCAACAATAAACAGCTTTTTCATGATTTAGTCGTAAAATATGCCTCATCATGAGATGGTATAGCGCCTATCTAATGTATCAGAGTTGCCATGATGAAGTAATCGGTATAAGCTTTCAGTTTATCGCTCATCTCGTGGTCATTGCATGTATACAAGGAGAAGAAAGGGGCTCGTAATAGGGTAATATGCACTGGGTAATCTTTCTTGTGTTGCTCCACTTGTGCAGCAACAACACAACATGCACTTCAGGAGCTCATCTAATGCTGCAACATTGCAGCTTCCTTAAAGAACTACACCAAATCGATGCTGACAGCATGTAGAACCGGCTTTAAGGAAGAGTCAGAATTCAAAATCCTTCACAATGAGCGCGCGTTTCAGAAGCCGAGTTGCTATACAAAGCAAATCCGATGGGGAAAAAGACACAGACACGTTTTTCATTTCTTCGTTCAGATGCATCACACGACAATTACATGTAAGAATGATCCATAACATTGCTAACAATATGAACATACATAGCGTCATTCGATTGTGTTCTCTTTTCTCCGCTGATACATCCTTATGCAACAAACGCGCCACCAACAAGAGACAAGGAGGGGGTAAAAGTGCATGAGGATAAATTGCTCATTAACCATTTTGCGTCAATGTTGTTGTTACATCTTCGAGCCATCATTAGAGACATTATGTATATAGGATCAAAACACACATACATCTCACTCGGGATCCCGTAGAAGCTTTTGTCTCCTTTTGAAACGGGCCGCTTTGTGTAAGAGAAGGGAAATGGGGCTTGGATATGTTTATGACATATGTCGCAGTACATGATTCATTTTCTTGTTAAGGATGTCATTATGCACATAGCATGTACAAATGTTCTTCAATCGAAAAACTGGCACTTTGTGAACAACTGCGAGATCGAGGCACAGTAAAGAGGTAATCTAACCAATCTCATCGAGAATAGGTACAAATAGAAAAACAAAGAAAGCAATAATTCATTACTGCTTTATTCGACACACACATTGCGTTTTGTTTTCTTATAGTGTTACTGTTGTTTTGTAGCAAAGAGACACAAGCAAGGACAACACTTGTTTTTGGGTTATCTAATTCTGCTGATACACACATACATCATTGTTGGACGCGTTAACAAGCCGCAGTTGTTTATGTAGATGCCAGAATGGGACCCATGATTATCGATCACCCTAAATGGTGGATGTCATGCTTTAGCGCAAGTAATCCATGTCGAGATTGTACCCCCAAGCTCCTCTGTTTCACATTAATATGGAGAAAAGCCTGATGACAGCACAACGTAAATCCAAAAACAAGGTTGCATGGCGGCTGAAAAAGTCAGAGCTGCGACTTACGTGATGTATGTGGATATAATTGTATACATTATTACTGCATCACAAAGCCAAGACATACATATAAACCAATCCTAATGCTTACTGATGCATCTCCTTGATTCATTTCTTGGCCTACAGGCCAATCATAGGAGGTCAAGTAAGGATTATATGCTTGTGCCTGATAAAATGAACGAATAAAGAGCTCTTTTTCTAAATGAAACAATTGTTTATCCTTTGTCTCATAGTTGACAGACCCGCTTCAATATTACCTTTTCGGATGTGTCCCGTGATACAAGGAAACACAAGATGATGCCTTGTGTTCGGAAAAAACGGGTGGTTTGTTTTCAGCTGAAATGGATTGACAGTGTGTTGGTAAAGTGTTAAGGGATTAGGGGGTGCAAGGGGGTGTAGGCCATGAGAGAAGATCCCAGTCTTATGACTGACGTTTCAGCTTTTTGCTCACATATATAAATGGCACGTCCCATAAATTTCCCCTGTTGTTCATCGCTTTTAATCACTTGTACATCTCTTCATCTTTTCACTCTCTCTTTTTCTCTCACTCTCGTATCACCAGCTTACATGCACGCTTTGCTTCATCACGGCTTGGTTACACCAGAGCGATCGGTGCCATCAAGTCCTAGTTTATCACCTGCTGTTGTTACTCCCACTAATGCCACTACCCATCATGTACATTGTAACGACGATACATCAGCTGTTGATATAACAGAGTTGACTCGCTTATTGCAAAAAGCTGCTTCTTCTCGATCCACACGTGCTTTCCACATTTCAAAACCACATACACCAGCACCTTCAACATCATCTTCATCTTTATCTTCAGTGTGTACAACATGCTCTTTACCACATCAACAACAACAACAACAACGACCACCTTTGGCTCATCGAAATGCATGTTCCAATGTACCATCACAATTCATCTTCAAGAAACCAGAATATAACCAGCAATACCAACGTACTCATTTTCATCGACCCATGTGCAGTGGTGATGATTCAGCTTCAACATTGACATCAAACAAGGATGGATCATTTCTTGGCTGGTCTGATTTACGCCGATTCTTTGTATCAGATGTTGCTGTAACTGGTAATGGCTCATTATCATGCAGCAGCAGCAGCAGTGGCAGTAGTGAAAGCGACACTTTTGCCAATCAATTTCATCATGACATTGAAGGACGCTATGGCAAATGGGGTATGTGTTGAATTCAAAAGCATGAAAATTGCTCAAGGAGTGAGCAAAAAGCAGCATGTGCACAAGAAATGTGCTCACGCGTCATTTTGAGGCATTTTTTTCTGACTTAAAGATCTTTTTCTCCCTGCTGCAGGTCGCTATATTGGTAAGGGCGCTGGTGGCTCTGTACGACTCATTCATCGATCCAATGACAGCAAACCTGTTGCTGTTAAGCAGTTTCGCAAACGACTTCCTCATGAAACAGAAAAAGACTACATCAAAAAGGTGACAGCTGAATTCTGCATTGGATCAACACTTCATCATCCCAATATCATCCAAACCTTGGACATCATTCAAGAAAACGAATCTACTTTCTATGAAATTATGGAATTCTGCCCAAATGACTTGTTCAATGTCGTCATGAGTGGCATGATGTCTCGTGAAGAGATTGCCTGTTGTTGGCGTCAGCTCTTGAATGGTGTCGATTATCTACATGGCATGGGAATTGCTCATCGAGATCTCAAGCTTGATAATCTTGTTCTGGATCATCGTGGTATTGTCAAGATCATTGACTTTGGCTGTTCTTGTGTCTTCAAGTATCCATTTGAGAAGAACATTGTCATGAGCAAAGGTACACAAGTGCATATAACATCATCATTATCATCATATATCTAATCTTCTTGTTACTACATAGGCATCTATGGATCAGAGCCATACATTGCACCAGAACAATATACACAACCTACTTATTCTCCTGCTGCAGGAGATGTCTGGTCATGCGCGATTATCTTTATCTGCATGACAATCCGCTGTTTCCCGTGGCGAGTGCCAAGGCTTTCTGATCGTGCATTTCGTGCATTTGCCACCAATTCTTCACATCAGCAATATCGCATCCTTAAGCATTTGCCTCGTGAATCACGTCCCATCATTGCTAGTATGCTAGATCTCGATCCTACTCGTCGACCTACATTATCATCAATCCTTGCTGATCCATGGGTAGCCAATATTGATGTGTGTACTGATGAGACTCCAGGCAATCATCATGTTCACCATGTTCAAGAAACTACCACTGAAGCTGTACAAGAGCGCAGTAATATTGTCGTCATCACATCTGAACCACCTGGTGTAGTTGCTGAAAAAGAACGTCGTCGACATCAACAACATCATACTGTGATAGCTGCAGCTGCTGCCAAACGAAATCAATAAGCCTATATCGACACTATTATACCATCTTTTCATCTGCATGTCCACAACACACATCCATTCGCATCCCATATTCCTCCTTTACCATTAATTTATTGCAAAAGAGACTTGCTTCAATGTATATACCCACTTTGTCCCGCCAATATCCCATCCAACTTGCTCCTCCTCTTACTTCCTCCTTCCTTGTATTAAGATACATTAAAAAAAAAGGGGTTGATCATCCCACGCCACAACTGTATAATGTCAAAAGTAGAATGATCATGCATGTTTTGTATTACACACCCTGTCATATAGTGATTTACAAATGAATGTTCCCAAGCGCACCAGTCAGGTATATCCGCTGTTGCTCTTATATATCAAGATGCATGTACAATGGCTTTATGTGGATGACTTTAGTCAATGTATCTAGTACTGTGTAAGGTGCTTCATACACAGTTTCCTCATATTCTTTGCTGTAGTGTTTCTGCAACGCGAATATCACTGTATAGTCACTATACAATGGCAATTCATGTTGTTTGAACAACAATAAACACTTCTTAACACGCATTGGATCATATGTAAAAGATCTTGCATCAGGAAATAAGGTGTTCTCGAAGATACAAGGTGCACTTTATTGCTGTCACATGACCAACAATAGCTCTGGCGTTGCTATGGTTTCAGCTATTCGAACTTTATTACGTGAATGCTAGAAAGAAAGCAGCCATGTAATGGCTTCCATATATGGAATACCCCAGCCAAAGAAGACAATCCCGCCAACTGAAACCTGTCATGCTGCAGGAAAATACCTTGCAATATACCACATGACTTTTTGTATCCACGCCAACTGGCTTGTGGACGACATATGATCGCATAAAGATATACCGATGTCCGACATCTGGATTAATGATCACATAAGCACATGATAATGGTCACTGCGCTGTCTATTGTGCAACACATGTCACCAATGCATATCATCATGACAATCCATGACTCTATGCATTGAAAGCTTCAAATGACTGATGCACTAGCTAAATGACAGTGAAAAGAAGCTCATTCATTCGGAAAAATCAAAGTTGAAAGAGAGATATGCGTAATGTGTAGCATCCCGGCTATGGACCGCTGCAACAACCCCGCAAAGGCAGTCTCGGCTCTTTTTTTTTGGGTTCATTTTCTTTCGACTGCCAAAAACCCCATGCTATTATGATCTTTGCTTTTTCTTTCTTTCTGCATGTCTTTTTTTAACAAGATCATTGACAAGGCAAAGCACGGAGCACACCTTCACCACCACCATCATCACCAATCCGATTCTTCGCTCCCTGCTAGTGCCAACAATAACGATCATATCACCAACACGAGTAATACTGGTGAAGACACAAAACTTGGCATACATACACCCCATTCATCTACATGTTCAGCAGAGCAACACAATCAACAACAGCAACAAAATAAGGCAGCTGCTGCTACCAACACAACAATGACACCTTCAAACAACAACACAGCAGCTGCTGGTTATGTAACACCACGAGCATCTGTTGATACACCTTCAACACAGAATAATGATAATCCAGTTAAAATGGAAGTGGATGGTAAGTATCTTGTTCACTTTTTGTGACAAGAAGAGAGAATAGATGAATGTGTGTGATTTGGGTGGTTAAGAAAGAGAAAGACGCGTGTAAAGTGTGCATATATGTCTTTTGCATGGCGCCACACTTGGTGCATGTTGGGGGATGATTACATATGCACACACTATAGGCCCTGTAGTCAATGGGGCAAACTTTTTCTTTCTGAGTTGGATCCCAAGCTCGTCTTTCTCCTCTTTTCTTTTCGATTGTATGCACGTTCTAACCTACCTTTTCAAATAGACCACGCTGACGTACAAAAGCTGATGCAACTAAAAGGTATTTTCATTCATGTTGGGCAACAGCCACATCAAACACGCATACTCATCTTTCTTTCTTTCTCTTTACTTGCATTCATCCTTCTTTCACACCTGCTCACTTGCATACATATCATACCTATCTATATACCAGCCCAGCAACAGCGGGCAGCCATGCGACAAAGATATCAGCAATATGATCAACAAATTCTCGAACAACGCAAAAATCGACCACGATTGAAACTTGATGACTTTCATTTGTTACGTACACTTGGTACTGGCTCATTTGGTCGTGTACACCTTTCTCAATCAAGACATAATGGAAGATATTATGCGATTAAGGTGTTGAAAAAGACCGAAGTGGTGCGATTAAAGCAAGGTGAGATGATAGATATGCATGTTTGTCCGCCAGCAGCATATTCATTATGACCTATCCTAGTCGAACACACCAACAATGAAAAGCACATTTTGGAAGCAGTAGCCAATCCTTTCGTTGTGAATCTATGGGGTACATTTCAAGATGATGCCAACTTGTACATGGTGATGGATTACGTACCAGGAGGAGAGCTATTTAGCGTACTGCGAAAAAGCAAGGTATTACGATGATATAATATGGCACATGGTGGATAAAGAAACTCATTGGGCGGAATCTATAGCGTTTCCCAGACCACGTTGCCAAGTTTTATGCTGCAGAAGTAGTACTGGCGCTCGAGTATCTGCATGCTAAAGACATTGTATATCGAGACTTGAAGCCAGAAAACTTGTTGTTGGATAGCAATGGACACATTCGCATTACCGATTTTGGCTTTGCCAAATATGTCCCTGATGTCACCTGGACCCTGTGTGGTACACCAGACTATCTTGGTAAGTGAAAGTAGAAAATGTGAATCTGAATCCATGTTCTGATATAAGCATGCTTTTTTATTTAGCTCCTGAAGTGATTCAATCAAAGGGTTATAGTAAGGCAGTGGATTGGTGGAGTTTAGGTGTACTTGTCTTCGAAATGTTGGCAGGGTAAGCTATCTTAAAGTGGTGATTGTGTATCATAAGCTAATAAGAGGAGAATATAGATATCCACCATTCTATGACGAGGATCATCTTAAATTGTATGAAAAGATTCTTCATGGCAAAATTCGATGGCCAAGTTACTTTGATCCCAATGCTAAAGATTTGCTGAAAAGACTGCTGACAGCGGATCTTTCAAGACGTTACGGCAATCTTAAGAATGGAGCTGAAGATATCAAATGTCATCCATGGTTTGATGGTGTTGATTTTGATAGAGTAGCTAATCGCCAAATTCGAGCACCTTACATTCCTCAAATCCGTGGTGATGGTGATGCAAGCCATTTCGACAAGTATCCAGAACAAACTGAGCGTTATGGACAGCCATGCGAAGATCCCTACAGAGACAAGTTTCCCGACTTTTAATTCACTTTTGACTTGTAATTCCTTCCCTTCAATCGACAACAAACCCACCTTGTATAAAGTTGCCTTTTTTTCTCTTTTGCTTTTCCACATGTCGATAAGAGTGTTAATTAAAGCTTGATGTTACGCAAAAGTGTGCACATCGTTTGTGTTGCCAGTGTGTGTAATCCCGACCACCGACACCTTGTCAATCTTTTCCCCCTTTCCACCTTGTATAGCCCATCTCTTTCTCCATTGACGCCGACCCATGATTCCAGCTCGTGGTCCTGTATTACGGTTACTCTTGTTGGCTGCCTTGTTGGTCATAGCCTACCAAATCTACAGTGTTATGACAGGTGCTCCTCCACCCAATCGCATATCCATCTTTGAGCAATCTCCTTTGGATACTGAACTCTCTACTGCTACTACTGCACCTGGTCAACAGCAGCAGCAACATCGATTACCTTGGTATAAGCAACCATATAAGGCTATCAGCAAAGCAGCATTTGATCCAGATCATGCATTTACCACTGAGCACTTGACGACTGAAGAACGACAAGCATTACAGGAACGAATGGTGGCAATAGCACAATCAATGGCACAGGAAGCATTTGGCAACAAATATGATGGTCGTATTCCTGGTACCATTCTGGATAGTCAAGATCAAGTGGATGCAATGCGATCTTTGGTGAATTGTTGGACACGTGGACGATGGGTAAAGAGCAGCAATAGCAATACGGCATTGCTTGTTCACTTTCAAGATCCTTTGTATGGGAGTTGTGATGCAAAGTTTTACAAGACACATGAGAAGAATGAGCAACGTGAAGCTGTCAAATACACGTGGGAACCTTCATGTCCGTTACCAATGACAATCGTTGATCCACAACAGTGGTGCAGCAGTGCTTTAAAAGGTCGTAACCTTATGCTTGTCGGTGATCTTGCTCAATACCAAATGCATGAAATCTTACTTGACGCACTACGTGATGGACCTGTTGTATGTTATGGTGAATTGAATTGCAAAGGTAAGGTACAAAAGGAGACAAGATGACAAGAGATTAATATGGGATGTAGAGCATACTATCTGCAATGAACCCAAAGCAAGTTATTTACGCTATTTCCGCAATGATGTGGTATCGATTGCACGCAAAGTGGACAAGCAATATGGGCATCCATCCATGGATATAGTGGAATGGCCCTTTATGGCGAACTTTATTTTACGTGAATACGACATCTTTATCCTGAATCGCAGTCCAGTAGTTGAAGATGATACCAACTTTGCTCGCCAATTGACACAGACACTTGCATCATTACGAAAGAGCAAACCACGTGCACTTATCATCTACCGATCCTCAGCTATTGGTCATCCACACTGTGACGATGCTGATGGTCCACTTGAACAACCATTGAATGATGAACAGCAACGACAATTGCCTTATGGATGGAGTGAATATGATCGCAGAAATGCCATTGCACGTACTATTGTGGAAGCAGCAGGTGGATTGTTCATTGATCTTGGTGCATTGGCTAACTTGAGACCAGATGGACATATTGGTGGACAAGACTGTTTACGATATTGTATTCCAGGACCATTAGATGCATGGGTGACAATCTTATACAATGTCATGCTCGGCTTGGAAGGTGCATTACCATTACCAGAAGATAACAATCCCATTTCATAATTCATCCCATCATTCCACACATAAACTACTTTACATTGCATTTGCGCAGGTCGCTTTCCCATCCCATCTCATCAATCAAACATACATTGTATCTATCACTGTCATTCTACACATATATAAAAACTGATTCTTCATTTTCAAATTCTTATTTGCCACCATTGCCATGATACAATTGACTTTGTAAATACTCTTCCCAAGAAATTCTACCACTAAAACCTTGATGTCAGTATCCAAGATCATGGATCCAATCCTCTGCTTATGTATACTTACTCTCCATTAAGATCATCTTCTTCTAAAACATGATCCACCATATCAGTAATCTCATCCAATGCCACATATCGAGTTGGGTCGTCTTCTTCATCCTCGTCAAAGTCAGTGAAAGCTGCACGTAGCTCATGCCCATCAAGGTGTCCGTCGTTGTTGGTGTCATGCAGAACAAAGAGATAGTACACGAGTTCGTTTTCAGTCAATTTGGCCTGTGGATCTTGTCCTTCCTTTGCCATGGACTTGATGTGTTCCATAATGTGTCTGGTAGTTCACTTTAGAAACGATACTGGAACGTTTGCTTCACACTTACTGCTTGTTGGTTTTGTCGTCGCCATAGTTAGAGTGCCCAGGCTGCTCATAACGGTGAGTTCCAGGACCTGCTAGAACAAGGCCTAATATACAGGATACAATAGCCAAAAGGACGAGTAGACGCATAAGATGATGTAGTATGTAAAGGGAACAAGAATAAAGAGTGAAGGAGAGAGAGAGAATGAAATATGGGATCTATGCGAGCAACTGCCAATGACAAGCTGCAATGTGGTATTCACCCAGCGACACGCATGTTTTGCATCACCCACCACCACTATCTTATCAAAGCAAATGAAAAGTGAACATGGATTTATTTTATACAAAGAGAAATGGTATGACGAGAATACAACTCGTAATCTTCTTCTATACGATGCGTATGATGTGTGTTGTATATATGTGGTGTAGGTGTGATAAAGAAGGGGAAAGAATTAGTGTTCATTGGGTCGAACACAGACCTTGAGACCTGAACCATCCAAAAACACCTTCCATGCTTCATCAAATTGATCCAATGTGAATGAATGAGTGATAAGACTTCCCCAATCAAGCTTGTTTTCAGCAAGGACATTGATAGCACGCTCCATACCAAAAGGATTAGTATAAGTAGACTTGATAGTAAGTTCACGGCGGTATACATTGAAAGGTGAAACAGGGATGGTGACATCTGGTTTAGCCACGCCAACCCATACAACAGTTCCTCCAGCTTTTGCACAATTGACAGCAAGTTCCATAGTCTGAGGACGTCCCACACATTCAAATACCACATCAAATCCTTCTCCCATACAAGGATCACCCAATTTAAGCTCTTCAGGATCCAAGACTTCAGCAGCACCAAAAGATAAAGCTTTTTCACGACGCATCTTGCTTGGTTCGACAACAGTGACACGTCCACCTGCAAGACTAGCAAGACCAAGTGTCATTAAACCAATAGGTCCAGCTCCCATAACAAGGACTTGATCACCAGTTTTGATGCTACCAGTATCCACAGCATGAATCACACATGACAAGGGTTCAGCCAAACTTGCTGTGACGGGACCAACCGATTGAGGAACAGGGAAAACAGCTTCTGCAGGTGCAGCCATATACTTTGCCATACCACCATTGACTGATACACCCAAACAGATAAGCTTGGGACACAAGTGATACTTTTTGTTACGGCAAAAAGTACAAGCATGACAAGGAATATTGGGATCAATGGCTACCAAGTCACCTTGTTTGACTGTTGTCACTGTGTCTGGATGAATTTGCTCCACAATGCCTGCATTTTCATGTCCAATAGTCACTTTATGGGTTGCATGTGGAGTTTCACCCTTGCAAATATGTAAATCCGTGCCTATGATCCCATGTTAAAACAAGATGGAATAGCAGCTTGACAACTTGTACTTACCACAAATGCCAGAAGCAGTGACTCGTACAAGGATATAACCAGGCTTGAGTTCTGGAATTTGCTTGTCAACAGTAGAAATGGTACCGGTCGTTTCCCAGCTTGCAACTTTCATTGTGGTAGATGGAGCCATGGTTGTATAGATGTATGTGTGAGAAGAAAAAAACAAGCAGTCTTATGTGAGGAGTGGTTTATATAGGCAATAATTGGCAAGCCGGTAAAGCCTGGAATCGTAATTTGACTTACAGGGAAGTTGGTTGCAGGAAAAGGAAGTTAGGTAAAACTCAGAACTCTCCACATTGCCGTTCCATTCTCATTTGATCAAGCCATTTAGACTCGTCGCTTTTTCCTTGACACTACCATATTTGGTCATCAAGATCGCCATCCCCGGAGCACCTTTTTTTTTCCCATTCAGCTTAAAACTTTCCGCTGTAATTGTCCATTTTACCCCATGATTTCACTTTATGTTTCAGGTTCATTTACAAGTGTGAGAATGGTTGGATTGTTATTAAACATATACAACATGTATGTGAAGACTATATAAAACAAGAGTACTATAAAAGGGGGGAAAGCATGCATGCAGCGGGAAAAATCAGGTTTGGTGGGGATTGGGTATAGTTGCTTTGTGTCCTGCTTAGTTCATATAACGTGATACATCTTCAAACACCGTGACGCTATCCAAGGGGTCGGATGTGTTGGCAGGTCGATAGTACTGTGCTCGTGGCTGTAATTCTCTATCAAACATCATCACGCCTGTGTACATATTGTTGGCCATTTTGATACTGCGTCGACGAACACCTTCATCCTCTTCTGCTCTTTGATGTGTTGCATTCGACGACTGTGGTGGTAGTGGTTGTTCGTGCATAACATGGTTGTTGTTGTTGTTGTTGTTGACTTGAGAAGGTGATCCATAAAGTACTTGTTCAATGTCATTGATAAGGACCATACAAATAGGATCTTTCCATTTGACTTCTGCCATATTGCGTAAGGCATGTCGTGCATGATTCAGACCATGTTTGGCTCGCCCAGTAATCAAGTCATCACCATATTCTGTGCAATACATCAAAATCTCAATCGATCGCTTCAAGTCACCAGGCCATGTTTGACAGGGTGCAAATGATAACACAGCTCGTCGTAGTCGTAACATCTCTGTTGAATATTCAATCATGTCCAATATAGCTTGTCGTTCCAAGGGCGTTATAATAGCTGCATCTTGATGTGGACAAAAGTGGTGCAAGATCAAACATGTGTTGGTACAGAATTCCATACTTGCTGCAAGTCTTGATTCTTCAAGAGCTGTCATTGATAAAGAGCCATTGTTGGTGCTGTTGTTGTTGTTGCCATGACATGATATAGTGGTAGGTGAAGAACCATCTGCACTACGAATCATTTCAGGTATACGTGCTTTCCAATCATAGAGTGTAGCTTTGACATTGTCGTACATGTGTTCAGTCAATAACTCTCCACGATCCAAAGTAGTCTCGATTTCCCGAACAATACGACGACGAATGATCCATAACTCTAGCACATGACCCCATTCCAAAGCACCAGCCACTTCATCAGGCTCGTCCAGCGAGCAAGGTGTAGGTCGTACCAAGCGTGATAGTGCATCATGATCATCTGAATTAGGACTGAGCATTGACTTTGGAATGGCACCTGATTCATGAAGGAAATGATCAATCTGAAAGAGATACCACCATAATCGATTCCCCAATTCTATAGTATCACTGGCACTGTCATCATCATCTCTTGTACGTGGTCGAATATCCAATGCTGTAGCCATGCGTACTGCAAGTGTATGAAATGTTGCCTTTTGTTCCATAGAGAATACTGTCGTCATGTTGCAGAGACATAAAGCAAAGATACGATCAATAGTAGGTTCATCAAAGTAATCTCCAAGTGCATCCCGAGTCATATGTGCAAGTCGATGTTGTATCATATCCAAAATCTTACTATCTTGTTCTTGTGTAATGCTGGCAGGTCGATGATGGATCAATAGATGTCGGCACCAAAATGTACCAATAGCCAAGGCAAATACGTCTTCTTGAGGATTCTCCAGGTTATTGTACCATGCATGTACTACACGTCTTGGTCGCACAGGATAATAATGGTTCATGCATTCAACAAAATAGTGAATACAATCATCAATGATGGTGGATAGCGTTGAATAAAAAGTTGGCCATTCAATTCGGATGTTGTTCTGTTGTTGCTGCTGCTGTTGATGTTGCTGATCCTCGTCCATGTCATTGTCACTGTTTCCTGAACAAGTAGTGATAGAAGGCCATATTGTCTCGGCATACAATTCACTATGATACTTGATATAAGGATGCAATACTCGTCGTCGTCGTACCATTGCACTTCCTCTGGATGTGTTGTGATGGTTACTGAAATCAGGTGAAGAGTCTAAAGTTGACTGAAATGCAAGTTCGCCCAGTGTCTGTAAAAAGTCTCTCAAGTCGTGCACACTGTCCAGATTGATGGAAATGGTGTTATCTGGTTGTATCTCGATATGCCACTTGTTGGTATTGACAAGGTCGAGTATCTGTGGCAAATAAGGTGACGATGGGGGTAATAGTTGGACATCTTGAGTCAAGTCTGGTAAAAGCGGGGTAGACGACGGCGATGCGACTAGACTGGATCCTGAAGAAGAAGACTGAATAGTTTGTTCTGGTGAAGGCGACTCTTCTTGGTTGCCATTGGGTGGTTTGATTCGTCGAGTCTTGGGTCTTCGAGGACGAGTGCCGTTTATTCTGACGCCATTGTGAGGACCTAGTATGATTTGTGCCATGTGGAAACGAAAGAAACCCAACCTTGTTTCAAGCTCACTCCGCCTTCTTTACTGCCCACCCCAAGGACATCCTATCCTTATTTACCCATGGGCATTACTTTTGATCAGTCATAGTCATATACGTTCCTATTCAATACACAATAGCAACTAAATACAGATGCTGTATCTTTAATGTCAACTACTTGAGCTCTTTAGTCGATGATACAGTCTCTTGTATATCTCATGAACATGAACTAGGGACAACAATGATCAATCTATAACACATGTAGATATTCGTATAGCCATTGATTGTCTTCCTTCTCAGACATCATCTGCTCTTGTATCATCAAGCAACTGAATGTTTGCCTTTTGAATCGCACATGAGCTTTATTATCCAAGAGAGAATAGATCACTATGGCTCCAGAAACACGTCTAACCAAACAAGATGATGGAGTAGTATCAAGCTTAGGGATTAGCATCTATTCTCTGTAGCAAAGCAAAGAATACTTGTAGTGTTGACATAAGATCACTTTTAACATGTTTAGTATATCTATGGTGTTGCATATCCATTTACTTGAAAGGAATAGTTATATAACACTATGATATGTATCAGGATTGGTTGACAAGAGTAAAAGATGGATGATAAAAGCAAGAAGCAAAACGAGAGAAGCTTGATAGGAGCTTGACAACAGGAACGAGGATAAGAGAAAGCAACTTGCTGTACAAGAGTACAAAGAAGACGAGAGATTAAACAAGATGTTTTATTGCTAAATGAGCACAGGATACATATGTATGAATGGTCAGGAATGACAAGATACTAGAATGATATGTCATATATACAAGGATGAAGCAGAAGGATGTCAACCAAGTGGCGGCATCTGGGCTTGAATAAAACTGGTGCAAGCAAACGAGCTGCTGATAGCAAAACTCCTCTTGCATCGATCCAACATGGGCAGAAAGACTAGAAAGAAACAAAAGACGAGAGCACAGAGAAGTGTAGAGAGTTCACCAGGATGGGAGTCAGCAACAGATCGCGACATTCCAAGTGGAGGAGAAGGCAGTAACAGCAATCGTGCAAGTCGCTCAAGTTCACCTGCCACCTTGGATCGTACCCAAGATCAAGCCATCGCAAGTAAGATCTCGTTTCTTTATCATACAAGGAACTATAGACACGTTGATATTGATTGACTACTGTAGATGGGGATGACTTTATTTCTCTCAGTGTTGGAGACGAAGAAGATACCAAGAATGAGAGTCGACAAGCGAGACGTAGAAGGGAACGAGAACAGCAAAAGGAGAAGAATCGCAAACGCAAACGTCCCTATGACTCGGATGAAGATGATGATGGAATCAGTGCTTTTCCCTGGTTGGATTTCATGCCAGATACCGTTCCTGGACCTTTGAATGTTGATAAGCTGTAAGTATATATGCAGGTGATACAAGAATTTGGAACAGGTACTGATGGATGTTGATTCAATATAGGTTTGATCAAGAGGTGAAATGCATTGTACGCTATTTGGAACCCACCAAAGCTGAAAAGTTCCTACGTGATTTCCTTGTATTTCGCATCAAAGAGACAATTGAATCATCGTTTTCTGGAGCAGAAGTGGAAGTATTTGGAAGTTTCGCCACAGACATGTATTTGCCAAATAGGTAAGGTCTTTTCACTTGCTCATGTTGATAATACAGTACTCATTCGCTCTTTAGTGATATTGATATGGTGGTTCAAGGAACTGGTGCTAGTCTGAGACATATTGCCAATCGATTAGAGAAAGCAGGCATTGCAAGCAACATGAATATGATTTTACATGCACAGGTATGTTTTATGGGATATCGCGTCATACTTGGGAATTGGAGGATATGTAATCATGACATACTGATATGACGATAGGTGCCAGTCATCAAATTCGAAGATTCCCTTACCAGGATCAAGGTGGATATCATCAAAGACTCTGATTCAGGTGTTATGGCTGCAGAATGTATCAGATCCATGATGCGAAAGCAACAAGGCTTAAGGCCGTTGACACTGTTGATCAAGCACTATCTTATGCTGAAAGGGCTCAATGAAGTGTTTACCGGTGGAATGGGTGGTTATGCAATTGTTTGTATGGTGATGAGCTTCTTGCAGGTGAGCACAATGGCGTCATACATATGTATTACTTGATTACTCACAAAGCTTTTTCACGTTCTAGATGCATCCAAAGATATCCACGGGTCAGATTGATCCACTCAAGAACTTATCCACTTTACTGATTGAATTCTTCCAGCTGTATGGTTTATTGTTCAATTTGGAGGATGTTGGTATATGTGTTAAAGGAAAAGGACAATACTTTGAAAAGGTAAGATGGCGTGATTGCATTACGTGATGATGATACAATGGATCACTGATATATGCATTGTAGAGAAACATTCTTAGCCGACAAGGACGACCATTATTTACCATCCGTGATCCCATGAACCGTGATAATGACCTTGGTATGAAGTCATACAACGCCTATTCAGTGATTCGACAATTTCGATTTGCATACTCCAGCATGACATTCAAGATATTCGATCTCGAAGAGAACAGTCATGATCATCATCGCTATTATCCACGCAGAGACGTATCACTTTCAATATTATCAAAAGCCTTCTGTATTCCAACAAACATGGTGGAGCTACGTGCACAGATCCAAAAGTTGTATGAGTCACGAACATGGGAACAAGATCCAGATGCAAAGCTGTTCCTTGAATCTCTACAAGAATAATGCAACCTACTCAAATTCCCATTCAGCCTTGTATATAATGTTGCCACTATTTCCTTTTTCAATCATCCATAAACGAATCAGTATTTGAATACTATATAAGTTAGTGCTTGTGCATTGCTTTGTATCTTATTTCTCTTCCTTTTTCTTTCTATCATGTCCTGCACTGAATCTGCTCATCAAGAATTATCATGTTGCTCCTCCACTATCGATCGATATTGCATCCTTGATCACGATGGCACTGTTATTGCATCTGCAACCGATTACGTACCTACTACAAGTATCAATGAATGGCTTCAACGCAGTCCCAATGCCAAAGCTACACTGACACTCTATGATGGTGACACTATTGATCTTCCTGTTTACACACTTCGTCGTCGAAATGCAGTCGTTGCCAATCTACCAGATGCTCCTTCAATGACACCTTGAATTGTATCCATTTCTCTGCTCTATTTTGCAACCATTCTCCCCTACTCCCACTTGAATTAGAATAGCAAAAGATAGAATGTGTATCTTCACACAAACACAAACACAACACACACATACATATACGCACAAAGGGCGTTGATCACCCTAAACCTGTTTTGTTACATTGCTCCATATGCGAATTGTTTGTTGCTTTATTGATTTGCAAAGTAAAAGGAACGTGGCTCCTGCATTTATTATCCAAGCGTAAAAACATAAGGATTGGGTTAGGTTGCACTGCATTATTCTTGTGTTCACATCATGGCAACGTTCCGATTTCTTTACTTTTTGCCTTGCTATGTATCCCCCATTTCTCCGTGCTTATCCCCTGGTCAACTACAGCACCAGTCTTTTCCCCCTTGTTTCGTCAGTATATACATGCAATTGGCAAATAGAAGCAAACATGCTTTTCTGCTCTTTATCCCATGTGATTCATTGACAAAAGAGTGGCATCATTGATAATGTTCACTCTTACATCTAATGACAGACGACATGCATTGTTGATTCCTGGAATACACAAAAAAGTATGACTATCATCATCATCCCATTTTCGTTTGATATGCCACGTTTATTCGCCACGTGTCATTACATATTCTTTACTGGCCGATAACATGCAATATACCCTGATCGAAGGGGTTTTGTGTAGGAGATCCATGATCAAGGGACCTGGTGATAAATGACTACTATGCCCCAGTCTTGTCGTATACACAAGCATAATGATGCAATTGACCATCACCATGTCCTCCTATAATGAGTAATTTCATATAGCTTGGGTTGTATCTTGTCCCACACACATCATCCTTATGCAATTTGTAAGATAGAGCAACCTTGTTTGGAAAGCTACTACAGCACTGATTGGGTAAAAAAGCATTCCTGCAATCAATACATTCCCTTTGTTATATGATTCAATATGATCCTCATTTCTCCTAGAACATCCGAAACACTACTGCCCTGTATTATTTTACATACTGCCGGTGTAAGAAGACAAGGGGAAGGCCAATGCCGACAACATAGTAACAAAGTAGCAGGGATTGTGCATGATTCAAGTATTATGGGATAAAGGGATGACTAGACTAGACATTCTCACTGAAGCGGAATGTATGGCATTACTGCTGCTGCTTTTCATCACACATTGCAATCATGCTGCTCAAAAGCAAATTCATGATGAATTTGACAGCTGGTGGCACAAGATCTAGTTCTCTTTGTTCCACATTGATTATGCATCTTGAGCCAGCTCATCACATGGTGCTAATAAACAGCGACTTTGATAATGAACTCTCTCACTTTGGCAATATCCTTCTTTTTAAATAGAATCATTTCATTATATTTACTTTACAATGAACTAACTTGATTATACAATTCTAAAGCTTAGATGTATGTGCGCACAGATGGGCAGCACAAGAGTTACGTTGATGTGGCAAAAAAAAAGAAGGGCTGAATGATGATAATCAGGGACAACATGATTCTGATTGGCTAGTGAACAACCAAAATTGCTAAGCGCAAATAGCTGTGGGATCTTTTTCCCGGTCAGATCCCCAAAGAATAGCAACTTTAAGCATCCCCACAGTACCTTTTTGTCTTCTTCTTCACACGCATATAGCATCCATGTCAACCAACAACCTTGTTGATATTAAAAGCTTGTCACCCCTGTTTCAGGACTTGTACGCCAAGGCCAAGGATTTTGTGGAAGTAAGTTAGGCATAGACATACCTTGACGTGTTGTGTATATGCAGATCAATCACTTTTTTTGATCGCTTATATGAATCCATGTCATCTATAGAATGATTGCATTCCTGCTGAAAAGTTGTATGATGCACAATTGGGACAAGGCAAGGATCGTTGGAAGGTAAACAACACAATATCTTATATGCAAAGAAGCATTTTTTAACATCAAGGAAACATGAAAAGGTTGTTCCTCCTATTATGGAAGAGCTCAAGGCCAAAGCACGCTCATTGGGATTGTGGAATCTCTTTCTTGGCAAAGAATATAAGGAACTAAGTCCTGGTTTAACCAATTTGGAATATGCATTGATAGCCGAACTTACTGGTCGCAGTTACAAGATTGCACCTGAAGCCATGAACTGCAGCTCTCCTGATACTGGTAATATGGAAGTGTTTGCAAAGTATGGCACTCCTGCTCAAAAAGCCAAATGGCTTGTTCCTTTGATGGTTGGCAAGATCAGATCAGCATTTGCCATGACAGAACCAGCAATTGCATCATCAGACGCTACCAATATCGAAACCAATATACGACGTGAAGGCAATGAATATGTCATTAATGGTCGAAAGTGGTGGATTACAGGTGCTGGTGATCCACGATGTGCTGTATTTCTTGTAATGGGCAAATCCGATCCAAATAACACAAATCGACATCGTCAGCAAAGTCTTGTCATTGTGCCAGCTGATACACCTGGTATCACTGTAGTAAGACCAATGCAAGTGTTTGGCTATGATGATGCTCCTCATGGTCATTGTGAGATTGTTTTTGATAATGTACGTGTTCCTCTTGAAAACATTGTCTTGGGAGAAGGACGTGAATTTGAAGTTATTCAAGGACGTTTGGGTCCTGGTCGTATTCATCATTGGTAAGAAGCAATGTCATAATCATCATGAAAGGATCACTGATGTGTACACATATAGCATGCGCTGTATTGGAATGGCTGAACGTGCTTTGGAGCTCATGATTGCACGTGTGACAGATCCATCACGACGCACTTTTGGAAAGAATCTGGCTGAACATGGAACAATTGTGCAGGATATTGCCACATCACGCATTGAGATTGATCAAGTGCGATACCTTGTACTTGGAGCTGCCAAAAAGATTGATGATCATCCACGTGGTCCAAAAGGTGCCATGAAAGAAATCAGTATGGCAAAGGTAAGGTATCAAGTGGACAATGCTGTAGATAAAGGGCTCATGTGACAAAACATTTTGACAGATTGCTGCACCCAGTATGTTGCAAGGTGTATTGGATCGTGCCATGCAAGCTCATGGTGCTGGTGGTCTATCACAAGACTTTGTGTTGGCCAAATTCTTTTCTCGTGCTCGCACTTTACGTTTTGCTGATGGTCCTGATGAAGTTCACAAGAATCAATTGGGAAAGATTGAACTGCGAAGAGCTGCTTATATTGGTAATCGCATTAAAGAGCAACAAGCCAAAAAAGAAAAGTTGATCCAATCCAAGCTGTAATCAATAAACATGTTTGTTTGTTATGTGATACAAGGGATGAATGATAGCTTTAATGCATAATCCACTGTCTATCTACAAGCTATAACTAAAGTATACATGGATGTCTCCTATAGTGGAAGAAAGAGCATGGCTAGATCACAGTGTAACAACATATACCAATCTTACCAACATCTTCAAGCTTTAACACAGTAAACATGCCCAATCCAATAATCATTTCCAAACATCATAAAACCAAATGCAATGTACATGAACAAAAGCTGTGATTTATTCAAGCAACTCTTTATCGGACCATTAGAGTCTATACTTAAGCGGATTCACCCTATTTGCAAGAAAAGAAACATCAGTATCCAAATCCAAACCATCCAAGCCACCCTGTTATTTGACATTTACCTGCTTGAAGACATAGGTCAAGTGGCACTTGCCACAGTATTGACGGTCCTTGTGCCAAGCCATGAAGACACCAGCACCACAGGTGGCGTTAGGGCACTCACGACGAAGACGGGTGATCTTGCCAGATTCGTCAACCTTGTAGAACTTCAAGATAGCGAGTTTGACCTTTTTGCGCTTGTGCTTGATCTTCTTGGGAGTAGTGTAGGTCTTTTTCTTCTTCTTCTTACCACCACCCAACAATTCAGCGTTCAAGTGAAGAGTGTTCATGTCCTCAACACCATAGAGAGCGAGATCACCATCAACAAGGTTCTTGCCAGCAAAAGACAAGAGCTGGGCGTCAGCAGGAATGCCTTCGCGCTCAGCGATCATGTTCTTGACGGCACCAACAGAAGAGGAGCCAGAGACATCAAGGGCAAGAGTGTTGCCTTGGAGAGACTTGACAAAGATTTGCATTTTCAGATAACTCGATTATTACAGAGTAAGAATCTACAAGACAACAGAGTAAAAGTGAGTCAAGGATGTTCAGAATAGACTAGGATATAGAGTATAGTCATAGCAAGCAAACGTATACTCGTCAATGTCAAATGAGTAGTGGTATACATACCTTCCTTATTATCTGCAAAAGAGAAGGAAAAACACCAATTGCTAGCCCAGCCACACCTTTTAACAGCTGGCAAGGAAAACTTTTTTCAAACTCCATGATCCCGCTCACACCCAAATTAAGCCATCCATCCTTACAGTAGCTACTACAAGTAGAGACAAATTGTACATTGAAAAAGGGGGAATACATTAGAGAAAAAAGGACAATAGATTCTACATGTCATCATTATCAACTACATCTAGTCAGTCTTCCTTTACATCTTTGTGTGTTGGTGGTAATGGTCGTGATTTCTCTTTTGGATATGGCATCAATGGTACATTGTCTTCATCTTCATCAACATGATCATCATCCACAGGTGCTGGATAATGTTTTCGAGATACCATGGGTCGTCTGTGATCTTGATCTTCTGCTTCATCCCATGATGATCCTGAGTCGTCATAGTAATCTCCACCAGACAAATCATAGACTTTGCTCTCCATCCATCGTGTATCATGCATGGGATACAATTGCTGTCGTTGTTGTTGTTCAAGATCATCATAGTAATGGGTATACTCCACTTCTTCTTCACTGATACAGCTGCCAGAATCATAATAATCTTCTACTGAATCCACTTCATCTTGATGTGCATCAAGTCGTTCAAGGTGTTCATCTTGTACACCATCATTCTCATGTTGTAGTTGTTGTTCATGATCACCTTGTTCCTGATAATTTGGTTGTAACATGGCCATCCTTTCTTCCATAGTGATTTCACGAACAAGATATCCTTCTGAATCACGTCTTACAAGTCGATGTGAATTGGCATTGTTGTTGTTACGCATCATTTCACGCTGCTGCTTTCGTTTGTAGCGGTTTGAAAATATGGATGGACGTAGATCGTCGGGATCGCGTGGTGGCCAACAATAAGGAAGTCGTGGATCTGTGCCAGGTCGTACAGGAAATGTCAAACCATCACTAGTTGGATTTTGTGGCCAAAGCCATAACAATGGATTGTTGCCAAGTACTGAACAGATATTGCGATACAAGCCAACATCAAATGGGTAATGTACCTAATCCAATACATCACGTCAATCTCTCTTATCACCATGGATCCCATATATATACTTACAGGCATGATTTTGCCACGTCGAATAAGTGTCTTGACCTTGCTACGCTCCCAACTTTCCACTGAAGATTGATTTCGAGACATACAATACAAGTGGTACACACTTAGGATCCCCACGCAAAAGATGACGACAAATGCCAAGATAAAGTTGATAACAAGAAACACCACTTCCATAGTCGATGGTTCAGCATTCCACTATCCATGTAAGCAATGTCAATCCATGCTCATTCAATATCCTTTTCCAATCCTTACCCGAAAATGACGTATATCATCAAGAATCATTGATACACGCCAACCCAACAAGCCTAAAGCGTATCCACATGCAATATCCACATAGAGCACGAATCGTACAAAGTGACCATAGTTGTCATATCCCACACAATTGGCAATCCATGGGCAATGATGATCCATCTTGAGTACACAACGTCGGCAGTAACGGCAATGATGTGCACGTGGTGGTTTGTAGTGCTTGCATTGCTTGCAATAGCGTGGACCAGTCATACCAGTATCTGTTGCAGGAAGTTCTTGTCGCTGCCATCGTGTACTGTCGTCGTTTTGAAATGTGGAATAAGGTGGTTCCTGAAGAAAAGAAGGACCAATGAGCCTTATTATGTAATACAGTATAGTGCTGTCAATGGTACTTACCCAACCACTTGGAACTCTTCCGGGATCAGTTGTACAAGCCAGATAATAGTTGTAGTACACCATGAGCACCAACAGGTTGAATGGGATAAGCAATTTAGCTGCAGTAGGGGACCACCATTCCATGGCTGGCAACAGAATAAATAGCTGTGACGAATAAGCAATGGTGGCAATGAGCAACGAGACGCCAGTGATAAAGACCCAACCAGGTATCGATTCCAACATGATGGCAAAGAAGGGAGTAGGAGAAGAAGGAAGTTGTTGTTGTTGTTGTTGCGGATGTGATAGGAGAAAGGATATGAGCGAGTGACGAGAAGAACAAAGGACAAAGGTCAACATTTTCCCTAATTGGGCGGTACTTCTACTTTTGTGTGTACACGAGCATGGCAACAGCATCAACCCTGACCCCTTATTCATTTCTTGATTGATCAGATTGTTCCAATATATTATTATCAATTCAACTGCTTTACTAGCAATGACAGCTAATGCCAATGCTATTCAATGCTCCTTATTCAAACCCCCATCATTCATATCAAGATGAAAGAAGAACAAGAGCTGTCTGTGCGGATTACCAGTTTCAGTCAATCACTTTTTATCCTTCTCCCCCACACAAACACATCAGTGTCTATATTTGTGATGATGATGATTGAATTATCCTTGCCACAACCCCTTTCAACATTCCCCTTTTCCCGTTTTTGATATCACCCCTACTCCATATCATTATCAATACAGTGGATGAATGGTAGTACATTGGGAAACACTGTTTTTGGGTTTTCGGATTAGCATCCCGATCAAGTACGGTACAAACGCCCAGCTGATGCAAGCATCTGCACGGCTTTTGCGTCAAATATGCTCTCAATTTGACACAAAGTCAAGCCTAGTTTCTGTATCACCAAGTTATAACGCTATGATAAACTACGTGCAGCCACTCTCTCCTTTTCCTTTTTCCTCCGTAAGCGGTCTTGTTAAGTCTATTTCCTCCCCCCTTTTTCCTTGACTTTCCCTTTGTGCAGCGCCTCCTCCCCCAAACTAAAGCACCCCGACTTCTTTTTTTTTTTCCTCTTCACTTTGCTCTGCGATCCGATATCTTTCTTCCCTCTCTTGTTTTCTCTTTTCACCCCTTTTTGTTCCCTATTCATCCTTCTTTATCATCTTTGTCATGCCCAGAGATGAATATATGGCATCATCTACTTGCTCAACTTCATCCAATTTGGCATCAAAGGCTTCATCACCACGTCGTCAATCTTTTTTGAAGCGTTTTACTTCTCCTTCTCCAATCTCTTCATCAAAATCAACTTCAATCTTACCTTCTTCTTCCAGACGCAGTACAATCTCATCTATTAACAGCAATGCTACAGCTCCTACTACAAAAAGACATTCATCATCTGCCAAACCACCTACTGGTGACAAACCAGGCAGATTACAATCCATGCGTCTGATGCTTATTGCTTCTGTATCTCGTAAACGATCAACAACATCATCCAATACCACTAGTCATAAAAAACCACCTTCATCAGCCACTCGTAATCCTCCACCACGTCCTTCACCTTTGATCATCCGACAACAAAAACAATCACAACCATCATCACCATCATCTATCAAAGAGAATCAAAGTCGTGGAGATATGATGCCTAATCGACGCATATCAATGATTTGTGATCGAAGCAGTATTCATAGCAACATGTCATCTATATGTACTGGTAGTGGCAATAGTCCAGTATCACCTTCACCACGATCATCTTTATTATTGTCAAGACGTCGTCCCATGTCACAATTTTGGGGATTATCTAAAGTGGATGAAGATGAATATGACAATGTGGATGATTGGCGTGCTACACAAGGTGCATCTACTACTACTACATTAACATCCAACACATCAGACCAATGCAGTACAAGAAGTAATAGCACGCGCTCTTCATCTTCATCGTCGATCCGCACGGTGTCTGAAAATACCAATCCCGGTAGCAAGTTTCTACGTATGGCTCAAAAAGCCATTGCTGATAAACTACCACCATCTTCTTGTGAGCAAGGAATGCCAGGGCCATCACCACGTGCTCCAACACCTATCGTATCAACCAGTAGTTCTGTATATCCTTCTAGATGGCGTGACATGATCCGCTCTAGTGTTATTATCGGCGAATCAACCAACATGTCAACAACAACGAGGCCTGCTTCGGCTGTTGGCAATGGTCCTCCTTCACCTTCTATCATCACAAATGCAAGCAGTATTGCTATTATGTCTGGTACTTCTGGAATGACTACAAACAACAATACAGGTCGTTCTAGAAGAAGTAGTCTTTTGTTGTCGACACCAAGCATTCATAAGAAGGAAGTCAAAGCTATCTCCGTTTGGCGTAACACAGTGTCACAGCTGCTGATGCAGTCCGATGAGGTATTTTATCATACGCTATTTCATCACAGGAAAATAGGAGAGATGGCTAACATGATATGCATTTGAATAGAATGATGATTACGTGTGTTATGATTATCCTACATGCACTGCCAAGGATCTAGCCCTTTGCAAATTCATCATGAATGAGTTGTATACTACTGAACAATCATATCATCGTCTTTTGACCCTTATTCAAACAGTAAGTGTCATCCTTTTTATTTGTGTGGCTGCATTGGCTGGTGCTTGGGGGATCAACGTGACCTATCATCCTCTTTTTTCTTCGATATGTCACATCGATCACACATATGCACTTTCAAAACATACACACATCATCATCATGAGTACCGTTTACTAACACGTTACGGCTTGCTTATTTTAGAGATACATGCAGCCAATGATGGCCGCCACACATAATCCATTGGTCAAATCTTCAGATGTAGCTGTCCTTTTTCGTCATTTGCCCGAGATGATTGCTTTGTCAGAGAAACTGCTGGCATGTTTCGAGACATATGCAATACATCGTTGGCGAGATTGTGATGCCATTCATGTGGGCCATATCTTTCAAACGCTTGAACAAGACATGGTTGTCTTTCTGAAATATGCCGTTCATTACCAAACCAATCTTAAAGCTATTCGCAGGGCATGTAACAATGTCCTTTTCATCAAGATTGAGCAAGAATCACTTGCACGTCGCGATACGAATCGTATGGGAATGGCTGATTACCTTATTGCTCCTTTTCAACGTGTTCCTCGATATTGTCTCTTGATCAAAGGTGAAGCATCATCATCATGTTTATATCATATGCCTTTTATTCATCCATCATTCTGAATATAGATCTTATGAAACACACTGAACGTGCTGATCCAGAATACGCTGATTTGGATATATCCCTGAAAATGCTGACTGGATTAACAGTAGCCATGGATCATGTACAGCAAATGTCACGTTAAGGAGTAATTAGCAATGACGACCATTGTCCTTATCATTCTTATGTCTTTTCATCATCACTCTCGTTGTTGTTTTTCTCTTATCACCCTTTCACACACAGCTTGAACACGCATACCCTGTCTTTTCTCCTTGTGTTCTCCCTTTTCCCTTCTCTTTGGCATACCAAACATCACTGATTCTCAAAATACCCCCTTCTTCTTTCTTCCTCTCTTTCTCGACTCATCATCCCTTTCTTTTGTGTACATATAATACTCATATTAAGCTCATCCTTACTACATTAAAAACTCTTTTTGATTATAGAATTGGGCTATCCGTGGTTTCGGCAATTGTATACAAATGTTTGCTGCATGCAAAAATGGCTTGCATAAGCTCTGTGCAACATGAACAAGTACAAGGGACCTCTTGTGCAACCATTCAACAACAACGACAGAGTCTAATCTTTCCCCGATCATTGGCACACTTGTTCACGAATTAGGAGAATGTTAAAAGGGGGTGGTGATGAATCATCATTCAGGGCAAGAATGTTGTAATAGTGTCATTAGCTGCACTATCTTGCATGGTTGACATGTCCAGAAACAACCAAAAAACGTGATGGTAGTGCAAAATGTCGTCGGGCATTCACGCGCGCGCGCGCCACCTACTTGCTTTGATGCATGGTGTCAGAAGGAAATACATTTTACCCTTTTCCCAAATCATTGTCGACTTTATCAGAACCACTGCCATTGGACTGAATGAGAGAAAGAAAAAGGCTTTGCAATGGTGTCCTTGGATCTCACGCATGCAGCATGGTGCAGATGGGTTGACTTGCATCCCCATCGGCCAAGACTTGATAACGACATTCAGTTCTCCTGAAGACCTAATGAGCGTCTGGACCCTTTGGAGATGATAGCGCTTATACATCATCATGTTGTATGTATCCTGTTATGGAGAGTTGCCATCATTCCTTATCACCGATCACTTGGATCATCCATGCCATGAAGATCCATACCAACACTGCTGCCAAAGTTACCAATGATAATATCAGTCTGCTGCAACATACCTGACACACCCATATGTCTATATTACAATTCGCTTACACGTGAGCATATGACTGGTGAAATATGGACCTGAAGACAAAGACAGCCTTCCTCGGCGTGAAGACATTGTGACACGACATTGTGCTGTGTATTGCCACTTGAATCATCCCCCAACGCTCAAATGGAAGCCAAAAGACATTCTACTACTTGCCGTCCTGCAGTATTGACGTCTATGTCATTCTTGACTATGATCACGATTTCTGTTGCACCACATTTCAGTTGAAGGATAATCACTTTTGCCGGCATATGGAGGATCCAAAAGGGTGGCAATGGTATCATCATCATGATACATCGACTACAACATTATCCATGAGCAAGAGTATTGGCAAGATTGAATCACAGATTGTATTCATGTCCATCTGCTGATGATGTTGGTATTACAACTGTTGCTATGACTGGTGCTAGTGCTGATGATGAATGGACTGATCCAGATCAAGTATATGTACAATGTACGCGGAGATAAGCAACTGACATTAGCAACGAGCCGCATCAATTCAATGTCTTCACCCCAACACAGTTTGCATGGTGCACGCAGCTACAATGCACAAACAACAATGAAAACGTTACAAGGGGATATCCCGAAACAGTTTACGATTGTCTATAGTTACATTGCAACCAAATAAATCATGGTTTTCGCGCGAGATGATGGACAATTGGAATGACGCTATGGTATGTCGGGGGACAACCGAGTAACTTTCAGGGGAATAATGATATACAAGAGAGAGAGGGAGATTTTAGCGTTCCAAGATGGATGCATGTATCTGCAACAGCCAAACAAAAGGTCGATTCCTTCCTTTACAAGACAACGATTGTTTACTTTTCTTGTCATCTTTATTATTATCTGCATACATATAATGAATGCGTCGCTTATGTGCCAAGATAGTTACTGCATGTTTATCCGAATTGTGTCAGGGGGGGAGAGTGAATCAAGTAGAACATGTTGTGCTATGCTGCTGACATTGGGGATTCTTTGGGCTGAGCTCGATACACATATAGAAGCATCCGCAAGATAGAATACCTGATGACCAGGGGACAGCAACTTCTATTTACTTTGCAGATCCGAAGAGTTTCTTCTTGGCCATCTCATTAGAGCTTTTTTCATACATCTTGTTACGTAATTCTTGCAACTGTTGTGCTGATAACTGATGGCATTTGCCCAAACAAGTATGATTCCTTGATCTTGAACCACACATATAACAGCTATGACCATTATTAGCTTGATGTACATATTAAGAGCATGTAGTATATACACTTACAATTCATATCCACATCGGCATCTGATGGAATTACACCCGTACTATTATAAGATCACAATTAAAACCCTGTTTTGCCTTAAAACAACAATGACACTTGCCGAACGAGAAATCACTTCTCTACAATGTGGACATCTTGTCCATCCTTGTTGAAGAGCAAGTTGCCGTGCTGCAATAGAGTATTGACGATTCATGTCATTTTGTTGAAGTGTTTCTGAAACATTATGTTTACGTCGCCATCGACCTGTAGGACGCTCTTTACAAACTTCTACACCAGGCACGTGATGAGTAACAAACAATGTTGTCAATTAGGTAGAATCATACTTACCATCATGCCATGCATGTTCACACCATAAGCAAATACCACGATGACATGTTGGACATTCTATCATAGTACGTTGTGGCGGAGGAGGTGGTGGTTGGGATTGACGTCGTAAACGTCGTCGAAACAATGTCTTTGTGAAACCAGCAGCTGTTCTGGTATTGGTTGCTTGTCGTGCTGCTGCTCGATTTAATCTTTCTTGTTCAATCTCTACTTCATCCAACTCAAACATAGCCTTGCAATCGCTATAAGGACAATAGCCCTGAATTGGGTAAGCAAAAGAGTGAATGGCTTTGGTAATGCATGTTTACCACTTACATAGCTTTCAAGAATGTCACGACGAATAACCTTGAACCACCAAGCATCAGCTGCAGTAGATGACATAACACGTGACACAATATCCTGTGAATCGAAAGAGCCATCTTTGCACTGATAACCTGGGCATGGTATTTTGGTATAGTCATCATGATGCACCTCTGTGTATTTGGTAAGATAAGTTGTCAAACACTGGCGACAGCTGTAATGTTGGCACTGTTTTGGATAGAAAATGTCTTCTTCTTCATAATCGTCAAAGCAGATCATGCATTCCTTTTTCTGACTTGGTGGTTCACATGATGATGAAGAGGCTGTGCTTTGAAGAACTGTGTAGTTCTTTGGTACGAGCTGATCTTTGAATGATGAGGACGCTCCAGCATTGTCTTTTGTATTGTTTCTTGATCTAAAGTACCAATCTTTGGGGGGTAAAGGTGGTGGTGATGACGATGCTGCATGATTTGGTAGCTTATTGACTTGCTTGTTTTCATCAATTGTAGATAGATATTGGCCTATATGTTTGAATTCATCAACCATGTTGTTATTGGATGATTGTATAATCTTCATTGTGTCGTTGGTCGGATTGTGTGGTGGATAGGAAGCGCTACGTTTAAGTCCTTTTAAAGTGGGATGACGATTTGTTGTTATCAATGACGTGGTGATAGTTGTGACAGCAAAAGTAGGGGAAGTTAATAACAATCCACGGATCTCTTCAATGGGCAAAGAACCAGCTTGCAGAAAGAGAATAAACAGAGAAAATAGTGTATGATACATGGCGTTGAAATAGTTTTTCTCACCTGTTATAAAGAAGTCAAAGGACGCCACATGTGGAAGATCATGACAAAGGACTCAGCTTGGATTCTTTGGCTAAGCATTTCTGTGTTACCAAGAAAGTAAATTGTTGTGGAGAAACACTTTATTGTAACTTGAGCCATTACGCTCCCGCAGTTTAAGATTCTTAAGATATCACAAGCTGATTATGGTAAAAGATAGTGTTGACATGCCCAAAATGGAGCATGTTTGAACAAAAGTAAGGCAAGAAGACAATGGTGGCATGTATTGTATCACTCCATGTATATCATCAGTGGCTGTGCCTTGCTTACCAAATTCGATCCATCACGATTATGCGGCAGCTGCGCTGTGTAACGATTCTGCGTATCCCATCACCCCCATTTTCAGCTTCCCAAAGTCCACCACTCATATTTCTTTACAGCCAAAACTTTATCAAGGAATGCTCTACCAACAACATAAACAAGACTCGACATTGACTAAGGAAACGACTTTGGGACACAAAAGTTATTTGGGAGAAAGTGACAACTTGGAACGTTTTGTTCTTTTATTGTCTACTCGAATCCACACATGCCATTGACTCCATGTGACAATTGGTGGCACTTGGTCAAGCTAGCAGCACTTGTGAACAACAACAGGCTCTAGTTTAAACGCGTGGTTTGTCGCTTGTCGTGTTTACAGGAAGTATCCTCTTGTTGCAGCCTACTTCGTCTCCAGCATGTTTCGCCTTCACAGTTGACTGCCTGTAACAAGTACTCAGCAATACCGAAGCAGTTGACTCTAGAACCAAGTTAGTATTACTCGAGGACACTAGGAGATACTATATTGATCGCATGTTTTGTTGATGGTCGCCAGTTGAGGATTATGTCTTTAGTTGCAGTCAGCGCTTTGCATTGTTACGTCGTTTGCTCTCTTTCTCACTACATCTACCACTTATGACGACTATTATTAAGCAACAGGACAACTTTAGAATGAAGGAGAATATGAGATTGGGCTACTGGTAAGCTAGTGGATGCGAAAAAGAAAGGATCATGACAGTGATACCTGTATTGCTTCATCGTGTAGGCAACTTTACCACCTTACAGGACTATGTAGACGTTATGTTACAGCATCAACTCTATAGAGCAATTGACATATAAGAGATCAGCTTGAATGAAGGCAGTAGATGGATGAAAATGATGGTTCACGGTTAATGGGACAAGGAATCACTTGTAATACTTCAACTTGGTTTGGGATAAAGCAAATGTCCTTGCTTCAGTGGAAGATGTTTGATTCACATGCGTTCGAAGGAGTGGAATAGATTGTGATGATTACAGTATAAGCATTAGAAATGATGAAGCTTTCAATAGGGTATGTTGGATGGTCCCTGGACTGAACATGCTATTGGATAGAGATTGGAAAGAGGAATTGTGTATTCAGGAAGCAAGAGTGTTTGCCTTAGTGCTAAAAAGTGATAGAGAGCAAGACTGAAGAAGGATATATGTAGTGATGTATCAACCCTTTTTCAAGGCAACAGCTTTCATATTAGTTATACGTTATTGATAAGCAATATATAAACCAAAAAATTGACACGACGTGAAAGTTTTATTAAAAGATAAGGATCAACTAGCAAAAGACAACAATGGGCACAAGTAACAATGAAACACTGCAGTACAAAGACCAATCCATGGGATATCCTAATCATGAGCCTTATTGAAAAGCATTGGTGATATATGGAATGACATAGGTGCGATAGAAGAAAGAGGCATGTGTGCCATGTAACAATGTTGACAACAACCTTGCCTATATATCTAGATGGCATGGGCTTGGGATTTGTTATCTATGCAAGAAACGGAAGATCATAATGGATTGAAGCTGCAACATCAACAATAAGTCTATTTACTGCATATGAAGGAGATTCTTTATAGATGACTCTTATATAGCCATTGGATCATGTTCGACGTGTGATAGGGTTGTTTTAGACAGGATGTAAAGCAAGTCTTCCAGAGACTGGAGATCAAAAGTGGATCAAGATACGTTGCTATATATTGAGCATTCATTGTTTAATAGGTCGAATAGGGACTCTTTAAAAGCTATATACAATGTAGGCAATGCTAGTGCAATCCAGAGAGATTATCCAGTGGGCTGTGCAATCTAAATTTGGACTTTGTCGAGCGATGCGGCAGTGTCTGTCTTCCTTCATCCTCCACACTCCCGCCAAACCAACTACTCTTTTACCTTTTCCAATATGCCTCGCCATTCCAAGAACAACACAGCATCCAGCGTCTTTACATATCATGAAGCCAAATCGCTTGACTATGGCACAAAAAAGGTAGACAACGAGAGCCAGTAAACGTGTTGCACCATCCTGACAGCTTTGTTACTACTCATAGCAACGCATCGGCCGCGATTCTTTCCGAGAGTACAATGCCTGCTTCCTTTGTTTACAGACTGCTCGTGATCCAGTTGCTTGTCCAGAGGGACATCTTGCTTGTCGTGAATGCATGTACGAGTCGATCCTGCAACAAAAGCAGAATATCAAACGAGAACAAAGGCTCATGGAGCAAAAGGTGCGCGATCTGGAGAATCTCAAGGCAAGAGAAACTGAGGAAGCCAAGCAAGCCTTGTTGGATGAATTTGAAAAGACACAAACCAGTATGCTCGGTCGTCGTACACAAAAGGCAACAACGACACCCACTACTGAAAACAGCATGAATTCACCATCAACACAAAAGAATGGCAGTGGTATGTGCTATCAAAGGACAAGTGGGAGTGTAGGTTTTCTTACCAGCAAGTATTCTCTTTAGAAAGTGGATCTGGCAACACGACACCATCTGCAGGCACCAAACGAAAGTTCGAATTGACTGAGGATGCTGTGAAGGAAGCGGCTGATAAGGAATTGGACAAGGCATCCAAGCGTCTTGCTGAAGAAAAGGCACGAGAATCTGCTCCCAAGTTATCAAGCTTTTGGCTGGTAAGGAATATGAGCAATTTGGGAAAATGATGGGTACTAATCGACCTATATTGAATAGCCATCCTTGACCCCTGAAGCCGAGAAGCAATTGAAGGATGAAATCAAGCCCATCTCAACGCAAACCATGTGCTTAGCAACCAAGACTCCCCATCCTGTTAGGTAAATCATATAGAGACAAAATGTTTCTGAATATGCATTACTCATTGGCTTTTCTAGCTTGAAGACATTGATCGAAGTCAAGTTTCAGCAAGAAGAAGGCAACAAGAGCAAATGTCAGTGTCCAGCATGTCTCAAGACATTGAATAATGCTGTAAAGTTTTCAGGTATGGAAGAATATACATGATATAGCCATCAGCATTTCACTGATACCCTATATGCTTTTTAGTGATGCGTAATTGTGGACATGTTATATGCAATACATGTGTTGATATGTTTGTCAAGAAATCCAAGAGATGCTATGTATGCGAGAAGAAAACCAAATCCAAAGACATTGTTGATATGAGCGCAGAAGGAACTGGATTCGCTAGTGGAAGTAGTATAGCTATGGCAAGTAAATGGGATGTCGCTTTTCAATAAATGGCTTGAATGCCATCATGTTACCCAAAAATCTCTCTCGGCTTTTTAGGAAAGGATTGACATAGATGGCGTCAATATGCTGTATCTAAAGACCAGTAATTGGGGTCGGTTGTTCTATTCCGTATACGAATGATGTGACATCAAGCTAATGCAATACGATGCAAAGTGTTGTTTATTCTCCTTAATTGCCTTTTCTATCAAGTTCGATATATCCGAATCTCCTTTTGTTTGATGTCAATGAGCAGAAAGACCGCGTCCCATCTCTCTATCCCAATAACTCTCCTTGCCTTATTCTCCCATTTGAATCATCTAATGCAACGGATCTATTGTTCCGCAGATATAATTAAAAAGTTGCTACTCCCCTTTTGGGAGATCTTCACTCTTTTTTTTTCTTCGTTTCATCGTTCATCACACACACACACACACACACACACACACACACCTGTATATCCTTACTTTGTAAAAGGCGTCCATGTGCGCATAAACCATTCTGAAAACATGCAACAGATACCATCTTCTTCAATCACTGATACAAATCAAGAATCCACAGCCCATAGCTTATATCCATCACAACCAGCTCCTCCATCCTCTTTAGCATCCATCCCAGGAGGAGTTGATACCCCCACACCACAAGGCTTTCATTCACCATTACAAGCAGATGATGATTCTGAGGAAGATGATACTGCAAGTAAGGATATCCCCAATCATAAGCGTAACGGACGACGTAAAATCAAGATTGAATACATTGAAGATCGATCAAGACGTCACATTACTTTCTCAAAGAGAAAAGCAGGCATTATGAAAAAGGTACAAACGACTGTTTCATGTTGTCTTTGCCAACATGCTTATCCATGCATTGATCATTGTATAGGCTTATGAGCTGAGCACCTTGACAGGGACACAAGTTTTGTTGCTAGTTGTTTCAGAAACTGGCTTGGTGTATACATTTACAACGCCAAAGCTGCAACCCTTGGTGACCAAACCAGAAGGCAAGGGTTTGATTCAAGCATGTTTGAATGCACCAGATGAACCAGTAGCCAGTAATGTTTCTTCTTCCATGGTGAACAAATCCAACAAATGACGGAGTACGAGACAGCAGAAACATATAGAGAAATGTGCTACGATATTCCATAGCAAGCTAGCATGGGCAAATCGGATGAATGGTTGGCAATAACTTTAGATCACCAGATATGTTGAAGCCTAGTGCTACAAATAAACGCTCACCCATCTTGAAAAGACATTCGCATTATGAATTATTGCCAAAGGCATAAGAATACTTTATCATTACAGCACAGTAAATAGATTACAAACAGCAAAGAGAGATAATTTTCAGTACTAGAGAAGGGGAGAATAGATGTGGATGCGTATAATGTGATTGCAAACAGAGAAAGATTAAAGGGTTTCAATAGTAAGAGTAAAAACAAAGAAATGCAAATCGAGAGAAAGGAGACGAACGTATTTGGATATGCGTATTGATGAAAAGAGGAGGTGTTGACATGAAATAAGAGTGCTGTCGTTTACTCATCCTTGTACTCGAGCACCGTGCCAAAGACATAATCCCACATCTTGGAAGTGATGCCATAACCAGTGTCGAAATCCTTGTAATGATGAGCCATATGATACTTCTTCATCTCCTTGAAGTGAATCTTGAACACCTTGGCGTGATGCAAGTAGTAGTGGACACAGTCGTACAAGATGTAACCAAAGAAACCACCAGCAATAATACCATAAGCCATCACAGGTGGAAACAATGCATGACCAAGTCGAGTCAAAGGATACGAAATAAATACATTCAAAGCAGGTGGCATGACCAAACGAAGACTATCAATGAATATATACATTAGTCTAATCATTCCATAAGTATATCACTACTACTTACCGATCCATGGGAAGATAATGATGGAAACCATGCAAAGTAAAGTGAAGAGTGAAAGCCAATTGATGATCAGGAAGCCATTCGTCAACATGGAAAAGGAAACGATGCAAACCATATTCAAGCAACGACCAGATAAGAATACCAAGTGCAAATGACAGCGTGCTTACAACTGGCATATTGTCCTCCAATGATTTCATCATATGATAACCCACTACAGGTAACCAGATAACAGGCACCACCCACCATGCAGTCTTACTCAAGGGTTCCAATAACCAATGACCAAAGAATTGAGCAGGCTTGGGAAGATAACGAGGCTTATGCACTTGTTCCAGATAAAACTCCTTGGTAAAGTTGCCTCGTAGCATTTGTGGGATGAGCGGCTTTCTCAAGTCCAAAAACTGGTTCTTCTTGACATCCAGAGCCAAGTCAGTCTCCTTGGGATGAAAGTCTTCACGGGTGTAATCTTCTTCTTCCTCTTCGTCTTGAAGTGTGGTACCATCGTTTCGGGATAAGGTGCCGAGACAATACTCCTCCAAAATCTCATAAGCTGCATCGGAATGGGCGTGTTCCAAGACATCTCGCATAATCGCCGAGACATCTTTACCAGCATAGTCCAGTATAAGATCGTCACCACCGGGATGGTCCTGAACGAATTCGGTCACGTCGTACACTTTGCCGTCAAAGATGACCCAGCAAGACTTTGCGTTGTTGTGTCGTGCCACTTCGGCTTGGGTATACAATTTGACAGCCATCAGTTATATCTTACGTAGGCCAAGACGAAAAGTAAGAAGAAAGAGTGGGTTTGAAAAAGGAAAAAAAGAGAGAGAGAAGAGATGAAATGAAAAATGAAGGGGAGCCAGAATCTGTTTTTTTGTCGGATGATGCTTCACTCCGAAGTTGTTCTCTGCAAAGCTTTCCAAGCCGGTCAGCGGAAACATTCCATTTTCTGAACACGCCACTTATGCCGGTTTCTTTTACTTTTTGACTCATCCATTTCCTTGTATATGAATCATCTAAATAAATGGAATGATTTCTTCATAGAGTGACTCTTTGACTATACACAGCTTATAGATAATATCCCCGTATTCATATTCGATGATAGATAACTAGTATCAGATTGTCTAACTTGCAAATAAAGAACGCTGATCCCTCAAGACACATAGAATGCGGAGTTAAAAAGTGATCTGCACATTGCCGGTTGTGTTGTTGTATCCAACAGGCAGTGTTTCTTTTTGCTCTTATCCCACTTGCCAGTTGTTGAGAAAGCCAAATCACTCTCTTTGAAAAGTGTTTCATTGTACTTGGATGACTGGTTTATCTTGAAGCCTATAGTGATCATCATGTCTTTATCATGATGGGAGGATAGATATCACGTGGTGAATTGCTTGCATAAGAAGGCAGATTGGGATCCTTCATAGTTTGTTGTCCCAGCTGATGATGCTGGTTATCATAAAGAGAAAGACAAGTCGTAATAACCAAAACATGATAATGTTGCTGCTGAAGATGTATATGTCAAGCCTTGTCATCGGCTTGATGCTGATCTTTTATCCATGTGTATCTTGACCAGATATACCACTGCCAACAATCCCAAATGTTTCTAATTGCTGATATCAATGTATTTGGATCATCATTGATGCAGACATATCATCCTAAACTGGAAATAGTAGCCTGACCATGGCGAGTCTTCTTTGTTATGGACAAGCACAATGATTGATTTGGGGATGATGGATATTGCTACCTAGCCTATCTTTGTTATGCCGATAGCTGATCAAGCATCAATATGAACAATGACACCTATGGCATCTTTAAAAGGACCAAATTCAATCATGTTGTACCTCTATCAGCTCAGGCATCATTCCTAAAAAGCATTTTAGCCACCCTTTCTTTGTTATGATTGAGCACAAAAGTTCACACGCCCATGATGTACAAATTAAAGATGCTGTCATGCATTCTTTCTTCCATCTTCATATCACTTTGATTGCTTTACAACATCAAATGTCCCAGTTTTTGTATGTAGTTCATTATCCTGCAACCTTGTGGATTAGAGCTGATGCATGCATTGATCCTTGTGGTGATTCAGAGCGTTCCATTGTTTTCCTACTTCATTGTCGTGGTCATCATTGTAATCTTTGACTCTTTTGTCATAAGGTAAAAGCTAATCATCTCGTTTTTAAGCACTTGATGAACCATATAACCTTATACAATCACAGTCTTTTCATGTATCTATCTCCCGTGATGCATATGCAAAGTTGGTTTTGGTGGCAGAAGCTACATCGAATGCTAAGATTAGCAAAGTGCCAAACATCCTTGCTACATCAAACCTGTGTATAGACATTGACATGAGGATAAAAAAGGATGATCCTGCGTATAGTTCAGTTTTGAAACGCCACTAGGTAAGTGATAGATTTACTACATTGTTGTATCTTACCATTTTTATAGGACTATGCTATTGAAAAAGAGCCATCCCGCCAACAGTAACTGACACATGAAGACACACTGCTTTTATGTCACCTATAGCATCTCGAAAGAGCTCTCAGTGAAGGAAGCTACTCAACGTCTTAGCGATCTCTGCTGAAGCTTCCTTCCTTTTCATCTGACAAATGGAAAGCACCAGAGCATTAGATACATGTGCGTAAGTCCTTTATACAGATATTGAAGAGACATCAGATGATATTGATGCCTACGCTTGAATAAAACCTGAAAACCACCACCTTCCCAAATCTGAAATAGTACATAGCCCTTTGTAGGCTTCAAAACACTAGTATCAGTGACCATGTAAAGTATGCTTTTGACATGGGTATGTGGATCCATCATCATATGACATCTTGTATTAAGCAGAAAAGACATATAATCTGAAGCTGTGTTGTTGGCTTTGTTCTCCTGCTTTCTTCTTGCTTGCTACATATACATGCAGCATTAGCTAAGTTGCCAAAGCCACTCTTAAACTAATCGATATGTGTTACGTAGGTACACCTCTTATTACAAGTTAAATCAAACGCTTTACATTCCCAAAGCAGCATGAATGATAGTAGCAAGAGAATCTTTTGACCATAAACTCTGTGAAGAATGGCTATTGATACTATCCATTATCCTTGGCCAATGCATCAGAGTGAGATATATAACAATAGTCAATCTTCTTTATCAAATAAATGTTCTTTCATCTACTATTGTAATCCAATTGCTATAGCATGTAAAGTAGTCATATGATATTCGTGTCCTGTCACGTGCTGTTCAAAGAAGCTGCTTGCATTATTGGGAGCCCGCTCCTCGGTTAGGTTGGCCGATAGGACTTGACAGACCTAGCTTTTGCTAATCAACAACATGAGCTCCTCCGCTGCTTTCCCACCTCTCAAGAATGACTTGCTGCTACGTGCTGCTCGCGGTAAATATACAGTGCCTGTGTTGAATACAGACCTATTGACGCCATTGCAGGCGAGAAGGTTGAACGTGCACCAATCTGGATCATGAGACAAGCTGGTCGTTACTTGCCAGGTACATGACACTTTGGAAGAAGAGCACTGGATCGATATTGAACGTGGTATATGTTTCGCGTAGAGTTTAGAGAGTTACGCAAGCACCATAGCTTTTTCACGATTTGTCGTACACCTGAATTGGCTTGTCAGTTGACTTTGCAACCTATTGATCGTTATGGTGGATTGTTGGATGGCTCTATCATCTTTTCTGATATCTTGGTGATTCCTCAAGCCATGGGTTTGGATGTTCAAATGGTGGAAGGTCGTGGTCCTGTTTTTACCGATCCACTTTTTACTCCTGAAGATATGAAACGCTTGCGTGAACATGTGGATGTTGACAAGGAACTTGGCTATGTTTATGAAGCTATCACTCTCACTCGTCATAAATTGGAAGGTCGTGTTCCATTGTTCGGTTTCATTGGTGCTCCATGGACATTAATGGCTTACATGATTGAAGGTGGTGGTAGCAAGACCTTGTCCAAGGCTAAATCTTGGTTATGGAAATACACTGATGATGCACATGCCTTGTTGCAACGTATCACTGATATCTCTGTCGAGTTTCTTGTTGGTCAAGTTAAAGCAGGTGCACAGGTAAATGCATTGATGACATGTTACATGGCAACAATAACTGATTGATGATATATTCTATATAGCTTCTTCAAGTATTCGATTCATGGGGTGGTGAACTTAGTCCTTATGACTTCAAGACCTTCTCGCTTCCTTATATTCAACAAATCTCCAAGAGAGTGCGTCAAAGATTGGGTGAGCTTGGTATTCCTGAAGTGCTCATGGTGATCTTTGCCAAAGGAGCCTGGTTTGCATTGGAGGATCTTTCACAAAGTGGATATGAAGTTGTTTCATTGGATTGGACCATTGATCCACAATATGCTCGTCAAGTTACCAAGGATCGTGTTGTACTTCAAGGTAATATGGATCCCTCTGTATTGTATGGTGGACATGATGCTATTCGAGAAGCAGCTACTCGTATGGTACATGCTTTTGGTAAGGATGGTAAGCATATTGCCAACCTTGGTCATGGTATTCTTCCTACTGTGGATCCTGAAGCTCTTAAAGTGTACTTGGAAACTGTGCAAAAGGTGTCTGCCGAACTCAAGAAAGACTAGACAGATATATCCCCCCTTACAAAATCATTTGATGGTTTACTTGTTCTTATATGCAATACATAGTTCATTTGATTGTTCCATATATAATGACTCTAATAACTAACTGTTGGAATGAATGTTGCTTGTTCCTGGTGGATGGATTGAAAAAGCGCAATGAAGCAATCCCCGATATGTGTGGGTGGTAAAAGGACAACAGCTTTGTTTACTAGCTCAGCGGCTTTCTCGACTTGTACCCACTCTCTCTCTCGAATACACACATACACATGCTGTCCCTTGTACGATCAGCCGCTGTTGCCGGACAACGTAGCACTATTCTTTCTCGAGTTGCCACCTCGACCTTTATCAACAACCAACAATCGCGATCCTATGTGTCAAAAAAGAAGAAAAAGGCAGCTGCACGAGAAGATCCTGACGCTCTTGACATGCAAGAAGCTGTACGTGTACTCAAGGCATTCGAAGTAGGCGAACCATCGCACCAGATCGAAGCTCATATCCAGTGCAAAATTGAAAAGTCGACACCTATCATCCGTGGTTCTTTAGTGTTGCCACGCAGTATCAAACAAGAAGCTACTATCTTGGTATTTGCTACTGGCAAACATGCTGATGAAGCTAGAGCTGCTGGTGCTCACTATGTTGGTGGTCAAGAGTTGATTGAACAAGTACAAAATGGTGAAATCAAGTTTGACAAGTGTATCTCGACTCCTGCCATGTTCCCTGCTGTTACCAAGATTGCACGTGTTCTTGGTCCCAAAGGTTTAATGCCAACTGTCAAGAAGGGTAAGATAAAGGTTGTATCTATGTTATTATGATACTGACATGGATGTATCTTGTAGGTACTGTGACAGAAGATATTGCCAACATTGTACGGACGTCAAAAAGCTCGTTTGATTTCAAGGCTGACAAGCATGGTGTATTGCACACTGGTATTGGCAAAGTGAGCTTTGATGCTGCTGATCTTGAAGGTATTCATATCATTGAAAGAACAAGAATTGAATAGATATTAACATAGAGTGTGCATAGCTAATCTTAAGGCCATCTTGGAGGAATTGCGAGTATTCGGCAAGTCTCACAACTTGAAGGGTAAGTGAATTGTTATTATTTATTGACATGTAGACTAATGGATGATACTAGGCTTCATTCAAAAGGTGTATGTGTCCTCCACACGTGGTCCTGGTATTGCTGTTGCTGGTGGATCAGCCATGTAGACTATTCCTTTTTCATTCATGTTTTATTCTTCTCTTATAAAAAAGTTGTACATCCATTATCATACACATTCAATAGTGGAATGAGATCATGCGATAACACGTGCCAGTATCCAAGCAATGTCAAAAGTGTCAAATAGGTCAAGTAGGAGAATAGAACAGCCACTTTAAGTCACGATTTTCAGTGTCTGGCTGGGTTGATGGTGGTCTTGTCGAGCGGTGTCTTGTTCACGAACCAAAACAACCTTTACACATTTACCCGCCATGGCCTTGTCGTTCAAGAGTGCAGCTCGTCATGCTGCCATGTATAGACGTTGTTTTGCAGCTGCTTCACGACCATTCAGTACAACTCCTTGTGCAGCTTCTTCTTCGCACGGTCTTTTGCGTCTTAAGGAGTACTATGACAGCACCTTGTCTGAAGATCTCATGGTGTTGACATACGATCATGCCCGTGCAGCACCACCTACCACAAAGTATCCCGATATTCAAGCATTGATTGATCGAGCTTTGGCTACCGAAGAAACAGCCCAACAAGTAACACAAAAGGAAGAACAAGAGTATGCTCACCGTACACGAAAAGGTGGTAAGCCTGTCAAGCCTATTCAGCCATTGAAGAGTGCCAATACTATCCCAAAACTCGACAAGATCACTTTGCACGCCATGGTCAAGGATGCTATCCATTCCAAGAATAATCTCTTGTCAGCTTTCATGGCTTTCCAAAGCATCACTGCCACTCGCCCTGAAATCGTTTATGCCAGAACTTCTGTTGCTAACTGGAAACTTCGGTAAGTGATTGACAAGAATCATAGCAAGGATGTATCATCTAATCGAATGATACAATCATCTAGTGAAGGAATGCCATTGGGTGTCAAGGTTACTTTGCGAGGAGAAGAAATGTATCAGTTCATGGATAAGCTTGTGGAAATTGTGCTGCCACGTCTTAAAGAATGGCCTGGTCTTTCTATTACTGCTGGTGATGGTAATGGCAACATTGGTATCGGCTTTCCACCATCTGCTTTGGCTCTTTTCCCTGAAATCGAAGGATCATTTGACGTTTACCCCAAAATGACTGGTTTTGATGTCAACTTCCACACTACTGCTTACACCAACACTGAAGGTCGATTGCTCCTTTCCGGCTTTTCAGTACCTTTCAGCCCCAAAAAATAGATTCAGTATATATATTATATTTGTTTTGTATTCAAAAAGTGATTTTACCTATGTAACATTTGGACTTGGATCATGGAATAAGGGGATCATTTGGTACCAGATTTGTGTATCATGGTAATAGAGCACTACTGAAGGGAAAAGGAGTGGATATATAAACCTTGAGCACTTGCAAACGGTCTTCTTGAAGTTTGGGAATTCAAGCTCGTTATTCTTGAAAAGGAGAGAGAACAGCATTGTAAAGGGAGGATATACACATTGTATGGAGAGAGAGAGAATAAGCACAATACACACTATACTCCTCGAAAAATGTGGACAGACCACTTGTATATGAGCTGTGGATGGAGGTGGCAAGTTATAAGAATGGTGGCAACACCATCATCCTGCACAACACTATTTGATACTACTCATGCACCATTGTTGATTACAATGTCCCATGATGACTCGAAAAAGGAACAATGACAGATTTACCCCTTGTTGATACCGATCGATCATCTCCACACAATGAATCCAGTACTGGGACTTATCAATCACATGAGAACCCAATGTCTTTGTTGTTGTTGGTGTAATATCCACATTTGGAAGAGGGATATGGGAGACCTTGTGCTGCGTGATCAGGAGAAGTTCCCGGTGCAGCACTGGATGCTTCCGTTTGAAGAAGTGTTCACGATGTAGCAACTCGTGTCTATGTGTATGCATGTCTGATGCTTCACTTTGCAGCAAACCCCTTGCTCTTTTGAAGCAAACTTACTATAGGCATTTATATATATGCGGGGTTACCTGAAAATGCCAATCATGTTAGGCTTAAGAGCAAGACTTGTAATGATATACATTATGGTAAAAGGAGATGGGGGGAGAAAACAAGAAAATCACATCACCAAGATGGATAGGATAATGACGCCCTTACCAACAAAGGCAAGAAGCTCATTGTAAGTACTGTTATACATATACGCCGCTTGACACATGGGTACCAGGGAGACAAAACATATGTCTCTTTGATCATTAGGCTCATTCACTACCATAATGGCAGTAATGCTTTTCTCTTTTTCAACCCCCATCGGTGGAATCATCAGCTCTAGTAAAAAAAAACCCCTTCATTCAAGATCGGCGACTGAGTAACACGTTGGTAATCGGCATATGTGTATGTACAGTCCCCAATTTTGACAGCTGTACACCCAGTTTGGAGTCACTTTTTGAGAATACAGTGTATGCTGCAGTGATACACACAAAGGATCCCTTTTGCCGTTGTGTTCTATATGCAGCTGATGCTTTAAACTGCATAGAAAGAGCATGCTTGAGCATAACAATGAGCAAAACCAGGTACAAAAAGGAATCGACAATGAGCCAAGACACTCCACTTATACATATGCAAGGAGAATTCAATAAAAGAATGTGTGTGATAACCTTGCTTTTGGTGAAACACTAATACATGTATACACAAACCAAGGCTGGTGCCCTGTGTTACTGTGCATCACATCACACTTGCTCTCCCCGACACCAGCTGGTGCATTTTTGGTCCTGCGGATTTCATTTTTCATTCAACACTTTTCTTCCTGTTTTTGTTTCCTTTCTTTTCTTTCTATTACCACTTTCGATACCACCAACACCTTTACTTTCTATTCCATTTCAACAGTCATATACCTTCAAGATGATGATGCGACCTAAATCATTACACTTACCATCAGCACCACAGCCTACTTACTCCACTTCTATTCTTCAACTCCAGCAGCAGAATGTTCCTGTTTCACCACCATCCACACCACTTGTACCAAATTCACCCGAATCAGTATCATCACCACCTTTATACCCATCACCAACAAGTTCTACAGTACGACCAACAAGCTCAACATCCACTACAGCAATCAAAGAAAACGTGCAAGTCATGGTGCGATTACGTCCACCTTCAACAAAAGAGCGACAAGCCGATGAACAGCCTTGTTGGCTAGTTGGTCCAGAGCCTGGCATGATTAGGACATATGATGACAATCGTCGAAATCCGGGCATATATCAATACGGTAAGATTTGCTGTATAACATGTTTCAAGTCAACTTATATCATTTATCAGACGCCGTCGTCAGTGGAAGTGACAATCAATCCGTGTACAACACTGGTATCGGGGATTTGGTCAAGTAAGTAGCAGTAGTAATAGCATGACATTGATTGTCTTGTTAATGCTTGGCTCTTTCTCATTTTAGGTCTACTATGGCCGGTTATAATGGTTTGTTTGCATACTAAAAAAAGCATACATTACTCTCTGACACCTCTTTCTCTCCTTTCTGCCCATTTTAGGCACTGTGTTTGCATATGGTCAAACAGCAAGTGGTAAAACTTATGTAAGTCGTCATTCATAGTATTGGTCAATAAAGACTAACGATGGAATGTTATTCTAATAGACCATGGTACGTATGCTCGGTTCCTTTTTTAGATGATTGCATGAATATTGATCATTGCATATCATGTGCATTTCTCCTTGTATACTCCACTTGTATTAGATGGGTAAGTTGTTGGATGAGCCGTGGCTGCATAATGCATAACAATCTCACACATAACAAACATAGGTACCGAAGATGAGCCTGGTGTGATTCCAAGAGCTGTCAATGATCTTTTTACGTATATTGAAGAGGTAAGAAATGGGCTTGGCAATAGGATCATCATCATCATCAATCTAACTAATCTACATATATATATGCATGATAGCACCCTGGCCGGGAATTCTTGCTGCGTGTCTCCTACATGGAGATCTACAAGGAAAAGATACATGATCTCATTGCAAAAGCTGATGGTCTTACTCCTGAGATTCATGAAGATAAAAAGGTAAAAAAGAGTCATGTCACTATGAGAAAAGATATAGGCTGACACAATGATGCATCTTTGTTTTGCAGCGTGGCGTATTCGTCAAGAACCTTCGTGAAGTAATCGTCGTATCACCACAACAAGTATTGGATGTCATTCGAGAGGGTGAAGGTGATGTTTTGTTGGACATTGTATCACTGTAACACACATATTGACACATTGCTTCCTTTAGCTAATCGTCATGTGGGCGAAACTGATTACAATACACGCAGTAGTCGATCACATACCATCTTTCAAATGGTAAACATTCATCCTTTGGCACTATTTTGGCACGTTACACTAATTCGCTTGCTCTCTTTACAGGTCATTGAAAGCAGGAACAAGAATGCTTATGTACCAGATCAAGGCAGTGTACGCATTTCTCAGCTGGTATGTCTCTCTTTCTCCGCTCCTCTTTCACTTTTCCAACACGTTCTCTTTCCCCAATGCTCATTCCCAATGGCGCTTTTAGAACTTGATTGACCTTGCAGGGTCTGAAAAGGCAGCCAGTGATAGTGAAAGACGACAAGAAGGATCTTATATCAATAAGAGGTAAGCATTGATATGCAGTCCAATAACATGTATATTGATTTCATCCTTTCTTTGGCACGATAGTCTATTGGCATTGGGCAATGTGATTTCGCAGCTGACCAACCCAAAGAGCTCGTAAGTACATGTGTATAAGGCGGTATCAAGTCGGCAGGAATAACAAGAAATGCATGGAATGTAGTGGAAATGACAAGGTGTTTGTGCAATATCGCACTTCAATCCTGACAAGAGTTCTGCAAACAGCGTTATCTGGCAATGCAAGAATATCCGTCATCTGTACCATCAATCCTACATGGAAGTGCAAGACTGAGTCAACAATGACATTAAGATTCGCTCAACGTGCCAAGATGATTCGCACAGCAGCCAAAATGACGCGAGTAAGTGTGTATTACTAAGTGGGATGATGTTCATGATAGATTGATATGGTTTAATGTAGATCAATGAACATTCCGAGCTTCAAAAGTGTCTCAACACCATTGCTGAATTACAGACTCGTATGCAGGAGAAGACAGAGGTAAGGGGGAGACGACACATTGCTATTGTAACACAACAGGATGGCTGATTCTTGTCATTTTTTCTTTTATAGCAAGAAGTGGAAACTCGAGGAAGGTAAGTTGAATGTTGTGTGCACATTAGATGATGTAAAACTGACATTGGATATGCGTAGACTGAACCAGCTACTTGGTATGATCCTCACAAGCTCAAAAACATCAGCAACTACGACAGCTGCGGTAAGTCCTTTTCGTCAAGGAAGATACAGGGAGAGTAGTACCTGATACGCATGCATACAATCAATTAGGTGACCAAATTGGCAACTCAGGTGGCAAATGGGAGTGGTCCTCTTAGCCGAGAAACGATCCATGATGTCTTTACTCAATGTGAACAAGGCTTAACAGCACATCGTGAGGAGATGGCACGAATCCAAGCATCACTGGAAGCTGCAAACAAGGAAAAAAGAGAGTTGGAGACACAATTACAATTGATGACAAAGACTTCAGAGGATGATCGACAGCAACTTGAAGAGCGTTTGGCAGCATCCATCAAAGAAGCCAAAGAGCATGAGCAAGAGTTTTTGACACGACTGCAAGTACTTCAAGAAGAGAATCGTTATTTGGAAGCGAATCTTGCCACATTGCAACAAGCCAAAGCTGAACACCAACAAGTCATGACTGAGCAGCTGTCACAATTACAAGATGAGAATCGACAACTGGAAAAGAGTCTCAAGCTGGCATTATCAGAAGCAGAACAGCATGGCAATGAGCAAGGAAAACTTGCTACTCATCTTCAGAATGCACTTGATGCATCCAAGGCTGAAACGGCTGAGCTGAAAGCACAACTTGATTCATTGAAGAAGGACAAGGAACAAGCAGCAACTACCCAATTGCAACAATTACAAGCACAATTGGCAGAGACACGTGCCCAGCTTATACAACAGCAGCAACAATCACAGCACCTTGATACAGAGCTAAAGACAGCATGTGAGGAACGTGATGCGTATTTGGCTGAGATTCAAGAACAACGAGAACGCACACAAGAGTTAACAGGACGCATGGCATCTTTGGAAAATGCTCGAATGCTGCTTTTGGATAAACAAGAAGAATTGATGCATGTCATTCACAAACAACAAAGCGACAATGAAGATCTTCAGGCTGATCTGGAAGAGGCACAAAAACAATTGGAAGCATCATACAACAAGAATACTACTGAAAACAACAACCAGCAACAACAACAACAACCACCTCGCCCAAGGCGTTCTTTGAATGCATCCTTTGGTGGAAGCATTGTACCAAATCTAATGGCAGCTGCTGCAGTATATTACGCAGCCACGTTACTGTAATCTAAATCCACATTCATCATCATCATCCACAACCATTAATAAAAGCACACGCACACCTTTTGTACATAATAACAGCAATACATATCTCTTATTCTTCTGGTCGATTGATTGTTACACATGCTGTAGTGCATCCCATGATATAGCATTGAGATTTTTCATTATAGGATGGATGTGGTAGGTTCGAGAACATAAGAGAAAGCATCCACGTGCCATGTTTGGAAAATCAGGTGTCTACTTGATGGCATGGACATGTTGGCAACAAACAAAGATCCTTTTACATAAACACTTGTTCGCATTTGTTATGATCAAACCAGATTTCTACTTTATCATACTATTGATACTTTCAATGATCATTGTTGCCGGACAATGACATTTAGTTGCATAAAGAAGTAGGGTGGGAAAGCTATTTAAACCAATGTTGATGTGCATAAACCAGCTTCCCGGAATGCTATTGCAAATAAAGTTTTGCACAACATGCCTGTGTAACGCATTACCAAAAGAGGAGAAAAGCGAAAAAGTAAATCATGCGACTGTGTCAGCAAAGAAAGAATCCATAATCTTGGTATCCATAGCAGCAGCTCTAATTGCAATCAGATATAAATAATGCAATGGCACGATCAAATGATACCACCTAGATCATATGTTACCCCTGAATTAGTCACATCCGTCAGTGGGATCCAGTATTTGTTTCATCGTCATCCAGATCCGTGGATCCACTTGAATTTTGCCATATTTAAAGATAAGATGCAATGTTTGTTGTTTAGATAGATACACAGCCATATGGCGTTATCGCCACACAAGCACATAGGGTAAAAGGAGTACATGATCGGAGTGATTGATATGATTCAGGTAAGACAAGAATGAAGAAAAATGTCGGTGATGAGTCACTCGGAGTCAATAGCATTCAATGATTGCAGGACGATAAGCAGGCAAATGCAGTACAGTAACACTATGATTGTGGGAAAGTCTAAACCATGGTGGCAAGAAATCTTTAATACCACGTGTACAGTAACAATTCCTTCTATGAGTATCTTCTAAGATCTAAATCTATCTTCATCTATCAATGCTATTGGTATTTCTCATGGTCATGGTATCTGTTTAAAGAGTCAATTGAATTGTAACATGGGAAGGAGAAAGATCTTAAGATCAAATAATGATGGAAAGGAATAAGGGATGTGCATATACGGATGAACAATTCCTTTTAGTGCAATTGGTAGCAGTGATGGTGCAAGTTGGCTATCTCGGCATTATCGTGCCGTTGCCACTAAAATACAAAAGCCCGGAGTCGAGGGAAGGTATTTTTTCTTTCTCTTTCTCAACCGACATCTTTTTTCTCACTCTCACACATCCATTTGCATACACACATACTCCTTTGGAGCTTTATACACTATGCGATCGGACGATCACGACGACATTGTGTCCGTTACTTCTTCCATGTCGGAAACACCTACTGAATTGAGTCCTCTTCTTGCACCTGGCAAGCAAAGAGAAGTGACACCCAGCTGGGCCAAAGAATTTCGATGGCTGCTTTTCAACAGCTTGCCTGTGATTGGTACATACCTCTTGCAACAATCTCTTCAACTGGCTTCTGTTTTCACTCTTGGTCACCTGGTAAGTTGACATCTATCATGAAAAAGAGATCATGTGGCTTATAGTAATATGGTAGGGCCCTACTGAACTTGCTGCTGCTGCTCTTGCTAGCATGTTTGCCAATGTATCTGCCTGGAGCGTTGCATTTGGTACTGCTACTGCACTCGATACCCTTTGTTCTCAAGCATATGGTGGCGCACGTGATAAGACTTTGGTTGGTGTCTATTTGCAACGAGCATTGATCATGTTGGCTTTGATGATGATACCCGTGGCAATTGTTTGGTGGAACGCTACACGAATCCTGCTAGCACTCGATCAGGAACCTGAATTGGCAGCCAAAGCAGGTCTTTTCCTTCGTTGTCTTTTGATTGGTGTTCCTGCATTTGTCGCTTTTGAAGCAGTCAAAAAGTTCTTGCAAGCACAAGGCATCATGAAAGCATCCACTTATGTCTTGATGATTGCTTCACCTATCAACTTTGGTCTTAATTATATGCTTGTTCATTGGAAACCTGTCAGTATTGGATTCATTGGTGCTCCTCTTGCTACAGCATTCAGCTATTGGCTCATGCTTACTCTATTGATTGGATACATTTGGAAATTCAGAGGTGCTGAAGCTTGGGGAGGATGGTCCATGGATGCATTCAAGGATTGGTGGCCATTTATCAAACTTGCTGTGCCTGGTGTACTCATGGTTTGCAGGTAAGCAATGAAGATAATGTTATTATACACTTGCAATAGCTGACTTTAACAATATTAGTGAATGGTGGGCCTTTGAATTAGCAGCTTTGGCAGCATCTTATCTTGGCACAGTGGATCTTGCAGCACAATCGATCTTGTTGACATCAGCATCTGCAACTTATACTATTCCATATGGTATCTCTGTTGCTGCATCCACACGTGTAGGAAATTCAATTGGTGAAGCTTCTGCCAAGAAAGCTAAATATGCATCCATGATGGCTCTTGTTTTTGCTGTTGGCTTTGGCGCTCTTAATTCAAGCTTCTTTATGGCCACTCGATCATTCTTTGGTTATTCATTCACATCTGATGAAGAAGTTGTCACTCGTGTCGCTCATATCCTTCCTCTGGCAGCCCTTTTCCAAATTGCAGATGGTTTGTGTGGTGTCTGTGGTGGTGTTATCCGTGGTCTTGGTCGACAAAACGTTGCTGCATGGATCAATCTCTTTGCCTATTACGTGATTGCTTTGCCATTGGGTTATGTATTGACTTTCAAGGCAGATGGTGGATTGACTGGTATCTGGATCAGCTTGTCAGTTGCTCTCTTTGTTGGTGCTCTTGGTGAATGTGGTTTCTTGTTCATTATTGACTGGCAAGCTGAAGTGGAACGCACTCGTCAACGTGTCAAGATTGAAGAGAATCATATCGTGCATGAACATGAAGCTTAATTACCCTTTCGAGACAACGATCCCACTACTACTTTTATCATCATGTGTATAGAATCGCAACTACAATATCATCCTTTCCCTTAAAATAGCAAAAGTAGTCTCTTCTCATGTCATGTCATCCTTTTCGCCTTTTGCTTTTCTCAAAATTTATAAATGAAGCTTATCATAATATGAATAATCATCCTCTCTCCATTTACATTGAATCATTAATGATTGGGATACATGCAGGTCTCCTTTTGATGATTGCTTATTCACTTGATAAGGCACCAACAGGTCTAAAAGTACCAGTTACTTGCTTGGTGCTAAAGACATTTGAACTATCTGACTGATATCTTTACTACCAAGCACTTAGTAGCTCATGTGTTGCACTAGCTTATCATGGTGATTAGAAATCATGATGGGAGGTATGACAATAAGTCAAACAAATCTTTCCTATAGTGGTCAAAAGCACATTTCATCTTTCTTTGCGTCACATGATATCCACATGCATACATTGGACACTTTGTATAGAGCTGGGGAACATCAGATGCCGTACATGTGATTTCAGCTGTCAAATGAAAGTGTTCACGAAACATATATCCTTTGTTCAAGAAACAAGTTTATGTATACGTAGATAGGAGAAAGAATGGTAGATTCTACAATGCTATATTACAACAAGAAAGAAAGTGAAAGAGAATGATAAAGAGAAAAAGAGAATGAAAAGGTTTAAGTGTGGACAATGCGAGCCACCAAGTCACCAGAAGAAAGAGAGTCGCCTTCCTTGATGGGAACATGTTCAACACGTCCAGCAACAGGTGCAGAAACAACAGTCTCCATCTTCATGGCACTAAGAACGCATACAGGATCACCAGCCTTGATTTCAGCACCTTCCTTTGCACGAACTTCAATAACAACACCAGACATGGGAGCACCAACATCACCAGGATTCGATTCTTTGGCCTTTTCACGAGTGATAGTTTCAACAGCAGCATTCTTGTCAGTGATACCAACAACACGTGCTTCACCATTAAGCTCAAAGTAAACATCACGCTTGCCAGTGCTGTTAATAGGACCAACAGCAAGCAACTTGATAATAAGAGTCTTGCCTTCTTCAATCTCAACATGGAATTCTTCACCAATTTCAGGCTTGGCCAAGAAGTAACGAGTAGGGATGATGGACAAGTCACCATATTGAGCCACCATGTCACGATATTCAGCAAAGACCTTGGGATACAAAGCAGCAGAGATCACATCATAGTCTGTAATGTTGTCATACTTTTCAATCAATTCCTCCTTGAGCTTAGCCAAGTCAAGTGGTGGCATAGTGGCACCAGGACGACCATCAATGCGTGGCAAGTTGCGAATGATATCACTGCGCAATGGTTCAGGGAATCCACCAGTAGGTTGACCCAAATAGCCTTGGAAAAACTCAACAACAGAAGTAGGGAATGACAAAGTAGAAGCACGCTTGATAACATCTTCCTTGTTGAGATTGTTGGATACCATAAACTGAGCCAAATCACCAACAACCTTGGAAGAAGGAGTCACCTTGACAATGTCGCCACACAAGTCATTGGCTTCAGCATAAGCCTTCTTGATTTGTAGCCATTGGGTACCAAGACCAAGTTGTTGTGCTTGGAACATAAGGTTGGTATATTGTCCACCAGGCATTTCATGATCATAAACACCAGAGTCAGCAGCCTTGACATTGGCTTCAAAGCATGAATAAAGCATACGGCATTGTTCCCAGTAAAAGTTGAGAGCTTGAATGTCTTCCATGCGAATACCAGTGCCATGATTGGTCTGTTCAAGACCAGCAACAAGAGCTCCCATGGATGGTTGTGATGTCATACCAGACATGGAATCAATAGCAGCATCAATTACATCAGCACCAGCTTCAGCAGCAGCCAACATGGATGCAACACCAGTACCGGCAGTATCATGGGTGTGCACGTGAATCGGAAGATCAGGGAACTTTTCACGGATGGTGCCGATCAACAATTTGGCTGCTTCAGGTTTCAACAAACCAGCCATATCCTTGATACCCAAAATATGGATGCCTTCATTCACCAATTCTTGAGTCAAGTTGACATAATAGTTGATATCATACTTGGTCTTCTTGGGACTTGTCACATCACCAGTGTAACAAATGGTAGCTTCAACAATACCACCAGCCTTCTTGACAGCATCGATACCCAAACGCATGTTTTCAACATAGTTGAGAGAATCAAAGACACGGAATACATCCATACCAGCCTTGACTGCCTTGGCACAGAATTCGTAAACAACGTTATCGGGATATGAAGTATAACCCACAGCGTTGGCACCACGCAAAAGCATTTGGAATGGCACATTGGGTACAGCTTTACGCAAAGCAATCAGACGATCCCAAGGATCTTCATACAAGAAGCGCATAGCAACATCAAATGTAGCACCACCCCACATTTCAAGAGAGAAGGCATTGGCAAGAGCATGAGCAGTTGTTGGTGCAATGCGGAGAAGATCTGTTGTCAATGTGAAGTGAATTAGTTAAAGAAATCACATGACATTCACCCAATCCCATCCGATATTTTGTCTCCAATTCCCACGCTAAATATTTTGATTTCCCGATTGTCAATCAACAACTTACCAGTAGTACGGACACGAGTAGCCAACAAGGATTGATGAGCATCACGCCAAGTAGTATCCATAATCAAAGTACCAGGATGAGCACGAACAGCTTTGGCAAAAGCTTCAGGACCTTGTTCAACAAAGATCTTTCTCCATCCTTCAGTAGGAGCCACATTGACATTCACAGGCTTGTCAGCAGTGTCATAAAGAGTAGGGATTTGAATTTCTTGTTTGAAAGAAGGTTCACCCACTTGTCCCTTGATTTGTGATCCATTGACAACAACATCACCAAGATAACCAAGCATACGTTGAGCACGATTCTGGTATTGAACAAGGCGGAAAAGATCAGGAGTGTCGTCAATAAAAGTGGTCCAACAGTTGCCATTGATGAAGGTATCATGAGTCAATAAGCGTTGCAAGAAAGGAATATTGGTCTTGACACCACGAATACGGAATTCCACCAAAGCACGAACAATCTTACGACGTGCTACTTCATAAGTAGAACCAGAGCAAGTGCATTTGACAAGAAGAGAGTCATAATGAGGGGTGATAATAGCACCTGCATAACCAGCACCACCATCAAGACGTACACCATTACCACCTGAAGAACGATAGACTTCAATCTTGCCAGTGTCAGGTTGGAAGTTCTTTTCTGGATCTTCAGTGGTGACACGACATTGAATAGCAAATCCACGTTGACGAATACGTTGTTGGGTCAAGCCAAGTTGGGGCAAAAGAGCACCAGCAGCAATCTGGATCTGTGCAGCAACAATATCGATACCAGTGATCTCTTCAGTGATGGTATGCTCGACTTGAATACGAGGATTGATCTCAATAAAGTAGTGACGATTCTGGTTATCCACAAGGAACTCGGCAGTACCAGCATTCTTGTACTTTACAGCCTTGGCAATCTTGACAGCGTCATTGAGAATAGCTTCACGAACACTGTTGTCCAAGTTCTTTGCAGGTGCAATCTCGACTACTTTTTGGTGACGACGTTGAACAGAGCAGTCGCGTTCAAAGAGATGGACGACATTGCCAGCGCGATCAGCCAAGAGTTGTACTTCAATATGACGGGGCTTGTCCAAGAAGCGTTCAATAAAGACAGTGCCATCACCAAATGCAGACAATGCCTCGGACTTTGCACGGTTAAAAGCATCTTCCAATGAAGCTTCATCACGGACCACACGCATACCACGGCCACCACCACCCATAGCAGCCTTGATAATGATAGGAAATCCATACTCTTGAATGAAAGCCTTGGCTTCAGAGTATTCACTGACTGGACCGGGTGTACCTGGGACAACTGGCACTTTGCAATCCATAGCTATTTCCCACACAATCCACAAAAAGTTATTGTTTGCATGCTCATTTCATTCTCCCCAAAACCTACTTACCAATCTGACGAGCCTTTGTCTTGTCACCTAAACTATCAATCACTTCAGGTGAAGGACCAATAAAAGTAATACCAGCAGCTTCCACTTTGCGAGCAAATTCAGCATTTTCAGATAAGAAACCATAACCAGGATGAATCATGGATACACCACGTTCCTTGGCAATACGAACAATCTCATCTTGTGCAAGATAGGCTCCCACAGGAGAATATTGTCCAAGCTGACCAATCTGATATGCTTCATCAGCCTATAATAATAATAAAGGATGAGTTATCCATAAAACAGTGGCACATGACACATGAAACTTTACCTTGTATCTATGCATGGAAAGCCGATCTTCATGTGAAAAGATGGCAACAGTTCTCATGGAGAGCTCGTGAGCTGTACGGCATACACGGATGGCAATTTCCTATTTGGGAGCATCCATGTGGGGTAAGATTATACTGTACAGTCTGAAACGTAAAGGAATATAGGATACTTACACCACGATTCACAGCCATCAGTTTCCTAAGGCTACCCATTACTTCGCTATTACGGCGAATAGTTTCCACAGAATGTTCACGGTGTGGCATGGTTGTGTATGTGTGGTTGTGTATGTACTAATGTGGAGAAAAAAGAGAAAGAGATGTGAGATTCTTTTCACCTGAAGCTCGAATGGCTTTTGTAGTCAAAGAGTGACGGGGAGGAAGAGATCGGGCACCCATTTTATGATTTCATATGATGGCATATGGAAGATGTTCCTTTAATGCTCATCACCCGTCACTTTTTTTTTCACTCCCCCGGCTAAAAAAGAAAAAGAGAGGACACGCGTACCTTTGTTTAAGAGTAAAGAGGATAAAGGAGTAAAGAAAGAAGATCAAAAAAGTTTTTGTGTCAGACCCACGTACAAGCAGGGTTTATATAGGGTGTGTGTGAGTGATGTGAGCCATCAGAAAAGATGTATCGTATGTCATTGATGCGTGTTCTGCAGTGTGTGAGAGATCAGTCATCGCAATGGATTCAAAAATTCCGCTCAATTCCCGCATGGCAGTTGGCTTATGTCCCGCACTTTCCCAACATCCATCATCTCACGCACAACCCACACTGTATACGCAATGCATCATGAATGGAGTGAGATGATCAAACGGAGTTTGTAATACCAGGAATTCTCACTCTTTGGGCACCAGCCTATCATTTATTTGCCGTCCTTATCTCTAAAAAACCAACATTGTTTCCCCCCCAAAACACCCCCACTTTTCACCACGTCAAAATTTCCCGGACCTCCTTTGGCTAAAACGTTTGCCGTACTTCTGCCTTACCTTTTATCCACTTTCCACATCATCATAGATCAGCACTAGCAAAGCCTCTTTTTTTTTTTCTTCCTTCCATCATTTTCTCACCCCCCAAACACACAAACACCCCCAAAATCACTTTGGCTTATCTCTAAATGATTATCTTTTTTGTGTTTGAATACTAGTATTATTAATGAAGAATGCCATAATGTAATAAAAACAACTCTAAATCCTGCCATCCACCACCTACACGGACCAAAACCTTGTTACGTGCAGCTGTCTTATCCGATTTCCTTCGACCAGTGTAACTCATAAGCTTGCATGTGTATAGTTTTCTGCCACCACCAACAGAAGGACTTAATTCACTTCCAAAATAGTATCTTCCAGATCCATTAGGACCCTTTTGGCACTTGATAGCGATAGGACTGGCATTCACAATACGAGCAACTTCCATATCAAGAGGATCTTTGGGATCAGGGCGGTAAGTGACATGGTTTTCTCTGGTAGGTTGTCTTGTTGACTTCCAAGCAAGATCATCATCTTCATCTTCTTCATAAAGATAGTCATGACCAGTAATATAATCATCTTCATCATCATCGGATCGTAATACAGCAGGTGGTGATGGTGTACGTGCATTGAATAGGCGTGGATTGGGAGAAGCAGCTCGACGATGATGCATTAAGGCGGGCATGGATTGTTTCTTGCGTAAACTCTTGGTTGACTTTGATGGGGGCGAGCTGTCTAGGCAAAAGGTCAAGTGTATATAAGAGTTAGTCTCATTTGCTTTTGTATCATGTAATATGTATCATAAAGTTGATCTTCACATGGTAGCTACTTACGTGGTGGTGGAGAAGTCATTTGCATGGAGGAACGGGGTCGTGGTAACATGGAAGGTGAAGCTGCACGTGATGGACCTGATGGTGTTTTTGGACGTGGAATAAGTGATGGGGTACCTGATCGTCTTACTGGTGACAAGGGTCGTCTATCTCGATCTGGATATTGTACTGAGAGATGATGTGATGTTCCTTGTCTTTCAAGACTGCTCATAGGACGAGCGGGTATGGTAGGAAGTGGTGGTGTTGCAGAAGATGATGTGTAATAGCGTGATGATGATGAATTGGGTGTTGTGGATCTGGCTGTATCTCTTTTGGCTTGTTCAGCTTTTTGTTTGCGTAACAGTGAACTCTTTGTTGGTCTCATCCAAGATGCTCGATCATCATTTTCAAATGTATCTTCAGTTGCTGGTATTCGACTCTTTCTTCGTTCTTCAATGACTGGTGTCTTTGTCTTTCTTCGTCGTGATGGTGTTGTTGTATGGTTGCTATCATCAGTAGTTGTAATGACAGGCTGTGGAATAGATGCACTGGATACTGAAGAAGAATCTGATGTACTGGGTCGCATAATACTGCTAAATGACATGGGACTAACTGTACGTTGTAATCTGCCACTGGGTGATCCATATCCACGCCACACATCATGTCGTCCACTGTTTGGAGTAGCACTACGTCCACGTCGACTTTCATCATAATAAGATGATATTCCACCCATTGGACTAGCTGTACGAGATGATCTTGATAAAGGACTCTTTGCACGTGCACCACCAGTTGCCATATAATCAGTCAGATCATGATGATTCATTCCAGAAGGTGGTTCAGGACTTCTAAATCGCATACTGCTCATGCTCCTATCACTTCGATCACTCAATCGAGAATAAGCTGGACTAATAGGTCGATGTCCTGCTCCAAGTAACACTCGTTCAGTCTCTGGTAGATCACGAGATCGTAATTCATCCATTTCAGTCTTAAGCTGATTCCATCGTTGTATCATTGATTGGTGTCTTCGTGTTGTTGTCATATCTTGGCCAACACGTGATGCAATGCCATTACCCAACATGGCCAACATACGATCAATGGATGGTGTGTAGTACTTGTACTTGGCTTCAAAGTTCTTCTCCACTGATCGAAACTTGTGCTGATCCACAGGTGGTTGATGATGATTGTTGCCATTGTTACTATTGTTGTATCCAGCTGAACCAGAAGATGAACTTGATGAAATAGATGTTGTGGATGGATGGGGTCGTGGTACATTGCGTAAAACACCTTTTGGTTGCATCTCATGAGCTGTACTAGTACTGCTTCCACCACCAAGAGCTTGCCAATCACGTACTTGCTGAATCATGGCATAACATTGTTGCGTTGTCTTATCCAATCCATCAATCATAACATCCACTTGATCAGCAACTTGACGAAAGACTGTCAACCATCGATCCTCCTTTAGCTCATCTTTCAAATCATCAATCTCGGATCGAAGATTCTCCCATTTTTCTTGAACCATGCCATGTTTGCGTGAAAGAACTCCTGTTTTGTCAGCAGGAGGATGATCCGATGTCATTCGAGAATACACTTTTTCCACTTGTCGAAACACAGGCTCCACCTTTTCATCGATGGTGACCAAAATTCCATCACTGCTATCCTTCATACGTGTCTCGCCTGATAATGATGGAGAAGGTGTAGTGATACTGCTGCTTTTGGTACTCAACGAATTGTTCCTGGATGGTGTAGCACTTTGCGTATGCTTTGTCTCGTGATACTGGAAAATCATGGTGGAAATGTCATCAAGTTGTATCAAAATGTATTCCATTGCCAATGCCAAGTTCTTTTCTTCAATCATGCTTTGTACTGCATTCACCACGGATGCCATGAAATGCTGTAATCCAGACCACTCGGATTGTATCTTGGCAATTGTCATTTTGACTGACATTTTTCGTTGAATCAATGCTGGTTCATCATCATCAATATCATCCAAGACTTGTTCGCCTGCTTCCACAAAGACTGATACAAGTGGTTGCATTTGACTCATCATGCTTTCAAGTGGTTTGGTATCCATATTGGCAACAGATGAATCACTGCCACCTGCCTCTTCCATCTTGACTTTTTGTTCCAAAGTGAATACTGTCATGTGCGCAACGCTTAACCACTGAGTCAGTTGTGCTGCTATCCTCTCAAACTGTTGCAATAGGTCTCCAGCTGAAAGCGTGTCTCGCATAGCAAATAGGTCATCCACCTCCTTGATGGGCAACGGTGTCGCGAATAGATCCTGAAACAGTGTCTCATCTTGAATGCTGACTGAAGGCTTCAACGGTGCTATTGGTGGTTGTGGTGGTTGTAATAGAGTGGTTTCTTCCATGGCTCGAGCAATGTCAAAAGTCTATAAAGAAAGAGCTGGTTACCATCATGGGGTCCCAATGCATAATGTTTCACTTTTTCAAGGGGAATATAAACATACGTTTAGGAGAGAAAGGGAATAAGGACAAGTAGTCCGTGCGTGGTATGTGTGAGAAGATATTGGAATATAGACAAAAGAGAAAAAAAAAGAGAGAGGTGTGAAGAATAAAGAAGAATGGAGTTAGCCACCAGCACAATCACCTACACACACACTTTGCTATGCTCCGGTCCTGCTTTCGGATACACACGTGCTGCAACAACATCAACAAGTATGATTATAGACTCCTCCTCCTCGTCATCCTTCACTACAACTACATTAAATCATTTCCAAAAAACAAGTTGTTTCATCTTGTTGCATTGGGTTGTTGCAAGTATAATAAAGATAGGGGAAGGTAAGATGCACCAGGTTGTGTCAGATGATGAGGAACACAGCTCCTTTCATTTTCACACACACACTTGAAACAATCAAACACCCATTCAAGGGTATCCCTTGTATCATCTTCTTGTGGTATATCTGCAGGCACAGCTCTTGTTCCTTTATTACAAAAGACTTTAAATACGTTACTTTTTGACAGTTCATTTCAGTGATTGAGCATGATTGGCCGACTTGATATTGGGCGCCGATTCAACATGCCTTATTTTCAAATGTCAATGCAAGAAAGAAAGCTTTTCCTCTCATTTGAACCCCAGGTGTACACAACAGTTGCCTAGATTAGTATGTTATCCCATTACTATGTTACCAAATAAACACTCATAATGCATGATGATCCTTTGGATGTATTTTAAAAAGACACGATTGTTTTCCAATTTCTCTACAGAGAGAGATGCACAATGCAAGTATGTGTATGTGTGTGTGTGTACGAGAGAAAGAGAGTTGTGTTTGTGTGAATAAACGTGGATGTGGCGAGGAAAAGGGGATACAGTAAATGTGCGGTGTGGTCTTGGGTGAATGGGGGGTTCCTAGCAACCACGTGGTGTGTTTGTGTATATGTTGAATGTCGGTTCTTATAGGTACAGCTTGATCAACTCGTCGCTCACACCACTAGGTGTCAATACGCCAAGATCTGTAAGCAGCAAAGTGAAATACTGTGGTGGAGTATAGTCGACTAATGGGTTGGATCCTTCAAGCTGATCTGTGCTATCTGCCTGGGTGCTGCTAAATGATTTCCTTCGTGAAGTGAAGCTGACAATTTCAGGTAATGCTGAAGGAAGATCATATTGGTTCAATGGATATACACGAACAAACTTGTAACTGTAATAGATTACACCTTATTAGTATGCCATCAAAAGCATGAATAAACTTTCTCACCTTTCAGCTACAGCATAAACGGGTTTGCTCAATGCATTAGCAACCAATGCAATCTGATAAGTGCCAATCTGCATATATAATATGGTTATTTCCCACACATAGTTTCTCTCCTTTTTCCATTACTTACCTTATTGATCACACCACCGTTTTCAACAACACCTTCTGCACCAACAAAGACCATATCAACCTTATCCATAATGTATCCAACAGCCGAATCCAATACAGCTCTACAAGGGATACCAGCTTCACGTAGATATTCCACAGCTTGCAACCTATACAAAACATATCCATTAGGACAACAATTTGATCCCATATCCTTGTTAGACTTACCCATCACTATTGGGTCTTCCTTCAGTCACATAGACCTTGAATCGCTTATGCTGGACATTGGCAGCATGTTGAAGGACACTCATGACGACACGAGAATAAGCATGCACAAGAACAATCGAGTTATCTTGAACAAAATGAGCTCCCACTTCAGCAGCACGAAGACGAGCAGAGAATGCCTTTTCCAAGATCAAACCAGCACGATGCAACAATTTCTCCTTGAATTCATCAAAGCTACGAATCTCGGATGAACGCTATTGACACAAAGGATCAATCATTCCATTATTACAATGTCATCCTTTTTCTTCTTCATACCGAAAAGTCGTGTGAATGTCTGGTAACAAAACGCATAAAGAGATCGACACCAGCAAGTGCAGCAATAGTCGCTTTGTGTTGTTGATTTTGCATTCTAGGAGCTGATTCCTTTGACTCGTCACGAATCGATTGTGCTGCACCTTCCAAAGTCACCATAAACTCGGACATAGTAGGTGCTATAGGGAAGTGTTATTAGATCCAATCCACTTGTAAGCCTTGTTTATACAACTTGCCAGTATTGTTGCGACAAAAGTCAGTAAGAGCCTTGAAGACAGCTACAGGTGTCGATAGATCCTATACGTTGTCCAATTGGATAGTATGAATAACAAGAAAAAGAAGAGTAGTGCATGGCGTTTGGCTTACAGGATCTTGAAGGAATGTTTGGTAAAGGTCAATGACACCCGAGCGATCGTGTTTTGTATCGTTTTGCATGGCGACCATAGCTAGATTCCAGTGGTGAATACACGTTAAAAGGTAGAGTTCACGTCGCGTGTATTGAAGGGAAAACTTACAGTGGAGGAAGAAGAAACAAGTTTGGTGTATCTGTGACTCATTCACGCTCAGTTTTACTGTTGTGCTCTACAAGCAGCAAAGCCCTTTCCCCCCCAACACCCACTCGTCCTTCCCTGTACTTGCAACCACCATCTAATCCATTCATGATAACCTTTTATCAATAAACTTTTGATACAGTGATCTCTCTCTCTCTCTCTCTCTCTCTTTAAATTGGACTCTTTGAAATAAGCTACAGGATGTGCTTTGGATCATTGAAACCTATCATACAACAGCAATCAAACCTACAGCTTTCTATTCCAGTATTACAATAAGCAATGCATAGCACAGCAATGCTATCATCATGTGGAGGCAACGATACCATCTAATTGAAGGTACTTGTCACACTACAAGTAGGAGCACTTGAATTCCAATCGAGAAGTGTACTAATGCCTAACACCATCATCATTTCTTCCACAGTCCTATCATCATCACATTTGAATAGGCCCAGTGACCTGTCATCTTGAAAGTAACATCTGGTAAAGTGGCATGTACAGCAGCCAGGGTAGATTGACTACTTTAAGCCCGAAAGCCTTATTTATTTTCTTTCTCTACACACTACTCCTCTACACAGTCCCGACGTTATGCTTCGTACGATTGCAGCTACTCGTTTGATCTCCACGCGTCTTGTACGTACTTATACAACTGAAACTGCAGGTAGTAGCACGATCGAGTGAATAGAAAGTGGATCGATCGACTCATGTTACTATGGAAACACAGGCTTGTTGACTCGACTCAAGGACGATCGCAAGACGTTTATGCGTGCCAAGACACAACCAGACTTGAATGTAGTCAAGAATATCCTTAGTGATTACACTTATTACATCAAGTCCCCTAATGCCAAACCTGGTCAAAGTGAAGAAGCTGCTGTATTGAGCGTGATTCAAAAGTTGGTCAAACGACGTCAAGATGCTATCGGTCAATACACAGCAGGTGGTAGACCTGAATTAGCAGCACAAGAACAAGCTGAATTGGATGTATTGCAACGTTATCTTCCTGAACAAATGTCCACTGAAGAGATTGAAGCACAAGTCAAGAGTCTTATTGAGCAAGTTGGAGCTACTTCTATTCGTGATATGGGCAAGGTGATGAAGGCATGGACCCACGAAGGTGCAGATAAGAAAGCTGTCAGTGATGCTGTCAAAAAGTTGTTACAATAAAGCAAGTGGATGTATGCATAGCCAAGAGAAATTTGGGGGATGTGGGTTGGGGGAGAGACATGGACTGCCAAGCAGCTTGGACCATATATATAAGCACCGACCCTTTCTAAGGGGGGCCAAGACACTCTTCTTCTTTGCATAAACTACATACATTTCATTATGGGTGGCGGTCGATCTCTCAGTAACAACAACAACCATCATCCTCGTTACCAATACACACCTGTTTATCCACAAATACCATCTACATCTAATAATCCATTCGAGGTATGTAAACATCTTGTATGTCGTCAATCATTTACTTAATCTTCTCCGTGCCTGTTACAGACTACTGCTTGGTACAACAATCCACCACCAACTACTTCTCCACCACCACCACCATTGCCACCAAAACCACCTGCAGCCATTTCAAGTTACTATTTACTGCCACAACCAGAACCAATGTCAACGCAAGGACAACATGCACTACGTCTCATTTACACAAAGTCTGGCTTCTTTGTTCGTTCGCTCAATGTCGGTTGTAGCCAAGACATTCATGGCTTTCTTTCTATTGTCTCCAGAAACCAGGTAAGCATGTCTTGTTCAACTGTTGCTTCATGTCATCATTGATATATTACATTTCTTTAGGCACAAGTGGATATTGCTCTTGCATGGATACCAGAACACTTGATTGATACACAAGATCTTGGTACATTTATTGATTTGGATGGCACATTGGCATCAGAACAAGGTAATGGAATGACAAGCATGGAATGGACAAGTATATTCATGAATGTGTTACACAGGATTTCCCAATATTGCTTGGAATTCGGGAGACGGTGAAGCCATGTTGATACCCATTGCCGACATTTATTCATTGTATGTGTGTCCACCATCATCTTCTGCATCATCATCATCCAGCAACCAGCCTATACAAAATGACGATCATGGATCCATTATCATCACAACACGACAAGGAGATGTATTAAGGCCGTTATGGTATCATGCAACTGCAGCATGGCCTGGATACGATATCATTGACATCTTGGGTGCATTTATCATGATTCAAAGGCAAGTAGGATTTATTAACATGTGGGATCCATGATTAATTGGTGTTTTAGAGTGCCAGATGATGAATATACGTACCTTGTACAGCAACCAACAAGCTATGAGAACAGCAATATACCCGACAGTGGTGATTCGACTTATCGTCATCCATTACTGCGATCTCCATCCACATCGTCTTCAGCAGCAGCTCCATCACCAACATCCGCGACTGATGCTCAACTTCATCAAGCCATTCGTGATGCAAGATTTAATATTCTGGAACGATTTTCACGTATCACAAGGTTCTCTCGGGATACTGCCGGTAAGAAAAAAGAGGATACATTGGCTGACATTTACATCTAAACTGCTTGTCATATCAGCTCACGTGCTTGATCATCCTATTGCCAAGGCCATTATTCCTCTTTTACCCCCATCAGTCCAAGCGATGCGTAACAATGATACAGTCCAACAAACAATGAATGACTATGATCGTGCTACTTATTATCTCGCCCAATGGTAAGTCATGTGGATCATGATGTGTATATTCATTGTATTCATTGTATTTGCATATTAGGGGAGATGAGAATGAAAACTCGGCAAATGAATGGTGGCGAGTGGATGATCCTGAAGGATTACTCAGTGACATGCCTGAAATGAACATGGCAAGTGTTTATCTTATATACATCATGGAATGCTAATGAATTTATGTAGCCTACACCTACACATACAAGACGAGATCCTATTGAACCTGAAGAATGGGTGGATTTCTTTGATAATGAAGGCAAATTACGAGTGACAGAACGCCATGTACTTGGTCTTGTTTTTCGTGGTGGTCTGCATCCAGATGTCAGAATTGAAGCATGGAAGTTTATTCTTGGCATCTATCCATGGGATAGCACCTTTGATGAACGTGAAGCCATTCGACGCAGTAAAGTGGATGAATACTATGAATTCAAGGCACGCTGGTTCAATGATATGGAAGTGCGCAATACCAAACATTTCATGGATGAAAAGCATCGAATAGGCAAGTAAAAGTGATACATCATCTCCATCATCCACTTATACATCAAACAATAGATAAGGATGTACATCGGACTGATCGAACCATTGCCGTATTTGAAGGTGAAGATCTACCCAATCCTGATCCAGATATGGCAGTAGGCACCAATGCCAATATGGAGATCATGAAAGATATCCTGGTCACTTACAACTTTCACAATACGGAGCTTGGCTATGTACAAGGCATGTCTGATCTATTAGCACCTATCTTTGTGGCGATGGGAACCGAAGAGATGGCATTTTGGTGTTTTGTGCAGTTTATGAACCGCGTTCAATGCAACTTTTTCATTGACCAGTCAGGAATGCATGGCCAATTACAAACATTGGATGCTTTGATTCGATTCATGGATGCACCCCTTTACAAGCACTTTGAAGAAACTGAGACGTCCAATCTATTCTTTTGTTTCCGCTGGTTACTGGTATGGTTTAAACGCGAGTTTGAATGGGATGATGTGATCCAATTATGGGAGGTAAGTTTGTAAAAAGGGAAACAAGGTATGCTTGGAATGATTCATGACTAAAGCAACTTGTTAGGTCTTATGGACTGACCATCTCTCCCCACAAATGATCATGTTCATTGCTCTGGCTGTTCTTGATAAGCATCGACAAGTCTTGTTGGATCTACAGCAATTTGATGAAGTGCTCAAGGTAAAAGAGAGAACAAGATGGTGATGATAGACACGTATATCTCATATCATGTATGTGTATAGTATATCAATGAGCTTTCGGGAACAATCAATCTACGTGAAACACTGGAACGTGCCGAGGTGCTGTTTTATTTGTTTGAAAGGAAAATCAAGGCCATGGACAGGAAACGTGATCAATTGAAGGAGCGCTTACAAATGCGATCTGTGTGGAATGGTGAAGAACGACCTAAAGTTGAAAAATCGATCCAAGATCTGCAAGTGGATGACAAACTTCGAGCATTATTGAAGAAGGCATAACATTGGTATGAAGGGATTTATTGCACAAGAAAAAAAGGAGCAAATCTATATATGTACTTTTGGTAATTGTTACATCAACCATGAATAAAACAACAAACACTACTACAAAGTAAGAGTGCTAGGATTCTATTGTAAACAATAAAAATCAAGTCTATGTGTCATGGATTGGTAGTGGGATGAGGATGATGTAGAAAGGAAATGACATGTGATGCACGTGTAAAAAAGGGTCGACGTGGAATAGCTAAATGAGTTATATCTCGCGGACTGTGAACCGAGACAAGAGTGCCAAGCAGGTGGCAATTCTATCTGTGTGTGTGTGTGTCATAGGTGTTGGGTACGAGTGTTTTTTTTTCCTTCTTCCCTTAACTCCTTCTATTACTTTATACACTTTCTTATGGAGAGGAATACAACGGCATACTATGAAACGCTCGGTGTTTCCAAGACTGCTACGCCTGAGGAGATCAAAAAGGTACGCCATGGGTCCATTGTCACTACTCGATCTCGTTCAAAGTAGAATAAGCTGATCTCGTCATGCATCTCTTTTTGACAGGCATATCGAAGACTAGCACTACGTTATCATCCTGACAAGAATCCAGATAGTGCTGATCAGGTAAATTCAAGATATATCATCCTATCCCTTGGTTCTAACAGTGATTTATCTTTTATTAGTTCAAGAGCATCAGTGTCGCTTATGAGGTAAGATTCGATACTATTCCAATAGAGAAAACGACTTGCTAATAAAGGACGATGATTAGGTGTTAAGTGACGAGCAAAAGAGACGAGTATACGATCGTTATGGCGAGTTAGGCTTGCAGATGATGGATACTGTGGCCAGTCCTTTGTTTGATCCCGAGATTGAATCCATGCTCTTTTCATTGTTCTTCACCATTGGCCTTGTTTTTGCATTGTTGATCATATTCTTCGCCTTTTTGACTGTACGCATTGATGAGATTGTCCTCTGGAGTTGGGGAGTGGTTTGGATCCCATTATGGATTGTCAATGCCATTGTTGGATACATGGTCGTCAAGTACTTTATCAAAGCCCTTCGAAGCGACAAGGATGATGATGATGATCAAGAGGATGATGATGATGAAGAGGATGAAACCAAACGTGCTCAACGAAAGGCTGCTCGAAGACGATTACGTGTCATGCAACAAGGTGTTTTTGTTCTCTATTGGATTCTTGTGCTTTTATTCCAAATCTTTATTGTTCTTCGACTTGATGGACGAGTGAATTGGTCTGCAGCTGTCATATTCATCCCATACTTTATCCTTGAAGGCATTCACTTTATACTTCAAGCTGTGGCATTTACATTGGCTATACGTGCTGGTGGTTCAATGGTGGATAAACGGCAGATTCCAACCCTTGTATTCAAGCAATTCTGGTTATTTGCCATTCGATTGGTGCTATTCGTGCTTATTGCTACACGTATTGATGGAACTATCCAATGCTCTTGGGGAATTGTCTTTATACCTTTGTATGTTGTGGCAGTCAAGTATGGAGTGCAATTGGCAATGAGTTACGCCACGTATAGCCGCTTAACAGCTCAGCCTGAACTTGCTCACCAAGGCAAAGTTTCTGTGATACTGGGTGTTGTGGCGTTGGTGGTGGTAGGTGCTTTGGCTTATGCGCTTATTGGCTTATTGGCTCGTCGGTTGGACGGCATCAACTATATTCGGATGGCGACTGTGTTTGTTCCGCTTTTCATTGTGTTGGTACGTAAAGTTTCACATGTAAATGCAGGTACGCAAGTTAATGTATTGGAATAGGCTCTATTATGCTGCTGTGCAGGATGCTGTCTCCCTTGCATGGTGATGATTTCAACTGCTGCTGATATGGATGATCTTGAGCAACAACAACAACTGGTAGATCCTAATCGTCGAATCACACAATCAGGAGAATCCTCGTCTTCAAGCACAATGTAGAAAAACATCATCCATCACTTATGTATATCCCAATCTTCTCTTTTGCATCCTTACATAACTATTCATCTTACTGTAATCTTCTACTTTTATTCATAATATGATGTTTTTCCTTATGCATTGTTTTACTCTATTTGACCCGGGATTGTGTAAAAAAAGCTGGCTTGTCTTGGCTGTGTTACACTAGATCGTCGTACAAAAGTCGGTCTACACAAACTAAGAGCTACTCCAATCCGGCATTTTACACTTCTCCTTCTCCTTCCTCCCAACACCACACAATACTCTTTCTGTCATGTCCTTACGAGTCGACTGGAAACATCCAAGCACAAGAAAGATCATACTGTCCTACTTACCTGACTGGATACTGGTGGCAGTAATGGCAGGTGCTTTCTTTGGCATCGATCGTATTACGCCATTCCTACGTGAATTCTCTCTTGAAGACAAGACTATTATGCATCCCCATTCACCCAAGGATTCCGTGCCAATGTGGGTCGTTGGTGTAAGTTTTATTTTGGAGTTCGGTTTCATGTACCTGTGTGTGTCAGTGAGATATTGGCGTGGATACATAACGTGCTTAGCAACAGCTACTCACTCTGACATGTGTTATCATAGGTCATTTGCTTCATTGTACCGATCATCATTATTGCAGTACTTTCTCTTGGCTTCAAACGTAGCATAGTCGACTTTCATAGTGGAGTGCTAGGTAAGTGGATGTGACAAGCGATCTTTGGAACTAGTCTATTTATGGGACGTTTAAATAGGTCTTTGTCTAAGTTTGAGCATGTGCTGCATGTTAACATCTGTTACAAAGGTAAGTGACATGGTATGGATGGATTATTGGATAGCTAATAATAAGGAAAAGATCACTGTGGGCCGACCTAGACCTGATTTCATTGATCGTTGTCAACCACCAGCCGATGCTCATGATCCAGTCTTTGGCATGTCCAACTATACCATTTGTACTACGCCAATGGATACCCATATGATGATTGATGGTTTCAAGAGCTTTCCAAGTGGACATTCTTCATGTAAGGAATCAGGAGAAACTAAAACGAGTGATCTGCATGAAATTAATAGCTGTTTTTAGTCTCATTTGCCGGATTGGCTTATCTTGCTTTTTATATTGCAGGCAAGATGCAAATGTTTGATGAGCGTGGAGTAAGTATCATGGTGGAAAAGGCACAATAGCACTTGATCTTACGATTGTCCTTATGTCCTATAGCATACGTACAAAGGCTTCATCTTCGCATTCCCCATTATTGGTGCTTTATTGGTAGCTATTTCCAGAACTTCAGATTACCGACATCATTGGCAGGACGTTTTCGTTGGATCATTGCTTGGTATGTTGTCAAAAGATGCATCCATGTTGATTATAGGCTCACATGACAACACGTGATGTAGGTTTTGGCTGTGCATTCTTTGCCTATAGACAATATTATCCAGCTTTGGCACACGCGACATGTCACCATCCTTACAAGACACGTATTTCTACATTCAAAGATGCTGTCATGCACCGATTTGAGACGACTTCCAATCGATTTCATCATCACCATCATCAACAAGAACCTACTTTTTCAAACGAGCAAGCTGATAACTCCCGTTTGCTGGGTGTTGAGACTGGAAATGACAGCTATCCACTCCATGACACCCATAGTGCTCAATCTAGCCAAGCACATACTGCAGTTGACATGTACGATCCTCCTATCAATAAAATATAGCATTCGTATATAGTATATAGCATTATGATATCAACATGTACAGCAATAAATTCTATCACTACATATTGGGATTTCTAGCATTGTACCAAATAGTGCCATCACTACCATGATGCCTATGACTACTGCTGTAGTCTACTCTTCTGCAATCACTAGATTCATCAAATAGTCCTTCCATAAATGTTTCACGGATATAGCAGTCAATGACACCAGGAGCACTCAGTGAATAGTCTCTCCAAAAGCTGCAGCCTGGTTTATCCCCATGTCGTCCCACAGCATGCAACGTAAAATCAGGGGAACGGTGCAGATAGCTACATACATTGTTATAGGCAACATAAGTAATATGCAAAGATAACAAGACTCAACTTGATTTTCATCCTTTGTCCCTTCAATTGTAATCTCCTTATTGTACCTCCTTCTTCTTTTCCTCCTTCAAAGCAGTAGAATGCTTGTATACTTACGCAAAGATCTGACCAAGCCCATAATGATGCACTGCCAGCAATTCCAAAGCTTCCCTTGTTCGTGGTATCACCATAGATTCTGCTTCATATGCCAATCGATCACCAAAATACATACAAATCTTGCGTTCAAAGCACATGTCTAGCTTGTTATCTGATGGGATATCCTTTCTTGTTTCTGCATTACTAGTCAAACCTTGACGACAATCATTTTCTTGGCTGTCAGTAACATGCAATATGCTATCGTCTTCATCATCTGACAAAAATGGCGATGATTGATAAGGTACAATGTCGTTATATAGTACTTCTACACGGCTTGGTGCATTAAAGAAAGCTGATAAGAGACGTTGCAGATTCCCTGATGACTGCAACACCATGCGCTCTTGTGGCGAGAATGCACTTGGGAGTGGCTGAAATACATTGGATGCCGTCACTATAAGGTGCAATTAGACTGCAAATGAACAAGTAGATCTTCATTTTTCATACAGTGGTCAGTAAAGTTGAAAGCGATTGTTCGGTAGTGAAGTGTGCCTTCGGGCTGTGGGAGCATGATGATACTTGAAGAAAGTGGAAGAAAAGCAATCCGAAAGCATGTCTCAGAAACTGTGTATGTATCATTACCACAAATAAGCCTGTATACGTCTCCCCAGCCTGTGATCCCGTGCATATGTCCCTTTTTTTTTGTTGCAATAACAAGTGTCCCACTTTTCTTGTGCTATATCAACTTCCATGTAAATCATCGACATTCACGCTTGTGTCTCTATACATAGTCTTGGATCATTCTCCTGCTCTTTTTATCCACCGGATCCATTATCTCGGTTCTTTATGCTTCTGCAAGCAAGTAATCGGTCATGCATTGCTATGCACAAAGGACACTAGCTATATACGAAACACAGCGACGGTACAATCCTCACTATTGCTTCCATGTAGACATTGGCACTATAAATTTACAGAATATAGTAATGATTTATATCATGCACGATTGTTTACTTTGTTAGATGTAGAAGGTAGGAAATGAGAAAACTTTGAAGCATTCTCAGAAGATCATGAACGTTGCAAACTACAATTGGATTGTGGGAAGATCAATGCAATAGATGCTGTACGCTGTACTATGATCATTTGATCCTTTACCTAAAGGAAAAAGAAGGCCGAAGATCACTTTACATCTTGATACTTTTGCTCTAATGCGTGTTGCTTATGCTTGTTTGAATGTGAAATGACCAATGATACACATCAAAGTCATGAACCGGCTTAAATGATCGTCGATGAGATTTCTACATAGTGTAATGACTTGCATCACCAGGTTCTTATCATAGCATGATGATGTGTGATTCCATTATCAAATAGCAATGGCCTTTATTCTTCTATAAGTGAAAACAGGGGGAGAATACGAAGAGGCAAAGGACGCTGATGGCTATATATGGTATATTCATGCAATCTTTTAGGGTAATCTTTTGAACAACAACCCATCACTGAACTTCTCATCAACACTAGACTAGCGAGAACTTGTTTGGTATCCTACATACTATTGCTACATGTTTATTCAATCTCAACTTCAGCTTGCAATCTAAGTCCCATACGATCTAACTTTTCCGATTTGGTCAATGGAAGGCGCGATAAGAACTTGGCACCACCATCGAGCTTCATATCTGCTTGACTGACGTTGTTGTTGATGTAGGATGTTAATCCTTCCAAGAACTCTTCTTTTTGTTGTTCATTCAATCCGTGATCTTCTATCAGTACGATGTATGCTCTGGGTTGTTCAAAGCCATTTTGCTTGCTATATGCGCCAACGACACAACATTCCTTGATCTTGTCACTGTATTGATGCTATATAGTTGCTGGTTATTGACATGTTTCATCAAACAAGGACAGATAGCATTACTTACGCAAAGATCTTCCAGAAGCATGGGTGGGAACTATAAGAATAAGAAAGAATCAATTAAGCTGTAGACAAGTCCTTCTCCTCTTCTGATAACTTACAGTCTTGTACTTGGCACGAATACGATCAGATTGTCTTCCGCAATATCTCAAGTGACCAAGCTTGTCGATAGTAAAGTAGTCGCCTGTGTGGTAATAGCCATCCTTGCCAAATGCCTTGGCTGAAACATCAGGTCTGCCGTAGTACATCTATTGTTCATGATGCACATTGTCAATCCCTGCTACTTTTCATCATCCAATTTGATACATACGGATGCTGTCATTGGGCCTTTAACCCATAATTCACCAGGTTCATAGGGTTCAACGTCTAAGATAGAGATTAGTTTTGACACAAAAGATGTCACTCCAACAACTTACCTTTTCCATCGTCATCAACTACTCGCACCTCGTATCCAGGAGTGATCTTGCCTTCGCATTCTAGGAGAGATAAAGTAAGATCATGTATACAAGATCACAAGTCCACTTTTTTTTGTATCATACCTTTTGGCACATTATCACCAAGTGATTTGCTGCTTACAATCCAAGCTTCTGTACCACCATAGATGGAAACAAGGTCAGTATCCAGGCGTTTCTTGATGGTTTCACGAACTGGATCAGGCACATGTTGACCGCCACTCAAGATAAACTTCAAGGATGACATATCAAATCGATCCACCACAGAGCTACGTGCCAATTCCAACAGAGTCCACATAAGGGCTGTCATTTGCTCAACCTTGAACTTCTCAATAACAGTACACAAACGCTCGATCGGTAAAGGACTTTCGCAGATGAGTGTACGAACACGACGTTGGATTCTCACTTGGGTGCCAATGTTGCCAATGATGGCGCTGACAGGCTGACAGGCCAAAAAGTAGTTGTCTGTATTGGTCATGGGTGGACATGGGACAGTAGAAAGACGACGAATAGCAGCACGGTGTCTGAAAGAGTGATATGTCAATAATGCACAATCATGCAACTGAGATATGCACTTACGAAATCGCAGCCAATTTCCTAGGACCTGTGGTACCTGATGTACACATGGTATATGCAATGTCTTCTGGATCCATCTTCATTGCTTCTCCATCACGTGGTTCTTCAACAAGCTTCTGGAAGGAGTACAGGTTATTCTCTGGATCATGCACAGCATCTTGGCCAATGATTATAAGCTTGATGTTGCTCATGTCGCACTTTACAAGAGCATCTTTCATAGTTTCCAGTACAGATGAATGAGTCAATGCCACAACAGGACATGCTTGTTTGCAAATATCAGCTACTTCTTGGCTTTCATGACATTCAATGGGGACAACAACAGAGATAGCACCTATGTTTACAAATAAACGTCTCCATTTAACACAACTCTTCCTCAAAAGTAGTAATGTATAATCCCATACCTGCAGCCATAGATCCATGCATAGCAGCCATATAGTCAATCTATGTAATATACATCCATTTGGTCAATAAAAGACTCACACTAGCCTATATTGTTATGATTCTTACATCGTTGGGTGCATATAACGTGACAACGTCTTGACGCTTCACATTGAATTCCTCTCGTAAAATAGTGGAGAAAGTGAGCACATCACGACGCAATCGCGCAAAGGTGTAGTGTTGTCCAATATTGACACCACTGACTAATAAGGGCTCGTTTTCAGGAATCGAATCAGGATATGTCATTCCAGGCTCAAAGATAGCATGGTGATAGCTTGGAGCTGACAAAGGGCTCTCATGCGTAACAGTGATAGGAGTGACAGCAGGCATTTTCTGGAGATATATGTGAAAAGATTGAGCTTACATTAATCACTCTTATATATACCTGTGTCTCATGAGACACTACGATCTTGTCGTATGCAAGTGGAGAATGAAAAAAAGAACCAAAAATGGGATTAATAACCAGCGGATAAGCTGTAGGCACCCATAACTCTAAATTTTGCTTACGCTACTACTTCTCGTGCTACAATACTACTACTAGAACAGGGACCATCATCATCTTTCAGCTTGTATATACAGTAGTATGTGTAAAGGTTTCCCACGGAGATTTCGGTCATTGCCGTCATTCTGTATCACTTGGTCATAAAGAGCCGGGAAAACAAATGCTAAACTGCTCGATAGATCAGCAGTTAAATAGTGCTCCTTCTTCATCCAGTGATTGCTGAGATGGTATTACCCAGCAACAGAAGTATATCTCTAGATCCAGATCCATTTTGCAACCTAACTTTGTTCAAGAAGGAAATTTGGTTACCAATGCATCTAAGATTCATCATACATCTCCAATATCTGGTAAATTTTGAATGGCTGACACAAGATCTTTGGTGTCATGTTATCGAATACTGCTGCTCGTTCCATTTTTCTTCTAGTCCATGAGCAACTGCACTTGAAACTCGGCAGAAATCTTGATCATTGAAATTTTCTTCTTTGTTGACTAGTACATTCATTGTTCTCATCACTATAATGCCGCTTAGTATAATATGGCGGCACACAATGAATCCAGTCTACATCATGTTATCAAGATTTCTTGCCTATTGCACTTTTCTTCCAGCTCAGCTGAATACAAAGAACCAGTCTTAATCTTGTTATTCTCAGTCATTTGTAAGCTCATCATGTACAAGCTTTGGCTCTCGACTCGTATCATGTATGACATCTCCGATTGCAAGATCAACATGTCTATAAGTGCTATCATGCCTTGAAGACATCACATACCATGCTAGCGAAGTACTTGACATACATTCATTCATGTCACTTGCAAATAGGCCTAACATAATGCAATGCTCTCTTATTAGGGCATCATTGAAAAACAGCTACAGGTGCACATTGCTTGAAATGCGCACTTGCACAAAGATGTTGGAGTAACATTGTCGGAAACTATGATTCCCATTTTAGTTCAATTATGCTCACGTCAAACGTTTCATGTGCAGTGATGGATGATCCTCTTTCATCCAGTGCTACTACCTTGTTACTATCTCCTTTTACTTGATGTCGGTCGGATAGCATAGTGTAGAGATTTCTGGGTTATTCACGCTTAAGGTAGGTATTTGCGTGACTATAGCTAATAAGGACAAGAAGCGAATGGTGGCACATTGCGCGTCAGCCGTTTTTGCATTATCCCGACTTGAAGTTCATATAAACTTGCACATCCGACACATATTTCGGGGCCATGATCCGAAGTAGCTTCTGCATCAAGCAATGCATTTACGCAATAAGATCATCAGCGTGATGTGTGTTGATGACTTGAATACAAGTATCTTCGTATCCAACTTGTGTGCATGAAATGGCTGCATCATGTTCTTTCACATTCTGAAAATCGAAAAAGAGACAACAGCAGCGTTACACAGACGCGCACGAGCACATGTCAGATCCTTCATCCACACATTTCCCCCCGACAACTCTCGAGCCAACACACACTTGTGACAAGGATAATGATGGAATGTCATCCATAAAACTGGAGAGATTACCCATTTTCCCATGTGCATTTCGATATTGTGCTAATGTGACGCTCGTAACACACATGCTTAACTGATGTTCTTGTTGCTGTTTTGTTTAACTGGTCATAGATTGTGGGGTGGATATAGCGTACATATAGCATAGCTGATCATCAGATACTTGCATGCATGAATGTATGATGTGTACAATTATGCAGCGCAAATAGATTAACCTTGTTACGTGCTCACAAGATGGCGAAGTCTATTCATGTGCATTGTCTATATAAGAAGCCGGTTATATGCTCATCCATCTATGCCGTGCATGTTTTTGTGGACATATATGCCAAATGTATCAATAGCATCATTGCAACTGCATTAAAGTGGCATGGAATGCGACTGGACACACTCATTTATTGGATCCTTTTGCACTTTGTGCATTGGATGACAAATGTACTGATCTATGTCATCAATCATAATGCGTCATTGTCTTCATGCTTCATTATGATGTTGGGCTCTTATTGGAAGGTAAAACTGTATCACTGTATTTGAATGCTAATAAACATATGACACTTGGAGTCTGTGTCATGATCTATTACTATCGGATGATGAAGTTGGCATGATGCATGAAACAAGGTGTACACGCTAGCTGACCTAAATAGCGGCATCCCAATAAGCGTCTTTATGCAGATGAATCTCTTTTTTTCTTCCTTATCGTACTATTCCCCTGTGTACCTCCCTTCAAGAAAAAGCAAAGGGTACTGAAGACCAGACTTCATAATGGCGTTCAGTGGTGCCTGTACAGAGCTGACAGCCTCTCCTTCAAAAACTTCATTGAGTCCTTGAACTGCTTGAATCGGCACATGGCGAAGCAACATTCTCTCCAAGCATCTCAACACCAATTCAGAACTAGACCTACAACATTCATATCCACGTCAAGTCATGTGCCAGGACTGCTGACTACTTGTGCTTTTGGACAAAGAAAACAGATCACAAAGGTAGACTTGGCAAGCACTCTGTTGGTCGACTCCGTTAGACTTCTTCCTCGTGTTCTACAAGCTTTGGCAGATCTGATGAATCAACAGTGCATCCTGGTGCATCATACACTGATAGCAACACCGTACAAGTAATCAACAATGACACGGTGATCTTTCACGAAGATACAAGTTTCAGTTTGTAAGCCAAATCCAGGGGTATTCAGGAACACATACATCATCCAGCTATACAGATCCTATCAAGCCATCATTCAGGGAAGCCGTTATATCCCCACCATGGTAGCCAGATAGTGCACATGTTGCCAACAGCACAGGGAATATACAATCTATCAATACATCATATCAAGCAAATACTTTATCACAGAATGTCCCCACGCCCACCATTCACAAATAAAAGGATGTTGTCATTTTCCACACATCTCTTTCTTTCATCCAATCTCTTCATTGATGGTCATGATATCTCTTGTAATAAGTTAAGTGTAATCATCTCCCTATAAGCAATCGATGGACAACATACTCATTTCTTTTGATGTAGCTTCCTCTCGTCATGCATTTGCCAAGGTGGATTTGACTCCCATCGTCTTTATTGGAAATGATCTTGGTCCAGTCTACATGGAGATGATATAACGGCCGCCGTAATTCAGTTACATGGCCCTTCAGCAAGAAGACCTTCCAGCTGAATCATATGTCCATGGGTCGGCTACAGGAAATTCTTGTTGCTGTTGGAGGAAGATTTCCTCTTGTACGACTTGACTTGTGATGCAGTATCGCGAGTGCTTGATCTCGATCTGCCTTTTCCTCAAGAAGAGCTGTTTACCTTGATGATTACTCTCTTTGCTTGCACTTGGAGCAACAACTCTGGAACAAGCCATGTCTGACCTTTAGCCCACGTCGTGTATGAAGTGTTGTCTATTTGTAAGTGATGTTTACTACATGTTGATCAGCGAGATGACCGGCCTTTCCATCATTATCTTTTAGATCGTAAAAGCTACCATCCCTTCCTTGAAACCCACATTGTTATCACTGAGACTGATTTATGAGGAGCACCTGTTACGAACCCATTCTTTCATGCATTGTGAGTGATTCTGACAGCTTGATTGGACGAATTGGCTGCCAAATGGATACTGCGTGGCTCAGCACGATGCTGTCAACAACCAAAAGCCAAACCTTAGCATTGGAGTGATGACTGACATTTGTTTCTTTGGTTCTCGTTTGGACATATACTATCATATCGACTTCTTGCATATCTTTCTAGTAATCTTGTCATTCCTGATCATTCATGTATATGTATCCAGCTATCATTCAGCAATAAAACATCAGTCACTTGTCTTTATGTCATTTCTGACTACATCTCTCATCTTCCTTATGTTCTTGAACTTTTATCACAACAAGTAGTCATCATCATCCCTTGTTTTCTCTCACCCTTGACCCTATTGGAAAGTATCTAGCACGCTTCACTTTCTCATTCTGCTTTTTGCTTTTATCATCTACAAGTCCTACTCTTATACTAGCAATATCTCGTATTGTAATCATTCTCTCTACCATTACATTCGCATTGTCATCACCATGTTCCCTGATAATATAATATACATAGCAAGTAAAAAAGCAATCGTTTTTCATCTGATCCTTCAAACACCTTGTTCTTGAAATGGCAAAAGTAGTTGTATGCACAACAGTTCGGATTGAATGCTCATTCACAGGTTACTTTTATTTGATCTAACATAAGATGACATGCTTATCTTGGATACAACATGCCACTAATACAATGATTGTTTCAATAGGTAATCTACTGCTCCATCGCCAGTATTTCATCCTTTTCAGCGTTGGTCATAGGAGCCAAGATAATGATGCTTGCAGCAGTTAACAGTAGGCCGAGCACAAACGATAGCCATTCAATGTTATCTTGATAAGGAGGCAGCATATACAACAATCCAATACGAAAAAGACGTGAAGATGTGTGCATGTGGATCCACTTATCTTATATATTGGGTTGTGTGTCCACACTTGGTCCGTAAGGGGGTTGCATCAAATCATTATCGCCACATTCTCCCTCTTTGCAGCCACATGTCCGATATTGACTGGGAAGACTTGTTTGGCACTGTAGATGACGACGACAATGAACAACACCTTGACAACGCCAATAGCATTCCAGGACTAAAGTTGGCAAAGAACGCCTTGACTCATGAACAACAGATGCAACTGGTCTATGCAATTGCTGAAGCTGACTACTTTCAAGGAGGCAAACTTGACCAGGCAATGTGCTTTGGTGACCTTGGACCTTTTGACTGGGTGGAGTCATGGATCAGAGAAGAGTATCCCAACTTGATGCCATCCCATATTTTGGAACGAGCACGTTTGTTTGATCAAGCCATTATCAATCTTTATCACAAAGGTAAGTAAAAAAAGGGGAGAGAGAGGGTTTTAAGGAGAAAGGGTGATGACAATCAAAGCTACATAGGACAAGGGATCAAATCACACGTCGATCTAATGCGGTAACACACAAACAACATCAGCATTGTACAGCATGTGTCATTTATGATTCTATAGATTTGATGATGGTATTGTAATCATATCACTCCTTTCATCATGTGTGATGGTGATGAAGCCTGTCGACAAAGAAACATTACAACAACGTGGTACTATTCCTATTCTTCTTCGTCCTGGTGATGTATTAGCATTATCGGGTGCAGCACGATATGACTGGGAACATGGTATTGAAGAGCGGATGGCAGACGAGGTGAATGGCGAATGGATAGAGCGTGGTACCAGGATCAGTGTCACTCTTAGAAAGCTTTTAGTGAAATAAACATTGATTTAGACCCTGCAAGTCTTTGATGATGATGGATATGTTTATTGCACGCTTATTCACTTGTAATCTATTGTAGCTAGTTGAACCTTGACAGTGAAGACATTGCTGAGATTTCAAGCAGGCACATTCGCATAAAGGAGCTACCCCTTCTTTTTTCTTGCACCATGTCAGACGACCGAGCACAGTATGGCAACCTCTTTCCTTCTGACGACGAAGGCAACTCTTCAGATAACACAATCGAACAACATGCACCTTCTGGTTATATGGATCTCGATGAAGACTTGAGAGACGAAGAAGAGGAAGAAGAAGACGCGATCGACGATGAAGGACACCGGCTTGACGATTCAGCACGCGAGAAGAATGCAGTGCAGATCTACACTGAAACACACCCTGACCTTGAGCAAAAGTCATCTGGTGGTCGTGAGATTGCAGAATACGAAGCTATTTGGTCTGTATCCACCTATCGTGAAGATTGGGGTGTCGAGAAGTTACGAGACAATAATCCATTGACATATTGGCAGTAAGTGTGTTTGTCCATGTTGCATATGGAATCACAGTGCATTGATATCATCGTTGATAGATCCAACTGCCCAAATCCAAAAGCACCACATACTGTAGACTTGTACTTTCATCACGCTACTTTCATCAAGGTATGCATATCACAGGGATAGATGACTTATCACTTATACGTTCTTAGCAAGTATCCATCTTTATTGATTACTATCAAGATGAAAGCTATACACCAAAGCAGATTTCAATCCGTGGAGGCATCACTTATCGGGATCTACATGTAAGTAATCAGTTCTCTTGGATCATACCATGTCCCAAGTTCTAATGACTTAATGGATAGGAAATAACGTCACTGGAATGTGAAGAAACTGTTGGATGGCAAAATATAGATCTTGTGGAAGCTACTGGGTAACGTATCCATGATTGATGTGATGGGATCTTTCGATATTGATCATGTGACATTAGGGAGCCTGTGCGATTGTTCCATCTGCAGATTGCAATACTCAACACACATCTCAATGGACGTGACACACATATCCGCCAACTTAAAGTCTATTCAGTCCTGCCGTAAGTACAGAACACTTCAATCTTGTGATATCTTCTGACATGAATGTACCATTAGGCAATACCTGACCCAAAAACCAGCACCTGAAAGGATACGTGGATTGCGATAACATTACACATCCCTTTTCAACATTTGTATTATATATCATCATTGCATTAAACACCATTTAATACTACTCTATACAACGCTTGCTGGCTTTTTCTCCTCAATCTCTTCATCCCCAATCGTTCGATTCGTATCATCCTGCTTTAGATCAATGTCCTGTGGATCACAAGTCGTGGCTGGTTTATCTTGTTCAGCTGTTGAAGATTGGGTTGGTTTACTGGCACCATATTTAACGTTTCTGGTACACAATGCACAGATGACAGCAATACCGGCAACAACCAGTGGCATAGTAAACACCTTATGCAAGGATGCCATGTACACATGAATAATGGGCTGCTGGTATTCGGATGGCATATTGCGTATATACAAGTAGTTAGTGTCAGCACCATATTTGGCAGCAACGCTCAGAATCGAAGGATCAATGGTGCTTAATTCTTCCTTTAAGAATTCTCTAAACAGTGTATCACAAATCGCCACTCCCTAAATTAGAGACGTTTGATGAGCTTCTTGCATAATAAATCATTGTCTTACTATCAACCACTTACAACTGCGCATGACAACATCATAAAGAATTGATTCAGACTTGTTGCAACAGCAATATACTTTTTGGGAGCACATGTTTGAACACCAAATAGTGCGTTTTGCTGAGAGACACCAAATGAGAAACCTATGCGGATGACATATGTGAGTATACAACATGTGTGTCTGACTGAATGAAACATCTTGTGGGATCCAACATACCACACAACATGATATAGCACGCTTGCTGTGCCCAATTACTATATTCATTGACTGTGTAAAAGAGACCAAAGCCAATAATGTTGCACATAGAACCAATCACAATGTAGAACTTGACATAAGGGAACCTATTGAGCATAATGCCACTGGATACGGATGATACAATAAGACAGCTCATATATGGCACCAGTCTTACACCTGAGCCAATGCTGTCAGCTCCAAAGACAGCTTGGAATATAATGGGACCATAATACAATGTGCTGACGACTTTTGGGATCATGCATCAATATCAATCATCTACATGAATGGTGGGAGCAATCACTTACATCCGAGACCAAAGCAAAAGACATACATGTAAAAGGTTACCACAGAAGGATTTAACACCAGGTCAGGAGGTATCACCTTGATAAAAGTGCAATGCATTAGTCTTTATCAAAGAATGTTATAGCAATACAGTGTATCCTACCGGTTCTTTTGCTACTTTGGTTTCAACAATGGCAAGGACAATGAATGCAACACCTGCAGCTACAAACGGACCGATACAATGTCCGCTTCCCCATCTAATTTCAATGTGAGCACTTTGCATGATTCAAATCAGCTGATAGCATTTATACTTACCCATACATTTTACCCCAGCTAAGAGCAAGCAGCAAGCAACATACAAATCCAATCACAAGTAATGTGCCAAGAATGTCGATGCGCTTCAGCTTATCTTTCAAAGAGACACCTTTAAGATCCACCGTTTCTTTGAGCAAGATCAGATCCATGATAAAGGCTGCACCACCCACGATGACATTGAACCAAAAATCCCATCTCCAGCTAAGTCGAGCCACAAAGACACCACCTAAAAATTCAAATACAGTGTCGATATATGGATTACTTTCTTTTATTACCAGCCAATCACTCGATGTTGTGTATCCATTGAGAGATATATACGTGTGTGAACATTTCTAAGAGAAAGGGACTTGATCACTTACCAATCAAGGTGCCAACTACATTTGCCAGACCAAAGTTGACCATTAGTGCAGATTGAAAACGTGGTCGTATCTTGACAGGTGCTAGATCGACAACGAGTACAAATGACATGGCCATATTACATCCTGCTCCAAGGCCTTGAATGGTACGTCCAGCAATGATCCCTGACATACTGGGTGTCAAGGCGCTTACCAATGATCCACCAACAAAAAGGAACAGTCCAAAAAGTAAGATTGGTTTCCTAGTGATTCAGTTAAGACATGATGGCGTCTGTTTTGTTTGTTGATATGCCGATGTTGTACCTTCCAAAGATATCAGAAAACTTGTAGTGGGCAGAAATTGGTATGAGCAAGTAAAGTTGGTATATCTTGATACGCAAATACGTACCTTGCCTGCAAGACCCTGGCATGTCACAAATGCTAATAAGTATGCAGTGGCAATCCATGCTTGTTGATCTGGTGATCCAAGGTCGGTGGCAATAATTGTAAGCGCCTAAAGACAAACATTCAGTTTTCCCACCTACAAGACATCATATCAAGTCGATAATAACCGGTGCTATCACTGTAGTATTCAACGCCGTGACAAACATGCCGAGCATGATGCCAAATATAGCTAAGAAACGCCGTATCAGATCCCAGTTTTCTTTGATAACTTTCATTGCATTAAGAAAAGGATTGAAAGAAAGATAAATTGATGATATGGAAAGATGAGTGGTGCCGCTAATCTCATTTTATAGCTACAGCCCGCTTATTTATTAGCCGAAGAGACGAATATAGTAAAGTGGCAAAGGAACGAGCTCTGATACGTATCGGCATGAAAACAGGCGAATAGTATCATAATAAGCTCATATAAGCATCAAGGGGAAAAGATTCTCCTTTCAGTCAGCTTGATCCTCACGCATCCTGATGATGTTTACACAATCAAACACCTTTCTTCTCATTGTTCACCACTACATCATGTCTAGTTTAAATAGTCCTTTTCCTATCTTTTCATCCTTCATGACCCATATCAACCAATGTATTCCATCCACAATGAATGGATCCATGTACAATATCGAGAATGATATTTGTGATATCCGGATCAAGCAACTTGTGTGAAACATGCAAAATCTCGGAGAACTTAATATGTGATCCGCGATCAGGCACGTCATTTCTGACATGCAACTGCCATTCCATGGTAACATTACTACAGCCAATGGATTACTTGACAGCAATAGCAATGCTTCAACTTCCTGTTTGCTCCATAATCTTGTACATAAATGATCTTATGTCACGTTAGCCAAGATGGATTGGGAAGCTGCACGTGGTACAAGCAGTTGATTCATGCTACGTAAGCAGTAATAGTTGATTTTGTGTGGGAACGGCCATCATTTGTAGTTGTTACTGACAATGGCGTTAGGATTTCTCTTTCAGTTTATGCATATCATCATGTCTACATAGGCTTTCCTTATTATGATAATGAATAAAGGACAAGTGGTATATTGAATGCTTTTCTGTAATGTAAGCTACAACTGAATCAGGAGAGAATGGATAAGGTATGTCATGGTGTGTGGATAAGCTAGAGTGGGTATCTGATACATGTTGGTGGGTCTTGATGGATGATGAATGTGTCTCGAAACACGTTTCAAATACAGGCTGGGTATCTCTTCTTTCTTTTTGCCATGGGCGACCGTATTCATACTGCTATTCTACAATTCCTATTGACACACGGCTACAAGGAAACACAAGAAGCTTTTGTCAAAGAGGCTGGCGAGTTTATTGACTTTGAATCCGTGGAAGATGTACCTCCTCTTGACGGTACCTTTAGCGATGCTCTTAACCAGGTCACGCGCAATGTCGCATCGATGAGCTTGGAAAGGTTGGCAAAGGTACCAAGTTATCGAACATAGGATTGGTTATTGACTAGCTATGTGTATATAGACAAGAAGACTTTGAAGACGCTGACGGCGACTATTATTCGACACTGGTTGAACAATATGGCACCATCCATACTGCAAATGTTCTAGCAGTTGCAGTGGATCCACACTCGCGTTGCATTGCCACCAGCTCCACTGATCGCACTGTTAAGCTTACCAACAGCACCACTGGTGTCATCCTTCGCGAATATCGACATCATCAAGCACCTGTATTAAGCATTGCCTTTCATCCATCACAAGCCAATCTTATGCTTACCACATCCATGGATGGCACTGCTGTATTAGCCGACACAAGCAAATCCGATGACATGGATCCATCCATAGGTGTTGTTCAGCGTTTCAAGGATCATCAAAAGTATATTGTACAAGGATTGTTTTCACCTGTGGATGGCAGATACATGGCAACAGCATCTTATGATCGCACAGTATGCATTTATGAGCAGGATCAAGAAGGCAGTGGTCACTATCGCCTGATCAAACAATTGGGACCATTCCTTGGTAACGTAGAAACCATATGCTTTGCAGACAATGCTGTATTGGTGATTGGTGTACGTGACGACAACTACTTGCATTATATCCATTTGCAAGATGGATTCAAGGATCAGAAATGCAACATGAATGCCAACAATGATGATTGGGTTTCTTTTGCTCCTGCTTATCTCAGTGTATCACCTGATGGTCGTTATTTGCTCTGCTCTACTGATCATTCATCCGGTCGCATCATTCTTTTCAAGAAAGGCGAATCTACACAAGTGCGCAATTACTATGATATGCCATCAGATAATCAATTCGCAACACGTCGTCATTGCTGGCATCCAAGTGGACACTACTTTTACATCTCTGGTGCAGATGATCATTGTATTCGAGTATTGGAGACAAAGACTGGACGCGTTGCAACGACACTTAAAGGAGGACATACTGCCATGGTGCGTGCATTAAGCGTGGATACCAATGTAGGCTTAGTCTCTGTTGGATATGATCATCAAGTCAACATTTGGTCACAACCTGCCATGTCCATAGTACGATGATAGCTCTTTTTTTTCATATGCTTTGTACATTGAAAACAAATATATTACTCTTTGTGTATATATCATGCATGAGATTGTGTATATGTGTGGAAACAAGAGGGATAAGAACAAGGGGTTGTTAAGCAGTGGGCATTGAGCAAGTCTTTTCTATTTCCTTAATCAAAGCATCCATTTTGGAGTGGTGAACAAACATCAAACGTCGAAAAGGTGCAATGCCAAAGTCAGAAAAGGCTCGTCGTGCATCTGATGATGATTCCTTTTCACGATTGGTAAACTTGTAGTCGAATTGATGTTGTGCGTACTTGGCGATGACTTCGTCTTCAGGTTGGAAATAGAATGTTTCAGTGTCTTGTTCCAATACACTTTCTGCTGCTGATGCTGCCTTCTTCTTTGCCTTCTTCTTTGGTTGTTCGACAGGTTCTTCCTCACCATCTTCCTTATCCACCACAGGTTCAACTTCTTTATAAGTCTTTGTAATAAACATGTACCATTCAAAATCATATGGTTCTCCCTGTTGATGAATTGTAAATGAGTCTCACTGATATCCATAATCCAATGAAGCTTACATTTTGCTTTGCTTGCTTTGTTTCTTCTTGCATCATGTTATACATGGGAGGCATGATCTCCATAGGCATGTTGATAAATCGCTCTGACACCACCCATCCTACATGTTTCTTGGATTCAGGAGCCATGATTGCATTGATAGTGTCTGCATTCTTCTTGGGACATTTGCTCAAAAGGTAGGATCGTAATGATTTGACACCTTCATTATCCTATGATACTCTATGAATCATCACTATTCATATGGATCCATGTATGACACATACCTTGAAATGATTCAGGTTGATGATGCTGAGGATAGCATAAGGATCGGATTCTTGCCCATCCACTTTGACAGTGGTACCCACATGATTTTCCTCCAAAAGAATATCCACAATATCACCCAGATTGATAAGCTCTGCGTCAGTGGAGAAGAGTTGTCCAAAAAGTCTCTTCAAGGCGTGATAGTCGATCTGCTCGGGATTGAAAAAGTCGAAATCGACGTCGACAATATCCTATATAGACAAGTCCAAATGGGAGTCAGGTCAACTTGTTTCTCTTGTCGTCATCAAGTCCTGGTCTTGTAAGAGACATTACCGGTGCAGCATCGCTATCGGATTCGGATCCTGAGCCTTCAGTGGTCTTTCTTTTCATGGTTTATGCGTGAATACGTTGAAGCAAGCGAAAAATCTCTGCACTAAAATGCGCTCTAGTGGATGTGGCTCAGAACACTCCTACTCACCTCCGATTGCACCCAACTAGATCATGCCGACTTTTTCATCACTTTCTACTTTGAATTGAGCTAGCTAGTTGTTCCAGTAGTGATAGCATATCCACTAAAAAGAATACTTTTATACTTGTTCCTTTGTAATGCACAGTATGAGCTGCTCAATGATCACGTCGAGCACAATGGTTCTAAACAGTTGTGTATAACTCGTAATGGATGATGTATTTGATGTAGAAAAGGCACAAAGCGATACACTTATCTCTACCAGCAATTGCTATGCTTGATGGTATGCCAATCCATCACACTATTTCAAGTGTATGATCTGTTGATCTGTAATGCATAATGACAATGATCACGTGTGCTGTGTTAAAAGAGATGTCGTAAACATGGCGATAGCAATATGATGTCAGAGCAGGTCCATTCGGTGTTATCAAGACTAGTCAAATATATCCAATGCCAGCAATAGCGTAGATGATGACCAAGCTGTGACTGATGATGATCATATATAGTGTCTTTTGCAGCTGAGTAGAGGAAACATGATGTTTGCTGCGGATACCAACAACGAATTACACAAAAAGTGTCTAAAAGAAAACTATGGGTGCTAAGCCCTACAAAGTGGATCATTCATGTTCATATAAGAAGATCACGCGATATGGAAGAAGGAGAAGAACATGTTTTTTAAAGGATAAAAGGGAAGCAGGACTATTGTAATGATATCTAAAATGGGTATCGTAATGACACCACGGCTTCTTTGTTGGTAAAGGTAGCATTGTAGTATTAATGAGCAGCCACAAGGGTAAGAGAAAATGAGTGATGCGTCTGTGTGAAACTCTGTGACGTAGTATAAAGAGACTGGATTGCCCATTCAGTATGTGCCTTTTTCTCACTCTTTCTTTCCACACTAAAACTACCTTCATACCATGTCTACTGTGAAGCTTATCAGCTCTGACAACGAGGACTTTACTGTCGACAAGGAAGTCGCTGAGAAGTCAGTCCTAATTAAGAACATGTTGGAAGGTAAACCCTTGGATTTCTAGACTGTTCGACGTGCGACTCATGGCTTAACGTGTGTGTCTTGAATAGATGTTGGTGATAGCGATGCTCCTATTCCTCTTCCTAATGTCACAGCCAAGATTCTTCGCAAGGTAATAGAGTCGTGTTTAGGTACGATATGATGGATGGGAGTGAACTAACTTGACCACATTTCTTTTCCAAGGTGATCGAGTGGTGTGATCATCATCGTAACGACCCAGTTGTCGCTCAGGATGAGCAAGATAGACGCAACACAGACATTGAAGAATGGGACCAAAAGTATATGGAAGTCGATCAAGAGACTCTATTTGATGTGATCCTTGCTGCCAATTATCTTGATATCAAGCCATTGTTGGATGTTGGTTGTAAGACCGTTGCCAATATGATCAAGGGCAAGAGTGCTGAGGAGATTCGACGAACTTTCAACATTACCAATGACTTTACTCCTGAAGAAGAAGCTCAGATTCGAAAGGAAAATGTAAGTAGAGAATGGGATAGTGCTGTGTAATATAAGACTAACCATTGTCTTCTTTATAGGAATGGGCTGAAGATCGATAAACTCTTTCTTTTTATTCATGTCAACACTTTTGTTATATTCCCCCCACCTTTGTTACATCACACTATTAAACGGACCTGATTTCATGGACCAGCAATACAAATAACGCCACTTTAAACGACTCTTTAAGACATGTGTGTGTGGATGAATGGAATGACTGGGCTGTCGATCCGAAAGATGCATCAATGTAGAACCAAAAGTGGAAATACATGTCATTGACAGAAAAACAAGGGGATTAGGTGTTCTTTGTCTCTCCTCTGCTTTTGAATTGACTTTCTCCCCTTCCTCACCCCCTTCAACTTCCAATCTCCTTCAAGACGCGTGCTTTTTTCAACCCCTTTCCAAAAATATCATGACTGCTGCTGCTGCTGCTGTACATTGTCAAAAAGGCAGCTTTGTTTATTGTCATTGTATTTTGATATCATGCGTCATATAAACAGGATGAATACAAGATGCTATGTAGTTGTTTTTATGCATATACAACACTTTATGTGATGGAACAAGTCAACAACTGCTTGAATGCAGGGAATGAATGAAATCGGTGATCTTTCATGCTTTACTGATAATCAGGAAGGAGAACATGATGAAGATGTGATGGATGATGTATATTTATGTATCTCAGGAGCATCGTCAGTAGTGATAGAGAAGGAGAAGTCCAAGCGTGTGGTAGTAAAAGTCATAGTGTATAAAGTGATAAAAGAAAACAATCAAGGAAAGGGATATGCAGATCGGTTGGGTATAACGCTTGTCTTTTGTAGATGCAGCATGTGGTTTGAACCGAATCTTCATAAATACTTTCTTTTGCTCTGTCATCCGCTGATTCCTTTCCCCTCTCCTCTCCCTTTTTCTCACCTTTACTTTCTCACTTTTCTTCTTTCTTCTGGCCATGCAATGCCTTCCCCAAGAGCCTCGATTGATTTCAGTTTTTGAGACGACACTCTCGATACAACAAGATGTTCTATCAGTCAGTTTCAAAATGCACAAGATATCCAATTGCAGAGGGACATTAACACATCATTTGCAGGTCTTTAATGTTGTAATCCAAACACCGTCAACTATGGTGTCTTTGGTTCGATACCCACTTGATTTTGTCGAGTTTCATCAAAAGGTAGTTCCAAATGACACTTCCAAACCCAGCTTATAACCTGCTCTTTTACATTGACTAGATTAACACCCATTATCCACGATCCACACACAAAGTACCTTTTCCAGCACTCACATCACCAGTCAATCAAATGCATCGTCTTACTCGACGTCGTTCAATCAAAAACTTGCTTACTTTTAGCAAGAAATCCAATGCCGACAAGATTGAAAAGTACCTTCAACGATGCTTTGATCATCCAATCATATCCATATCGACTCTTTTGCGTGACTTTACAAGTGTACAACGAGATGAAGACAAGGAGATCCTATGTGATAGCAAATTAGCCCTGGGGTCCGCTACAACTACTACAGGACCACCTACTCCTATAACACGACCTTCGATCGACACTGTCAAACCTGCATGCAACGGCAAGCCCAACATTGCAAAGCAGCCTGCAGCATCCATATCAACAGAGATACATGAACAGATCACTTCAAAACCGGCATCTGAAAACAGTACTGCAAATAATGATCAGCATGATGCTGCTGCATCACTCGATGACTTTGATTTGCTAAAAGTACTCGGCAAGGGATGCATGGGCAAGGTATATATATACATATAATCTCATTTGACCCCATATGTTTACAAATGCCATGTGATTCATGTAGGTATTGCTTGTACGATCACGTCATGATAAGCAGCTATATGCATTAAAGACTATCAAAAAGAAGCATGTTATCCAGCAAAATGAAGTAGCTCACACCAAAGCTGAACGTGATATCTTGGCACGAATGCAAGGCATCCCTTTTCTGATTGGACTTCATTATGCCTTCCAGACACCATCAGAACTATTCCTAGTACTTGATTACTATAGTGGAGGTGACATTGCCACTCAAATGTCAATTTATTCGGCCTTTTCTGCGGAGAGAACCTTGTTTTATGCAGCTGAGATTGTTCAAGGATTATCAGCCCTACATCAACATGGTGTCATTTATAGGTAAGAAGGAATATGTAAGAGATAAAAGGAGAGAGAATAACACTGTGTGATAGGGATCTGAAGCCAGAAAATGTCTTGATTGGAAATGATGGGCATATTGTATTGACTGATTTTGGTTTGTCCAAGATATTCGATGAGAATGACAATGGCATGACGCAAACGTTCTGTGGTACAGCCGAATATCTTGCCCCTGAAGTGTTGCTGGGAGAAGCTTACACGTTTACTGTGGACTATTGGAGTTTGGGTACCTTATTATACGAGATGTTGGCTGGTGTGGTAAGTTATACGCTTTTATATTGGCATTACGCATGTCATCATCCCTTGTTGCACCCCTTTATCCCTTGAAATGTGCCAAATTTAACATCAAAATGACATTAGACCCCATTTTGGGCAGAGACACACATGGAAATGTATCGGCGTGTACTTGACGATCCGCTGGATTTCCCGCAACACTTTGATCCTATTACACGAGACTTTTTGTCAGGTGTAAGTTTTACATTGATGACAAGACAAACATTGGATGATATTCATTGGGTGAAAATGTAGCTTCTAGAACGTGATCCCAGTCAAAGATTAGGATGGGATGGAGCTGACTCTGTAAAGGAACATCCCTTTTTTGATCGTATTGATTGGGACAAAGTGGCACGGCTTGAATTGACTCCACCCTATGTGCCGGAATTACGCTCCGAAACCGATCTTACTCACTTTGATGAAGCCTTTATCAACATGTCACCTTGTATTAGTCAATCATCCTCCTTGTCAAGCAATCAGGACCCATTTGATCATTTCAGCTTTGATGCTCGTAGACCACCTCCACGTCTTTTACGACAAAAACTGCAACGTGTACGTGCACAACAAAAAAAGCAGATTGGCACCAAGGATAGATTTTCAACAACATCATCACTCTTATCATTTTCACCAGGCGAGATTGTGCGTCACACAGATACAATGCCATCCTTCCTTACAGCCAATCGATACAGTCGTAAGCGGCATAGTGCCAATGTGGATCATCTAGTTGCCACTAAAGAAGAGGAAGATATACCACGACCTACAACAGATACTTCATCTTTATATTCATCCATGACCTTATCCTCTGTGCACCCAGATGAAATCATTGCAAGAAATGCCACTGAAGATGTTAGTGATACAAGCAACGATCCTATATCATCATCTCCTAACACTGAACTTCCCACATCTTCATCAGCAAAACGCTCTTCACCATCCAATCACAGTCCTTACGTTAGACCCTGTTGTCCAGTACCAGGTCAAATGAGATCCACTCTTTCTATCGCTTCTAATTCCACTAGTCCAGCTATCACTCCTATCAACAACAACCGCGACTCGCTATGTTTATCCGATCTCTCTTCATTTCCAGATCAAGTTGTCGTAACAGCAGAACATGATACCAATACCAGTAATAATACCAACGATTGGAAGCGCCCTTGACTTTCTTTGTCCTAATATCTTCCACTCACTTTACACATACCCTAATCCTGCCAAACAATCTTGCATTCTCATCACATCAAGCAACATCACTTTCCATATGCATTGCAAAAGCAGTATACGAGTAATTCATAGATTCGTTGTTCTCTTTTTACACGTTATTCCTTCCAGTCGTTTAATCTTTCTACCTTAATACTAACTAAATCACTCCTGCTGTGATAACCATGCCTTGAACTTTTCATCTTTTTGTTGTTGAGCGACTGATGGTGGATATTTGGATGCGGATGGTAGAGGATTCTCATCTGTGTGTGTATCATGTGTTAAGTCACTCTTGTATATATCTTGTCCTGATATCAAAGCTTACCACTATCATATTCTGCATCTTCATCCTCTTGTTCCCAGCGCTCATCTTGTTGATCTGCGTCCAATGCCACTTCTTTTCCTTTGGATACATTCATATCATTCATCAACTTGTTCAACTGATCTTGGCGATTCTTCTCTTCCCGATCCATCTATGATGTCCACACATGATCAGTTTCATCCTTTGCGTATCTATGTCATCTTACCTTTTCACGTATCAGTCGTTCAATCTCAGGCTTGTATTCACTATATCCAAGATCAGTATCCTTTTCAATCTCATCTTATAAGCAATACATACGTCTCATATTGTTCTGCAGCTTCATCAATTGCCTTGAAGAAATCATCCACACCTTGACCAGTGACAGCTGACACACCAACGACTTTAAGATGATTGTAAAACTCATCCAACACTAAGCTCATTGAATTCATCAAACTGCTCATATAGCTTGTATCTTGTGCAAGAGCTTCCTGAAACTTTTCAAAATCGGTCATCCATTCCACAGCGAATTCATGGGATACAACATCGGTCTTGTTGAATACGAGAATGAAGGGTAATTTGGTCTTGTAGAGGATACTGCATGCATACAACATGTTGCTCATAAAAGTGGCAGGTGCAGTAGTACGTGGTGTGTCAATAATGTAAGCAACGACTGTTGGATAAGTAGCTGCAAGTGTATCTGTGATGATGGCACCAGAAGCTGACCATGTAAAGATTTCAATCTGACCAGGTGTATCGACAAAGATGTTACTATACCATAGCTGTTAGTATCATCCCCCATCCACCATGCTCATCTCCCCTTACCTGACATTCTCAGCTCGTTTAGCAACCAAGTTGAGCACTTGATCAAACTTTGTCGTAAACAAGTTCAAACTTGTCAAGATACCACCATTGGGACCGAGTTGATATCTGTCAAAAAGAGACGCTATTAGAGATCCACCTCGATCGTGCTTTATAGATCTTACTGTTTCATGACTTCTTTGTAGTTGACAGTGTCTCGAATATCAATGTTGGCTGTAAACGGCAGTGTACCCACGGCAGGATCGAGATTGAGTACATAAGGTGGTGTCTTCTTCGCATGCTGGTGAGCAATGATCCGCTGTAGTAGTAGTATAGTTAGTCCATGGTGTTCCGTATGCTTCCTATAGTATAGACTTGCCTGCATAAAAGTAGTTTTGCCTGAACCAGCCATGCCAATACACAAGACGACAGGTGGTTGCTTGGTATCTTTAGGTGTGCTCATGTTTGGGAGGAGTATGTGTATGTGTAATAGAAAGAGATAAAAGACGCGCTTGTTCAATGCGGTGTTCCATTAAAAAATCTGACTGCTGCTTGCTTATCAAGCATTGACGATTGACAGCAGTACCGGTTACACATGGAAGATCATGGATTGCATGAGTTTTGGTTCACCTATAAAGTCATTTCATCCTTGATACTCGATGTCTTTTTTCCTCAAAATGACATGTGTTGGTCTACAGAGCAACAAGTCCACCTTCTTTTCAACAAGTCTGTTGTCTTTATCAAATTACTCTCTCTTTTAAAGCATAAGCTACTATCGTTCTATGAATTGGAATGATGCAAAAGAACAATTGCTGAATCCAGTGTATGCCTTCATGACTCCATCTAACAATCACCTTGTTCATTGATGTAGCGATCGCTTCTTTTGCTGTATAGATCATCTTCTCATCAATACATTTAGGTCAATGACGCCATTTGTCGTAACTAGTGAACACGTCTTTATTCATTTGCATGAATCTAGCCTATCATTTCAGAGGATCCTTTGGACTTTTAGGTGGTTACCACGCCAACATGAGTATAAAGTCTATATGGATGGCTACCCCTGTATGTAATAGCATGGGTGATACAATGGATGACAGGTAGGTAGCATGTTGTCAAGACCAAGTCCATTGCTGAGTATGGATTATGATGTGTGTGTGTAAGCAGCGGAAGTACAGTCCTGTTTTACCATTCCTTTTCCTTGTGCCACATGCATGAACACCACAACGACACTCTCTTCCAGCGCTTATCCTTTGACGCGATTTCGCACATTTTCTCTTTCCTTGACCAGTCAACGTGCTTGTTGTGTCTTTCTGTCTGTCGTTCATGGTACAATCTGATTCCCGAGTACAGTCGAGACCTTTGGACCCAGCTTACGGTGGATGGCCCGATTAGTGCTTCTATGGCACAATGTCTTGGTCCTCATCTACGCACTGTGTGTTTCCAGCATATTGCAAAGAGCACGCTTCTATTCAACTTGCAACGTATGGCAGAGATTGGATGTACTGGTATAGAGACTATGGGTAAGTAAGCATGTCAATCTATCATCAACACGTGTTTATGCTAATGTAATATGACAGACTTTCGTTCCTATGTCCAATCAGACGAGACGATTGCAGCACTGGCACGAATAAGTGACAATGTCAAGGAGATCTCCATCCATAGTGACCTGACACAAGGACCTGTCATTCAATTATTCGATGCATGTCCCAAGCTGGAACGCTTTCGTTACAAGGCACATATCCTTCACTTGACCAATGCCAATGAAACCATGTTGATGATCAATCACTCAGTATACCCCAATATGACACTACTTGCTCTTGACACAACTATTCCTGCAAGTTCACTTGAAGCACTATTGAAACTATGTCCTAATCTACGCATGTTATCGATACACAACATTCGACACAATGTGGCAGTCTTTTCTCGTTATGGCAGCTATTTCAGCATGATCCTTGCACTATGTCCACAAATCACTCAGCTTCATTGTGCAGGATGGCATCGACAACTTGGTCATTTACCTGTATTGGGAGAAACTGACAACAAAATGATCTATCCACATCAACAACCTTCAACACCTGGCTTACGTGAATTCGCAATGGAAGTATGCGATCTCTATCCACAAAATCACGTGATTCAGTTATTACGAGAGAATGCCAACACCATCGAATCAGTAGCTTTTACGACATTGTTTATGCCTGTGAATGATGAAGAGGATGAAGAGGATTGGTCAATTCTTGGTTCATTGGATCCTGTATGTTTACGCAAGTTGTCATTGACTCAGGTGGAAATGAGCGAAGATGCTTTAAGCGAGTTATTAGGCAAGGTGGCATCCACAGTGGATACAGTAGAGTTGGATCGAATGCCAGTGACAGTACAAGTTGCAGATGCCTTTCAACCCCTTGAATCATTACGACATTTATACATCAATGCAAGAATGACACCTGAAGCTGCTACTCATTTGGCAACATCACTTCGCACAGCACATTCGACTATTGAAAGCCTTGGATTCCAGCAGCAGATTACAAATGATATCTTGCGATCCATTGGTTGTTTGGAACGACTGGAGACATTGGATTTATACAATGGAAGAGGATTGGATGGTGCAATACTATGCGAGATGTTGGAATGCTTACGGCCATATGAGAACCTGACCATGTTGAAGTTGACTGGTTGCAGAGCAGTATCTGATCGAGTACTTGACACTATATCAAAATTCAAGAGTATACGACGATTGATTCTGCTGGGAAGCATGCAATGCACTGATGCAGGACTTATTCGACTATGTCACGCTTTATCTAGCACTGTGGAACACATATTTATCACTGGGAGACATTTCACGCCACATGGCATTGCTTCTGCAACCAATATTCTGGGTCCCAGTAGAATAAGCGCTGCACAGGCACAAACACGTCGTTGAACAAGCAACATGCCAACCATTCATCTTCATCAATCCCATGCTACAGTATTAGAGTAATGTCACTTTTGTTCGAGCACTACAATACACACACAATCATTTCACCCACTTTACATGTTGTCTGATCCATCCTTCGTAATAAATTATGTCCCAGCTTGATCCAAAAGCTCCGAAACACCTGCAGCAAAGTAAGTTACAATTCGCCACTCGTTGTGTTTGTATCTCTTCTCATTTTGTTAATCATACCAATAAGGATAGTCTATTGCCATTTTCAACATGGACAACTCTTTTTATGAACATCTCTTTGAGGACAAAAGTGTCTCCCGCTGGATTAAGGATGACGATCCTTTGATTGTGGATGCCATGGACACCAATCGTTTTCTGACATTCAACGAGCTACGTGCCAAAGTGCGTGCACTTGCTATTGCTTTACGTCGTCCACCTTTCAATCTCCAAGAAGGAGATGTGATTGCTTTTTGCTCAGCTGATGATGTAAGTATGTAAATGGATGCGCACGGACCATGTTGTTGACATGCGAATGCATTTCACAGATTGAATGTGCTATTGCTACATGTGGGATTGCATGTGCTGGTAAGTAAAGATATACAATGATGTGCCAAGTCATATCAGCTTATGTTTCATATTTTAGGTTTAACGGCATGTCTTATTCCATCGAAATCACATCCGGACGATATCCGAAACATCTTTCACTCTTCGACACCCAAAGCAGTCATTGCTCATCCTGACACAGTGGATACAGTCAAACAAGTGTGGAACAACCATGGAATTCCAATTTTGCTACTTGGAACAGAGCGCACTGTAGAAGGCACAGAACTTTTGTCTCAGTACACACGTGGTGATAAACATGCAGAATTGCCAAAAGTACATCCAGATACACCTGCTTTTATTGTCTGCACTTCAGGAAGCACTGGTCATCCCAAACCTGTCATTATCACGTAAGATGACTTTCTGTCATTCATTTTGGCATATACTGATCCAATATCAATCTAGTCAACGTGTAGCAATAGCACGTATGGAGCATGAGAAACCAAGCCAACATATTATTGCCAATCATCCATCTATTCGCCTTTTATCCACCACTCATTGCGCATTTATTTCTGGACTTATGCTCTGCTGGATGACTGTACGACTTGGATATCCACAATATGTATTGGGAGAATGGAATGCATCAGACTTGGATCTTGTCATGAGCAAGGTGCAGGAGTTGAAAATCACATGGATACTGAAATTGGAATCACAAGTGATCACACAAATTGCATATCAACCAGATCTGATCAAGAAATACGACCTGTCACTGCTGCGCGTTGTTGATTCAGGTGGACAACTCGTTCCGCAAGATGCTCTTTTACGTGCAGCAAAGATTCTCCAAGCCAGTATCCGATGCGTATATGCCAGCACAGAAACAAGTCTTGTCTTTGCATTGTCCGACAAATGTACTTTCTACAGTAAGCTCATCTATGGATATTTCAATGAAGAATGAACCAACATGAATCTATTTATAGGAAAGGAGGGTCTATTTGCAAAGAATGATCCATCATCTAGAGTCAAAATTGTGGATAGCAATAACAAAGGTAACACTGGGATCATGTTGCAGTCTTGGATCATGCTTATTGAATGTCTTCTTTGTCCATGAAGAGGTGCCTGTTGGCGGCGAAGGAGAACTTTTGGTCCTTTCACCCATGAATGCAGTAGTAAGTGCAAATACAATGTGTACAATCCAGTTCCCGGCATTGATTTTCATTGTTGCTATACTCAGGGTTATTACAATCGGCCTGACTTGACTGCCAAATCATTCGACAATGAAGGGTACTATCACACGGTAGGCAATGAATATAATGGACAATGATATATCTCATTACATGCTAATTCTCCTTTTGCACATAGGGAGATATATGCACTGTGGATGAAAATGGCAACTATACTATGCTTGGTCGGAAGGCAGATATCATCCAGACAAAGCCATCACCGGTAGGTATCATTCTTTACACTGATAAGCGCCAAATCATGTACTAAAGTGGTTCAATCATGGTTAGTTCTTTCCCAAATTACTGGAAGACATTTGCGCAAGTATCAATCATCATGTTTATAGCACTACATGTGTATTAATATGTCTTCTTGCATTGTAGTTGTCTTTTGGAGGAATCAAAGAATGTGCTATTGTAGGTGCATTTAGCACAAAGTATGATCAAGAGCTTCCACGTGCGTATATTGTGCCATCAGATGGAGTACCATTTGGACAAGAGAAGGCTGAGCAACTTACCGACTATGTTGCCAAACAAGTCCCGATGCAAGAGATGAGATTAAGTGGCGGTGTCAAAGTTATGCCAGATCTTCCTATTGGCAAGACCGGGAAAATCGAACGAGTAGCGCTCAAGAAACTGGCTCAAAAGGAGATTGAAGAGTAGTTAGTAGCAATAGTATCATTCATAGCACTATCTTCTTATAAAGTCTAGATTACTTTGCATTACAATTACAATATCATGGTTGTTCTAGACTAATTGCATCAATGACATGTTATTGAAAGGACTACTACTCTTATATGATTGTCAATAAAGAAGTTGGGATCAAAAGAATGACACTATCATCATGCTTCTTATTAAGCTTCAAGACTTTAGAAAGCTAGTTATTGATCTCATTGTTTGCCATCTGTCTGAGCTTTTTTCTATCCACTTTGAAACTGTTACTATGTGGCAGTTCTTTCAGGACTGTAACGCTATCACCATGTAGTGTTTCCTTGGTCACTCGTTCATTGATGTATGCAATTAGTTGGCTGACCTTGTCATGGTCAAAGATTGCTCCTTGTGTTGGTACAATGTACATGTGTGGATTTTCATCGGTAGACTTTGTGTTCAAAACGCCAACTGCAATGCATTGTTTTATGCCATCAAAGCAAACCTGCAAAATGAATAAGTGAGAATTCACTATCCTCTATCATACGCATTAGCCAGTAGTAATTACACAGATTTCTTCCAGCTGTATTGGATAAATCTAGATCAGAGCGTCCACGTTAGCCATAAATAAAAGACAATGACGCTTTTTATTATACCACATACATTGCCATCCTTTGTCTTAATTGCATCAGTTTCCCGACCTAGGTTGATATAGTTGCTTTCTTGATCAACGATAAACTTGTCGCTCTTTAGGAATGATATGTTAGCAAACAACACACAAAGCTTTTGACGCGTATTCCCAACATACCGTATGATAGTATCCTTCTTTGTCAAAAGCTTTGGCTGTCAAATCAGGGCGATTATAGTAGCCAGCTGCATTCATTGGGCCCTGTACCAAAAGTTCTGCTTCCACACCTGGTGAAGCTTCTACATGGAGACATTAGTTACTTGTCATTGACATTTTCATGACATACATATGTTACCTTGACCCTTTTTGTCCACCACCTTGATATTAGCCATCGAATTTGCATATGCATGCATGCCGATCTTTTCTATATTTCATGATCATGATAGAAAAGGATCCATAGTATTAGTGATAAGGCGCATGTAAGTAAGCTTTGAAAGGATATATATACCATAATAAGGCTGTTTTGTGCTGTAGTGAGCCAAAACGACACCTGTTTCTGTACTGGCAAAGAAATTAACCATCATAGCTTTCAAAGAAGCTCCTGCGCGTAAAAGTGTATCTCTAGGTATTGGTTGTCCTCTAGTGCAAACAAGGCGTAATGTTGAAAGGTCATAGTTGTATGCATTGACTTCTGGTTGGTAAGCAATATCATAGAGACTTTGCGATTTTAGTGTGTAGATCAATGTGATACCAAATTCTTGCACCTTGCTCAAGACTAGGTTCAAGTTTGAGAACCCAGCCAGAAAGTTCATAGCATAGAGTGGCACACCAAGCCGAATGCATATAAAGCTCACGCTAAACCATGGTCCGAATCCACATTGGTAGAAAGATAACATGCGTGGATTGGTATCACCATTAAGAAGAGATCGCTGAATATCAGTTTCATTCCTTATGCGAGCAGCAATTGTACGTTGCCTATGATATAGATAACCATGATGGCATGAGTAAAATCAGGCATCAACAAAGAGTATACTTACGTGAGATTGACACGTTTTGGGGTGCCAGTGCTTCCAGAGGTTTGAAGTAGTAATGCAGGTGTTTCAGGATCAACACTTGGTAAGCATTCCTCGACATGATCTTGTATGTAGTCCCTTAATAAGAGTAGTGAAGTTCCCTTCAATGATTGAGCTTTTGTGCCCATTGACAGCACTGGTATATCTCGTTTGTCATCATCCCATGCTGCAGCAATAGTGCTTAAGCTGTCAGGATGCACAATCACTGCTTTTGGTGACATGCTGTCAAAAACCCCTTGTATTTCATCCAAGTGTGCACCAACTTCCACATAACATGCAGCACAACCTATGTAAGAACAATTTTTTGGTTAGTTTAGGTGTCGATCACAGGAGTGCATGGTAGTACCTGCACAAGTAACGCCATACATAACAGTTGCGCTTTCAACCTATGCATGATGAAAGATCAGCCCCTACTGTTACGTTGTCTCTGATGGGTAAAGCTTACATCTTCAGGAATACAAACAAGCACAACATCACCTTCTTGCAAATTGAAAGGTTCACGGCGTAAGGATATTGCCAAAGATCGTACTTTGCGTTTCAAGTCAGCAAATGTTTGATAATGATGTGGATTCATGGCATCCAAAATCAATGGCTCGTCATCCTTGACAAAACGTGGATCACTGCTTTCAAATAGCTCTTTGTAAATCGTGCTGTATTGAGTATCTGGTACACTATCTGCTGCAATCATCGTTGACAATGACTATCCACCGAGTGAAAAGAAACGAAGGCGTAATAAAGTAGATCACCAGAGGATAGCTTTTTATATAGGTGGGATGCAGAAAATGTACAAACAATATTACGCGTGATCAGAACTTGCTGATACAAGTGTCTCGATTGCATATTCAGGAGCATGTAATTGCAGTAAACAGACACGGGTGGTATACAACACGATCCATTGGTTGTTTAGGCATGAATATTGCCCTTGCTGCATCCAACTTGGCCAGGAGCATAACAATAACATCACGACAGTAATCCCCAAAACACGCCATTGGACAGAAGTTACGCGAAAATGGCAGTCAACTTGCATCAGACAATACAAATATGAATGCCTTGACAAAGAGCATGTATGTCCTTTGGATGAGCTTGATTAGGGTGCCTATGGCTGTCCCAGCTGTTATAGCCAATGCAGTGCCACGTGATTCAAATTGATATCTTTCTTTCCGCCATCCACACACCCAGCACACCTTCTTGCTTCCGCCATGTCGTCCACTCGCAACAATGTCGTGAATAACACAGAGTACGTTCAATAGAAAGCTTTATTCAGCTATCAACATTAACAGCAATACGTTCATGTCCTTTATTCTAGTGCAACTCGACTTATTATGCAGTTTCTACGCGAAAACAACCTGACCAAGACGCTTGAAGTATTGCAGGACGAGACAGCAACGACATTCAACACCATCGACGACAAGAATGCCTTTATCCATGACGTTGTGGAAGGGAAATGGGATGCTGTGTTACGCACTCTTGGAGATATGAAGATCGCACCAGAGCACCTCTTTGATCTGTATGAACAAGTATGATAAGCCAATGTCACTTGTCAGACACTAGGACTTACCGATCGGCAGTAGATTGTTATGGATATGATAGAACTGAAAGAGTATAGCACAGCACGTATGCTAGTAAACAACACAGAACCGCTTAATGCGCTTCGAGACCAACAGCCTGAGCGATATGTACGACTAGCCGAGATGGCTGACAAGGAGATATTCATTGATGATCCAGCAATGGAAGATCAAGATATGGACAAGATTGAACGACGACGAAGGATTGCTGAAGGTATGAATATCATGGATTGTATCATCGATACTGATATTGTGATAGATCTCTTGAAGCAGTTTGAAATCGTCCCATCATCACAGCTGTTGGCACTTTTGGGTCAGTCTTTGAAATGGCAACAACACCAAGGCATCATCCCACCAGACACTGCATTTGATCTTTTCCGTGGTACAGTCCCTGTTCAAAAAGCTGAAGATGACGCTGTTGCATCACAAATGTATAGCACAATCAAGGTACTTTTTACATTTCCTTCCAAACCAGTACTTGATGCTGACGAAGATGTATATTAGTTTCCTGGCAAGAAAGCATATGCAGAAGTGGCTGTATTTTCACCCAATGGACAATATCTGGCTACAGGAACAGCTGATGGTTTTATTGAGCTTTGGAACTATCTCACTGGGAAATTGCGCAAGGATTTGAAATATCAAGCTGATGTAAGATTACCTTTTACAAAGGCATCACACTAGATTGTACTCATTTAGATGTGTAGGATCGATTGATGGCTATGGATAAAGCAGTGCTATGTTTGAGCTTTAGTCGAAACAGCGAGTTTCTTGTATCAGGATCCGATGATGGCAAAATAGCGGTAAGTTTGGATGCTATCCTCGTGTCTTTGACAGCACGTTACTCATGCAAACGACAGGTCTGGAAGATTCAGAATGGATTTTGTCAAAGGCGGATATCACCAGCACACAGCCAAGGTGTCACTGCAGTATGCTTCAACAAGGACGGATCACAAGTGTTGAGTGGCAGCTATGATCAAACAGTCAAAATCCATGGTCTTAAGTCAGGGAGAGCACTCAAGGAATTCCGTGGACATTCCTCTTTTGTCAACAGTGTCATGTTTGCTGAAGATGGATCTCGTGTCTTAAGTGCTAGCAGTGATGGAACTGTCAAAGTAAGCATCAAAAAGTGATCTGACATGTGACTGGATCATTAACTGTGTATATGATTCTAGATTTGGGACGCAAAGACTACTTCTTGTCTTCATACTTTTACGCCACAGTCAACAGCAGAACAAGTCAAAGGCACTCCAAATCCTGTAGGCGCTGCAGCACTTACTAGTCACACGGTGCAGGCCATCGTTGCATTGCCAAAGAATAGTGATCAAATACTAGTGTGCACCAAAAGCAATACACTTTACTTGATGACGATGCGTGGCAAATTGATCAAGGCATTCACACACCAAAAGAAGTCTGGATCGGATTTTGTTGCTGCTGGTGTATCTCCCCAATGTGAACTGGTTTATGGCCTTGGTGAAGATTCTACGCTGTATTGTTTCCAAGTTTCAACAGGAAAATTGATCAACGAGAACAAGCTTTGTGACCATGAAGCTGTTGGCATGACATGTCATCCACAAGCCAATGTTGTCGTTTGCCATGATGATGTCGGACACGTATATTTCCTTAGAGCATAGTCAACTTATAATAAACAACACATCGAATAAGAAAACTTGTAGACTTTTATTGCTTTTAAGCAAGTGGTATAATAGATTAGATGTAAAGTAGTAGAGTATGAAGGATCGTTATAAAGATATCATTCTCCAATGCATATACAATGTTTCAGGGGCAGTTTTCATAAAGTTGGTCAATGCATGTGACAGCAGTGACATTGCCTTCGACGTTAGCCAAATGGAAGACAGCTTTGAGAATAGCTGAAACACCTTGACCAGCAACCAAACCTGCAGCCACTGCATACATGTAGTCTGTGTAATGCTCTGGGAAGAAGCGTTTCCAAATCTTACCCGAAAACCATCCAATAAACATAGACACTGGAACATTGGGAGTTGAATTCACCATAGCAAGACCAACAACAGCAAATGATGGAAAGTATTTACGCCAGCGTTTAGGAAAAGCAAAATCACGTACAACAGGACCTAACACACCAACAACCGCCAATGCACAAGTAACAATGATACATGTCTTGGAAAGAGAAGCGCCACCAGTAACCAGCTGTGTGACACTCATCCAGGCCCATACACCACTAAGTCCAAATTCACATTCGGCATTGACATCCATATCAACAATGCAAGGATAAGCATCTGTGAAAAGTATAAACAATCCAAGTGCAATACCAATAGCGAAAAACGAGCCAACAACTTGTGCAAGAAACTGTGATCGAGGAGAAGCACCAACAATTTGACCAGCCTTGAGATCACCCACCATGTCAACTGATTGTGAAGCAGCAGAAGCTGTAATATTACCAGCCATAAGGTTGTTCTTTTGGATAGTGGATATATCAGGACCTGGCATACCAGCAAAAATAAGCTGAGACATCTTTGCACAACTTCCAGTTGGATTGATATCAGTCTCTCCAGCAGCTTGAATACCGACAAAGGACATGATAAAAGCCAGAATCACTGACACAATTGTCTGATAAACAGGCATACCAAAGTATTCACCCATGATGGCACATGTGAATATCACTGTCAATACCAATCCTGTCATCCACCACCAAGCTGGAACAAGCTCATCAATGCTGTATGTTTCATCATTGTGCAAATTAGGTCGTCGTAATGAATATTCAGTGGGTCGTCCACGGATGAATCGATACACATGCATCACACCACGCTTAAGAAAGCTGAAAAGTTCCAAGATACCACCACGTAGACCACGATATACACTGTCATATCTTACAAATAGTTCTGAAAAGGATGCAAGTACAAGCATTGCAATTCCAGGCCACAAAAAGAAAGATCGTGCTGTGTCACCATTCTCCACGAATCCATATGCCTTGACAAAGAAGCCACTTGATACCAGACATGGTCCTATGATGCCATATACGATAATAGTCGCGATTAAAAATGGCAATACCACTGTTCCAGGTGTCATTAACCCAGCACCATAGAATGGAAAATCAAATTTCAGGACCCAGAGCCATGTTGCATCAGCTGCCATCATGTTACTGTATCCTGCTGCATGTCCGATCCACCAAAGAATATGCACTGATAAGATAAAGAACCAATGTCAGCAATCCCGATCATCCGCATATGACGTCTTTTCAAAGCACAGCTAGCTCTGATTACTTACAGGTATCAAAGAAAGGCACAAAGTAAGCAATAATGCCCCAAGTAAATGAAATCACGAACCAAATTGCCATCCATTTTGCCTTTTTGAATCCACTTTTTTCACCATCAGTAGAGCGATGTAAAGAGATAATCGTTGTTGCCGCGGCACGAGGAGTTGGAAATGTCAAGTCTTGTTTGACAACAAAATGACGACGTAATGGTATAGCGAAAAACAATCCATAGAATGCAGCAGAGATTGTGAACAATGTTAGAGCTACAATGTCTTGTCGTGGAGTGGTCATCAAACCAAGCTTGTAGAGAGCCGGGATAGCTGAAATGAAGCCACTGAATAGACCACCTATATGGATTGTTAGGAAGAAACCTTAAGCTTGTGTAACTAAGAGATGAAGATAGTACAAACATACCAGCCGTGGTTGCTGCAGATTGTGCAGTAACATTCTCTTTGGGACCAAAATAACCACCACCCAAGGCTTCAGGTAAGCGTGTTGACAATGGGCGAATGATAGCAAATGAAAAGATGGCACCAAAGATACCAGCACCAAAGGTAAAACCCACTTTAAGACCAAGATAAGTGTTCGAAGCAGCTATAAATATGAAGAAAACAAAAAGTCAGATGTGTTTTTAGTGGGCCCTGAGCAAGGTGCATATATGTGTAACGTAGCACCCCGCATGATAATGAGCACACGTACCAACAAAGCATCCTAGAAGAGATCCGATAATACAAGATCGCCATGTAAACTGATGTGTCTCAATTGGATCATCATTCTCACGAGGCAATAATGGCTCATCTCGCTCCATCACCTCCAGTTTGACCTGTTGTTGCTTTTCATTATCCTGTTCAAGTTTCTTTTCTTCCGCATCAAGCTTCTTTTCTTCCACATCAGGCTTCTTTTCTTCCATAGACACACAAGTAACAGAGAAGGATGATGGTTGATTTGTAATACAAGTAAAGAGAGAAAAAGGGAGTCCAAATTATGGATGTATGATGGAAATAAAAGAAGCAGAAAAGACTATCCCCTCCCTAATCCATTTTATAAAGAAGTACCTGAGATAGAAAAGCAAAGAAAGAGAGTCACCAAGCTGCCGGTTAGCTCAGCGCATCCAGCTTCGGCGATCTTGTTCTTTCGGCTTTATATATGCTCACTTTTCATGGCACCCATCACTATCCCACTATTACAATACTGATATGGCATCATCACTATTAGTCTCGTGCTTGGTGTAATGACTAGGTACCTGCAGAAATTTTTCACCAAGCCAAAAATTTTTGCAAAAGACTCAAGGAAAAGGTGCAACCATTGTGCAAAGTGAATCTTATGTTGTACAAGATGCTGGGATTGCGACTCGGGAAGTGGGGTTTCAGGTTGTATTGTGATCATACATGATCGAACGCGAGTAGAAGGTAGTTTATGATTGCAAAGATGCCAATTACGTGTAATAGTACAATGACTGATTGGTGCAAATACATGTGTGTAGGACACAAGATTTAGATGGAAGCTGATGGGTCAATGATAGAAGAAAACAAGGAGCCAGTTGAGACATTGAGTAATAGAATAGCTGTAGAAACGTGTGTACTTGCCATTGTCTTCCGGTTATCTTCCAGCAGCCGACACAGCACGACTATAAGGACTGACCCAGTCCTCCGTCCTGTCCCAATTAAGCTTTACAAGGGTCCTCGTGGCTATGCTGCATCTTGTGTGTAGCTACAGCCATCATCATCTTTGCTATCAGCATTTCCAAATACACCCGATAGCTCATGACATTATCGTTATCATTGTTGAAAATTCTCACAGTTGCTTCTTATAGATGATTCATACAACTCTTCTCATAGGGATGTGGTGCCAAAGCATGCAAACTTTATCTGCTTAACATGCGACATGGTTGCACAATGACTGATCAATAGTGGGACTTTGTTATAATGGCCGTCTTTGGACCAATCCGAAGGATGCACTTCTTTTACTTCTTTTGGCTTTGTCTCCCGAAAACAAGAGGAATCATGAAAGCTATAATAGTTGTATGTGTACATCATCTTTTGTCACATCAATTATGTCATGAAGATGCTGGAAAGCTTACTATCCTTCATTACAGCATGCATTGTCTTGGTACATTGTTGTGCAGCGTATGTGTAATCTTTTTTCTGACAAGCGGGTATGCTGGGCTACGAAAAGATCCGAATGATCGGAAGAAGTTGTCGTTTTTCGACCTACATCCACCGACCCAGTCGAACAAATCAAATGTACAAGCTGGTATTTAGATGCAGCCATTTACTAATCTTTCCCATGCTATGATTCGGGTACCAACTCCTTTATGATTCTGCCAAACTAAGCATTGCTGCTGTGAATTGGGACAGCTTTTGTTTACTTGGCATGTCTTTGTCTTGGCACGTGACCAGAGTCGGTGCACAATAGGAATAATGAGCAAGCGGCAATATCATAAGCATTCATTATAGTGCAATAGTGAGAACAATGTATGTCCCTATAGATATCACTACGAGCTAACAATGAGACGTATTACACAATGAAATTGCTCTTTAACATGACTCCTTTACCAATCAACTATCACCAAGCAAGCCTTGTGTCTCGCTTTCAGAGAATACTGGCTGTATCATTGCAGTAAGCATCTAAAGGTAGGATGTTGTTATAACAGTTATGACATTTCTTGATCGCATTAGTATCGACCTGCATCAGCTACTTTGGGCAATTTGGACAACACTAGTAAAAGACTGCGCTTTGTGAAGAGAAGTGTTAAGAATGGTGGAAAGAAAGATATCAAAAAGATGCTTGTATATATCATCAAGTAGAATCAAAGAATTGCAAGTGTTGGTGCATGACAATGAATTGATGACTTAAGCAGCTTTGGCATGCTTCATGCAAAAGAACATTCAATACATTGGTTACACAGGTACAGTATTTAGTTGTCACAAGACCAAGCTAGAGTTTTCGATGCATTCAATGGCCTTCTATGTATGCAGACAAATGCCATGATGAGCAAATGCCCTTGTTCACATCTAACGTAATGCTTGTTTTTGCTTCTAGATCTCCCCTGTGTACCAAACATCATGCCAAACGTTTCCAGAAAAGATGAATGCCACTACTAAATAGTGTCTGGTACACATACAGAGAGACATGTGAGCTCCAATTTTGCACGATGACACGTGTGTCATATATCTGGGAAGATAAATGATGGCGTAGTTGAAAGAGCCCCTTCACAAAGTGAGATTTCCAGTAAGCAACTGATAGATAGGGGAAGTATTAAGCAGCGTAATGTCACATTATTTAATACTGGTTTTCAACAAGAATGTGTGATCTTTGTTTTCAAAAGAGCTCTTGCCACTATCTTTATGTACATCCTGAAGGATCATGTGCAATGAGTTAGTGTGTATATATGATTACGCACAGAGATCTTTGTGACGATATGATGCTTTGCAGGGATTGTTATGTTTTGGCATTTCGGATATTGTAGCCGGTACCCGATTGTAGCAGGTCATCAGAGCATGAAGTCTGCATGACACGAGGAAGATCGATAGAATAGTTAGTGTATGCAAGATTAAACATGCTTCATGGCTCTAGTACCTAACAAAAAAAGAGAATGATCTGTATGTTTTTCTCAAAGATGCCCCTTTTTGCCACAAATCTACCGAGACGAATACACACATAACCTAGAAGGGAGTATGTAACAGGGTATGTGTGTGTGTGTCTTAAAGTTAACCCCGTTATCAAACATGAAAACAATAAAGGACAGATGTGGATGATGATGAGAGCCCGCTTTTATTTTCTTTTTCCCTTCTTTTTCCCATCCTTGCTGCTCTTTTGCTCTTCGACATTAAATGCCAATGGCTTGTCCTTCTTCCAGTGCTGTGAACATCCATTTAGATGAAAAGAGCTTTGCACGTCAGCCATACTCCTCTATATTAATCACTGGATACATCGAGTTAAAGGACCATAGCATACAACAATACGACAGCAGCAGCCAATTATCGTTTGTAGGCACACAGCACGTGGGATCAAAGGACCACTCATCATCCTCGACGATCACTCTATACAAACACATGCAAGTTATCAATATCTGGGAATATAACGCGATCGATGATAGCTATTATGCACCTTTTTGCTTTCGTATACCTGGTCATCTGCCACCAACTATCACTGCAAACAATGTTGTGATTCAATATAATGTGATGGCAACAACAGTGGCTGCAGGAATCAAAAACAATAACAATTTTGACTCTGTAACATCAACAGCCATATCAGCATCCACAACAACAACGTGTCACCCTGTCGAGCTCATGGATACCAGCTTGTCGGTTGCAGAAAAAAGCTTATTATTTCTACCACGCTTATATTGGGGAACATCATCTTCAAAGAGATGGCGATATGAAATCGAGATACCAAGCATGATTTCCTTGACAACATTGGATACTGAAGATGGTGGATCCTGCAGTAATAACATTGCGAATGCATTAGCAGTGCGTGTTCAATCATGCTGGAACAACGAGGACAAAACACAGACGAAACTTGAATATTGTTTGATTGGTTGTCAAATCATCGAGTCTATCGACACGCAGGCAAAATGCAGTAAATCCAACAGAGAAGGGTGAGTAGAGAATACAAAAAGATCATACATCACAAAGAATCTTTACAAAAGAAGAGAAGAGAAGAGCATGCATGTAGACTAATGCCTTTATATATGTACTTGATACTAGAAACGTTGCCATGATTACTACACATGTGCTACCTTCACCACGCCAGACATGGATATCTCCGTGTCATTTGCCTTTAACTTGTTTTCCGGAGCCAGCATCACCGAGTTTATCATGCGATTTCCTTACTATACGCCATCGTCTCTTCCTAACACTCTCTTTTCATGATACCCAACATCAAGCTGATCGAGTAGAACTTTCAGTGCCAATCACTCTTCTTGATACCCGGCGTTTAGTGCATCAACCACATCATAAGCCACGTCCCACGCGACTTGCCATTCCTGTAAAACCACATGCAAGCACAACAAACAGTGCCAGTAGTAATAGTAGCGATGATGGTGACAGTCGTGATAGTGGTGTTTGGCTGACCAGCTGATAACAAACGCGCTTTTTATATGAAACATCCTTTCTACAACATTGTTGCATTCATCCTTCCTCGTATACATAATCCACCACTTCCACATTGTACATAATATAAAACCATGCTCATTCATCATGCATTAATGAGTTGCTATCATATCTTCTTTTCAAAAAAGTCACTTGCATATGAAGATACAGCATACATGTTAAGGGCGATATGATGTTTGGGGGCCATGAATATGTTTTACATTCAAGGAGGTGATCATTCATAGTGTGTTTGAGGATAGTTCACGCGATCGAGTGTTTGTTTGCACATGAAATAGGGTTTCAGCTCGAATAGAAAGAAAACGACAAATCTTGGAACAGCTTTATATATAAACATGCTTTTTTTGGACGTTACGGGATGAATAAAGATAACATTTTGAGAGAGACAAGAAGGATGGAAGCATGTGATGTCATGGTTATGTTTGTGTACATGTCGGTGCGTGTGCATGTGTTGTATGTTATGTTATATGTGTGGTGTGTGCGCGGAAGTGATGACAAAGGGATTGATTGTTTATGCCAACTGAGTGATTTGATCTGGAGTGTCGATCTTGTTCAAAAAGTGTTCGTGAGAACCATCAGTCTTTGCACTGTGATAATGACGCAGCAAGGTATCAACGTCGTCCAAGGACAATGGTCGAATATCAGCAAGCTCCTTAATCTTTTGGGTGACAACCTTGGCATCTTCATCCTTAAGATCAGTCAATTGCAGCTGCTCAATACGGTTCTTGACTGCATTCCAGCCAGTAAGACGATGACCAATGCTAACATATCGTGACATGCCAAAGTCTTCAGGCTTCAAAATCTCATAAGTGCTACACAAAGAATGAACCATTTAGCATTCTTGCTTTACCATATTTGTATTCCTTTTCCCATCAACATACCTTGGATTGTTCAAGATAGCCTTGGCATGAATACCAGCCTTGTGAGTGAAAGCACAGTAACCAGTGATATAGTTGTTGAAAGGAACAGTGACTTCAACAGCATCGGCAACAATATTCTCGACATCGCGAATGGCCTTGAGATCGTACTTGTTCATGACGTAGTTCTTATCAGCAGCGTACATACGAGCCAACAATCCACCAAGAGGAGTGATGCCATTACGTTCACCAATACCCAAAACTGAAGTATCAATGTGAGTAGCACCTGCTTCAAGAGCTATAATACAACAATGTCATCAGTATTGATCCTGATTATCTCAATCTCTCTCATTTGGTTCCCCGCCATTTTCCAGATGTCCAGAATGATTCCATCTCCTCCTGTGCATGATCTTTTTGGATCTCCACTTACCAGCATAGGCGTTGGCAATAGCACAACCAGTGTCATTGTGGAAGTGACATTCAATATCACAGCTTACAACACTACGCAAAGTCTTGACGAGCTCATATACTTGACGAGGATTGGCACAGCCAACAGTATCAGCAATACCAACACGATTGACACCAATCTTGTCCACAGCCTTATAGATACTGAGAAGATCCACCAAATCAGAGCGGAAGGAATCTTCAGTGGAGAAACGTACTTCAAGACCTTGCTCCTTGACATAGGAAATCACTTCAATGGCACGTTCAGTAATGTAATCCATATCCTTGCCATGTGAAAATTCACGAAGATAGCTGGAAGTACCAATAACGACATCCAAACCATCCACACCAGTATCAATAGCCAATTTGGCATCATCCATGTGGCATCGTACATGTGTCAAGATCTTAGCCTTCAAACCAAGGTTGGAAATGGCCTTGCAGTCGTTACGAGATTGCTCAGAAGCAGCAGGAGATGTCAATTCAAGATAGTCAACACCAATAGCATCCAAAGCCTTGGCGATTTCAATCTTCTTTTCAGTGCTAAAGAAAGCATTGGCAAATTGTTCTCCCTCTATAGAATGTAATCAATACATGACTCATAAAAAAATAGATATTGTTGCTTACCGCGTAAAGTGGATTCAATGATCTTAAAGTTGGAGATATTGGAGTTTGGATCGGGATACTTGGGCATATATGGCGAGACAATGGGCTCGCGAGGACGTTCAGAGTCGTTAGTTTGAGCTGGAGGCATGTTGTATGATTGAAGAGGTGGGAGAGAAAGAAGTGAATACAAAGTATGTTGTAAAGTGATCCCTTTTATTATATAAATGGTCAGCATAGAGATTATCGAGATGGATAGTCACGATACTACCAGCTCTGGGCTGTCATCTATGATCTTGCTTGCTGATTTTGATTCGCCAATTCAATCGGGCCCATTTGGACTCATCGCTGAAAAAGGAAATCCTTCCTGATCCCAAATCATCATGCGCATCATCAATCATCACATTCAAAAGCGGAAAGTGTATACTTTTTTTGTAAGTACAAAAGATAAAGACTATCAGCATTTTGGAAAGGTGCCATTGTTCACTTGAATCTGAATAGGGATGGTCTGTGATGGTTCTTCAGGTCCAGGGGCTGTCTGGTTAGGGCTCAATGCTGCGTAATTGGGTGAAACAATCAAAGAAAATCCATATTGGGCTGTGTTGTATCGACTGAAAAAATGGCATCCAGGTAACTTCCATGAAGACGTGTATTGCTTGTTCGATATGCCAGCAGGTGAAGAATCAGCTGCCAATCCTGACATCACATTGATTTGCAAAGTATTGGAGTCATTGTTGCGTTGTTGCCACTGCAAGTACACGTTGATTGAATTTGGATAATATGGATTGCTGACACCGACTGGTCAAAAGAAAATAGCGGTGTTTACACCTTGTTATTCAGTCTTTGGATACCATCTATCACCATGACATTCATGCAATTGTAATGACTCACCAGTTTGTGCTCCCACGACTGTATATTGAAACACATTATCCGTGTTGCTGCTCAAGACTTGGTTGCTTGCTGGCTGATTGACTTGAATAAGACCATCTGCTGATACTGGACGGGATCCAAAAAAGGACAGGATAGATAGAACAATGACACCAGTGAAATCAAGAAGCATGTAGACAATGGAGTAAAGAAGAGAAAGAAGTCGCTTTTAGATCAAGACACTGAATAAGTCGTAACATCCTCCAGAAAAAGAGGGGCCAAGATGTAACCCCTGAGTAGCAAGCATCTGCTCAATATCTTCAATGCGATTGGATAATCAATGTAAGCCTAATGCAAGCAATAGCTGATAACAACAAACGACATTCACATTGATAAGGCATAGTTCTCTTTGTAGATGTGTTGATCAAAAGTTTAATAGTTTTGTTGATGCAAATGAGGATATTTTTAGCTCGCTATTGCTGTTGTTCTGCCATTTCCTATAAAGATGACATGTTCATGTGAGCAAATACTGCTGTATCCATAGTCAATCCATTCCATATTTACCTGAGCAGCTTCCGCACTCATACCACCACCTTGTTGACCCTTGTTCTTTGAAAGACCAGAGACGATATCATCCACACGCAACAACAAGCATGCCGACTAGTTGTGTTTTTGGTTAATACCAAGCACCAAATGAAATAGTATTTAGTTACATACCTCGATAGCAGTCTTGATTGTTTGAAGCTTGACAGCAGTTGGTTCCCAAATACCATAATCCTTCATATCGACCACCTTGCCAGATTCACCATCGATACCAAAGCTGTGTTCGCCATTTGCATGCTTAGCTCGCAGCTGAGTAAGGATCTTGATAGCATTGCCACCACAGTTTTGAACAAGTGTTCGAGGAATAACTTCCATAGCTTCTGCAGCAGATCGATATGGCCATTGTTCAACACCTTCCAATAACTTGGCCTTCTCTTCCAACTTGACAGACACAGCCATCTCTGTGGCACCACCACCAGGTGCAAGCTTGGCATTGAAAAACACGTTACGAGCAACACACATGGCATCTTGAAGATTGCGCTCAACTTCAGCAATGATATCTTTGCTAGGACCACGCAAGATGATGGAGCATGCCTTGGGATCCTCACACTTGGTCAAGAAAGTAAAGTATCTATAAAACATCATTGGTGAGTATCTTGTCACACATCATGTTTCAATATAACATACTCGTCACCAATCTTTTCAATGTTGAAGAGACCACACTTGGTACCGACATCAGAGTCCTTAAGATCATCCACACGATTCACAATGGTAGCGCCAACGGCACGAGCAATACGATTGTTGTCAGTCTTGCGTACACGACGAATGGCAGTGATATTAGCCTTGACAAAGTAGTGTTGAGCCAAATCTATAGATTTCCAATATTAGCAATGGATAAGGATCAAGATGAAAAATGAAAAGCTTACCAGAGACACCCTTCTCAGTAAAGACAAGATCAGGCTTAAGTTCAATGATTTTGTCGCACATAGCCTTGACTTGTTCTTCTTCAATCTCCAATATCCTGTTCCAGTCGGCTTCCTTGGTAATCTCAATGTTGGTTTGGGATTCACCCTTCTTGTATTCGAGAGGACAATCAAGTAAAATGACACGAGGGTTCTCAATACGACGACGCATCTTGGGATGAGTGACATCCTTGTTGAGAATGACACCATCAAGAACACGTGATTCTTCAATTTCACCACCAGGAATCTATGTAAACCAATGCTTGTTTAGAATGACCAACACTGATAAAGTAATGTGATCTTTACCTTTTCAACACGAGCATAACGCTTAAGATCCACTTCACGACGACCAGTGCTTTCCTCAACCATGGCAACTGTGCGAACAGAATCCAAAGCAAGCTTGCACATCAAATCACTCCACTGGCTGACAAACTTGGTACCAATAGATGACTTGATCAAAGAGAGCATTTCTTCATCACTGTTGACATCCACAGGAACAGAGATTTCTTCCACGATCTGCAAAGCGTCTTCGAGAGCCTTTTTGAATGCACTGATGATGATGATGGGATGGATGTTGTTTTGAATATGGGGAAGAGCTTGAGCAAGCATTTCACCAGCTATACGATATTCGTACGTCAATGGTCATCAAGGATCAATACACAAACACAATGACTTACCAAGAACAATGACACTGGTAGTACCATCACCGACTTCTTCATCTTGTGTTCTGGAAAGTTCAATCATGCTCTTGGCTGCAGGATGGCTCACTTCAATTTCACGTAGAATAGCGTTGCCGTCGTTTGTCAACAAGATACCACCCATAGGATCCAACAACATCTTTAACATGGCACGTGGACCAAGACTGGAACGAATGATATCGGAAACGGTCTATCCAATGGCATAGTTGAGTGAGCGAGATGCCGTCATCGCGAACACGGTATTCCTCGATTTACCTTGGCAGCAGTAATATTTGAGATCTGCGCCTTACGGCCAGATTCTCGTTCCATGTTGGTATCTAAAGTAGTGTCAGATTAGATAAAAGCACGAGACTATTGCAATAAAAGACGATGCCTTACTCATCACAAGGACTGGTGCGGACATCTTGAAATAGGTGGGTGTCAAAGGGTGAAAAACGTGAACGTCGCGATGACAGGTGTTCCTTCCTCTAAATTTTGACTGACCGACACATCCACCACCACATCATCCACCATGGAAAGGCACATGGTCACACAATGGAATGAGCCACGCTTCATTCTTTGCTTTAAAACATGCAACTGTCATTCATTATGCATTGTTCTTGTCATCATCTACTCTAACAATATATACATGTGTCCCCTTTCAACAAACATTATGTTTTGGTACTAGTAGCATACCAGTAGTATATCTTTATGCACACCTTCTTGTCATCCTAGTAGTCCTTTCCTCTTGGAAGCAATTTATATAAAATACACGTTGTATTTTATCCACTATTAATAAGATCAGATTGCCTAGCTCAACTTTGTGCATGTCAAGCATAGTTGACAAGCTGCCCATGATGATTCCTCTTGATTGAAAACTCTCATTAAATGCCTTTCTGTTTTAGAAATGAAGTATAGAGCTCGCTATTTGAAGCTGGCAGCCAACAAACAGCAGTAACCAGATCAATCATTCCATCAGTCCTCCTGTAATACATATACCTTGGCACTAGCAAATCTCTCTTCTGATGTGTTGATTGTGTGTTTAATGAGTATAAAAGGGGGTAAAGGTACATCATTACGTTCTGATCTATGCATGTACATCATCACTAAGGTACAATGGGTTCCAGTAGACCAAAAATTCCAGTGACGGGTTGTTGACAGCAGTGGGAGAAGCATGATCGGCTTTCAAGGCACCACTCTTTCCTTCCGATACACATATGGCAACCAAGATACTGGTAAGTAGAAACGACGATCTGGAAAACCAACAAGCACCCTAATGGTATACTGTCAGTTTGTTGGTCTTGGCAATTACAACCTGCCCAATACACGCCACAATGCTGGTATGATGATACTGGACCACCTTGCCAATGCTCTTGAACTGCGCTGGATCCCATACAAGCCGTGGAAAGCAACCATTGCCCAAACTACATTGAGTCTTCCATTTGAGCCAAAGCACCCGGATCAGCAAAAGCAGGTCGAGTTGACTCTATTGAAACCAAGGTTACTTATGAATGTCTCTGGTCCTTCTGTTGCACGAGCTGGTAAGAAAAATGCTTCCTTGTATATCCAATCCCACTTGCTGACAACATTCTCTATCAGTGCGTGATCTATCTATTCCTGGTTCAAGTGTGTATATATTTCAAGATGATCTGCAACGTGAATTGGGCAAAGTATCTCTCAAAGCTTCTGGATCAGCCAATGGTCACAATGGCATCAAATCAGTGATTGATCATCTTAAAAGTGATGAGTTTTGGCGTGTTCGTCTGGGTGTTGGTCGTCCTGAATCAAGAGATGTCAATGATGTGAGCGATTATGTCCTTTCCAAGTTTACTCCTTCAGAAATGGCACAGCTTGAAAAGAAAGTGTATCCATTGCTTGGTGTGGGTCCTGGTCTTGGATTGGAGACATTGGTGACAAAACAGCAATTATGGCGTCCACCACAGCCACCCAAGAAGAAAAAGAACAAGACAAAGATACAAGAAGCACCTCCAAATGAAGTCGATCCCGGAAAGAAACAAGATGGATCTCCATCATCATCAGATGATGAAAAGGCAGCTACCACCGCATAATTGTAGATAGAATCAACCATTGCATCATTTATCATTGTCGTCATATATTTATATTATACCAATCATCAGTAAAAGGATAATGAGAAAGGGATTTACCCACTAGAACATAAGAAAAAAGACTACTATAGCCGATGTTAGAGATGTTGTTCAAGAAGCAGCGCTTTGGACATGTGGATCACTAACTAGTGTGTTGTTGTAATCCAACAGTCCATGTGGCAACTTTGAATATATGAAGCTGTCGTATGAATGATGTCATATGATGTAACCAAACGGTGGATCGAACATAGTAGCAATGCTCATTATATTACCAGGATACAAGTATTGTAGGAGATGAAGAAGGGTGCATGTAGTATAATTGACAATGCGCATATAGATCAGACACGTGATCAAGATGATATTGTCCACATTGAAGACGATGCTTACTACCAACAACAACATCAGCACAAAACTTTATTCATTAACCCATGCTTATTAAGCTCGCGTATCTCTAATGCATCCATGATCCCATGTGATTGGCTCGGGATTATTGATAACTCTCTTTTCCTTTACATCCGAATCATTTTCCTTCTACATTCCTTTTTCCAACATGTGTCAGTTTTGTGGTGTCGACCCGGCCTTTGCAGCCTATTTTGATGATCCAAACAACAACCAAGAGCAACAACAACAGCAACAAGATGCTACTGCACCTTCAGCACCCGTAACAGGGGATGGCAATAACCCAGCTCCCAACTTTTTCCGTCTCAAGCCGACCAACCCGCGTTATCAGCAAGCTGGAGGACGCATCACTACACAACAACTCACTACATTTGGTTCCTCTTTATCCTCCAATGCTCAAGTACTCATGGGACACCATGGTCAACCTTACACTGATGCATTGCAACGCTGGTCTAAATGTGCCGTGAAACACGCGTTGGCTGTTATCAAAGTTGGTTCCGCTGAAGATGTTCGCAAAACGGTATGCTATTGGATGATAGACGGATAGACAGCATTGACTCATATGCAATACTAGATCATCATGTGTCAGAGCCATAGCTTGCCATTCGTCGTGAAATGTGGTGGACACTCTCCAAGTGGACAATCCAGCATTGAAAATGGTATCGTCATTGATCTTAGTCAGCTGAACCAAGTATTCGTCAAGCCCGATGAAAAGCAAGTTGTTGCAGGTGGTGGTGCTTTGGCTTCTCACGTGATTAAAGCTGCTTCTGAATATGGATTGGCATGTGGTATGGTTCAATGATGGGTGATTACAAGTAGACAAGGTTGACTCATCCATGGGATGTATTACAGTGACTGGATCAACAAGCCATGTTGGTATTGGTGGATTGATGCTTCATGGTGGATATGGCTATTTGACAGGCGAATACGGGTAAGGATTCATTGTAATGTCATCATTGATCCATAATGCTCATTGATTTGTTATAGACTTGCAGTTGACAACATTCTTGCTGCTGAAGTGGTTACTGCCAAAGGTCAAATCGTATGGGCAAGCAAGGAAGAAAATGAAGATCTGTTTTGGTGTATTCGAGGTGCAGGTAACAAGTTTGGTGTTGTTACCAAGGTATGTATGAAAGCATTGGATGCTGGGGTGGCAACAGAGTATTAAGGTGTGATGTTTCTTTTAGTTTATCATCCAAGCACATCCTGTTTCAAGTACAGTTTGGGGAGGTAGTTTGGTATACACTGGTGATCAATTGGAGCCACTAGTCGAAGCAGCAAATACATGGTATGCCAAACATGATGTCAAGGCAGCGGCAGCCATTGCTATTGGTAAAGGTGCTGATGGTAAAGCTGGATTTACTGTGCTTCCCTTCTATGATGGTCCTGAACAAGATGCCATGGCCAATTTTGAACCATTCCTCAAACTCCAAACTGCTATGAAGGATGTATCCTCGATGCCTTATTGGAAAATCAATACCTTATGTGATGAACCCAACTTGTATGCCGACAATCCCATCCGCTTTGCGTCAGCCAATATCAAACCACCCCTTTCAGTTGATCATTTACGTGGTGCATTAGAGAGATTGGATACGTTATACACGAATGAACCAGCAGCTAGCACAACAGGATGTTTGATTCTTTTGGTACAGCCTGATGGTATCATGAAACACAGCAGAACAGAGATGGCTTTCAGTTGGAGAGATGATCATTTCGATGTTGGTGTAGCAGCTCAGTTTACTGATCCTGCCATGGAAGAGAAAATGGCAAAATGGGCACAAGATTTTGGAGCTTATCTTTCTACAGCTGGTGACAGCTACAGACTTTACAGCAATCATTCTGACTTCTCTGGTCCTGCTGCACGAGAGCTTGGCATCAATTATCTTCAAGTCAGCAAACTGAAGCAAAAGTGGGATCCTGAAAATCTCTTTCCCAAACTCTAGATAGTTGTTGATTGTATATTTATAAAGAAAGATCCGTCATAGAACATGCTTTGTTTCATGCATTACAACAGTCATATTTGTGTTCTTGTGGGTGGATTACCGAACATTGATGTTGCAGCTCCTTCTCGCGATCTTGTATTCCAAGATGTTTGACCACTTTATCAATCCAATCAATCACAATCTCCTTTTTCTTGCAAGAACAACATTTCTCACGCCCATACCCAAAACATTGTCACCAACCCTATAATCCCACATCTCTTTCGTTTGATTGCATATATACTTCACCAATGTCTTCTGGTAAGTTTCAAGGAGAGTCTGGATGTTCTCACCCGTGGAATCATAGAGAAGAAGGAGTTATCCCATGACTGTAAGTTGAACAAGAAGCTAATGTGTCAAGTAGAGATGATAAACTAACACTTTTTATTATATAGGGATGGACAGCAATTGCTGGCAACATGTGAAGGAAGTAAAATATATCTTCTGGACCCAAGAAAGAGCTCATGCAGGCTATACTGAAGCATTTTATGGACGCCAAGAGGGCTATTTTGTGCTAAAGGGATTGTTTGCTGCGGTAGAGCATGAAACCAACAAGCTTGTCAAACTATGTACTTCCAAACGACCATACAACATGCATGAATACGTCCCCCAAGAAGCCTATAAGCGTTTGAAGACTGCCCCGTCACCATGTAAAAGCCAATTAGTACAGATGTATGCTTTATATCCCAGAGAACCCAGTTGTCGTTTCTTGTTCTCCTTACAGGACAAATACACCTACTTTGAATACCACTTGCTCTCTCATTCTCTCTTTGTTGTCAATATTCTTCCATATCCCGATTACATGATTAAGCCGTTATCACATGTTGTAGTATGCTTATAAATGTCACTCATGATAATCACATCGTGCTCTAGTACCAGAATCACTTGTTCTCATCATATCAATTTCATCGTATCATCGCATCAATCTCATCAGATATTTGAATACATGGTGGATATGTTGTTCTTTAGGGCGCAATATAGATAGGAAATGCTATTTAGATGACAAATGCAAAAAGATGTGGATATGCAAATGAGCGTCTACTACTACTCTACTACTTGCTGCATGATGGATCCCCTTGATCATCGCCAAAAGACTCCTGGAAATACTTAAATGAATTGATCAGGCGTATGGAATGCTGCAATGGTACTGTTTGGTGTGTGTGGACTTTGGAAACTGCATACGCTTGCAGCTTCGTCATCTGTAAAAGGTGTTGCTGGTCCTGGGCTTGATGGTGTACTTATTGCATGATATACCGGTATAGCAGATACCACGTGATGATGAGATTCTTGTGCGAAAAAGGGAGGAGTAGCTGGCATATGTTGTTGTTGTGAAGATGAATCGATACACATTGTAGTGGCATTGTTCTCTTGCAAGCTGGATGATGATGATGGTGGTGGATATACGCTTTCAGGTGGAGTTGTAATGTAAATGGGAGGTGGCAATTGCTGTTCTTGTATATCATCCATGTAGTTGTTTGATGCTTCTTGTTGTTGTAATGTTGTTGGCAGAGAAGGGCTGTTGTTGTTGGCTGTAAAAGGATTAAGTTTCATGTAAAATGTCCATGATGTCCTGTTTTGTACTTACCAACCCCTTGTGACATGAGGAAATGCATCATGTCTTTCATCACCTTTTGATGCATGTCTTGTCTCCTTCGTGTTTCGGCTAGTTCTTGCATGACTTGATTGCAATTGGCTTGAAGCTGTACAATCTGTTGGCTGATATTCGAATGATTTACTTGTAACATGGCCATCCTTGCATTCTGTGCTGGATTATTGTTATTGCTCGATTGTAATGATGCTCCTCGTTTGTTGCCATGATGTGAATGACTGTCAGTGTTCTTGGAATCATGATGATCCAGTGTCTTCCTTCGAATACTATCCACAAGTTCAGGTCGACCACGAATAAAGCTGCTATGACTGAACTCCCACACTTGACGTTCATCAACAAGAGAACGATGTCCCCGTGGAGACTTGTTGACCTTGCAAAACCCATACCTACATGGATCGTTATTAGATCAAGCCATCATACAACACGATCAACCTTGAATACTTGCATGTTTAGTTGGCGTATAAAGCTTGAAAAGTTGCTGTGCTTAAAGTGTTTAGGCAACACTTCCCTTGAGAACTCCATGACATTGCGAACAAGAAACGACACTCCATTGGTGTCCCATTCTATCAAGTGCTGGTATCGAGGATCGTTGACAAGGCTATAAACGAGAGTGGTTAAATAAAGACTGTATATACCAACACCAAGCTGCCAATGTTACCTATAAAGCTTATGAACAAAGGTATTGTCGGCTCTTGATGTCCTGCTGCTATTTGAACGGCGGCAAGATGATTGGCGCCCATCTTTTGCAGTGTTCGGGGGTTGAAGGAAATCTTGGGATCGAGGACGTTGTTGTTGACATGTGTCAGTCAAGCAATCATTGCATGAATCAAAAACACTGTTAGAACAAGACATCATTGAATTTGACACTGATAACAATCAAGAGCGAATAAAAGTTACAGAGAGTGAAAAAAGAGCAGCGAATGTGATGCAACGCCCTTGTGTTTGGTAAATGATGAAAAGATGAGGGGACCCTACAGCTTTATTTGTATGCCACTCGAATGTGTTGGTGAAAAAAAAACACAGGGAGGAAAGGGGTTGCTTTCACATCCTTTTCAACCAGTAAGAATTACAGCTGAATCAAAGTAGCATGAAATGGACTAATGCAAGCAATTTATGTTTACTATGTGCTCCCATTTGGATCATTGGCTCTTTATAGCACAGGATCAATTGATACCAATCTTTGATAGATGCTTTACTTTTTGATTGGCAAATACCAGCAGTGCTTAATGAATAGCTTGGAACGTTAATATACATGTTGTAGTGCATATAAAGCATGTCATTACTACTACATAACACTTGCATACACAATTATGAGCCTAGATTTGTCGATCATAATAGTACATTACGAGCAGGGCGTTTAGATGCGTATTTCTTTACAAGATGTCAGAGCAAGAGGATAACTTTGTATACAATGAATTACGTGACTGTATGAACCATTCGCAAACTGCGCCACTATCATGGTTCTATGCAAAATGATCTTGTGCTCGCGTGCGTTTGGTGTGGGGTTTGGAACAAAAGTGTTTATCTTTTGTGTCACATGTGCATGTCTTACTTGCGCGCCAAGTTTCTCTATCCCGACAGTAGGTGATGGGAGAATGTCCACCACATTTGAGCAAATTGATCCGCTCAACCGGCCTTTCCATTTTAGTGTTCAGGGCGAAAAAACTTTTCCTTACTACAGAATGCTGCCTTAAGCATGTATGATATCAATATCAAGATCCAAGCATTGTGATATCCAAGTAAAGTTTTTGACTTTCACGCATCAATGGGGAGAACAGGCAATGACCTTGGATTACAAATCATCAAGGTTCCTAGTTTTAATTCCTCGGAAGCATGTGGCTTGCTTACCAAGTTTAGCCAAAGTGGTCAATGTCACCATTCCCCATTGGTGTGACAAGAATATCAGATACAAAAATCTTTTTGGCGCTTATCGGATAGCAAATCGCAGCTTTCAATATGTGGTGCGTGTAAAAGAAGTCCCGCTCAGGCACTCTATTTATCCAATGATGATCATGATTGCTTTGATATATACACTACTCATGCAGGCAACATGAATGAACACTGTTATCTAGTGTAACAAGTAAAGATTAGGCTTGGCACCAATGACAAAAGGGGAGATGAGAAATGCTGTGCAGATAGCATCAAAGGAAAAAAAAGTTCCAGCCTTCAAGGGTTACACAACAAGATGTGAGTCATCGCCTGCATCTCCGTGACTGGTCACAACTGAAAGTTGAATAAACCCCCACACGATCCACCAGCTGCGCGCTTCTTTCTTTCTTTATCTGTTGGTGAAAACTTTTCTTTACACACACACACTTTAATTATTATCTCTTAACCCTTTGAAACCACTTGCGAACCCTTTTGAACCCTTTGTTGTGATATTGTATCCCACCATGGTTTCCTTCACCGCTTAAGCTACCCGTACACATAGTACGATTCAACAACAGTTTTTCACCAATCAACCAGCGTTATATTTTCTTTCCAAAACACACATTCGTGTAGTTGCCCAACATGGCCTACCTTCATAGTTTACAAGCATGTCGACTCAAGCTCCTAAAAAAGACTCCCCAGTCTCGAAAACCTGAACAATTACCTTGTTGAACAAGCATATCAAGATATGACAACCGTTAGCAAACAAGTATCAAGCCCTGCCACCAAGATTGAACCAATGGACGACCAACTTTTCCAGCAGTTTTTCCAACTCGACAGCCAAGGTGCCAATGCACCATGGCTTTCGCCTGATTTTATGTTAGGTGGTAACACCACCACCACTTCCGCCAGTGTCCACTCGACTCCAGAAATTGCCACTCCTCAAGATCTATTTTTGACTTCTCCTACTGCTGAACCTGCATGCAACTCGTTTGAAAAGCATGTACCTGGATTTGGTGATCTTGATGTATCCGCCATTCTCAACTCTACTTCTCCTCTCTTGGATTTTGCCCCAATTCAACATCATCAAGAATCATCCACTCCAAGCTCACCTGCACAAGATCAAGTGTCTGCTACTCCTATGATGGAACAACTTTCTCCTCAAATCACTGGTTTATTGAGTGAGCTTGATGTGTCTACATTGGCAGCATTGGCAGCTGGTGGACAAGATCAGGCGCAGCAGCAAGTACAACAGCCAGAGGAACAACCCATGATTGTGCAACCACTTCCTAACACGACTCAATCCAAGAAACGTAGTCGTTCACAAGACTCTTCTTCTCCTATGGATGAAGCTGCTATCAAACGTCAAAAGAACACTGATGCAGCACGTCGGTCTCGGTTACGAAAGGTGCTCAAGATGGAAGCTTTAGAGAAACGTGTGGCTGATCTTGAAAAAGCCAACACTACTTTGTTATTACGTGCTGCTGTACTCGAGTCGGAAAAGTCTGCATTGCTCACCAAGGAAGCATCATATGAGCAACGTATCAAGACTCTGGAATCCCAGTTGGCTGAGGCCCATCAATCTTTGGCTGGCATTGCTTCGAGACCTTAGTCTCTCTTTCTTTCTCTTTCTTTTTCTTTTACATTGTCTTTCTTTTCTTTTGCTCTGTAGATTTTCTCTTTCATTACTTTTATACATAAATCTAGTCTCAGTGTTATACGTTGTATACATCTTTTGTGTGTCATGTTTACAAGTGCATGGGATGGGATCATCTGTTGGTAAATGGTCAGTGCATGATTTCTGTTTTTGGGATTGTTACAATCACTCGGAAGGTTCCTCATTCACAGCCGACGTTTCTCTTTCATTATTCTCTTTATCACCCAAAAGCCAATGTCGTCCATGGAGTCAGATTCAACTGGTCCAACCCCTTCCCATTCAACTACTACTGAACGTGTTAAACGCTTCTTCGATCAGCGAGATTGGAAGTTTTATTGTGCTCTTGCAGCAGGTGTTGGTTTAGTAGGTGCAGCAGGCGTGTACTATTACTATTATCACTCGATATCTTCCGGTCGACGACCACGTTCACCTAACCATGGATCCTGTCGCAAATCCAAAGCTGCTGGTAAACAATGCTATATGCTTCATCAGCAAAAGCGACTGACTACATGATATAGCTGACAAGACAACAACACCATTACCTGCTGGATATGAAGATATGCCACCGAGTGCCATAGCCAGTTTGAATGAACAGGTAACACAAAAAGACTTGAAATGCCGATGATGGATACTGAACTGCATAAACAATGTCATATAGCAACGTGTTGAAGCAGCCAATGCACTAAAGTTAAAGGGCAACACTGAATTCACAAGCAAACATTGGGATCGTGCAGCTGCATTATACACCAGAGCACTTGAATTTAAAGAGGATCCAGTTTATTATTCGAATCGTGCTGCTTGCTTTGCCAACTTGGGAGAAACTGATCGTGTATTGGAAGATTGTAACAAGGCACTCAGCTTGAATCCACTCTATATCAAAGCAGTATATCGTCGTGCACATGCATTGGAATTGAAAAAAGACTTGGAAGCAGCATTGTATGGTATGTGTGGATTCAGTGAAGGAGGATGGGATCATGGACTTATGAGCTCTAGATTACACATGTGTTTGCATATTGGATGGGTTCAGAAATGAAGCTGCTGCCAAAGCCATGGAAAACTTGCTTAAAACGGTGTCTGCTGCCAAAGCTGCTGAATTGATCAAGGTACAAAGTGGAAACAACATGCATATCAACATGCTTTGACTCATTGTTGTTCTAGACAAAGCAGCCAAAGTTGCCATCTTCAGCTTTTGTCAGTGCTTACTTTGATTCATTTCGTCCTGGTAAGTGGGAAGATCATTTCATATTGATATGATGTTGAAGAATGATGGATTAGATACATCTCGTGCCATGCCAGTAACATCAGCTCACGAAGAGACAGCAGATGGATATTATTCCAAGACATGTGATGCCATGAAACACAAGCGATATGATGAAGCACTCAAAGCATGTGAACGAGCCATTGATGCTGGTTGTTCTGAAGCATATCTTGCACACGCGCTCAACATTAAGGGAACATTCTTGTTTTTGAAAGGCGACACAGAAGGTGCTCTTACATGTTTTAATCGGTCGATTGACATTGATCCCAAATACGTGCAAAGCTATATCAAGCGATCAAGTGTATATATGGAGCAAGGTAAAGAGATCTACTTGTGAAAGGAATGATGGCTAATATACTTTGTCCTATTAGGTGATATTCCAGCTGCTTTCAAGCAATTTGACGAGGCATTAGCCATAAGTACAACCAATCCAGATATCTTTTATCATCGGTAAGTGATTTCTATATCATGTACTTGCATTATGAGTATATCAAGCTGAATAGAGTAACATAGTGGTCAGAGTAAGTGATATGCAATGGCACAGCTGGGTATTGGATGCCAATTCACATGTCTTTTTCTCAGTCAATTACATTTGTGGCAAGTTCGAGGATGCAGCCAAGGATTACAGCCAAAGTATCAAGCTGGATGACACATTCGTTTATGCATATATTCAACTGGGCGTTGCACAATACAAAAGCGGATCCACAGATGCATCAACAGCGACATTCAACAGAGCACTTGCACTCTTTCCAAATTCATCAGATCTACACAACTATTATGGCGAATTGCTTGCTGATCAACAAAAGTTACCTGAAGCGCTAGAGATGTTTACAAAAGCTATCGATCTCGATTCAAACAGTCCTTTGCCATACGTGAACAAAGCCATGCTTATGTATCAATCTGTGGGAGATGTCAAACAAGCCATCGATTTATGCAAAAAGGCCTTGGATGGTACGTGTGATGATTATCAGTGGCATGGGGAGGATCATCCATTTGACGTGCACTTTTTTAGTGGACCCTGCTTGTGATGCAGCAGTAGCGTCACTTGCACAAATGTTGCTTGAACAAGGAGAACCAGAAGAAGCACTGCGTTATTATGAAACAGCCATCGATCTCGCACGTACAGAAGCTGAATTACAACATGCAATCTCTTATGTGGAGGCAACCAAAGCACAAGTCAGGTATGGAATCACAAAGAAGATCACTCTTCTTGTGTTAGAGTGAAATGCTTTACTCATATCATGTATAGATTCACACAAGATTATCCACAAGCAGCATCTCGTCTCGAGAAATTGAGGAAGCAATGAAGCCTTTGATCATACAAGTAGTAGTAGCTAGTAATATCGACTCTATACTCCAAAAGATCTTTATACACTGTATGTCATTCTAAAGTAAAACACAGAGCTATATAGCAAAACGTAATTCTATCCTATCGACTACATGTTTCAAAGTGTGTGACAAAGCTTGCATCTTGGTTATCCAATGACGATGATGATAGCATGGATTTGCTGCTGGTGATGGATGCTATTATGTGTCCCTTAGTACGCACAAGATGACCATAAGTAGTACGTATCCAAGTGAATCAAAGAGATCGCTCGCCTTTCTTGGTCAGTCGAATCAAATCACCCATTGGTGTCTTGTGTCTGTATAATAGGATACATTATATTTTAGTTGCTGTAGCTCATAACACTATCATCCATTCAAGACTCTTTACCTTTCTACACGGCCACTGCCAACCAAATCACGCAATATAAATGAATGACTGAACACTGTTGAATTGAGCTTCTTTTCCTTGATTTGCTGTGGATGTTGTCAGTCTGATGATCACCTTGTTCGTATCTCTATCTTTACCTTTTCCAACATGTCCTTGGTCATTCGCTTCTTGATTGCTCGTAATATCTCACTTCTACCTTTCCGCAGATACGACATGAACAGGCCATTACGTCGCACAGCAAACCAGTAAGTGTTTGGAATTGTTGTGTGTGGAAGAATGATATGATATCGAATCAATTGGCTACCAAAAAGAAGAAACAAGGTTGGTATAATGTAGAGTGTGAGATATACACCATGCTTACCTGACTTCATTGTCTGTGAAATCCTCAAGAGATGAGCGTTTGATAGTAACTTCAGGGTATTTTTCATCCTTGATAAGATCCTTGAATCGATCTATGTGGTAAATGGTTAACAAGTCGAAGTAAGAGATATGCATGTATCCATACCGAATACTTCAGGGCATAATCCTTTCTCATGTTCTTTATCCATTATACATTCTTGCTTCGCTTCATCAATAGTGGCCAAATAGTCTTCAGTTCGCATAAGAATCAATTCATCATCCATAGTTCCAGTGACATGAAACTTTCTCCATGAACCTTCAACAGCCAATTGTTGCTACAAATGTGTTATAGTGAGTCATGTGACAAGTATTGCTATGATTGTGTTTACCACTTCACGATCCACTGCAGTATTGTCCGACAAGATGGCATAAATTTGATGTACCAAGCATATGCGAGGAATACGACGAGCTGACTCGGATCCTTTATGTTTGGTTGCAATGGCTTGTTCAATAAGTAACTGCGCAGCAGCTGCAGTGTCTGACAAGATGGGCAAGTCGTCATTGTCGAAATGGTCGAATTCAGTGTCATTGTCCTTTTCTAGCTGTCGCATGACGGCTTCAGTAGCTCTCTTTTTGTTTCCATAAACATCTGGAATAACTGTGGGTTGACTAACAAGGGCTGAATAACGTTGTCGAGCTCGTTTCCTTTGTTGGTTCATGAATAAAAGAGAAAGGTCCCTTTCGGAGCAAAATCCGTAGCACATTTAAATTCGCAGCATGATCGATCTCTTTGTCCCACACTGCTTGATTAGGCAACACAATGATAGTCAAGCCACATGGCACCAACACTTGTTGACAATGACACTCTCTTTATTTCATGATGAATCATGCTATAGAGTATATGCATGGTAGTAAAAGATACATTGTGCAATCATGGTATATCAAGTCCTTACACTACTCTATCCACCTACGAGTCAATAATAGATATCAAATTAGTACTATCAAATGGCAGTGTTTTCAGTAATATAAGCAATAGAAAGGTTGTTTTTGATACCAAGTCATTCCAAGAAGATGTGTGTATCCAGTGTCATTATAAGAGTACAGCAGTAACAAGTAGCACGTGATATGAACATAGCAATATGTTACAAAGCACTTTGATAGATCTCCACTAAATAAAGAGTTCTCTAGCAATGACAAACACTATGAATGCTTAGGGCAGAGCAAGATGCATTAACTTGACGAGTGCAGTGGAGAGAGGCAGTGAAGAGCTGGAGCCGAAATAGTTTTCAGTCGAAGGCAGTGACACCGCTTTTTTTCTTTGTCTCAGCTGTCCTTCTTTGTTGAACCACGATCTACCATGAGCGACCACCAAAAGCTCGCTGTCAAACAGAATCCTCGCATTCTCTTTCGAGACACACCAGAAGCCAAGTACTGGCGACGTTTCAAGGTATGGATCAGGCAGCGATCGTGTTTCATGGGTGCCTTTTCACTGACATGTTATGACTAGAACCCAATCTCGATCAAGGAGTATGGTCCTGTCACTTCCATATACTTTTCACCTACTGCACCTTATGACTTTGCTGTATCATCATCAGCACGTGTTCAGATCTATTCTTCAAAGACACATTCACCAAAGAAGACTATTTCACGATTCAAGGATATCGCATATTCCGGCTCTTTTCGACAAGATGGAAAGCTCGTTGTAGCTGGTGATGGAACTGGTCTTGTTCAAATGTTTGATGTCAATTCACGTGCTATTCTAAGAACATTCCGAGGACATTCATTGTATGTACAAGTAGAAAGAAGAAGGAGGAGGATAGATATACTAATCTAATCTATATTATAGGCCAGTACATGTTACGCGATTCTCCAACGACAAGACACATATTCTTTCAGCATCTGATGATCGAACTGTGCGATTGTGGGATATACCATCAGAAACCAGTGTCAACGTATTTGAAGATCATGAAGATTATGTTCGTGCAGGCGTTGTAAGCGACGACAATCCCAATTTGATCTTGACTGGTTCCTATGATCAAACAGTACGATTGTGGGATACTCGACAAAACCAATGTGTCATGACTATGCAACATGGTGCTCCAGTTGAATCTTTGCTCATGTATCCAAGTGGTAATGCCGTTGTATCTGCTGGTGGACCAACACTTAAAGTATGGGATTTGCTTGCTGGTGGTCGATGTATGCATTCTGTCAACAGTCATCAAAAGACAATTACCAGCATGTGTTTCGACAGTTCTGCATCACGCTTGCTTACTGGTTCACTGGATCATCATGTCAAGATCTTCAATGTACAAGACTATAAGGTTGTTCACAGTATCAAGTATTCAGCACCTATCATGAGCGTCGCCATGTCACCTGATGATACACACCTTGTTGCTGGTATGGCCAATGGCTACTTATCTATCCGTAAGCGACAAGTCAGTGGAGAAGAAAAAGCTGCCAATTCTAGGAAACAAGAACAATTGCGCAGTGGTGCCTACAAGTATTTCATGCGTGGCAAGTCAAGTGTACCTGAACAAGATGCTTTTGTTGTGGAACGTACACGTAAAACAAGACTCAACCAATATGACAAGTATCTGAAGAGCTTTGAATACCATGATGCACTTGATGAAGTTTTACGCTTGCGTAATACCAATGTCACTGCTGCCATGTTGCAAGAATTGATTCATCGAGATGGTCTTGAATCGGCTCTTTCTGGAAGGGATGATGTTGGTTTGGAGCCGCTGGTCAGCTTCCTGATACGACACATTAATCAACCACGATATACTCCTTTGCTTGTGGATGTTGCAGATGTTTTGCTTGGTAAGTAATGGATGTGGAATGACTCTTGCCTTTTGACTAATGATCCTATAGATATCTATTCACCGGTTGTTGGTCAATCACCGCTTATCGACGGCTTATTAGGACAACTTGCATTCAAGATCAATCGAGAAATCGACTTGCAGAAAGACTTGACACAAGCCATGGGTATCATGGACATGCTTTTCTCAAAATCAGGAGCAGGCAGCGATCATACTTCATCAGATTACTAATAATAAACACGCACATACATCATCATCATCCTTTACAATAGAAGATCTTGTATATATTTATGATTCGTGGATGAAATAGTCAAATAAATGCTTTGGTTAGTTAACACCAAAAGTCCTAGTGTATCATGTAGTTAGATAATCTCCCCCCCATCCAATGCCAATCATTAAACATGGAAGGTGTCGCTTTTATAATGACGTCCATGTACCGAGGATAATGCTTTCTAGAGTCATCTACAAACAACTTTCAAGTCTCCAGTCAAAACGTTGGTGCAGCTTTATACCAGTATGTCAACAAAGGAAAGATGCAAAGTGCTATCCATGTAGCAAGTGATTGAAGAACGACATATTTAAATATGCTTGACATGGTGTCCTTTATGATATATGCAGCTCTAAAGATACAAGGAAGGAAGGAGTTGTGAGATCATGTTGGTTCATGGGAGGTGTACAAACTAAATAAAGGGACTGATAAGGTGGTCAATGACCTGTACAGTGATTAGGATACATATCAACAACTAATCAATCTACTTTCTAGCTATTTGACTGAAGCCAAGGAGGGAGAATTGGTCATAGAAAACAGCCAGCTGTCTCATTGTGTTCTGGATGCCTAAATCAGTGGGCAAAATGGCGCAGGATGCATTATCTTGTTTCTTTTACGTCTCTATTGACTTTGTCCCGACCATGGGATCGGTCCAACCCATATTTCGCAACGATCTACACGGCGTGGATGCAGTAAGTCTTCAATCCGTTGCCATTGCAAGTAAGACTATATTCACAAGAACGACACATGTAGTATACTCGACACAAGAAACTGATTCGCGACTATGTGTTGCATTATGGCCGAGGAGCACAACCACCTAAAGCCCAGATACCAGCTAGTGTCAAGACTGAATATGATATCATCCGAGAACATCATCGGTAAGAGCCAATATTCGTTTGTAGCACCAATATTGATATCGAGATATGATAGCTTTGTACGATCTGACGACGAGGATGATGATGAGCAAAGTTGGGAGCAACGAGTGGCCAAAAAGTACTATGACAAGCTGTTCAAGGAATATGCCATTTGTGAGCTCAAGTATTACAAAGAAGGCAAGATTGCATTGAGATGGAGGACTGAAAAAGAAGTGATTCTTGGTAAAGGTATTGTATCAATCTATGGATGTTATCCAAGTAAGGTGATATCTAATATGGACCATTAGGTCAATTCATTTGTGGATCCACTCGATGTGATGACAGCGACGACCTTGAAAGCTGGGAAGTCAACTTTGCCTATGTGGAACATGGTGAAAAGAAGAATGAGCTTGTCAAGGTGCGATTATGTCCTGATTGTTCATACAAGCTCAATTACAAGCAACAAAAACGAGCTGCCAAAGAGAACAAAAAGAGGAGGAGGAGGAGTAGGAGCACTACACAAGAGGATCGATCCAAATCCAAACGACGTAGACGACATAGCAGTGATGAAGAAGAAGAAGAGGATCAACAGCGATCAAGATCTCAAGAGCCTGAGAAAGAAGATGAACGATCCATTTGGAGCAAACCCATAGAACAAAAACAAGAAAAGTCCAAAGAAGAAGAGTTTGAAGATTATTTTGCTGATCTTTTGCAATAAATGCTAAAGTAAAAAGAATATGATGATATAAGGGATATGAAGATGTGGATGTGTTTTTTTGGAGGGATTGAATCTATTTACAATGCCTTGTCCATGGTATCCAAGAGAATGTCGGCATGATGCTTCTGGAAAGTCAACATGGGTCGTAGACGTACTGTTTTTTCACCACAACCACCCATATTCACACCAAGCTGTCTCATGTCAAGTAAGAACTTGTCACGTTGGGCAGGATTCTCAAGATCAAATGCAATGAAAGCACCTTGACCACGCACTGATTCAATCTTTTTGTTCTGTTGGAGATTGGCTTGAAGATATTGACCGACATTGCGTACATTTTGCAATAAATCCTTATCATACACTTCGTTTACAATGGCAGCTGCTTGCATAGCACGTACAGGATCACCCATCCATGTGTTGTAAAGGCGATAAGGTTGGGAAGGACGCAAGTGGGGACTAGTGTAAAAACCAGCAGCTTGAAACTTTTTGGAAAAGGTCACCATATCAGGTGGAGTAGGCAAATTCCATGCTTCATGAGCCCAGAATGTACCAGTGGCACCAACACCTGTTTGGACTTCATCCACAATGAAAAGCACATCGTTACGCTTGCAAATAGCTTGTAGTTCACGGAAGAATTCGGGGGAAGCTAAATGATAATGAATGAATAAAGGCATTAAGGTTCTTGCACCACGTGGCACATGTTCACACTTACCATGATTGTCACCACCTTCTGATTGGATTGGCTCAATAATGACAGCTGCGATCGTTTTTTTGCCATTTTGGATCAAGTTTTCAGTTTCCTTGAGAGAAGCTTGCTCCACTTGACGATTGTAATCTTCATTTTCATGCAATGGATAACGCAACTGGGGGAAAGGTGCACTTGGCCAATCAAAAGCAGGAATATCAACCTTGTGAATAGCTTTGCTTGATGTAGCAGTGAGTGATCCAAAAAGACGACCATGGAATCCACGAGAGAAACTGAGAATAGCCATGTCATCAGGTGCACCTGGTGCTTGATTACTCATACACGACGACAATTCTTGCATAGTGAATTCCTTATCACCGCGTCGTTTGGCAGCTTTATACATGAAAGCAGTTTTGAAAGCATTCTCATTGGCACATGAACCACACATGACTGTAAAGACATTTGACATGCCCTTGGGAGCCACTCGCATAAAGGCATTTTCCACAGATTCAACCCAATCCTTGTTGGGGTTGACACCAAGTGCGGCACTATCATAATAATAGTCTAAGGGTCAGTTGACTTTTGCTCCAGTCTAAAATTACCATAAAGAGATATCACTTACCGGTTTGCCAATGCAGTTTGGAAAGCAGGATCACTGGATAGTTTCAAGAAGGCTGGATTGTTATAGCCAACAGGAATTGAAGCGATTTGTGCAAATACATCAAGCATTGTGTTGCCATCAGCATCTACAATGTAATTGCCTTTGGAACGTGCAAAGTCTGCATGAATCGGGAGACGTTTTTAGTAAAACATGTCATGTGCTCCTCGTCCCAATTTCAATTCAGTTTTACCAACCTGCAACAAAGAATACAGAACGCGTATCTTGATACTGATCCAACTTTTGAATGATACGCTTTGATTCAGGACCTGGTACATTGGTCAACATGGATGGTCCCAAAGGTTCATCAGGGAAATAAGGAGTATGACTACCAGCAAATGCTGATGAATCAACAACACGGCTTGCAGTAGCAGCAGAAGCATAGCATCTTGATAGGCGAGGAATAGCAAGTAGTCGACGTGCAGACAACATGACTATGGATCAGATCACAATGAAAAGAAAAGGGTGTAAAGAGACACTTGATCGGGGAAATCTGGACACTTTTTATAGGTGGATTACGTGGGAATTGGTGTCCCATCCTGCTGATAAGAACAATCCAGTATAAGGCAATTTCACTTTCCTTATACTGGATGGACATACACCTATCGGCAAAGCCTGTCAAACAACTAGGACCTATACGGCTATGGTATTTATTGTGATTGGTCAGTACCCTGCGTCGCATTAGTAACAAAACTTTTTGTTTGTTATGGTTCCATGGACATTATTCTATATACGATATCATTGCATGCGTAAGGGGAAGCATATGAGTATCAAGCACCCCCTATTCTATCCCGTATATCTTTACAACTATCATTTTGTAGTAAATAGTTTGTTACACCAGTGTTTAGTCCCTGTGGGTCGATCCGGTTTCTTGTCGTCTCATTGTTCTAATACTGAAATGGTGGCGCATACATCATGTGTCCCGTTTGCTTGCTTAATAGTAAATCCGCACGTTTATGCAAATCACAATCACTTTTACAATGAATACAGTAGTTGTAACATCATCCTTCATAGCCAATCTCTTCTCCCCCAAAATACTGAGCCTTGTCATCCCTTTTCTTTTTCTTCCACCCCCCAAGTAGCGGTATATGGTGAGCGTGAAACACGAAAATGAGTCAACATAAGCGTATAAGGCAAGGTTGTTTATGGGTGATACGTAAAGGCGACATTTGTATGTAGGACATGGCAGTTCTTTAGACCATTGGGCTATTTACAATGCTATCATAACTAAGGTGGGTCTGTTTCAAGGTGCATTATCACTTGTCAAATGTGTTGGATGATAGGGAAAAAGTACAATGGCTCATCACGTTTGCTGGTCGTTGCTGCTGGTTGTCAGCCATTTCATTCAGGCGCTGACTTTTTCCTGTACCGCGTATCCCGTTTTCCTTTTCCATGGCTGCTACAGAACTTCCATACAGTAAACGCCCTGAATGGAGCGATGTCTCTCCCGTTCCCCAAGACGATGGACCCAATCCCTTGGTACCAATCGCTTATTCGGCAGACTGTAAGCTTTGCATTATGACATTACGGCACACAGTTTGAAATAACACTTTGAACAAAGACAAAGAAGCTATGGACTACTTTCGAGCCATAAGCAGAACACAAGAAAAGTCGCAACGCGTATTGGATTTACTACGAGATATCATTGATATGAATCCTGCTCATTATACTGTGTGGTAAAGTAGAGGATAGATCAAAGGGATGAAATTGGTATATTGATATGTATATGCAGGCAGTATCGTCAAGATGTCGTCTTTGGCATGGGTGCTGATTTGACCAAAGAACTGGACTTTATCAATGAAATGGCCGAGAACCAAGCAAAGAACTATCAAATATGGTACATGCATAAGCGTGAATGCAGTAAACAATGTTGTGCTTACAGATCTATATTAGGCATTATCGACAAGTGATTGTGGATCGATTGAATGATGGTAGTCAAGAGCTTGAATTTATTAACGGCATTATTGATGAAGATTCAAAGAACTATCATGCATGGTCTTACAGGTAAAATATGAGGAAGATTAAGGCAAGTGAATGAAGAGCTAATGGCATGATAGACAATGGGTGATATCGCGTTTTGGATTATGGCAAGGTGAAATGCAATATACAGCTGATCTTTTGGTGTTCGATGTACGCAACAACTCTGCATGGAACCATCGCCACTTTGTCTTGTTTTCAAAACCTGGATCAGCCAGTCAAAGTGAAATTCAGAGCGAGATTGAATTTGCCAAGAACAAGATACAACAAGCACCCAATAACCCAAGCCCATGGAATTACTTGTCTGGGTAAGGACTCTCTCACCCTTTCATCATAATCTTGTCTTGCTGACTTGCTGTCGATAGTCTTTTAGAAGCATCTGAACAACCTATTATGCAAATTGCTCCCTTTTTGGAAGATCTTCGAGCCAAAGAAATTCAGTCACCGCACCTGCTATCCATGATGATCGACATGTATGAACAAGACGCAAAGGAGAACTCAAAACCAGTGGATCCAATTGCTTACGAGGTAAAAGTGCTTATGGTGTATCATGATGCTACTAGATATTGACAATGTCTATTTCAGATGTGCGATGCTCTAGCCGATCGTATTGACGTCATCCGACAAAAGTACTGGAGATACCGCAAAGCACAACTACCATGTTAGATAGCGCAAGATATCAATAAACAACACAAATGATTCACAAGTGATGGAATGATGATGCAAGTATAACTTTATAATGATTTCAAAGCTATTATGAATCATGGAAGGACAAATTGACAGCAGCATTAGCTAAACCAGCTTCTTGAATCTCCTGATCTAGCAACTCGATAAGCTGTTGGCGATTAAAGACAAGCTATTATAATAGAGGATCAACACATTGTCACCAATTCAAGCAGAGATAATAAAGAGCTTACTTCAAACTGACGATCTTGGGATTCTGGTATTTCAGCCTTCACAAATTCAAACAAGTGTCGTACTGGATCGGTCTTTAAAAACCTTCTGACAATGCGTTTGCCATCGGGTGTTCGTAGCTGTATACGTGTTGTGTTGGCTGGATCAGTTGGCTCATCACGCTTAATGGGCTGTATGCTATCCAAAGCTGATTTTTCTTGAGTTTCCTTGATATCTTCTTGATTCTCTTGCTGGTCATTTTCCTCTTCTTCTTGTGTATCCTCTCCTTTTGCTTGTAAAGAAGCTGCAATGGCTGCATTGATCTGTTCCTCCTCACTCATATCCGATATATTCTAATACCAACAACCTTTCAATATGTCATTCCTTCTTTTGACTCCATTGACTTTCCATTACCTTCAACATTCGCTGTTTTTTGACCACTGATGATTCTGCTGCTTCAGGAGAATGACGCTCCAAAAACTCGGTCACTAGTACATTTATGCGTCAGTATTTCCTATAGACACACTGTGCCATATCTACATACCTTGCATCATGAAATCGGTAGGTGTTAAGACTGATTCCCAGGTATGAACTCGTTCGCCTTTATAGAATGATGAGCACATCAAGAGAATCTCGAACCTTGATTGTTCAAACTTTACCTGTTCGTGCATCAATGATGGCTACATGTGGATATTTACTGATAGGATAGTATGTCAAGTATCTCTTGCCTTCCGGACTTTCACATGCATACTATGAAAAAGACATATGTCAACCTTGTTTTATCATCCCTTCACATAACTATCTTACCTGCAAGAATACAAATGATTCACGCACAAACTCTTTCACTGTCTCATCGCTCCATAAGTCTCGATTCAACATCTGGCACGTGAATTCAGTTGGATCTTGGATATTCACCATGAGCCATTTGGTTTGTTCTCTTGCTGTAGCACGAGCCTGTGATGATGTATAAGCCATGATCCTCATTCATCCATCCCATTTTACACTTACTGCCTCGAATCCTCCTTTAAACATGATATCAAATGGTGGTCTGAATAAATCAGCAAGTCGTTTGGCTTTTGCGCTCATAGGAGAAGTGCCATTAGGTGATGAAGAGGATGAAGATGATGAACCAGCTGCTGCTGCTGCTGCTGCTGCTGCTGCTGCTGCTGCCACTGGTGGTTGAGCTATAAAACAATGTCAACAACAAGTAAAATGGATTGTATCAATAAACATACTCAAATGTCGTAAAAAGTCGGGACCAGGACTACCACTGGATGAATCACCTTGATTGAAGATGGAATGACGAGTAGCACTGGCACCTATCAATATACACAAAGACCGGATGAGTGAGTATATGGTATCATTGTATGCATGTGTGCCATTGTTACCTTCTCCACCACCCCATAATGAACCATGATCAAACATAGTACCACCACCAGTAAGAATATCATGTTTGGGAGCAATAGGTGCTCGTACACTAGATTGTTCACGTTCTTGGCGTTCAAGTTGTCGAGCAAGCTCTTCGTCGGAGACACCGGCTCCTTGACGGTTGCTGTCATTGGCACCACCAGTTGCTGTTGATCGGGACAATGGCGTATCGCTCGTAGTTGTAGATGTCTGTCCACCACTTTCAAGAAAGAGTGTCACTGCAGTTTCTACATTGCCGTCAGCAACCTGTATTTTCAAGCAGCGTCCATCGAGTCAGCATGAAAAAGAGACAAGAGGCAAAAAGAGTATATCGAACCTGAAGATACTGTTGAGCTACTTCTGGAGTAGCATTGGTAACACTGCAAAAGTCAAGAATGGCTTGATCGTCGATATCCATTATGTAAGTGTAGAAGAAGAAAGACAAGGGAGAACAGACGCGTCACGAACACATACTACTCACATTATTCATGTCTCCTCCTCCTCCTCCTGCCAGCCAAAAAGGGAATGGACTTGCTACTCGGGATACACATTATGAAACCCTTTCAAGGTGATGTATACATTACTCTACTTTATCATGTAGTCTATTTCAATCGAAGCATACAGCATGCACATATCCCACTTGTATTCACGGTGATTTTCTTATTGGCCATTTGCATTTCAAGACCAAGGCATGAATTCACCCTACTATATCAGCTAGCTATCTATATCCAAAGTACACATCAACATCATCATCACTTTTATACATTCAAAGACTTGGTCCTTTCTTATCTTAAATCCTTGATCGTTAAAGCCGATAAAGAATATGTAGTACAAGTGGATTGTTTATGGAAGAGTTTGTTTTTTCTATTCATAGTCAGGTTCACTAGCAGGTTTAACAGCTGGATCAATGCCGATGGATTTCATCTTGACTGCAATCTCAAAGAGATAATCATAGCATTCAGTCATGGTCTTGGCCTTCTCCCAAGATTCTATCATGCATACAGTCATTTGTATATGTTCCATTTATAGACATGATGTTGCTTCTTATCTTACCTCCCCATACATAAACACCATGACGACGCACCAATACAGCATTGGTTTCAGGATATGCCTTCATAGCCTAATACAAAGCACAAATGAATCATTCTATTCCCTTTTATACATGATAACACTTACTTCAGCCATGCGATCGGTAAGATCTTCTTCCTCTGGAGTGTTCTCAACAATGGGCACGACAAGCTTATCAAAGTATAGAAGATTGGTCTTGGTAGAGCCACGTCGAATACCCTTGATCATTTCTTGATGTGAGATTTCAAAAGTGGATCCAGGATAAAGCAAAGTTGCCATGACAGCGTTTTGTGAGTGTGTATGGATACATGCACCTGCATCACGCATGGTATAAGCGTTGTAAAACAAAGGTGTACATGCAGATGGCTTGAGCGAAAGGGGTTGACGTAACAGTGTACGGTCTGCCAATGTCATGACGAATAAATGATGTGGTTCCATACGCTCCTTTTGGACACCTGAAGGTGCAATATAGATCTTTTCACTAGGCGATATCATATGAGTATAAACCGAGATCTAGCACTCGTTCAAGAGATAACGTACCCATCGCGAATACTAATGCCACCACCAGTGCCTGTAACCCAACCCAAAGTATAAAACAGTCGACAAAGTTCTGGAATGAGATTGGCTGGGTGTTGAGGATCGTCCGATCGACAAAGAGCAGCCATGTCGTTTTCAGTGTTGATAGCAGCCATTGTGTATATCCAGCCAGAAAAGAAGCTGACCTGATGATCTCCCGACCCCCCCCCCCCCAAAATCGGTGTTAAAGCAGTAAGCAGTAGCATCTATTATCTCCCTTTCCCCCTTTGATCATCCAAGAAATCCTCAGGTCCAACTCAATGTTGAATTCAAGCGTATTAATAGAACACGTGGTCCATGTTATTAGATTATGAAATGAGTTTATAAACATGCTGGGTCTTTATCTTGTAGCAACCAATTAAGGAGAGAAAGAAGAATCATAACAATAGTAGTATCTATGCATGATTGTATGCAATAAAAAGATGAAACATTCTGCATCTGCATATACAAGAGCGTGTTGAATGCAATGTCTTGTTGCCTTGGTAGTACCACTGTGGCTGGTATAAATTGCCCAGAAAAGTACATGTGTTCCGTTGCACATTCCCTAACGAAACTTCCAATGGTCCCTTCTATTGGCAAAGATTCAAGCGGGGCATGCAAGAGGAACATGCAAGAGGAGAAAGAATACATGTTATGTGCTTGTGTATGCCAAAGTAGAGTAAATCTCATATTAGTGTGTCTCAGTCTAATACCGCCGTTTCCTTTTTAACTCTCTTCTTTCACCTTTTACTCTTCTCTCACCACTCTTTTCCACTTTCTTTTCCTCATTCACGCCGCAATGAACAGAGAGTCTGCTCCACTCTTATCCACCACCTCGGTGACTCACCACGAGAAACCAACAATGACTCATTCCTTCAAGGCTTTTATTACTTCCTCAAAGTTCAACGTCCTTTTAGTCTTTGTGCCTATTGCTCTTATTGCTTCATTTGCTGGTGCTTCTTCTACGCTCGTTTTCTCTCTTAACTTTATGGCTATCATGCCTTTGGCCAAGTTGCTCGGATTTGGTAAAACATTTACACGCGTCAAGACATGTTCCTTGTTATACTAACATGACGCTCTATAGCCACTGAGGAACTGGCTTTGATGAGTGGTCCTACCATTGGCGCATTGCTTAACGCTACATTTGGCAACGTTGTTGAGCTTATTCTCGGTGTGATTGCTCTTAAGGATGGCATGATTCGTGTTGTTCAAGGTAATTTCACCCCTTTTGTGTGTCTATGTGTGCACTGACATGATATATCAGCCTCTGTGATGGGTTCTATCCTGTCCAACATTCTTTTGGTAAGGATCATCGTGGCTTGTGGTATGGTGGTGGTGGTGTCTCCTGAAAAAGTGGCTCACATGACGTAATGTGTGTAATTAGGTACTTGGCTTTTGCTTTTTGCTTGGCGGTCTTGGTCGTGTTGGTCAACAGTTTAGCATGACTGGTAAGTCAAGTTTATCTCTTTGTTATGTTGTTCACTAACCATCCTTGGTAAATGTAGCTGCACAAACTTCGTCATCCCTTCTTGCCTTGACTACCATGTCACTTCTTGTGCCTGCTGCTTTCAGTGCCACTACTGCTGATGACAAGGATGCCGAAATTGGTATTCTTAATCTTAGCCACGGTACCGCTCTTGTGCTCTTGGTTGTTTATGGTCTTTCTCTTTATTTCCAAGTAAGTCAGCTGCCGGACATTCAAACCTGCATAATGAATATTCATTGTCACTTTATATAGCTCAAGACACACCGTGCTCTTGTAAGTATCCTTGATCACTCTTTATTCATAACAACTCATTGTTCTTCAATCTAGTATGATCAAGTTGAAGGTGAAGAAGGTGAAGAGGAGGAAGAACCCCAAACCAGCATGATCTTCTCTATTCTCTCGTAAGTCTATCTTTACAATGTGACAAGTGACAAGACGACTAATCCCTCCTTTCAGACTTGTTGCTGTTGCTGGTCTTGTTTCCATCCACGCTGATTTCCTTGTTGGAGCGTAAGTAATCACAACGTGCTCTTTATGATTCAATGTACTCATAGAATGATGATGATAGCATTGAAGGTGTTGTCGAAAAGTGGCAGATTAACGAAACTTTTGTTGGTGTCATTCTCTTGCCTATTGTTGGAAAGTAAGTCATCTTGATGCATCTGTAACAAGACAATGAAACTGATCAGAGTGAGTTTTGTGTTACAGTGCTGCAGAACACGTGAGCGCCGTTACTTTTGCCATGAAGAACAAGATGAATTTGAGTATCAACATTGCCATTTCCTCTTCTTTGCAAATTGGTTTGTTTGTAACACCTGTGCTTGTGATCGCTGGTTGGATCTTTGGTCAACCCATGACATTGTTCTTTGAAAACTTTGAGACTGTCATCCTCTTTGCCAGTGTTCTCATTGTCAACTACTTGATTCAAGATGGCGTTTCCAACTGGCTTGAAGGCACTTTGCTATTGGTATTGTATTCTTTCACTTTTTGTATTCTTCTCATTACTCACATCTGGTCATATAGGCTTCTTATACCATTATTGCCCTTGCCTTCTGGTTCCACCCTGTTTAACTTATTGTATGAATAGACATTTATTATGTTCTGTGCTATAAATTGATTAGAAAATGTACATTGCACGTGTTTTTAAAGGGGGAAAGGGAGGAAATGCATCGGCAAAAGAGCAAAAACAGGAGGATACTGAACCGATATGCAACACAGTATTGACCATTGTGCGTATGCTGGTACAACGTGACACTTGCAGTGACCTAAGAGCAACAATGATTAGCTGAAACCCACTTTTTTTTTGGTATCACAAGAGTTCCATGCACATACACACGGGTAATGCTGGTCAATCTTTACACACCCACACTCTTTTCTTTCTTTCCCTTTTCCCCATTTCACTCATCTCGCTCATTGCTCTTTCTGTTTTTTCTTCTGACCGTCGTCCTAAAGAAAAGTCGTCTTTTCATTACAACTGAATATCTCCATGGAACTCGACAAGGAAGACGCTGAAGCAGGATCAATATTAATTGCTCTGGCCAACCATCAACCACCACAACAAAGGCCATCACAGCAAGTAAATATACCCTTGTTATTTATCCCCAATGCATATAAAGCTCTTTACTGACTCATAAAAGTCATTGCATAATCAAGGATCAATGTCTATTCGGAATTTACTTGGTGATCCTTCGGACGAGGTATTGTATTTTGGTTAAAACAGCCTTTCCGCTTACTTTCATCATCATCGTTCTAGACTACTACTACCAGTATCTCACGACCCAGACCTTATGCAACTGTATCTGATCACGGACCACGTTCCATGTATTATCCTTCGTATGTGTGCAGAGCAGCAATTCTTATGTTCCAACAACAGCAACGTCTGAAAACAAATGATGTTATATTATAGAAGACCATCATCATCATCATCAATGTCTCGTTATCATCATCATCATCGTCAAGTTCGACCTGCACCACCACCATCCATGCGATCGGCTCCTTCGGTGGCAGTAGCCCATAGTGAAACAATGAAGGAAATAGCGCCAAGTGGTACAAGCGATCCAAAGATTAGACGCAATGCTCTTCACGCTTATATCAGCTATATGATCTATACCGATTTGATCGGCCATGTAAGTTGTATAGCATGAATCAAGTGAAGTGGTCTATTGATAGTACAAAATTAGCATAAACGAGCAAGTGTTGCATTGACCAAGAATGAGCGATCATCCCCAACTGCTTTTGACAAGGTACAAAACAAACAAATCTCTTCTTTTTGCTTTGGATTGATGTCCTAGTTATATAGGTACCACCTACTACATCAACATCTTCTTTTGAAAGACCAATGTCCATGCCCAATCATCATTCAAGTCCAGACAATATCATTCATCGCCCTCTTACAGCTTTCTTGCGAGATCCTGATCCTCGTAATGGTAACAGACCACGATCATACACATCCATTCCACTGTTACCTAGTTATACCACATCCAGAAATCCACATCACTAAAGGCAAATGTACATTTTGTATATAAACACACGCACACACATTATGCATTCCTTGCTTCACATTGTCCTTCTTATGCATTATTGAAGATGCTGTTGTTGTTTAATTCTTTTAAAAAAGTGTGGTATTTACATGCTTTAAAACTTTACAAATGCTGTCGTGGATATTGGCAATAACGATCCTTCAATCTCACCACCTATTAAAAGAGATTCGACATGAGTATCCAAAAGATGTGATTGACTATTCTTAGTTCTCATACCTCGATGACACCTTCTACTGAAGTATTGATGGCGTAATGATGATCTTCTACGTTATGCACCGTGTGTCGCTCAAGAACATCACCCTTGAAGTATCGCTTCTTGTTGCTGTCCCAAATGGTTTCACTACGTTGCCATTCAAAGTCAAAAGGTGGTGTGCCGATAAGATCAACAGTAGCTTGAACCATCTCGCCTATATATATCAAACATCCTATCAGTCATCTTGTCCTTTTTAAAGAATAACATGTCATTCATACCTTCTTGAATGCTTTCAATCACTTCACGACCACCACTGACAAGTGAAGAAGGAACTGGATGAATCACCTTGGTCATGCCCTTGGGGAAAGATCGACACTTGTTGCGCTGATCACCCACCGAAACGATAGTCAAGTTACCAGGCTTATCAGCAATCATGGTCAACCGAGAAGTAGCCGACTTGATCTTTTCATTACGGCCGTTGAATTGATACGCTAGAGAAATAAACCAGATTAGAAAAAGACAAGTGAATAAAGACGAAGAAACACTTACAAATAGTGAATGGACCAATGCCTGACAAGCTATACTCCAGTGTATCACCAACACAATGCTCAGCACATGTTTCAGTAGGTACAATAGTAGCAATATCTTGAGCATCAATAGTCAACAATGTCTCTGGACCACTGGCACCAGCTGTACATCCATTGGCATCACGCACACTGAGCAATTGTAAATCATATTGACCAGGTGCAAGTACTTCATCTTGTAGCTCAACCTTGTACTTGTTTGTTTGAATGTCTTCCAAAAGAACAGTCTTGCCATAAGGTTCAGATTGATGCTTAAGACCCAATCGTACAGTGAAAGGTGCCTGGCCCTTAAGCTCAAGCCAAATGGGACCCACATCATCAGAATCAAATGTATCACCAACACATACAGTGCGCTCGTATCTGGATTTGGATGCGAATTTGACAACTGGAAGACTGTGTACTGTTTGCTCAACAACAAGTGGTGGTCGAATCTTGAGTGGATTCATGTATCGCTGGTCAGAAATCTCATTGAAGCTGTATCGATATTTGCCGCCTTGTTGAGTTTGCATGCCAATCCAAGTCTTGGCAACACCTGATCGCACTTCTTCAGTAGAAAGCAGCATGCCATCACGTTTACCAGGCAAGATATGATGTTGACTGTAGGATGTATAGAATGGTCCTTGGCCTAAAGAATGAGATAAATCATTAATATCCTTATCCTTCTATATCCATACTAGTATTTTACCTTGGAAAAGAATGTCGACAGCATCACTAACGCCTTCACACACTGCTTGACGCTCATAGACACCATCATCACGCAAAGAAACCATATCTTCAACAAAGGAAAGTTTGGGCTTGTCGATCCATTGCACAGTGTAAAGTGGTGGCAAAGCATCACCTTTGCAAATAGCATCCTCGACACTCAATAACTCGTATTGACCCTTATCAGCGACTTCAATCTCGGCATTTGGATCACGTAATACAAGTTTGCGGATTTTCTTTGGATCCTTGTCAACATTGCGATAAGTCACCTTCCATGGTCCTTCACCAGTCAAACGTAAAGGCAGTCTAGCTTTTTCTCCTTCAGCCACCAAAGCCAATGCATCTTCTTGCTCATCAGTGTAAAAGAACACCTTGGGTCGATCACGTCGAACATCAATAATCACATCACGTGCTTCGAGATCCTTGATACAGTCATTGGCATCTTGAATCTATTTCATATCACAGTTAGTGTTAATCAATGCATGCTTCATCCATATTGCCAACTTTTGCATACCTTGACGAGAGATACAACATGATGACCAGCTTTGGACAGACGAGGAACATGGATGATATGTCGATTGCCAGTGATAGTATCTGTGTAGGTCTGATTGGAAAGTGCCCATGTAAGCACAAATGGACCAGTGCCACTGAGCTCAACTGGTAATTCAATGTCGTCGCCAACACATGTTCTCAAAGATGATCTTGCAGAACCAGTAAACTTGGCATCAGGTTGAGGATGAACCACTTGTTTGATGGATTGGATCTCAGGGTTGCGATTCTTATAGTTGCGATCATCCAACACAGTAAACTCGTAGATGTATTCACTAGCATATCAATTAGTATTTGGATGTACCAATCAATGTTTTTCAATGACTTACCCACTGGATTTTGGCAAATAAGTAAAGACATGGCGTGATCGATCCACTTGTTCACGCTTCTTTTCAACCACGGTCTTTGTTCTTCCACTTTGCTTGATGATTCTGTATTCCAATGCAAATGGAGGAGTACCTATTATACCATGATGTTAGTCCTATTTCCATCACATGCTATCTCTGAATCTTTACCTTGGAAATCAGCTGCAAATCGCATGCCAATCTCAGTATCACCAGCACATTCAGAAGGAATAGGAGTTGCTGAAAGACCAACGGCTGGCAATGGTGGTTGAATAACTTGACATGTGGAGGGGAAAAGGATATCACCACGACAAAACTTGTCAGATACACGTAATAACTTGTATTCACCAGGAGCACGTGCTTGCAATGCAGACTTGTCAGTACTAATCTTGGTCTTGTGTCGTGTAGCAGCAGCAGAAGAATCAGCATTCTCAGCAAGATATTCATATTCAAGCTCCCATGGACTATCACCCTTTAGAGAAAGAGGAAGTTGTGCTGCTTGTTCACCAATAAGCAACTTGACGGGATCAGTAGCCTTGCATTCAAAGCTGACAGAAGGTTGCTTGTGGACATCAAAGTGGGCAACAGCTGGTTCTACTGGTTCCATCACATTGCCAGCACCATCAATCACTCGATCGATCATGTACTTGTATTCGCCAGTGTTTTCAAATGTATGTTGCAAGTTGATAGTCAATTGTGATGAAGCACCCCAGTTGAAAGAAGAATGATGAGCTGAAGTGAAAAAGCTTGGTTCTGCATTCTCCAATCCACCAGGAATCTTTGCAAGTGGTGAATCCAAGTTTTCAGGCTGAATACGATCCATCTTGAGCTTGGCACGTCTATCATTGATATAACGACTGTATTCTACTCGAAGTGGTGGGACACCAGTAACTCTGAATTGAAGTGTATCTTTTTCTCCACTGCAATAGTCTGGATTGCGTGCTGGAAGGAATTCTGCAGTAGGACACACAAAGACATAAACAAGTCGATTGTAAAGTCGTACATCCAAACCATCTTTGCTGATAATGCTGTCCAACTTGTAAACACCAGGATGTCGTACACTGACAAAATAATGCTCAAGATCCTGTTTGCCATGTCCAATCTCTGTTGCACGGTGAATCTCGCTGCTCTTATAGTGATGGACAACTGATTCATCGGTATCAAAGTCATAGCGTGAAAGACTGATGGTGCTTGGGATGGTGTTGTTCAAAACAATAGGAACATAAATGCTTTTGCTGCCAATCTCATTGCTGGGAATACAATAGATCTCATCACCAGGATTGAGCTTGGCCGTTCTATACATGATCCTCTTATTAGTTAATGTTCCTCTGATATCAATACTGCAAATAGACTTACCCATAAGGAAGAATATGTACAGTGTGTCGACCCAAAATATGAGATGAATCGAATACAACATCCTTGACATTGATCATCTTTCCACGTGATACACTGATTTGCTTGCCCAGAGCATCACCTACCATTCATTCACTGTTAGACACGATGCCACGTGTTGTTGATTCACTATCCCCATCCTATACAAACCTAGCAATGCTTTCAACACCACAGTCGTTATAGCAGCCTAATAAACATGTACATTATTAGCCCTGTATTCTCTTGTCACCCTTGAAGCATACTTACCGATGGGATTGAAAAGATAAACAAGTCGATCGTGCAGAGTAAGACACCAAGAGCAATAGTCTTGAATTTGCTGAACTGGAGCCAAGGAATCTGCATGATCCATAAGACAAGCAAGTAGACACAGTCAGCGATCCACCATTTCAGAAGTTTGCTGCTTTGTGTTTCAGGATAGTGTGCAGTGTAGACAAGGTAGACGTCGTATAACTTTAGTGCTTGTAAAAGGATAAATGCTGAAGTCGCGTAGAGTCGTTGTGTCGGGAATTCTATAGTCGAAGCAGGAATCAAGGCCCTTTGATGGGTGAATGGTATCGCCGTGTCACGGCTTCCACCTCCTTGCGGTTGTTGGGCTGCCTGCATCTGGATGCGGTTTCCGTCAAAGCAGCAAAGAGGAACAAGAAGGGTCAGGACTTCAAACGCGGCGCGTGCCTGCAACAATTTTTGTTGCGGGAGTGGTGCAGCAGCCAATGAGAATGAAAGCCATATCCAGACACAGAGTTACGTCCCATATCCTGCAACCATGACACTTGCATTATTCGCTTCACTCCAAGAAGACGACACACTGTATCGATGAAGAGTAGTGTGCATATCTTTATTGCATAGTTCTATATGTCACAATAAACACAACCTTGCAGGTGTATATCCACTATAACAGCGTACATGTTTTACCACCACGAGTCAGGTGACACAATGTCATTAAGAAAAGTATCGAAACAATGCACAGACTACAATAGATGATCAAGAATGCCAATGAATGAACTTTTCTATCAATACAAGGATCATAAGATCTCTTTAGAACTTTATCACTTTATAAGATTCAATCATGTTGGATGATAGACGACAAGTGTGATAAATGATAAAGATGATGACAACATTCTTTTCTTGCTTTCATGTGCATGGACTTGGTGATTGCTTTCATACAGGAAGTCTTCATGATAAAGTGGCCAAACACTTACGTAGTGGCACTTGTAACGTACAATGAGTTTCCTTTTCAGGTGGAATTTATCATTGCTGATCCTGTAGCTTCCTTGACCTAGTATTGTAAAAAGTGGATCACTTTATCACTCTAATCAATCACAACAACGCCTCCTTTTTGTATGGATAGCAGTTCTCACGCCCACGCACATAAAAGCAAGGCTGTTGTCACCATCATCCACATTTCTTCTTCATTTTGATTGCATATCCCACCAATGTCTTCTGGTAAGTGTCAAGGATGCCAGGTGTGATTTCATTTATTGATTGAACTTTGCCATCACCTTTGCAGTCTTTATTGCTCTATCACTTGTGCCTTCTTGATATTTGACTCCTATCCCTGATGGATCCTTTGTGGTATGTGTAATTATCCTTCTGCTCTTGCTTTTACATTGACATGTCTTTTTAGTAGTGTTTCGCCTTTTAAGAGCCTATGTGCTTATACATATACCTCGTGCATCTGCAAGCAGAAGACAGTTTCATTCTTGGAACAAGGTGTGAAAATGGGCTCTCATTTCCCTTTCGGGAAGTTGCAAGATACTTTTGTCGTCAACAAAGAAATGCTCACCCCTGATGATCATATCTGGTGATATCTTTGACTGAGACAACAAATGACAATTCTCAAGGAGACTTCATTCTATAAAGCAATCAAGAAGCGTCTGGCATTGGAAAACAGCACTCGGTCCAGTCTTCAGCAAGTACATAGAGTAGATTATGGACTGTTCACCAACACAGTATAATCTTCAAGTAGCCATCCGCACCTCGCCCATCTCTCCTGCAGAATTTGATTGCTACGCCCATGCTGACTTTCGCATTGCTGAAAAGCTAATGCATCATTTATAAGTCATGGTCGTCTGTTTCTTTCTAGTCATCCATTTTTGACTTCTGTGCCTTCGTAGTCTCGACCTGATACAAGCTCCTGTTAAAATTCTACAAGAGCATATACTCGAAGGCACATGCTGTTCCCGTGGTTACAGAGTTTGCTGGAGGATCAAGACGCACACTTTGTTGAAGAAGAAAAGCGATCATGCTAAGCTCTTGTTCCGTTCCTGAGACATGGTTGATACTAATGCCAGATACTGAAGCATTCACTGTGGAGAAGTGCTTTGTGTATTGTATCATGGTAAGGAGGAAAAGGGAAATAGCTACACGGTATTGTACTAATCATTATTGTACATGTTTATAGGCATGAGCATGGCTTTGAATATCCCGGTCATCAATGTGAAGGAACAAGTATGCGCTGAAGAAGACAATGCAGGTAATGAACTATTGTCAAGTGGTAAATGTAGATATTGGAACAATCATTGATGTGATGATTGTAGTTCAAGCTGCAAAGCGCAGAAGTCCAATTGCAAGGCTTCGCATCGAAGATTGAAGTACTCCTGCAATGGCGTGCATTGTGGTATCAAACATCATATCCTTGAAGTCTTAGGTATGGTGTTGTTTACATCAAATCATGTGCTTATCTTATAACCAAGCAAGCCAAAGAAAAGATACCATACATGTCCACGTTCATTTGGTGAAGCAACATTCTCTATATACTACTAATACTCAATAAAATTGACACTGTATAATGTCCCAAAGCTTTCCATCCTTCATTCCAAATGTGATTTGGTTATAGTCATTGCATTCATCTTTTCGAAATGTCACTCTTATCGGCAATACAGACTTTATTTTGATGCATGAAAGCTCTGTCAAGTAGGAGTCAAGGCTCAAACTACACATCCAGCATGTCGATAGAGCAAAACAACATTGACTACAGGCTTAAAGAGAAAAAGGATGTGCAACAGGTTCATGACTTATCAAGCATTCTTTTAAGGTGATAGTAAGATACAAAGTTTATAAGTTGTCATCAAGAATGAAATCTTTGATTTGTTCTCTAAGACTATCTTGCTTCTTTTCTTGAAGAATCTTCTGGGTAATGTAGGGAGGAAGCTTCTCAATGGTGTCGGATTTGTAATCTTTCAGATTGACCTGACAGCTGTAGCACAAGGATTCGTTGACATCAATGAGAGAAGAAGCATTGTTGGTCTCTTGAGCAAGTGATTGGTCTTGATCCTTTGTACGCGACACTGTGATCCTCCTTCTCCAATCTTCAATACCACTTTCATATGGCCTAGATAAGAAAATGTGTCAATATCAAGATCATCATATGCATAATAATACATTCTACTCACATGTGGCACATGGCACAAGTCTGATTCAAGTCTATATCGGTTGATGGTGTCAATTTGGATGTTGTTCGAGAAATCGTGCTCACAGTAGATGGAAAACCACGGTCAAGAGTGGCGATAAAGTCTAAAGTAAGCATGCATAATGAGATATAAAGTCTGACTCGAGATAATCCAACTTACGTTCTGTCAGTTTTTCAATGGAGCTTTTGACTGGTGCTCTTGTGCCAAAGTTGGTGGGTGCAGTAACAAAGCCATCCAAGCCTTGGAACCGGTTATACAAGCCAATTTCTTTAGCCAACATATCCTTCATTGGTCTCAAGATAGCAACATCTGAAAAGCTGACATCGTTCTCGGCACCAACATCCAATGGAATGCTATATCCCCTTCCTTTGCTTGTCATAGAAATCATCTTGATTGCCTGGCGTGTAGCTGTATCTGCCATGAAGATATATGAACATCTATTGATCCTTGGTCAGTTGCATGTAAATACCTTCTTGTATATACTCACTTTTCACGTCGTGCAATGTTCACCAGCATGGCTTGTTTGATGTGCCAGTAAAGATCTTCCTTGGCCGTGTTCTTTCCAATACCATTGAATAAGCTTTTCAGTGCTTCAGCACATTCATTGCGAGTAGAAGGCAATTTTTGATCAATGACTTGCGTCAACAGCTCTAAGATAATACACAGTCAATGACATAGAACATCCACCAACAAATCCTTTCAACATTACCATAGTCATTGGATCCATCCACTGGTTTCAATGCACTTGAAAATGATTGATCACCAAGGAATTCAGAGGAAAAGATATCTTCCATGGGCTGTGTGATAAAATCCATCTTTGGGAAATGTTCCTTGGCTATCCGTTCCAAATATCCAGCCGTGTCTTTCTATAAGGTAGAATGCTTGTCAATCAATCACCTTTAGACCTTATCCACCCTATAAACATACCTGTTCTTGGAATAATGCAGATTCATCAATATGACAAATGGTAGCTGACTCCAATAACTGGATCTTCTTCTTCTGATGGGGTTCAACGTGCATGAAATCTTTGGTCAAGTGAAGCATAGCACTGAACCATTGCTTTGTTAGTAATAGGATACAGACAGCCATGGTAAAGCCATACTACTCACATTGAACTAGGTCCTCCAGAGCATGCAAGCAACACCTTTCCTTTGATACGTGCGATCGCCTTTGACTTGTTTATGATTGTCCTGTACTTGCCAACGACAGCATATATGAAACAAGTTCTACAGATCCAAGGTCAATGGGGGGGTTTGATTCAAGTTGACTATCTTTGGTACGCACTGGCAATAATACGCATGTCGAATAAGCACTGTGGCATCAGCAGTTTTGCATTTCAAACAGGCTTTCTGGACCATGGCTTTCGAGATCGGGCACTGAAGGAAAAGCTGTGGGAGCGGAGCAAAGACTTTGACAACAAGAATTTAGGCACTGGTGGTTGGATCCAAGCCGACATGTTTGAAGGATCCCCACCCATCATCTCCCTTTCATTGTAATCTTATCAAGAAGAACATGCACCTTTATATCCATCCCCATATTCTTTGACATGATCCCCTTTAGTATAGAAATGCATGTGTTGTCATTATTAAATGAACTTTGGAATTGAACGTAGTCATTGAAGCATTGAAGAATCGACAATGCATATACAACCATGAGCCTGCAGATGTAACTAGTTATCATCAGCTTGAATAGCCATACGAGCAATTTCAATAAAGCAACCAATACAAATGTTGATGTGTACTTTGGCAAGAGTATTGAAAGTCAATACAAGAGCTCGATGTGCAAGATTGCTCACTTGATCGATATACGACAATTTGCAGCTGATCTGTTATACACGATGACACCTTGTCTTTAACGAGTAGATGAAATAATGGCATGGTCCTTTTAAACAAGTCAACAATGACACCTTGCATTCAACAAAAGGATAGATGAAACTGCTCAGAAAGCATACTATATGCTTATATTATTCCTTGACATGGCAATATGCTTTATGCTCATGTAGAAAAGGTAATGCGAAAAGAATACCCGATGACATAAAGAGGAGAGAATGATTGGCTGGCTGTCAAACTAACCTTTTTGGCCCGACAAACAGGAATTAATGAATACAGGATCTTCCCCGATAAAGGCGCGCATTCTTCTTTCACCTTCGTTTTACAGTATGTCCCACTCACACGCTTGTTGCACTATTCCCCCTGTTGCCAGCAACTACCAAGCTACTGGTACTATGGAAAAGGCTGGAGCTGAAGAGCTTCCTGTCTATGTTGTTGGTCCCAAGGTATGAAAAGATGCTGGGGGTGTATTTTGTTTTCAAGGGTAGCTGACTAATACATGCTGTCATAACAGGATGCCAAGAAGGCTATTCTCGTCATTTACGACATCTTTGGCTTGCAGTAAGTGTTTGTATACACGTGTATTTTATTAGAAAGGATGTTAACAAGTATCATAGTAATAACACTAAGCAATTCTGTGATATCCTTGCCAACAAATGCGGATATAAAGTTGTGATGCCTGACTTTTTCCGTGGTGATTACTGGACTCCAGAGAAGATGGGTGACATGCAAGCTCTTCTTGCTTGGATTGGCAAGGTTGGCTCTATCGAAGTGGTATGTTTGATATTGCAGAAAAGAAAGGTTTATTGTGTATATTCATGATATGTGCATGCATGTTCTAGATTGCTCCTCAAATCAAGTCTGTTGCTGAATGGCTTCAGGGTCAAGGTGTCACTAAGGCTGGTCTTGTCGGCTTCTGCTGGGGTGCTAAGGTTTGTTTGGAAGGAGAACAATAAGGATTATTTGTAGCACAGGGATAACTAAGACATGATATAGATTGCTGTTCAAATCACTGAAATCGATAACGCTTTCTTTGGTGGTGCTTCTCTTGTTCATCCTTCCTTTGTTGATGTCAAGGATGCTGAAAAGGCTGGTGCTCCTATTCTCGCTCTTCCCAGCAAGGATGAACCTGATATGGTAACAATGACAACAGTGAAGAGATCAAGTGTATCAGTAAAAAGCTCACTCAAATGTTACATTTAGACTGAATACATGAAGGTCTTGTCTCAAAAGCCTTTTGGTGACAAGTGCGCACATCATCGCTTTGATGGTAAGTGACGACATGACATGACGTTGAAACAATGACATATTGACATGGATACACTAGATGTTCCTCATGGTTTCGCTGCTGCTCGTGGTGATTACACTGATGAACTTCACAAGAAGCGTGCTACTGAAGCCATCCAACTTACTGCCAACTTCTTCTCCAAGGTGTTGTCTGACAACTGACTCCCACACACACATGTTTGTAATAAACTATAAGTGTCTTTTTGTATTACACGAGAATATATACAATGATGATGATGGGATGTGATAATGACTAAAAATCAGTGACTCGACCCTGAAAACTCCAATCGCCATGCTTCAATGGTTCGTTCTTGGGACCGTTGACTTCGCCTGTTTTTGGGTTGACGTGTCCTTCGAAATCTGGCTTGGGTGGTTTCAAAGCGTCGTCATGAAGTTCCCCTTCCGATTTCAAATCTTGTTCCTGTTTCTTGCGAATGAGGTCCAACATTTCTTGTTGCTGTTTCTTGTTGCCAAGTGGAATAGGGCCAGGCTTGTTAAAAGTGGTATATGCAGCACGTTGAACCAGTAAGCGGGAAAACATTGTAAGAGAGAAACAAGTATTCACATGCAAGTGCCGAAGCAGGAATCATTAAATCCTTTTGGTTTCCGCTCAACGTTTAATCCTTCACACACACGCTTTCTTTCTTCTTTCTTTATCTCTTTTTTTACTCTTTCACCATGGCCACTACGCTTCATCGTCGGCCCATCAAGGTGGTAACCGATAGTGAAGACGACCAGTCTGACATTCGACAACGAAGCGATTTCCACATTACCAGTCGAAGAGTGTCTACTGTTCTCGAAGAAAAGCACGAAGACAAGAAAAAACGCCAGACGTATCAGGGGTTGACACACACGATCCCTATTCACACGTTAAGCAAGGCTTCAGTCTTATCAAAGGAAGCACCACCAGAAAACTACAATGGATTTATTCGCTTAGGAAGTAAGTACAAGACAACATTTACTGCTATGTCAAAACTTAAACTTTCTATCAGTGTTGGTATTGGGTGCTAGCAACATTCGACTTATCATTGAGAATTGGATGAAGTATGGTCTTCTTATTCGACTACCACACAGCTACATTCCCTATCAAGATTATGGTTTATTCGTATTGGCGTGGCTCAGTGTACCTCTCAGTTTGGCGATCAGTATGTCAGTGGAATTTGCTATGGCCAAGTTGGCTCTTTGGGCAAGAGACACCAAACCAGATGTTCAGAGCAAAGTAGCTGTATTGGAACGAGTAGCATCTGCTATGCATATCATTCATTTGACATTCCTACTTGCATACCCATCGTATATTGTATACACCAAGATCTATCATCCACTAGGTAAGGGACGCGGTATATCAAAAGCACGTGGGCTTGAGTTACTCACTGGGTGGTTTGTGCTTGTGTTCACTTTAGTTGGCTCCGCTGTAGTCGTCATATGTCTCATTGCCTTCCTGAAGCTCACTTCTTATGCACTGGTCAATCGTGAACTTCGTCAGCTCTTTGTGAATGGAAAGTTGGGACAAGATGATGATGATGATGACAATGAACAAGAGGACAATGATGCGAGATACCCCAACAATATTCATCCATCCAATCTGATCTATTTCTTCTTTGCACCCACGCTCTGTTACCAACCATCTTATCCACGTTCTCCCGAGTTCCGAGCTACTTTCTTCCTTAAACGAGTTGGTGAATTAGTTGTTTGTCTCGTGATGATGTATGTCTTGACTGAGCAATATGCAAAACCTACTTTGGCCAATTCTTTACGAGCACTTGAAGATCGTAATCTGGTGGTCATTATTGAACGTGTCCTCAAGTTATCTACTACTGCTGTTGTCATTTGGCTCCTCATGTTCTATGCCTTGTTTCATGCGTTCCTGAATGCACTTAGTGAAGTGTTACGATTTGGTGACAGGACATTTTATCTTGCATGGTGGAATTCAGGCAACTTGGCAACTTATTGGCGATTATGGAATCGACCTGTTTATCTTTTCTTCAAGCGTCATGTGTATATTCCAAGTGTGCAAAAGGGCATGTCTCCAGCTGTATGTCAGCTATTAGTCTTTTTGGTATCAGCTGTATTGCATGAAGTACTTGTTGGTGTCCCTACCCATGCTATTACAGGTTTTGCATTCTGGGGCATGTTTGGTCAGATCCCTCTTATTGCACTTACACGTGCATTGGAAAAGTGGCGTGGCAAGGACAGCGCATTAGGAAACACAATCTTTTGGTAAGTGATGATAATGGGCAGAATGATTGACACGTGAAAACTAACATGCTGTGTTGTAGGATCTCTTTCTGTGTAGTCGGACAACCTACTATCGCTCTTTTGTATTATTATCAATGGGCAGCCACTCATAAGGATGGTATGCCTTAAGTAGCATCATTCTCCTCCTTCCCCTTATAACATTTGTACTTGATATAAAAAGCATTGGCAATAAGGTTTTACCGTAATGCGATCAATGTGTGTTTTCAACTCAATTCGCACGGCCGTGTGATTTTACTCATACCAAATGACATATGGAGTAGTTCAGCTAATGCCATTTTATTCCCCACACGTCTTTCTGCTCCCTCTCCCCTTTCTTCTTTTTTCCAACATTGAAAGCACATGTCCAACTCCAATCAGCTACAGCAATCTGTCATTGACCTTAACACTGCCAGACAAAAGGCTACTTTTCCAGTCGACTTGTTAACGACGTTTATTCGTGGTGGCCCTGAAGCGTTGGCCAAACGACAGCAAATACGACAACTATTAGAAAATGAACCAGCATTTGACAGCTCTCGTGCTGCCTTTCAAAGCCGTCAAGAGGTATTATATCATTATCATTGATCTTTCATGTCATCACATTAAACATATCATGTCTTTTATAGCAACTTGCTGATTCAATTGTCGCTGCCAGACGCATGATTGAAATTGCTGAAGAACGCAACATGTCCTTTGAAGAATACCTGCAAATGATTGCTATTTCAGAATACCCAACACCAGTATGTCGATCCTATTGAAACACAGTATCAGATCACTAACATGCACTCGATCCTTTTAGCTCACGCTCAACTATGGTGGTAAGTAGTATTATCCATAGATCTACACAAGAAGATATCTAATGCTTTCTATGACGTAATAGCTTTCATACCAGTCATCCAGTCCCAAGGCACAGATGAACAAATCGCAAAGTGGCTAACAGCATCCAAACGACATGCCATTCTTGGATGTTACGCGCAAACGGAGTTAAGGTAAGTCGTGCATCAACTTGTCATCGTCTCCTTAAGCCAACTTTTTCCCTCTCTAGTCACGGATCCAATGTCGTTGGTCTACAAACCACTGCAACATTTGATGAAGCCACTGATGAGTTTATTATCAACAGCCCTGATATCACGGTATGTTGTTGGGAGATTATAACTTTATGATCTTTACTAATGACAATGTTAGGCTGCAAAATGGTGGATTGGTGGATTAGGCGTTGCAGCTACCCATGCTGTCCTGCAGGTACCAAGATTTTGCTTGTAACATGCATCATGTAGGGGTAGAAACACTAACACAAGTATGATAGGCCCAATTGATTCTCAAGGGAAAGAACTATGGTCCTCATATCTTCATTGTACCTATTCGATCGCCAGGTAACACAAAGGATTTTCGGATATGCGGTGTCAACTGATCTAATGTTTACTTGCCCCTTTTTCTTTCTAGTCGATCACAAGCCTGTCAAGGGTGTCACTGTCGGTGATATTGGTAATGCAACATATATCTATACATGATGATGATCATCATTAACATTCTCAATGTAGGTCCCAAGGCATATGGTGGATTCAGTGTCACTGATAATGGATGTAAGTCATGAACAAGTGTGATGTATTACAATGGTTGACATGATTTGGATACTAGTTGCCTTTTTCGATCATGTTCGCATCCCACGAGACAATATGTTGATGCGATTTGCCAAAGTATCCAGATCTGGAGAATATACACCACCAGTGCATTCCAAGTTGTCCTATGGAAGTATGGTCAAGTTACGTGTAGGCATTGTATCGGATGCTGGTTGGAGATTGGCTAGAGCATGCACTATTGCTATACGCTATTGTACAATGCGTCGACAATTCAATGCCACAGCAGCTGATAAAATGGAGACACAAGTCATTGAATACTCTTCAGTCAAGCATCGTTTATTCCCATTGGTTGCCTCTGCTTATGCCTTGATCTTGGGTGGAATGAAACTGGCTGAAGATTTCAACATTATGACTGAGCAGTTATCAAGACAAGATGCTCATATGCTACCAGAGATGCATATCACCAGTTGTGCGCTCAAGGTATGGGGTGCTCGTCGTGGTTCAGAAGGTATCGAAGAAGCACGCAAGACGATGGGTGGACATGGATTCTCAGTGTTCAGTGGTGTATCTGAGCAATTTGCCAATTTTGTACCTGCCAACACTTATGAAGGCGAGAACTTTGTGCTTTGTCAACAAGTGGGACGTGCTCTATTGAAGCAAATTAAGAACTTAGCCAGTGGCAAGGATGTCAGTCTCAAAACAGTTGACTATTTGAATTTGCTCAAACAAGGTGATCTTACACAGCCTGTGACTCTTACTGGTGCTTCTTCATTACATGATTCCAAGACACAGTTGGCTATCCTTGGTACACGTGCAGCTCGTTTGGCAGCCAATCTTGCTAAAAAGGTGCAAAGTGGTCGTGCATGGCCTGATCTTAACCTTGAATGCTGGGAGATTTGTCTTGCTCATGCTGAATATCATCTTCTTCAACAACTTGTCAACAAGATCCAGCAATTACAATCCTCCACACAGTACTCTGCTCTTGTTCCAGTCATTCAATCGATTGCTGATTTGGTAAGTTTGAATTCATGTTGTAGCAATTGCCCTTGTGCTGATGATGTTGGTTATAGTTCTTTTTGTCCATTTCAGCCAACACTGCTTTGGCAACGCTTGTCACCACTCAGTCCATTACACCTGCCACTGCCGATTTGATTCAAGATGAATATCATCATGCTTTGAACAACATTGCCAATAATGCTGTTGGTCTTACAGATGCATTTGGTTTCACTGACAAGGAACTTAACACAGCTCTTGGCAAAAAGGAAGGCAATCCATATGGAGCATTGTGGGATATTGTACAAACGAACCCTGTCAATTCTGAACAAGGAAAACAACACTTTGGGGCAAGTTGATCAAAACAATCCTTTCTCAATCATGATGATGACTAACTATCTTCCTGTCCATTTAGGATTTGATCAAGACTATCATTCACAGAAAAGACAATCTCTCTTATATCAATGCAGCCAAGCTCTAGATCATATATGAACACACATACTTATTGAATTATTGAATGACAATGTATTTGAATACTATGTATAAACAGGGCTTAAATAAAAGATGCCATGTTGTAAAAGATTCACATGCTGACTGGTATACGTGTTTTGCGCGTGTGATCATGATGCCTTTTGTTTTGCTTGTCGTGCACGTTTCCTTGCCAAGTACTGCTTTCGATAGGCATCAAATCCTTGTTGTAATTCGTGTGGGATACGTCGATAAAAGCTTAGTACGCCGGTATTTCCTCGTCGATTGAATTGTAGATTGAATGATCGAAGAGCACGGTTGCAGTGAGGAACAAATCTGAAGAGTCATAAGTATCATCATCATTATGGATTGCATGAACAAGTGATACTTACTCTGATGCAAATACAATCTTTTCTGAATAGATACCAGATCGATAGATGAAGACGAGCGTTCCTGCTACTGCTATCAATGCCGCCGTATTCAACAAGTGTATAAAGAAATCCTATTGCATGGATACGATAGTGAGATACCTGCCATACCAGGGGGTGGATAGCATAACATACCTTGCTCGGTGAAAGAAAGACCACATAGAAAAAGTAGACAAGCAATATAAGAATACCAACAAGTAGTGCTATATAGAACAACTCCCAAGTCAATATACTACATTGCAATACTGGGCATTGGTGCGTACCTTCATACTTCTTTTTCCTCCGTTGTAGACGAGTCATGTTGCCACGCAGTCGTTCCTCGAAAATGACCAAATCTCTGTATGTTGCTTGATCGGCATGGAAACGTGGAGAGGAAGACGATGGTTTTGTGCCGTTGTCCATAAAAAGTGTCGGGTGTATGTGTGAAAGTGAGAGGAAAGCTGCTTTAGAGATTGCTGGTTTTGTAACCCCAGTTCCGGTACTGTTGCCCGACATGTTCCTTGTATCAGTGCATGACACTATTCCACTTGTACCTTTCAAAAGTGATTGATCTACAGCCTTACATGCTCATACTATCCATTACACGATGCATTCCTTCATAAGACAAAGTGCTGGTATCTTTATCCAGTACTCTATAGTCACTCATAAGCCAAATCAATCATTGTCAAAGGTGTCCAATGGTATCCAAAGATATATTAAGCTCATTGTTCATTTGATCAAGAAGGTAATTTACAATGGGGAATCTTCAAGTCTATTGATAGGTGTAAAAGTAGCTGATCTCCAACTGGAAAGAGCCTGCATTTTGTCTCGTGACTCCGGCGCTGTTGCATTTTTTTTTTCTTCTTTATCAACTATGCCAAAACTCACTGCCAAACAGTCCAAAAAGCAAGCTGCTTCTGCTGCCGATGCACGTTCTCTAGGTCCAATCTTCAACAAGGATCTCGGCCAGCATATTTTAAAGAATCCATTGGTTGCCCAGGGCATTGTTGACAAGGTAAAGCGTCAAAAGAGAGAGATCGGCATGGCATAAGAGATCTGACAAGTCTGATTTGGTTCAGGCCAACTTGGTTTCCTCGGATACAGTATTGGAAATTGGTCCTGGTACTGGTAACTTGACAGTCAAGATTTTGGCTCAAGCCAAAAAGGTGGTTGCTGTGGAAATGGATCCTCGTCTTGCAGCTGAATTGCAGAAACGTGTACAAGCAAAGTGAGTAGTTTGGAGTCTAAAGGATGCACTTATATTGATCAATGTATTTAGTGGTGATCAACGTCGATTACATATCATGATTGGTGATTTCATGAAGACCGAGTTGCCTTACTTTGATGTCTGTATCAGTAACACACCTTATCAGATTTCATCCCCATTGGTATTCAAGTTGTTGGAGCACCGACCTCTTTTCAGGTAAGAAAGAAAGCTGTACAATGCATGATCGGATGATTCATTTCGAATGTATACATTAGATGTGCTATTCTTATGTTTCAACGTGAATTTGCTTTACGTCTTGTGGCACGACCAGGTGATGAGCTTTACTGCCGATTGTCAGTCAATGTCCAGCTTTATGCCAAAGTCGATCATGTCATGAAAGTTGGCAAGAACAACTTCCGCCCTCCTCCTCAAGTTGAATCATCAGTCGTTCGTCTCGAGCCAAAGAATCCACCACCACCTGTTGATCCAAAAGAATTTGATGGTCTTTTACGCATTCTCTTTGTACGAAAACACAAAACATTGGCTGCCAATTTCAAACAAACGACTGTTCTCAGTATGCTTGAACAAAACTACAAGACTTATTGCTCAGCACATGAAATGGTAACAAGAGGAATGAAATATGAATGATGGGATCACTGACTAGGGTGCTTAGATGGTCGAGAGTGATTTTGATATCAAGAGCAAAGTATTGGGTATTTTGGAATCTGTAGGCATGAATGATACCCGTGCTGCCAAATGTGACTTGGACGACTTTCTCAAGTGAGTTTTCATATCTTTTTTCCATGATAGTCATGCTCATTGGTATCGTTTTCTTATAGACTTCTTCTTGCATTCAATCAACACAACATCCACTTTTCATAGAAAGCATATAGTAACGCACATTCACAACTTCATTCAAACTATGTATTACCACCTTTTCTTTTACAACAATATAATCACGCTATACTTGCATGAATTTGATATCGTTTGTGAAACACTTTTTATATCATTTGAGAGGCATGTTGCAACACTTGGGGGTGTACATCTTACTGCCAGTTTTACAGTGGGTATTTTGGTGTATCACTTGATTTGTAGGGAGAAGGGAGTAATCACTATACAGTTCGAGAGGCTGTAGATCAATTTGCTGTGCCTTTATTGTCACGGAAGCCCCTTTCAATCCAGAGCCATCTTATCCGCGTCATCATCCTAAACAAAGAACATGTATATCAATGTCATGTTCATTATCCAAAGCCTATTTACAACTTACTGCATTTGATTTCATATATGCGTCCATTTCCTCATCCAAATCTGCTTCATTTCTAATCTTTCGTGAACCACCATCACCTTGACGACCACCACGTCCTCCTCGTCTTCCACCTCGGCCACCAAAGCTTTTGCTATATAAAAGAATGAATCATGGGATCAGGATCCAATGTTATAAATCGTCGTAAAAAGGGGGCACAGGAGCATATCCATCATGCTATGTTTGCGTCACTGGCACCAAAAGAAAATCCTGGATAACATACGTTGATCCTCCACTATTCGAACGTTCACCACCACCACCACGACGAGCAGGTGCCATTTGAATACGCATCACTTGACCTATAAGCAGTATGTTACATCACTTGTATCATATACAATAAATGACTTACCATCCAATTCAACATTGTTGTACTTGTCAAGTGCCTTTTCAGCATCAGATTGGCGAGCAAACCTTACATGAGCAGTACCAGTAGAACGACCAGAGCGATCAAAAGTGATACGAGCTTTCTCTACTTGTCCAACCATACCAAACAAATCCTGTAAAGGTACATGTGAGAATCTGGATTGATATAGGATCCTTTTCTCATGTTACCTGCAAATCCTTTTCAACAACATTGTAGTGAAGATTTTCCACCAAGAGTTCTGAACCACCTTGACCTGGTCGATTACCACCACCACGAGGGCCTAGTCGTGAAACAACTGAACTACCACTATGACGATCCTCGTCAAACAAGTCGTGTGTCCACTGTTGGTTCACGTTACGTCTTTTTCCACCCTACAAGGTGTTGTGTCAAGATCAGTCACCATCCTTGTCAAGTCTTTCCATAGGTCACTTACTGAAGGTTTATCACCACGCAATTGAACAGTGCGAACAAAGGTAGCTCCCAAACGGCTGGATTGAGTATTGCGTTTACGAACACCACCAGATCTTGCTCCATCACGAGAAGTCAAAGAACCAGAGGATCGCTTAGGACCGTTAGATCGTTGACTCGTACGCTTTCCCTTGATAATGTCGTCAAGTGCTTTATCCAAAGTAGAAGCCATAACTGTGTTGTATGTGTTGAGAAGAAAAAGAGTGATAACGTATATAATGTGGGAGAGAGTTCGTTTCTGTCAAGGCCGCTGCTTATCCCCCAACCAATAAGATCATTAGCAGCATAACGTGACGCTCCATTCAGTTTCCTGATTGCTTTGTATGGCAAGGGGTCATATTGCAGATCAATTAGAATTAGGATCATCCTTTTCTTTATATTTGGAAATAAAGCTTTTCAATGCGTCAAAAACAATATACAATCAAGGTTATATGGGAAATACAAGATGGGATCAGTAGTTGCTATGCTTTTTCATCTCCTCTTGGATCTTTCGATGAAGGACACACATATAATCGACATAGGTTTGGACTTCAGCATTGCGATCTTCAGCCATCCATGTAGAGAATACAAATTCAATAGCATCCATGTCTTGACGCACGACTCGTAGTTGTAAATAACGTGGTCGTTGCAATTGTAGTTGCCGTGATATATCCTGAATACGCTCAGATAATGGATTGTCCAGCACTGGCAGGCTTATCTACAAGTACAATCAGTGAATCATCTATCATATCATACATATGCCATCAATCCCATACCATATTCACGTCCACTTGCTGAAGACTTGATACGCCAAACACATTTTGTAAGAATTCTGAAGATACCTTGCTACCCAACCAAAAGTATAGATCTGATCCAGTATCTAGAAAGCAATGTCATCAGTCTTCATGTGCACATGTGTATCCATATCGACTTATTACCAAGTAAATAGGCACCAGTAGGATTCAATCGCTCATAAGATGTTCGCACCATGGGTGGCAGCTTCACTTCGCCACGCAGATTACTTATGCCTTCATCATCCTTCATATCGCTAACACAATAAAGTCGTGGATAAAGCATGGTAACCAAATCAGCTACGCCCAAGCTGTTCAAAAGTTTCATCGAGCTGACTCTGACATCTGTATTGATATCCACACCCACTATATGCAAGTTCATCAATAAATATGACTGGTTCTTTTGAAGAAAATGAGAAACACATACCTCCACGTAACGCTTGTGATCGCATGCATGCATGCATGTAGACTGGCAACAATTTGAAAGCTTCTGGAAGGATAAGTTGACCAGCTGATGTTGTTGCAGCACAATTGGTACGATACGCTGTCAAGATGGCGACACTTTCTTCAGTTATCTTTTCATGCACTGCTTTCCTGTTCTTGTGATGCAAATCAAAGATGGCTACAGAAAGATACTGATCATCAGCATGGACAATATAAGATCATGTGTCTTGGTTCTTTACCTTTTCGCAGCATAATGCTCACTGTTGTATCTTCATCCCCACTCCTAAATACTTCTGCAATCTGACCAGATACAGGGAGACTAAGATTATGCACTCGTACACGTCGTTGTCCTGCTTTGGTAGTGTATAGCAACGCCATCTGGAAGCAAACATTGCGATTGACGTCAAGTTTGCTATCATGCTTAAGCACAGCTGCCATAGCCTTGTCTTGATCGATACCAGCCAGATCCATATCAGTGTACGTACTCATGTGACAATTGCCATAATGATCCACCACTTGCAAACCTACAATAAAAAAGAGACACATTGGTAAGAAAGAGCAATATTTGAATATGGAATAACGACATTACCATCTGAGCATCGAATGCGAAGCACACCATCAAATCCAGTTTCACGGTGCAAGTCATGATCCAATTGGTAGCTTATCTTGCCTGCTTCCTTGGGAGAAAAGTTTGGATAATATCGCACATCACCACCAGTGAGACTTGATATGACACCAATAGTGGCAACGTCAATATATTGTGCTGGGAAAAGCCATGTATGCACACAGACTGCATTCTTGACACATTCATCCGCAAGCTCCTTGTAAGTGTCATTTTGTGGATTCAGCAATGGCTTCTCCTTGTCAGTGTTGTACAAGGTCTTATCATCACGTGAAGGGAGCACACCAAGACCATGATTGGGAAGTACAGATTGGAATATAAAAAGATTGCCACCAGTGTTGGTCTATAACAAACACTACTGTTAGATATGCCAATTAGGGATCCAATGAAATGAAATGCTTACCAAAGCTAATAGACTACCTTGTACTGCTGACACAAAAGCAGCTTCTGGTCGTGCTGCATTCTTGAATAAATGTGGTATACTGTCGAGAAGATCTGTGATGATATCCCTAGAAGCAATATGATTAGCTACCAGTCATTCCTTATATCAGATACTTACTGGGATTCAATGGGATCCACTAGAAATCCGTGTTCCAAGGGTATAAACATCTCATGGATATCTGCCACTACTAGCATTTGTGCTTGTGACAAACCAGCCTGTCAATGAATGATCAGCGAATACTGCATTGGTATCATTGATAACAAACATTACCGCCATATTGTAAAAGTGCACAGATCGATCAAAAGTAAGCAATCCAATCTTGTTTCCTGCTGCAAATTTGGAAGCGTTGGGACCATATAAAGCGTGTCGAATGGCATTGCATGCAGCCTGGACCATTCCACTTTTAACTGCTTGTGCTGATACATCAATGGCAAAGACATAATTGAGAGGAGCAGGTGTTCTTGAGGAATTGTACTCGGCTGGTACAGCAAATTCGACAGAGCCATAACGTAATTCAGGTCTTTGGTCCATATCCACACGTCGTCCAGACATATCCAAATTGGAGAAATACCAAGAAGGCACTAGTGAAAAGTGAGTGATACTATTAAGCATTCATCAGTACACACTCTCTACCTTCATTAGAATGTGAGCAAATACTGCATTCAAATCGAGATCCACCATGTGTAAATGTACACCAAGGACTGATATAAGCTCGACAGCGATTACAGCGAATAGGTCCCTCTTCACCAAGATCCACCACTTGAATAGGTACTTCATCCTTCTTTGGTTTGGCCAAGGGTTGAACCACTAATCCAAGAGGCAGTTTTGATGTGTCCAATAGATCCTTGCTAAATGGTATCTTGTCCATACTTGATCGCATATATCGAGGATTACAATTGCCTATATTCATCATAAGTTCCCTTTGCATAAAGTACCCATCATTGACATATACCTTGATCCAATCCAATATAATCTGTTGTAGCCAATGGGACTCGATCACGTTCAAGTGTACCAAAGAACTTGTCACCAAAGATCTGTTGATCTTGTTCTCTTACTTGTACAGGTGCAGGCATTTGATCTGGATCAATTCTTGGTCGTGGTTGTTGTGGAGGACGTAATTCAGGTGGAAGGTTTTGTTGGGTATGAGTGAATGGTCCTTGTGAATAACCAACACCTGCAGATGCTGATCGACTACTGCTATGAGGAGATGACATTGTTCCACTTTGAGGAGGAAGGGGTCGTTGTTGTTGTTGTTGTTGTTGTTGCAATGGAGATATAGGTTGTTGATGGGGACCTAATCCATGTGGCCAAGGTGCACCTGCAGGAACATTAGATGCTGTTGTTGTTGTTGTTGTTGTAGATGCTGATGCCATTGTTGGATACACACGCTTTGGTGTCGTTTTCTATATCACATGATTAGTCATGCGCACATGAGATAGTATATCATGCGTGCGAAATAGATACCTGTACTGGTACATTGGGACGTTGATGTTCTAGATTCATGTTTTGCATAGGCGATACCAAAGTGTTTGCTGATGGTGGACTTGTAACATGTTGCCCGGATATCATAGGTTGAGAAGCAGTGTTGGGTGTTGGATGTGGGCGTACCAAGTTGGGTTGAGGAGGATGAACATTACCAGCAACAACAGGTGGTCTTGTAGGCTGCATAGGCTGACCATATACAGGTCTAACAGGAGGACCTATCCAAATAATAGCTGATAAGAATACTGGTTCACATTCTAAAGTAGAGATTGGTCGAGACTTGGGCAAGTTGTTTTATGCACCTGCAGATTGAGTATACGCGGGCCTAAGTGGGATCGCGTTGTTTGGTTGCTGCATTCCAGGCACTGCTGGTACTGGTGGTCGCATTCCAGGTTGTGGAGGACTTTGTGGACGAGCTAATGGTGTTGTAGTGCCCATGGGTGGTGGTCGTTGATGGCTGCTCATGCCGTTCTTGCTTTACGTGACAGAAAGGGATGTTGAATCTAATGGATTGGGAAGGCACTTGCACACCCAGCGAAATTCACTTGAAGCCCAGATGCTCTTGTCAGTATATTAGCACACACATATTCCCTTTATTCATGCATGCATGCACTGTATGTAGAAGTGAGATCAAAGTGCATAAACACAAAGTACAAAGTACAAACAGCAACAGTATATCACCTAATTCATCATTCATGTTTCGAGATACATTAATAAAACGGCATAGCCACTCATCTTCAGACATTCTCTGCGTAATTCTTGATTGTTAGTGGAACGTGTTACCCAAAGCGCACGAGTTTGATTATATGTGTGTTGGCAATGATAAAAAGTGAAAAGGTGAAAGAATACTATAGAATGAATGACCAGAATCATAGAAACAAGGAAGAGAGAAAGTATTCGGATACACATATTCGAGTCAGACTTCACTAGTATCATTATCATCTTTTAAAGGCTTCTTGATTCATCTTCCGGCGTAGCTTTTTGATTGCTTTGTAAGATGAAGTCTTCTTAAGGATCACTTTGGTCATTTCGTTGTCCCAGTCAAGAACATCACCTACTACGACGCTATGTTTCACATGTTGAGTAGCATATAGATGATGCTATATCACAATTATACCTGCTGGATGTTGGCTTTGACACCGTTGAAGTAAGATTTGCTGCTTCATTAACTGACATCATCTAAAACACCACATTTCATTGTAAGTTTCATTTGTACATAAGCTAACATTGTACATATATACTCACTTTCTTTGCGTTGTCAACAATGATAGAGCACATGATATCATTCAACTCGTTCACAGCTTCAAATTGTCTCTTTGTCATTCGCGAAGTATTCAGGAGTGAGCTCGCGCCTGGTCGTTGACTGGCATCTTGATCACCTTTTTTCCACAGCTGCGAATACTTGACAAAAAACTTGGAGTCCATATCACTGCCTTTTGCCTTGCGTTGCTATAGAAAGCGTTAGCAAAGATATTTCAGGTCTAGTAACATGTACTTGCCTTGAACTGCTCTTTGGCATGTTTAGCAAGTTTTACGATATCGCAGTCGGAACTCTTCAGCAGCGTGTATAAGATTGATGTGTAGTGAGCGTTGGTGTCCCTCTCAGACAGTTGACAGTGTTGGGCGAATGAGAAGTAATCAAGGTCAGGAGTTTGTGATACCCAATCACGATATACATAATCCACAAGCTGATCGTCAAGCAAATGCATGCTATTCACTTTGATGCTATTGGTTCTTCTAGTATAGATGGAGCTTACAATAGAAAGGAAGCTTAATGGTAAAGGTGCTATTGGTTGCGCGTTAGCAAATTGACACAGCACACCCAATCACACAGAATGACCTACTTGATTGAAAAGGGGTATGAAGCGATATGCAGTAAAAGAATAAGTGTAGTAGTCTTGATTTGCTTGAAGAAAAGCCAAATTAGTGTTTGCAAAGGATCAATATGAAGTTAAGAGCAGTGAAAGGGGTATCATATATTGTTTCCAAGGCAATTTTGATTGATATTCTTGGTGATTGAAGCCCAGGCATCACGACACGTTAGCACGTTAATAACAGCAATGACACCGACTGCATTTCAGGCATGTGACAAAGGTGCCGCTTTGTCGGTTGATTCATGCAAGGTAGAATCTTTTGTGTAACAGGCAACTGAAAAGAAGCAGCTATGGAGGAGCATCTTTGCGCAGTACTATTACTTCATGGCAACGTTAGGTGATAAGAGAGAATCAATGGTGTCGGTATGTATTGTTCTTTAGCATCTCTTCCTTCACTCGATGTTGAAAATGTGTTTGATACTGTACGTCATCCCTGCTGTGGATCTATTGGATCGTTTAGGCAACTTTTTGTTGGGGATCCAAATGAATGGTAGGCTACATCAGTCATCTGTTGCCTTGCTGCGCTTATCTATAATCAGAAATCATTACATCTTATAGTCCCCTAGCCAGAAAACTTGATTGTACGGGTGAATGCTTATTCAGGATGGTCTTTGGCGCAATCGGCGACCAGTCAAATATCAAAAATGTTGGGAAAGGTATGTTTAAAGCCTTCTTTCATGCTGCAGGATGACTTGCTACATAAAGCAAGTGTGTATCATATGCTCATCTTCAATCAAGTTTGCAGATCAGGGTGCATGCTTGGATACATTGATGCTTGTCCTTATCACATGTGTAAGTGAATGATGCATGTAGTTATAAAAAAGGTCCTTTTATTGACTCTGGGGTGCAGTACTTTTACTCATTTACTCGTGCTGAATGATCCACATTTAACTTTGATAGATGATGGTCACCTGAAGCTTCCTTTCTGCAGCAATGTCAACTTGTCACCTTGAAACAACAGCTGGGCTTTAAACAAGGGGTGTAGGTTGGACTTGGACGCGCATAACTTTCACGCAACCATTTCCACCATTGCTATCCTCTTTGTGACGAACCACTCTCTCTCTTCAATTGCACAAATGCACTGTTTGACTGTGGGGCTTTGTTGAAGGTAGGCTCTTAGATTGTGTCCTGTTTAGCAATAGATAAGCTAACGTTGTAGTTTTAGTCTCTTACCAAGCAACAATGCACTGCTACTCTGATCCATGGGCTTCTGCTGTACACTTGTTCAACCACGATGTAAGCTGGCGTTGCCTAAATCGCTGAGACCACTATTGCTTTGCTTGTCTCGTTTACGGTGGGTAGAGCTTTGACTGAAGCGTTCAACCGTGGATGTGATCCTCCAGTAGCGTGGATCTTTGTAGCAGTGCATTACCTATGGATTATATACAGCTGTTGTCAAGGTATGTTTATAACGAAGGTAGTTGTTGACAATAGACTAATCATCTTGATGCATGCACTTTTGAGCTCGTAGTACTTCTCTGTCAAGCGATCCATTACTGCTCTGATCCATGGGCTTCTGCTGTACACTTGTTCAACCAAGATGTAAGCTGGCGTTGCCTAAATCGCTGAGACCACTATTGCTTTGCTTGTCTCGTTCACGGTGGGTAGAGCTTTGACTGAAGCGTTCAACCGTGGATGTGATCCTCTAGTAGCGTGGATCTTTGTAGCAGTGCATTGCCGGTAGATTAGATTGGCATATCAATGTATAGGATAGAATTTAGCGTTCCATATTATCAACTTACAGTAAACGTTCATGATATTCACTTCATTGCAATTCTCTTCTTCGAATGATCAGCTTGGATTTGAACATCACTTGTAGTATAGCCATAAAGGTACAGCATTCCCTTTCAAACTTCCTTCATGATGATGGACAATGGAGCATCCTTTAGTATTGAGATCAAGAGCATATCACTACAGGGGCCATGGCAGATATTGGTCATTGGATTACCATAGAAATGCCTTTACATTCAGCTATAGGATGGAATTGCTTTATGCAGATGAAATAGATTGACTATATGGGATCATCGAAGGGATATTGGATAATTGATTGAATGAAAAGGAGGGGATGACCAATATCTAATGACGACTGGCATAAATGACATGTATGATTCTTTTTTTCCTTAAGTGGATCTCGAAAAGCAGCTGTCAAAAAGTAGTAAAAGTGCATGGTTACACTTGTGTAGACATGGTGATAACACTTGGATCTTTTTCCATCCCAGTATGCTATTTGAAGCAATCCATTGCTAAGCGAGCAGTGCAATGCAGTGATATACTAAATAGACATGATTGAATAGATGCTTTTGCCCTGAAAACTTCCGACATAATCCACGCCACGAGAAAAGAGGACTTTGACGAGTTGCGTCCCAATCCAATGTATCCCAGCAACAGTTTATCCTTCTCTTTGTTCTCACACAGTCCTACTCTTCTCTCCTTTTCCTTCTTCTTCTTCTCCTTTCTCTTGCGCTTACGATCGTCTTTTTATTCTGCCCAGTGGGCAGCAGCACTATCAGCCATCACCTTGTTTTCAGCATGCAGTTTGTGATCCGCACGTCAACTTGCCAGACAATATGCACGCTTCACCATTTGCAGCTTATGCTTTCGTTCATTGCTGTCAAGCATTCCCATGTCCAACAAATACTGGGTAACTATAATAGTTTTGTCATAGGATTGTCTCTTCTTTTATTGACTGAATAGATAGGTTTTATACGCGACGAAGACGTTTATAGCGAGGATGAACCAATCGATCTGAACACGTTTCTTTTACAACTACAGACATTGATTGCTCGACTACGATATACGAATCCATTGATGGACCTGGAGATTGCTTGGGATATAGTGAACAAGAATGAATCAGTGTGCATTCTTCTAGGAGGAACTTCAGGATGTGGCAAATCTACACTGGCAAGTTTACTGGCTCATAGGTAAAAGGAAAAACGGGATGATGAAAAGAGGAGATATCTTATTGTTACGCAGGATCGGCATCACGACTGTGCTTTCAACAGACCATGTGCGCAGCTTGCTCCGCAGCTTTGATCCAAAGAAGAAGTCAGCTATCTTATGGGCATCTTCTTATCATGCAGGTGTATCCTCTGATAACAACTCCACTGAGGAAGCAGTCGTGGATGGATATGAAGCCCAAAGCCAATTACTATTCGACAGTCTGGATCAGATGATTACTGGTTTTCGTCAACGAAAAGAAAGCTTAGTCATAGAGGTAAACAGCAGACTTATCCTTGTTTTGGAAGCACAAACAATCTGACAGGCACGTGTGGAACAGGGTGTAGGATTATCAGTGGCCAACATTAAGCGTCTAGCAGAAAAACATCCCAATTGCATTCCACTTGTTGTTTACATTAGCAACGAGGTAAGTTGATCATGATACATATCAAAAGTCATTACTTAAATGTATATAGCAAAAACACACTGAAAGATTTGCCATTCGAGCCAAATATATGACTGTCGCCCCTCGATCCAACAAGTATATACGCTACTTTGATAACATACGATTGATTCAGTCCCATCTCTGTCAACAAGCGGATGAATGGATGGTAAGTCAATGTGGAAAAGAAGTGATCAAGATGATTGATTGGTATACTGCTAGATACCCAAGGTGGATAACACCAATGTGGATAGAAGTTTGGCTATTCTACACATGACCGTGGTAAGGTATCCCTTTATTGATGAGATTACAATCATGCTCACTCTTATTGTCATGAATCAGCTCCATGTTCTAGCCCGCTTACGAGTACAACACAAGATGTTCACACCAGATCCAGTGACACACAAGTTCGACATTGTGCATACCGAGTTTGCTAAAGTACATCATGCTACCTGGAGTTCCAAGCAAATGCTTAAGCAAATACGACAAAATGTAAGTACATGTAGTCAATGCAAGAGATACTCCATGCACTAACACGACTTGTAGTCATTACGTGCACGCACTGACACATCACGGATATCTGCTACGAGTAAGCTTAAGACTGAAGCACGACAAGAACAACCAACAAAACAAGAACATCATCAAGGAACATCAACAACCAATACAATCATGTCCAAGCCTTCAAGTATGCTTTTAGCATGTCAAGCGCGTTGGAAAGGTGTTATACGATCATGGACCAATCGTTCCTAGTGTCATATCTCTTCATTTTTCGCATTGCATTTTTGTATTCTAAAGTATCTACGTCTTCATCCCTTTTCCTTCCATTGTGATCGTGGTCCATCAAGATCATCGACGACATTAATAATTCTCAATTGCACTTGTATCATATTACACATTGATGGGGTCGGAATAAATGGCTATGATTAGCGTGTTATATCTGTATACGTGATAGATCGACGGGTTCTCTATAATGGGATTCTTCCAAGGTGACACAAATTGAGCAATACAGTTTGAAATAGATTCAGGGTGTTGCTTGCTGGCATACAACATTGACCGGGTAAAAGGATAAGAGAATATCAAAAAAGAAGGATATGCATATGTAGGATTCTTTATGGATGAAAAGGAGAACATTGTCACTGCATAATGTAGAGCTACTTGTTGACAAGCAGAAAGGTCATATTGTCATCTTTGTGATATAAAACGTGTCGAGTGTGTAATGGTGGGGTGGAATGTGATCTAGCCTTGTTACACAGGAGTCGTAGGAGGAGAAGCCAACCATAAATGGATGACTGCCATGCTATACAGCTTAAAATCAATGTGCTCAAGAAACTGGTGTTTATTGTTGGCTCTTTCTTTCTTGCTCATGCCGACCCTTAGCCGACAAAGTGCTCAATGACCCCAATACAACGACAGCTTGCTGCCATTGACGAAGGCTTCTCATCTGCTGGAGTTGGATCCTCTGAAACACCTGATTCCTGCATTGGTCCACCAACTCCTTCATTTGTCAGTACAACTCTATCCAACTATGGTGACATGACACCTAGCCATGTTTCGTTTTCAGACTCCCAACCACCCTTTCAGTCAAGAATGACGAGAACAGGATGGCTTACACCCGAGAACAAGAGGTAGAGAGACACCAAGTAACACTGAAACTTGTACATGTCAACTGACACTTGGGGGTTCATATAGCAAGGCACCATCCTCCATTTCATCACGTTCATCTGACAAGCAGCCATTTGTTCAACCAATCAGTCATTATGCATCTTCTATTTTATCAGCTATTCGACGTGTACATCCACTTGACATTCGACAAGAGCAATCATCTGATGATGATGATGATGACGATGATGATGATGATGATGATGATGATGATCTTACAACAGCATCACAAGAAGCATCTTCACCAGTACCGCATCAATCCAATATTCCAATCATTCATAGACAACCACCAACCAATACAAATACACCAGCATCATCATTCCTTCAAGTACCTAAACCATCATCATCAATGCAACAGAGCATGACATCACTTGTATCCGCAACATCACGTTCAGCTGTACCCCTGACGGCTGTGGATGAAATGTCGACTACAGGAGATGGGGTCTTGATGAAAGGGAAGCTCCTTTGTGCTATTTATATGAAATGGTTCAGTCGACGTGTTTCGTTGAGTGAAGCAACACAAGAGCACTTGAGATTACGTCAAACACGACTCAGTTGGCGACAATTTGAAGCAGTTCTCAGGCACGATCGACTCCAATTGTACCTGGTGACAGTAAGTGGAACAAAGAAAACAATGTTTGTTATACAAGATGTTCATTGTATTATAGAATTTGGTGATCAGAACACGACGACTTGCTCATACAATCTATCTTCGACCACAAAGAAAGAAGAATATCCACAATGTTCATTTGAGTCTTGTATCACCTTTGGATTTCACTTGGCGACTTGAATTTGAATCATGTCAAGGGCGCACGGTCCAGTTTTACTTTTGTTCACGTACTGTTCCACAATCACAAGCTTGGTATATGGCTCTTTATCGACACTCCACCATCATCACTGCACCATTACCATCGTTGATCGATTTGTATATACCCAACTACAACAATCTAAAGATACGTCTACCACTCGCCCAATGTGATTTGGAGATCAATCATCATAATATCAGGGCACATGACATTAAACGTGCTGTTCTTTCCTTGATGGAGCAACAAGATATCAAGCCTGATCATTGGACAATGAACAATATACAATTATGCTGGCATCGAGAAGGACAACAATACCAGTGGATTCCAGATACCAATTTCATTGTAGATCCTCGACTCATTGAAAAGGTAAGAAAGTATTCTTTGTTTGTTTATGAAATAGCAGCTGATATGAAAGCTATATAGACACATACATTGCAATTAAGATATCGACCACGACAACTAAGACCTGAAGAAGTAAGTTTCATTTGACTTGGATAACAGTGACACTGATAAATGACATGTTATAGAACACACCAAGACCTGTGATGGAAGGAGATCTTGTGTTACAGACCGATTTACAAGGAAATGAGCTCAAGAATGCAAGATCAGTGTATGCCATGATTGAAGGCAATTTGATGTTTCTATTGGATCCCAACAAGGCTTACAGACCCCCTGGTGCAGAAGAACCCAATGATCCACCTCGATGGTCGTTTGCTCGTATATCAGGGGCGAGTCTTATTTCAGCACGGGCCAAGCGGGGTTTTCGATCAGTTACGCGTTTCTTCCATCACAACAATGGTGAACAGATATCAGTACATGGTGCTGAAAAAGAATGTCGACGTCGTGCCAAGAATATCAACCATGCTTTTGCTGTATTGGATTTGACACGAGGAACACGCGTAAGAAGGAGACAACAAACAAATGTTGAACAAGCCATACAACAAAGAGCGTTTGAGATTCACATTGACAATGTTGTGTTGCAAATGGAAGCTCCTACCATGCATACCATGTTTGAATGGATACAGTGGATACACAAGCTATTACAAACACTTGGACGGCAGCTTAGTCGAGACGTGGTACCATTGATTGGCCAAGCACGATTAGGTTTCAGGATTGAGCGACGTTGGAAAGGAGTCTTGGTAAATGTCTGAGATCTGAAACGATAGATGAGCACGTCATATTGATTTTACTTTTGATTTACTAATAGCACGCTGGCATGTTGTATGTTCGTCGAGACTATTTGGACACTTTCAAGCAGCGTTATTGTATATTGATACCTGGCAGAAAACTGGTTTTGTTTCGCACTTGTCGTCGGAAACGATGCACTGGCGCAGCACAACAACATTGGACATCCTATGAACATTTCGCCACTCTAAAGTTGGATCGTGTCTATATCCATGGTGATGATGCTCAACAACATGAAAGCAAATCAACACGTCAACCACCACGAATCTATTCAGATGGCACTATTGTATCCAGCGATGATAGTAGCAGTAATGCAGAATGTTCCTTTGTGATTTGGCAGACTGCTCAAAGACACGTCTTGGTCACGTTACGTGAACGACTTTCCACATTCAAATTTGGTCATCGACTTGGACGTAAAGGCACAGTATGGGTTTTTCTTGCGCGCAATGAAGAAGAAAAGTCTGCTTGGATGTGGGCCTTGCATGAAGCCATTGAATAGCAAGTCTCGTGACGATAGCACTGGACAACGCCTTGGAGGAGGTTGAAAAAAAAGCTCATTTTACTCATTTCTCTCACGGACCCACACTTTCAACTCTCTTCTCTCTCTCTCTCTTTTCCCCATTGTTTTCTTTGGTCCTACATTATACACACACACATCTGCTTGCAGCTTTGTACTACCCAAAAGATTCATCATGTATGTGTTGTGTCAACTTCATAGCTACTACTACCTTCATTGTACAAATAATAGTCATCATTTTACAACCATATGAGAATAGAGTAATGCCATCCACATCTAATGTAGCCCCACGAAAGATTGGCCATGTCAAGTTTTTTAATTCAGTCAAGGGTTACGGCTTCATTATCCCTGATGATAGTACTGCGGATCAACCTATTGTTGAAGGTAGATGACAATCTGCATCAAGTGTTTCATATTGAGTCGCCCTTTCATCCTATCTAATCCATACTGCAGTCTTTGTACACCACACAGCAATCAATGGCAATGGATTCAAAAGTCTGGCCGAGGTATGCTTACCATTTATGGACAATTGGTGATTGATCTACATGATAACCTGATCACTCTCCTTTTATCACTTACAACAATAGGGCGAGGAGGTAAATAAATATAGAACGTGATGATAATGGTGTGGTCGCGTTAAACAGACCCTGTAATTTCATCTCCCCAAATTCCCCTTACCAATACACTACATTCCACCCATTTTTTAGGTTGAATATGATTTGATTCAAGGCCCAAAAGGTATGCAAGCTGCCAATGTTTCTGGTCCAGGTGGTGTTCCTGTTCAAGGTGATCCAAATGCACGTAGACCTTACCAGAACTATCATCGGTAAGTTTTCTTCACTTTTCATGTTGTTGTCTCTAACACTTATAGTAGACGGTTCCAAAATGGTCGTGGTACATCAGCAGCGGTAGATGGAAGACAATATGGTAATTGGATATGATTCATGACTATGGGATATGATATACTGATGCATAGGTTGTTTCCAGGATATCCAGCCATGTATGGTATGGTGCCACCAGGAGGAGCAACAGCTGCAGCACCACCACCACCACCTTATGGATATACAGCATTTTATGGTCCATATCCTGCACCAGCACCACCATCATCCATGAATGGCCAAGACAACAATAGTCCACATTCACCACCAGCATTATTCCGACAACATGCACATCCACATCATCATCATCAACAACAACCCATGTTTGCATATTCATATCAACCTGGCATTTCTGGTGCTGCAATCTCTGATACATCAGCTGTTTATCCACATTCACCCCCTACTCCAATGGCTATGTATTATCCATATCCACAACAACAGCCATACTTTATCCCACCAACAACAATGCAGGGTTTCGTTTCTGCTTCAGCATCGTCAACTTCATCTTCCAATCAAAGCGCATCCAGCATTTCAAACAACACGACACCAACATGTGAACAAGGACCATCCAGCAATAAGCCAGCAACACCAGCAGTTCATGCAATGGCTGTATCAGAAATCCCCACTTGAAGCTTATGATCCTCCTTATATTTCCCCTTTTACATTCAATCCTGTCGTATTATTATCACACACTGCACATTGTTGTGTTAGGTATACACATTGACGGCTGGTGCTGTCTGTTTTAACCTACAATTCCTTCCTCCTCTTTCAATACACTACCTTTACCTCCCTTTTCATCCCATCATCATCATCATCACCGTGATTAATGCCAAGCTCAAAAGAAAAGGACCTTTACCAAAGCTTCCGCTACTACATTCTGGACAATGAAACTGTCTTTTGGATAAAGATTATGCAGATAATAAAAGTTGTTGTCCTTGTAAGCCATTCCATCCAATCATATGCATGCTAATTACATACTACAAAAGGGGAGTTGATATAGTTTACCTTTTGAATTACCCAATGCAGCGGATATCAGGCTGCAGATCAAGTTTTCTTAGTACTACTTTATGCACAATCTCCTTACATGCGATTATCAACCTTCTCCTTTATACTTTATTCGGCTCATGTCATTCGAAAAAGTCAGCAGTGGTAGTAGTAGTGAAAGAAAGAAACACATTTATATACCAAGATTATCACCATTCTTAATAAAGACCATTCTACAAGTGATTGGAAGTATCGACATAGGTGACAGATGGCACTGGGAAGCCACTGAATCCATGCGATGCAACTGCATATGTATAAGCACCCATGTTGGGCCAATAGAGCCAGTCGCCTACTTGAAGATCTGGTAGCTTGGCATTCTGAGTGATGCAGTCCCAAGGTGTGCTTGTAGGCCCCCATATGCTACTTTCATGTGTTTGTTCACACTCCAGAGTATCCCTGTCTCGACCTTGAATCAATTTACCATTTCTTGTCATCACTAATTGTCATTGTCACCAGGTTAAGCACATATTTCTGTTGTGATACAAACACTCTACTCGCATTTACCTTTGGCAACAGGTGTCAGATTCTTGGCAGGAACAGCACCAAAAAGGCCAAAAACACCATCCAGCAGATAATCTACATAATGGCAAAGAATTGGTATAAAGCACACTAGCATGATCATCGTCACTTACACATGATATGCTTTTGTTTTTGAGCAGTCATCGTACTACGCTTGCCCATAATACGTGTGCAAGTGGTGAAAGCTGTAGAAACATAAAATCGACCTGGTTCGGCAATGACACGAATATCGGATGGAAACAAGGCATCCAATTGCTCACGCACTACATTGGCAACATTCTCGAATGTTGTTTGTCCTTTAAGACCAACACCTGGAAATCCACCACCCAAATCAAGAATAGACATGTTGTGTCCTATACTGGTTGCTTGATCAAAAACACTACGAGCACTTGACAGAGCATCGATAAATGCTGATGCATCCATACAACCAGTTCCGATATGGAAGCTAAATAGTGATTCAACATATGAGAATCTTCTTTTCTCACATATGTATAAGAATCTACTTACCTGACACCAACAACAGGGAGCTCTAACTCTAGCGCCTTGAGCAATAATTCATCCACTGATTCCATATGAGCACCAAATTTGGCACTGATATCAGCGTAAGCTTTCGAGTTGTCAGTGAAGATTCTGAGAATTAGCTCAGCTTTAGGATAGTGTTCTTTGATCTTGTACAATTCCTCCACGTTATCAAAGGTCATAAGCGAGACATGATGCTTGGCAGCATATTGGATATGCGACACTGGTTTACAGGGACAGGCAAAGATGACACGACTGGGATGTATTTGATGTTGCTCCAAAAGGGGTTGCATCTCGAATTTGCTTGCACAATCAAAGCCAATACCCAAAGAAACAAGCAAGTCCAGGATACGGGGGTCATCATTGCATTTCACGGCTACATATCTCTGCATGCATGAGTTGTTGTTTACTGCATTGTACTCTAAAATTGTTATACATACCATAAAATGGTTCTACACGAGGCAAATGTCTCTTCCAACGCATATGTTGTCGGTAAACATCACCGAGATCACATACAGCAAAACATTCATCATTCTCTTCAGACCATTCTTGAATCTTTTGTTGCATTGTCTGGTATATCATGGGTTCAGGTAGTGTATTCTTGTTGGATGATGGTAATGAACGATTCACTGACATGCAATTAAGTGCAGAAGTGTCCTTTGCTTGTGATGGGGGACATTCATAGTCCACGGGCAAAAATGATTTAAGAGTACGCTGGCTTGTATGGCTACTAGGTGATGATACGTGTACTGTATCAGCGTCAGATGGCATAGTAATGGCTAATGTATGATAAAGAGAAAACTAAGGTATATGTGATTCAAAAAGAAACATATAGAGACACTGCTTTTATATCCATCACAATGCAACAAGTGACTCTTTTTCTTTGGATCCTCTTATGTACCTAGATTTTTGGTGCTTCGCGATTAGAGAGGAGTGCATACATCTAGGATCATATGTGCATGCTTAGAGATTTACATGTAACTAAAACATCATTGATAAGATTTTGGTGGATTGCTCATTCTGATCACAAGAATAGCTTTCAGGAAGAGTTATCTAGTATCCTACGAAGATGTTCCCTTCTACATCTTTCTCTAAAGTTAAGGCATCTATGTGATTCTGATTCTTTCCTATGTGTGATCCTCTTCTTTGGGTCAGATCGGATGCATGATGGAGAATCATAGCATCTCGCTGCATCGGAAGTTGCTTCTGATCCACTGCAGATTGTGCAGTGTTTTACACACACCCCATCATAGCCGAGTATAACACCGTAATCCGACTTTTTGGGAATGCCCCTTTACATAAGGGTCCAAACACAAAAGGATATTTCTGTATGGCACATCTTTCCTCTCGTCATTTGTGACAATATCACAGCGTAGTGCTGTCATACTTGCCAGAGGAAGTGAAACTTTAATATGTATGTGATCTTGTCCTTACATACGTAGATTCTCGATGCATGATACATTTGCCATATGATCACCGATATAAGTTATATGATGAAGTTTATCTTCGATGCCATTCTTATAGTGGTGACGATAACTTTGCTTCCAAGACATGACATTGCAATCAGCTAGAATGGCGGCAGAAGATGGTATGAATCATAAGGATAAAGTTATTCGGCTGCATAGTTATGTATAACATGGCATATACATGTATTGATATTGACCAGTATAATGTTTAATACATAGAGCGTTACGCTTTCTTCAGTGCAATGGAAGGCTTGTACTTTCAAGAACTGTGTTTTGAAGCAGTGGATTAGAAGATGATTATGCATTGTGCCACAATATGTCCTACAAAAATGTGCCATCAGCCCAATGAAGATGTATATATGATAGGGTGATCTCCGGCATACCAGCATATTCATCTGCAGAAACAAAATGTTTCTATCATCGCAATGATATACATACCATACCCCCTTTCGTAATCTTAGCTGATTCCATGGATAAAGCCAGACGTGCTATAAAGGACATGAATCATTTCCTACTCACTTGCAGAGTGGATTAACCAAGGACATCATGTGCTTCTTTAACTATTCAGTCGCGTTGCTGCTGGTGATCTTAGTCACCGTTGTCAGTGCAGCTTCTTCTAATTCATTTGCCGTCAACAGTGATCGCACTTATGCCACAACAACGACACGTACAATCACATCACATAGCACGATTATCCCTCCACCTTTATCGACAACACATATCTACATGTCAACTGTAGTTCACGAGGGAAATTATAATGAGACACTTGTTGCATCCTTTGCTGTATCAGGCACAGCCTTACCAGCGACGCTTCCTTCATACATGTCCAGTTATTTCTTATCTGTATTGTAAGTTGATAAGAGCATATCATCAATACTGTGAACTTTCCACTAAGATTATCACTTGCATTACACTTTTAGTCATAGCATGGAAGGTAAATCTTGCCATCGCATTGAAGAATACATATGCTGATTAACTCCCCATCTATACACAGCATCTGTTAGTGCTATACTACATAGTCTTATGACTGCTTCAAGTCATTCCAGTTCAATCTCTGGCCATATTGCACCCCCAGCAACCAGTATTTCATCCCATACATCGCCACCAAGGAGTTTAAAGTAGTGGCTGTTTGTCTTATTTCAAATTGAACGCTTCTGGAATTTCTTTACACTGTTTAATAATGATCCAAGGAAAATGTCAAATCGAATGCAATGATATTGATGATGGAAGTAGTAATAGTAGGGAATGCTATCATGGAGGAGGAGGATGAAGAAGTGTGGGATGTACAATTACTCGTCTATGTTGGCATAAGAGGATGCAGGTTCCTTGTTGGCACTTTTTCTGCTGTTTTGCTATAGATCAACATGTACATTAGCGACTGATGTTTGCAAAAGATACATGGCAAGGTACAAGACTTACTCGTTCTTTTTGTAGTCGATCATTCTTCTCCTTGAGCTTGTTCTTTCTTGCTTCACTCTTACCACCACCACCAGCTGTCAATTCAACATTGATTTGCTTGTTCTTGAACTTGGAACGATGTAATGCAAGAGCAGCCTAAATCGGTAGGTTAGGAAACCAGCTTCCCCTTTCCCAATGCAGGGTTCTTTATCCATCCACTTACATTTAGAGTTTCACTCTCCTTGAATTCGACAAAAGCAAATCCCTTTGGCTCGTTGGTTTCCTTGTGAGTCATTAAACGCACTGTAGGCAACTCTCCAACTGATTCAAAATGGGCTGCTAGTTGTTGACTCGTGGTATCCTTGGGCAAGTTGCCAACAAACAAGATGAATCGTTTCTTATCACCACCTTCGTTATTGCCTTTGCCACCTCTTGAACGTCTCTTCTTTTTGGCTGGTTTGTCTTGTGAAGCATCGTCATTGGCGCGTTTGGTTGAAGATCGATCAGACTTCTGTTCAGTAGTGGATACTTGTTGCTGATCCTCTTGAATATCCGATTCAGGAACGGCATTGGCTTCTGAAAGAGCACCACTGTCCTTTTTGCGATTGCGAAAGGCAGCTGCTTTCTTTTCTCGTTTGGTGAGCTTCTTTTCTGGCATAAAGTTTGGATAAAAGAGACAAATGTGCCACGACAACAAGCCACGTTGCGTTTGAAATGAATCTTCTGCCGCCCAATTCCACTTATGCAATCGATCGGCTGATCACCTACTACTACTACTACTACTTTTGAACATCTTGTTATGTCATTTGAATCAGGGATGCCATCTGGACCAAGGATCAATCACCAATCATGACAGTGGCATAGGAAAAGAGATGTCATATGAGATAGAAGATGGCTTAACTGATATCTTTATAACTGGGAAATTAAGCATGTAAAGATGTAATTAAGAAAAGGAGCACCATGGATTGAACAATGGCACAGTTTAATAAAAGGAGCAGCTAAACTGGGTGATAATGACGTGTAAAGATGTTATTGTTTGGCAGCTATTTCATGTTGGGTGGGTTGTTATGGCAAGTCGGCGATACAAAATCCGATTGGGCGGGAGCTGTGCTCTGCGGATGTGCAAGGTCGCAAAGGCGGCACATTAAGCGATCTTTCTCTCCCCATTAACGTCGAGACAATGTCGAAAGTAAGTAGTTGGATAAGAGATTTATTGAAAAGGATACATGGAAATGATGGATGGATGTATCAAAACAATGGATGAATGGATATTTGGGGTGGATTGATATTTGGACAAGTTCAACTCACTTTTGACCCTTTTTCTTTTTTTCTCTTCTTTCCAATGTCATAGTTTCACGAGTACCAGGTAACTAATTCGACTAGAAAGACAACACACAATCGACATTGGTATTCATACTCGACAATGGTAATAGGTGGTCGGCCGTAAGCTCCCTTCTGAAAAGGAGCCCCATCCCAAGCTCTACCGCATGCGTGTCTTTGCTCCCAACACTGTTGTTGCCAAGTCCCGCTTCTGGTACTACTTGAAGAAGCTTCGCAAGGTCAAGAAGGCTGCTGGCGAAATCGTCTCTGTCAACGAGGTAAGATAAAGTGAAGTAACGATAGAAGAAGGATCATGGATGATTTACATGCATGTTGTTGTTGCTATGATAGATCTTCGAGAAGCGTCCTGAGCAAATCAAGAACTTTGGTATCTGGATCCGCTATGATTCTCGCTCTGGCACTCACAACATGTACAAGGAATACCGTTCCATGTCTCGTGTTGAAGCTGTTGAGAACTGCTGTAAGTGAAAAGAGTGTATATCATAGTGCATGACATACTTAGATGTTTTATAGACCAAGATATGGCTGCTCGTCATCGTGCTCGTTTCTCTTCTGTTCAAATCATGCGTGTTGCTGAAGTTAAGAGCGCTGATATTCGCCGCCAATACGTCAAGCAGCTCTTGGTTCCCAAGCTTGCTTTCCCTCTTCCCCACCGCATCCAGCGTGTCGACAAGTCCCAACGTCGCTTGTTCATTGCCAAGAGACCTGCTACTTTCTACTAAGTGTTGTGTATCTCTTTTTCCTCAGCAATGGAATAAATGCTTTGGTCTCGTGCGTTTTCTGATCATTTAAGCTTTTTTTATTTATAATGGATGATGGATGGGTGATAAACGAATGGGGTAACTTCAGGGAGTTGTCATTGTCACGTGAGCAACAAGGATTGGGGATTGGACATAATTCCTGGTGTCACAGACAGATCACTTCTTCTCTCTTGTTCTTCTACATGTTTCAAAGTAGTTATAGACGTGCATCCAAATGGACCTTGGGTGTATCTGCTGTAGCTGCAACTACATTTGCCACTCTTTATTCTTCTCATAACAAACCTATTCGCTCTCCCCTTCTTTTACCTACTGTTTATGCTGAAGCCATTCCACCACCAAACGAGTCCAATCGATCCAGCCATGACAACAACAACAACAAAAAGGTCAACGAGCTTATTGGGAATCTCTTTCGACGATCCGACATTGTACGCATGATGCACGTGCCTTCCATTCCTTCCATGACAGCCAAACTACCTTCAACAGAGGATATCAATGAGAAAATTGCCGAGTTGTATCCATCCTTTACTAGCCAGATTGAATATATCAAGCAGAGCTATGCGTATTTGTGGGATTTCCTTAGTATGGAAGACTTTCGTCACATGATGGATGAGATGGAGAAGGAAGCTAGTGATGAAAAGACTTATCCAGAAGTTGCAAAGGATGCTCATGTCAGGTAGTCTTCTTGTTGTTGTTGTCCGTGCGCATATTCAACGTGTTGTCTCACATGGCGGAATGTAGAATGGGCGTTTCATTATCGGAGGATGAGCAAGCTTTCTTACAAGCACGAAAAACACGCCAACGAGAAGCATTTGCCAATTTCATTGGTGTTCCTGTCAGTCAAGTCGAAATAGCTGATATTCCTGTCACTGGTATTGCTACAAGGTAACTAAACACTTGATATATTGATGATGATGAATTAACATCCTTTGTAGTGGTGGAGGATATCGTGCCATGGTGGGAAGTGCTGGTTATCTGAAAGCAATGAAGGATACTGGAGCATTGGATACAGTGACTTATCTTGCAGGTAAGAATCAGGATATGCATCGGCTATTGTGATCCGATTCACTGACTTGGTGTGAACAGGTGTTTCTGGATCATGTTGGGGATTAGCTCAGCTCTACAGCCCGCTGACAGATACAAACTTTAACACCATGAAGGATCATTTGAAGAGTCACGTGCATACACATCTTGCCAATATGAACAACTTTATCAGCATTCTTCAGGCAGCACCAGAAAACAGCAAAATCCTTATGCAAGGCATCATTGAGCGCTATTATCAACAAAATGGAGATATCAATCTTGTCGACATCTTTGGCATGATGCTTGGTGGAACTTTATTGACAAGAAAGAAGACTATCTCTAAGGATGAAGAGGATGACAGCACATTGGAAGAACCTGATGGCACTCTTATCAAACCTTTGTTATTGGATCGCAAGACCATGAAGTTATCGAATCAGAGGAAATATATCGAGGATGGATCATTACCCATGCCTATCTACTGTGTTGTACGTCATGATATCGAGAGTGATCCAGATGAAGGAGATGTTTATCAATGGTTTGAATTCACGCCTTTTGAGATGGGTTCAGAGGAAATCAATGGTAAACTAAGACTTGATGTACTCATCATACATGTCTAATACATCATATCATCATAGCTTGGATTCCAGTATGGGCCTTTGGAAGAAAGTTTGAACAAGGCAAAAACATTGAGCGACTTCCAGAGCAAACGATGGGAATCATGATGGGGTAACAAGTGTTTTATACATCATTGTACACATGTAAAGACTAATCCATGACATGATATAGTGTATTTGGATCAGCATTTGCAGCAAGTCTTTCACATTTCTATCAAGAGATTCGAAGTTTTGTACCATCATCAGCACTGGAGAAAGCAGATGGACTTTTACTTCAATATCGTGATTCAATGTCAGTGTATCATCCTATTTCACCAGCATGGTTTCCCAATCCATTCTATCAGCTACATGTACATGCTTGGACACCTGTCATCGATCGCCTTATCAATTCCAAAAATCTATGTCTTGCTGATGCTGGTCTTGACAACAACATTCCATTTTATCCACTCTTGCGAAAAGGACGTGATGTAGATGTGATATTCGCCATTGATCTCAGTGCCGACATTCAAACAGCACCTCATTTCGAACGAGCTGAAGGATACGTAAGACGACGAGGCATTGAAGGATGGCCAAAGGGAGCTGGTTGGCCCAAAGACAGTCAACAAGGACTTGGTACATGCACTGTTTTTGCATCAGAAGCAACTGAGACACCTGAACAACACACTAGCAGCAATATGGATCCTGATCATCATCCAGTGACCCTGATCTATTTCCCATTGATCAGTAATCCCAACTATGATCCTGATTTTGATCCACAAACAGCTGAATTCTGCAGTACATGGAACTTTGTTTACACCCCAGACCAGGTACAACAATTGATGGATCTTGCTGAAACCAACTGGAAGGACAATGTGGATCATGTACGAGACGTATTACGCAAAGTCTGGGAGCGTAAACGAGCACAACGACTAGCACGAGAACAAGCCATTAGTCAACAACAGATTGCACAAATCGCATAATAAACATCTCATCATTCTTTTGCATGCATCATCCAATTCACATGTCTTCAATGATCTCCTTTATTTGCACAAGCTATCAGAACTACCATGATCACACTGTCAGCATGAATCAATACTTCTTTTTCCAAAAGTACCTTTGTGTTAATGATCATCCTTCCCTTGTTATTACTCTATTGTGCTTTCGTTGAATATGTCAATGGAGCAGGTGAATACTACGCCAGCATAAATGCAAAGAAGCAAGACATTAACATCCAGATACATAGGTGGATTCACCATACGATGCTGGGAACAACTCAATGGGTAGGTTTATTTTGCATTCAAGAGGAACAATGACATATAATACAATGAGGATGTAGCAAGAAGAATCTTCTCCAGGACGGTGCTTGCACAAATATCAACAATCAACATGATGGCTGGCATACTTACATGTCAGATGATTGGGTTTACTATCCTGAACAAGCAGGTATGTTGCACAGTGGCAATCATCATTACATATACCTAGTCATTGACACTTTTACAAGTCAACATATCCATGTCCGAGGCAGTTGTACATATTGTTATGGGTAAGTTCTTCAAGAATATCTATATCAGACATGGGATTGAGAATGATGATTTGTAGCTGGTGGATGTTGTGCTCCCAATCGAATGAAACCTACTGGTCGTATATATCAGGATTATGGGGAAAGCTTTGGAGACAATGGCACCAAAATTGTTGGGATTGCTGATGCACCTCTTATCCAAACTATTGCTGTGGAAGGAACATACATGCGACACCTTACGGATGATCATGCCATGGTATGTATATGGTAAGCTGCATTGTCATGAAAGAGTGTATAATAACCCTTTTTGGTACCAGAATCTCACATTGTTGGCATCAGTGAACATGGCGGATAAGCAAGCTGTTCTTTATGGTGCAGCTTTTGATCGTGCTGGTCTTATCACTTACAAGTACATGGATGCTGAACGACGCTTCTTGGGAAACCACTCGACAGATGTATTACGAAATTCAGTGGCTATTCCTGATGTGACTCTCCCAAGACATACACGTTTCATTGTAAGGTATCAGAAGCAAAAGGGGAAGTGATGGATCATTGATTTCTTGATTTTGGCAGGAGATTTCCATTTATGGCTCACGTACCAATCCACTATGCTTCACCTATATCTATGCTGGTCTTTATGTGGATCGAAAGCAAGCTACCATTACACGTATATGCTCAAAATGTATGTAGCTGATATGGGGATTTGACAAGCCCTTTATGCTTAATTGACTTCTCTACCACAGTGACATCGACCTTACAATACACAGCACTTGGCAACTTTGTCCTGATACCAGCATGTTTTGCAGTTATGGCATGGACCATGTCCACATTCGAGTTTCCTCCGTAAGTGTCACGTGCGTACTATATACATTGATGCATCTTGTTTATTCTTCTTTTTTTTTAGGCCAGTGCGATTTCTTTGTCGACAACCAACTCCAATCATGACATTGTGTGTCTTTATGATGATGGGTAGGTCTCCTATTCATGGCATTCACGTGTGTGAAAGGTCTATTAATGACTTTTTTCATTCTGTACATGCTAGGCTCCTTTATCTTCAATCAAGCATGGAATCTCATCAATTCGCAGTCAGTCATCTTTGACGAGTGGTTACCACGTGCTGTCAAGGTCATTGGTGAGTGCCATATAGCATGCTTCATTGTTTAGGCAATGCATTAATCACATATCACCTACATAGAATTGTTCATATCCTTCTTTCTCTATGCTGTCTACTTTTATCCGGTAATTAGACACCAATGATCATAGATGCAATGATTTCTAATGACATTCAAGGTATTTCTATGCTATTCAGCAAGCTATCGATCACGATTAGCCAATGTACTTGGAGTATATGTGGTGTTGGTACTTTTCAGTCTTCGAGTCGTCATTGATTTGCCATCCTATGTCGTCACGTATGCACGCGACGTGCAATACCTTGTCTTCAATGTCATTGCTGCTGTTCCTGCCATTTTAGCTTATGCTGCAGTGCTTGGTTTCTTTGTGGTGCGATCTTTCACTTTTCGTTCATGCGATACATGTCGAATTATCTCTTTGGAAGTAACAGACACTGAAGAGCAATATGTACGTCGCCTATTTGTACCGCATGACTTCAAGATTGCAGTATGTATCTATTGATTCATGCAGATGAGTATCATAACACTAAACAGTATGCTTCAGAGAACAATCAAGCCTACTTGGTGGAGACGTATATGGCTTTTGATTAGCAGGCAGCAAAAATTGAAACGACAACGTATCTTTAGAATGGCAACAGTGCGATGGCTTTTTGGAACAAAGGAGATTGTAAGGTATGGATATATGTCATAAGTCATAGTGGAATAATGACTGACTTTTACCTTTTTCAGGATCCCACTTGTCGTCAAAGTAGCATTGACCTTGTTGATTTACTGCTTGGCACAACTGGTATGTGTATATACTATAAGTAATGGCTACAACAATGCTGACATGTTGGATTGCTTCAGATCCCCATCCTGCTCACTCAAATGATTGGTGTTGGTGGTGTTGTACCCACACATATCTGTGCCTGGTCTCCATACCTTGCCCAATTCCAGTATCATCCCGATCCAATGCATTTTGCAGTCAAGTCATTTATGCTTATGCAAATAGCAGCTTATTTTGCCACAGTGGGTGCAGGTGGATGCAAGTATCACTTTATCATCTCTCATAGTATGTATCACTAACATCTACTATAGTCTGCATGATCTATGCCTTTGGGATATTACGCCGGGTAACCAAGGATCTTGTTCGTTTACGTCGTGGTGATTATGGCATATTTAAAGGGAAAAAAGACAATGAGTAAGTTGCTCCTTTATTGAAGATGAAATAGATACTAATATAGTTTTCTAGTATCGACATTGATGATGCTATCCGATTCCTTGGTGTTTGTGTTGGATTTGGTATGTATATTCACTTTACATTCTTCATTATCACTGACTCTTGTTCTCAAGGTTTCACTGGCACAATGTATTTCATGGTGGAAGTGGCATTGATTGGAACCGGCATTGCCATGTTGATACAACTCGATCATGTACGCGACTTTTTATTACATCGTGTGGGATATGGCACTTTCTTTGCTAGCTTCTTTGTAGCATTGGTCGTACAAATGATCCAGAAACGCATCACAGGGATTCTTTTTCTCAAGAATGGCTCTCGTTTCAGCCTTCAGAATCGTGCTCCTTTCCTCCATTATTGGTACTTTATGATGCTGACATCCATGACTCGAGCCTTGACATCATACATTATCCGCACTTTGAAACTTGCCCTGCGATATCCTATTTTCAGTTTACGTGTGGATAGGAATGCTGAAACATGGTCTGTGCGTCGTGGTGATGGTGGTTTTGTTGGATATTGTGGCATGGTATATAAATACACATGAAAAGATGGATCAGGATGTTAACTAACAGCCTTGATGTATAGTTGTTGGCCGAACACGAATACAATAATCCTGTTCTATTGGTGTTTATTGAATGTCTACTTCCACACATTCATCCAAAAAGACCTTATCGCTATTGCAATGCGCATGATCCAATGAAACAGCAGGATGACAGCATCTATGAATCGGATAAAGTGATTTTGGTATCATCATCTCGGCATGTAAAGGCTATCAGAGCAAGAACACGGTGGTTTCTAGCTTACACCCTGATTCATAATCCAATGGCAAGTACAAGCACACACATATATATGTCTTCATCCACTCATATTATATTTGTAGATTCGCAAATGTAGAAAACATGTGTTGAAGGCAGTGGTGGATAGTTAGTAGATTGTGTATAATGACAATGAAAAGACTATTTACATGAAAACAAGTGAGATATATGGGAGAATGAGGAGGAGGAGAAGGTGAAAGTTGGGATGATTATCTTTGAACAGCGACTAGTTGTACACGCCATCCACCAAACCATGGCATACTCCACAGGTATCGTATCTGCATTTGATTGGTGTCAATAGGTGCTGCAGGTGGCATAAGGATACCAAGAAGGAGGATGAAAAACAAAAACATGACCAAAAAGCTGACAAGACGTGAAGACAAGGAGAATGGCTGAAATAGCATACTACTTGCAGTGCTGCTGCTACGTTTACGACGTCCTGTACCAAGATCAGATTGAGATCGCATTCGACGTTGTCGTAATTGTACTTGGTTCTCTGCATAAAGTGGTGGTGTACAAAGTTCCTCTTGATCGGAAAGGGAGGAAACTGACATGGGTGAAGAGAATCGATCATCATCGTTATCATTGTTGTCATCATCATTGACTTCGGTAGACATAAAATGACTGGATGCACTGCGAAAAGGTAATAACATCCTTGCACGAATATCCTAATCATGCAGCATGTGAGTTTTCTTTGTTGCCAAAAAGGGAATGGTATGATTCATGCATAAACTTACATTGACACCTGCTGAGACACCGCCAAGTGCAGCTGCTACTACGCCACCTCCCATAGTTGCTGTTGGTGGTGGTGATGATGATAATATGGAGTGCTGATCAGCTACTTGTTCTTCAGGAAGCGTTTCATCATCAGATCGATTTTCTGTTTCTGGACTATTGCTGCTTGTTGTAGTCGTTGCAACACATTCGCTTGTACAGCCAGCTTCAATTTCACGTCCATTCAATAGAATCAATCCACGCCATTGATTATCTTCTTCTCCTAGCACACCAGATACTGTTAATCGAGTACCACGCTTGTTGAGAGATTCTTGTTGCACTGGTCCAAGTGACATGCTAATGATACATTCACGACTTGTAAAACGTGACATGGAGGATGTTGCTGGTAAATAAAGTTCAATAGCATGTTTCTGGGGTATCTTGCTTGTGTTGGCAACGAGATGAGATGGTTCAGGTGCAAGTTCAGATACACGTGCGAATAAGGATCCTGATACATCTTTTTCTTCCAGTCCATCATGTCGCGTCATTTTGGCTGTAATCTCATATCCTTTGGCGTAGTTGCGTAAATCCACAACAGCATGTACCAATACCAAATCCTGTTCCACCATACTATGACCACTGCTGTTACTACTGCTCACACTTCCAGTATCTGCAATGGTAACTGACTTTCGTCGCTTGTTGGCAGCTGTTGATGTGGGTGATGTGGCAAGTTGTTTGGATCGTTGAAGTGATACACTGAGATTAGATCTAGCAGGTACTGTCATCTTTTTTGCTAATCGAAAAGTGCATCGTGTCTTGAATTCATACGTCTTTTGGTCATAGCTTTTGTTGATCGTATTCCATTCCACAGCACCATGATCAGCATACAGTTCTTTGATCACTTGATCGGTGAGTTGTTCACTGCCAAAACCTTGGATATCCAGTGGTTTGGTGAGATAAGGTGGTGGTCCATTTGACTTCAAGTAACTTTCAAGTGCCTTGATCTTTTTGGGTAAACCAAGTGCTAACTGATTACTGAAATAAGCTGGAACTGAAGCACCCAAATCAAGACTGGCCACAAATGTTGCACGTGTAGATGGGATAGGATGATTGGTAGTGGTGGTATATGGATCAATGGCTTCCAGGATCCAGCCTGATATGCAAAAGAGAGCTTGCTGACGTTTAGATGATTTTGGAACAGGAAAATTGGGAATAGACGCTTCAATGTAAATCACTCGTTTCGCTGCAGGATTGGTAGTCGAATTGATCTTTTCATGAGCTGTACATGCTGCCACATAAATCTCCCTTGATCTATAGTACACATACATGATTAGAATGTTGTTTACATTCACTCATTCTCTCTTTGATACATACTTGAATAAAAAACCACCTTTGATCACCTGTCGTACAAGGGAACATCCATGAGCAAGTTGCATTAATGGTTCAATCTCTTCAACTGATTCATCATATTGCTGTCGAAGTGGACCTGTATCCGTGACAACTGACACAACTTCTTCCACTGAGAATCCTTCAATGACCTTGGAAGCTTTCACAATCAAGGATGGTTCAGGAATGGCAAAAGGTTCATCCATCACCATGGGAATCTGATCAATAGTCTTGCTAGTGCCTTGACGCTTACTGATCTGCATGCCATTCTTGTCAGATACATTGTTCCATCCAAATTGCTGATCCACCATCTTTGCCAAGAATGACATGGCTCTTTGAGCATATTCCTTTGGTGTCACAGGCAATGATTTCACAATCGATTCAATGCTATCGGCAGTAATAATGGGTGTAGTGTTGACTTCTGTTGTGGATGACTCTTTTGGCTTTTCTTGATCAGTCGTTGTACTAGTCGTGCTAGTCATAGTCGTATTGGCACCAGTGGTAGTCGAAACAGCTGTACCAGATATAATAGAACCACTACTAGTAGCAGTTGTATCCACTTGATGGGGTTTATCTTGTATTGGACGTGAAGGTGGAAGAGACTTGATAAGTGAAGTAGGTGATGCGCCTTTGCAAATATCAGCAGGCACTCCATTGACAACTAATCGGTCATCACGTGTATCAGGTTTGATAAGAAGTAAAATCTTGCCACGCTGTGGAATGATATGCTCCTCATCATGCTCAATTTCTAGCCACCAGCCATAAGGATCATAATGTCGTGTGCTTGCATGTACACGTGATGGTGGTGGATCAATAACTACATTGTAGCTACGCTGTTTCTCATCCTGTTGTCGTCGTCCATCCAATCTGACTTCTACTTTGGTACTGCCATTGGTACTATTGCCATGATTGGTGCCAAAGATAGTTGATGATGACGCTGATACCGGCTCAGCAGATCGTACATATTCAGCTCTTAAACTCTTTCTTTGTTGATCAAATGCAATATTAACGAGACTGCCGTGTTGCAACATGACAAGATCAGGTGGTGCACCGTATTTGTTGAAGTATTGGTGAGCATGCATGACAATATCAGGATGATGACCAGAAAGACTGTTGGGTATATAAGAGGGAATCCAGCCCTGTGGATTGGCCTGGTTGATCAATTTGACAGTTGTGGTGTTGTTGTCATAGCGTTCAAGTCGCCATGCCCATAAATCAAGTCGAGCACGAACATGACCTGGTTGATCTTTGGGTAAAGAAACATGACCAAATGTATCACTGATGCAGGAAGTGGCACAGAAATCGATGCGACCCGGTGACATGTAAGCAGCTGAAAATGCCACATAATCCCTTGCACTATATGATATGTACAATACATGAATATCAAGATCAACAAGATGCATCTGGTATAAGCTTCTTTACCTGACAGTCCAAAAACCTTTTGTCTTGTAATGCCATATAGAGCATGTAGGTGACACTTGATGAACAAAGCTTGCATCTTCAAAGGTGGAATCCCCTATTATACTGAATTTAGTATTCAAGGAAACACATATACTTTCTCCCTAATACTTACAGATCTTCCTTGCACCAATACAATTGATCACTGCCTTAACATCCCATATACTGCAATCTCGCCATATTGACTCGCTCAAATACGCACCAACTGGATGACCGGATACATCAAGTTTGCTGATACCAACAAAGAGATTGGCTGGTTCAGGTGACTGTAACATGTGCCATCCAGTACGCTGGAGAAGACTGTCGAAATAGGTATGCATCTTGATAAGCTGCGTGGGCTCTGAATCAGGCACATCAATCTCATTCGAGACAAAAGCAGGTTCTGTTTCTTCATGTTCAGTTGGACTTTCAGTGACAGGCTCACTATAAACAATCATGGTCAGTCATTCATAATCACGTTTACTCCACATCCACACTACTTACGATGTAACAAGAGGATCCAGGTTTAAAGGAGGAATAGCACTATCTTGTTTGATGTCTTGACTATCTTGATCACTGGACATGTCTCGATTGAAGCCTTCCATATCACCAGCAAATACGCCATGATCACGATCACCACTAGCACTTTCACCACTACTGGTTGTTTCATCTTCCTCATCGGAACTTTGATCATCATCACTGCTGGTATCATCCAATAATTCACTGTCACTGCCACCATCATCCACCTTGTCACCGTGATGACTTGACCATGAACGTCCTTCCCATAATCGAAACGGCCACTCTTTGCCATTGACATACACTTGATGAAATCCTTTGTTGGCTGATGTAGTGGATGCTGGCTTTAACTTCACATTCACCTCGATTTGCTTCTCAGTGTCACCATCATGCCTAATACTACGAATAAACTGGGTAGGATGATGCAATGTTACAAAGTATCGATATCCTGATCCACTTTGATGTCGACGTTGTCGATAGCAGCGTATACAGAATTGAGCAAATTGATCTATCATCTTGCTATCAAGTGATTGTTGATTGAGTGAAACTTGAACATCCATGTCGATAGATCCACTAGTGGCCCATGTTTGGTGATCAAGCTCTATCATCACATCTGGTGCTGTTGTTGCTGCTGCTCTGTTTTCAGCAATATCCTCATGTATATGACTGCCAAAAGTATATGATGAGCTGAATACATCAGATCGTAGTGTGTGATCCTGTTGTGATTTGGGAATAAGTTTGGGTGACTGAGATGGACGCATACTGCTGGTAGCATAGGATGGCGTAATGAGAAGTGATGATGCCATGAAGCTGTTTTTACGATGTCGTAGTGAAGAAGCAAGTTGTAATGACGACTGATGATCCCAGGATGCACTGTGATGATGTTGTTGTTGTTGTTGCCGAACTGCTTGTTTAATGTGAATACTGTGTACTTTGGATGAGGATTGTTTCTGACAAGTGTCGACTCGATAATGTAAATGCCATTCATGCCGATCGGGATAATATGCCGTGTTGACGCCGTGAATACCATTGAATGGATGACGACGTATAATAAAAGGAGGAGCACCATGTAATCCAAGTACAGAGAGAGGACCAGTTATCAATGACATGATGTATGACTCGAGAATATCTTGTCTCGTGGTAGCTGATGATTGATAAAGGAGTGTCACACGAGAATCCAAGGCCGGGTCGTCGTCGGGTGACATCCGGATGTCATATGCCATAAAGTGTTGTTGTGTTGTTGATACTGAAATGAACAATAGTCGATTCTTCTTACGAGTCGTCTTTTCAACAAAGAAATGATCTTGTCCTTCAACATTCATGCTATGATAATAATAAATCAGGTTACACATTCAAGATACAAAGAACAAGACTTACACGTTACTTGCTTCAGATTTGTCATTGGGTATCCTTTGTGTGACAAGCACGTTGGGAGACATCTGGTTCTCCTCATCATCCTCATTCACCAGCACTTGTACCCTGTCCACCATGTGATCCCCTTTTGTTCATGAGTAGCGTTAGTCCCATGCCATGTATACATCCATAATGAATAAAGAACATACACAACTTTCGAGTATCTGGGTTACTGAATAACGAGTGCCAGCCGCTTAACGTCCATGGTCGATCCGATTGTGTAAGACATTCAAGCACCACCTTGTATACTGTTTCAGTCTCGGCAATGTCGTTACGTCTGTACATGTGGATACGTGACGATCGAGGAATAGGTTGAGACTTGATCTTGGTCCACTTGTTGTGTGTTGGAGTTGACAAGAGAGCATTGTAGCGATGTATAGCTGTGTTGAGTGCTTCAGTGTAAGATTCACGTCGAGTGGTGTTTCTAATGGAGGCGAATAGTGTCAACAATGGCTATACAATAACAAGACCTTCCTTACGTAGTTGCTGGTGGTGCTTGCATAGTGAATATATATGTGCTGCAGACTGGTGTGTCCGTAGCAAGAAAGAAGAGAAAGACACCTGTTCCCCGAAAATTGTAACGAGTTTCCCCAGCTTTTGCTGACCATGCATAACATCAGCCTAAAATGTCACGTGGAATACAACAGCTGATTTAGAGCCTTATACTGCTACACTAGTTATGCCCATCTTCATTTGTCTCTCTTGTCATGATCCACTTGTTGTCTTTTCCCATGGCAAATAAAACATGGTCTTTGATGTCTGAGAATAGTACCTAATGATAATGGAATCACTTAAGCTAACACTCGGAATGTCAACAAACTGAAGAAGAATGTATCCCAATTGACAAGCCATCATATCAAGAAGAAATACTTGTGAAAGTATATGTTACATGTGTTGACAAAGAAAAGATTGAGCCATACGTATACAGATAGCTTTTGCTAGTATGGCGCTTTAGTGGTATAAGCAAGAATGTCAAGTGAAACAACAATCCATTGCATTCTTTCGCACACGGTCAACATGATGCTTTCATATGAATGATGTGCAATTTATATGGGGATAATGGCGCCTTGAACCAATTCACAGTGACGCAGCGTGATATGATTCATGTTGCAATGAATGATGAATCCATGAACAGTATTAATTAGACCACCCATTGGTGGCATTGTATTGAAACCACTTCATAAGACATCATGATTGCATATCTTTGCATTTCCCCCAGTCGAAAACTGCATCAAGCTGTGCTGAAATGTTCACATGTTCCATGACACTGATGCATGCAGTCTGCTTTCATTTCTCTCGGTGAACATTTCCGCTGACACAGGATCTATGCAATGATAAATTCCTTCAAACTATTCTTCAAATAAGGTGTATAGTTCATCTTTTATTCTTCTTCAGCACTACTTGGTCATGATTAAAGTACATAGTAATAAAGTGTGACAGATATACATGATGGGATAGGGATCTTTTAGAATGACTTTGGGCGATAAAAGTACAATTTGTGTATGCATTGCAGTAGCTGTTGCAACTGCATGTAAATATATATGTGTAAAGTGTCGTTGGTGCTTAATGAATGGGCATATCTAAGCCCATTTGCCGAGTAAAGACATCAAGCCTGCACCAACATACATAGAAAGGAAGCACACAATCTTGTAGACGACAGATGTGTGGAAAAAGCTTGTGTTGTTGTTGATCTCGTTGGCAATCAAAGAAATAAAGGCGTTGTAAAGCAAAATACCAGCTGCCATGGAATCAAGAATAGCTTGTGCAAGCACAGAAGAGGACGAATATGGATTGCTGCTCATGTTGACACCAATACCAATTGCTGTGCCGACAGGTGTTGTAAGGGCAAAACCAAGACCCAAGAGAATAGGCTTGATGAGTGACTTGTACTTGTTGTCATTGATACGAGTACCAAGAGCAATGCCTTCGAAGAACTATAATATGGTGTGTTGTTGATTTATGTATCAGTCATATGACATTTTCTTTTGTTTTGGTCATACAAACACATACCTGATGGAATACGAGAGCAATAAGAAGCACGCGGAATTCACTGCCATCAGCAAAACCAAGAGTTAACCCAATAATGATAGAATGCACGACAAGACCGATTTCAAGAATGATAGTACTAAGATCAAGGAACTTGGCTGGCTCGACACTGGAGTGATTGGCTTGGGGTTGTTCAATATCTCCCTTTGTAGCACCACTAGCCATAGTGTCAGCTTCTTGGGCATCCAAATGTTGCTTCTTGTGAAGACGCGTGAGCAAACAAAACTCGATCAGCTGGATAAAGAACACAGCGATCAATGCAAATAGACCAACAAATCCTTCAAATCCATCCCAGCCTTCACCAATACATGGACTTTCAAATCTTTCACTAGCTTCAGGAATCATGTGGATGAATGAAACAGCAAGAATGACACCTAAAGGTTTACACATCAGTATCATGCTGTTTAGACTACTCAAAGATCATTGAAACTTACCAGTGCCGACTTTAAGATTCAATAAAAGATAGTAACAAGATCATTAGTTATCAAATATATGCATAGCACTAATATTGTATTACTTACAAAACTTGCACACAGTCAAAAACCAGTATCGAAAACCACCAGATGCATAAGGGCTAATGCGATGGAGGATGATGGGACCAAATACACCGAGTAATGATGCAGCCATAATGATGAAAATGGCACCAATACGTAGACCAAGATTGTAATCATCAGCATCAGAAGCGACACAGTCTGCAGCAGTTTCAGGATGCGAATGACCAGCATGCGCATCACCTTCTTCAGCAGCAGCTTCAGCAGCATGATCGTGTACGTGTTCTTCAGTGCCATGATCATGGACATCTATTAGAATGGATCACGTCTTTAGTGTCCTAGACTGATAGCATGTATATATATATGTGTGTAAACATACCTTGCGCAAGAGCGATGGCGATCAAGTATATAAAAGAGAGCAGAGACAATGATCTCTTTGCAAGCGTCGTCATAATAGCTGGTAGATAAAGAGTAAGGAAAAGTGGAATGATAGAGTATAGGGATGCAATAGATGCTTCCTTTATATATGCGTCACGTAATCTGGCATCCAAAAAGAAAAATTTACAATGAAGTAGATGGCCTATAATAGACTTGCGTATTGTGATGTGATCCGAGTCCATGCCGCCATATCATTGCTTCTTTTGCTTCCCTACTTGTCATGTGCATAACACTTTTTGGTACTCTAATGACTTCCAAGCCAAATATGCAAGCTTAGCTGCATGCATTTACATGGTCAAAGGTCAATTGGACTCGAGCACATCTTGTTTATTCCTTCCATCAACAAGATGGATCCACGAGGTGTGTGTGTCAACCTAAAATTCGAAATTTTCTGACACATTGGCCAATGAGGACCAAAAATTTCCGTTGCTTGGATGGATCTTTGTAACCATCAAGGTACACAAAATTTCCCAGGTTTCCAGTGTGAGAGAAGTTCCAGCCAATGATCAGGCCGAAAGCTCACGCTACCAATATCATCACCCATCGTTGGCTAGATGGGTTCTATACAGCTCTTTCTTGCTTTTTCTGTAACCAGTCACTCGAGATGGTGTTGCTGATGAATGATATTGTAACAAGTGATCTTATTGACCATCACTTACTTTCCTTGGTGCAAAAGCAATGGCTCTGATATGTTTGGAATCCCATTGTATTGATTGTAAGATGATGCTGACCAATATCAAGGTCCCGTGTTCTTCAAGCTGTTACAAAAATTTCAATGACAAGTTTAGGGATGCCTATCTTCCTTATCTCTTTAGCACATTGCATTAACAAAGCACTTTTTTTGCTCTAGATAATGGTATAATTACCACTGGTAGTTAGCAGTTGCCAACGTGTTAGCATAAGTTACTTCTGTGATTGTGTGATAAGAGAAGTAAACATGAGTAGACATTGTTGTGTGACATGTAAATGTCAATGCCCGATCACATTAAGCTTTTACTATGGAACAACATGCCATTATTCTTTGATTCGCCACATAACAATTCATGTCATAGACCTTCCAATCATCTTATTGGAACACTTTTGACGCCTGACTTATTGTTACGCAATACATATCTGCTGCCAAAACATTCGAATAGCTAATTTGTCACGACGTTACCATGTTGATGGAGCAACAAACACGCTCTTTGGCACATTACCGAAAGCAGTAATCCCGCCGACACTACCATCTGTTCTACACACCATCAGCAATCGAGACATGCATAGAGCTATCACTTTATGTCTTCTTGTGCTTATAGCTACATGTTTTACCAGCTCATCCACTTCTTCAGTGGTATCTCCCTTGACAACGAGAATCAAAATGCAGCTATAAGAAAGAGTCTTGGGAGATAATGGAAGAAGCAGAAGCAAGTTACAGTAAGGAATGATGATAATGATGCAGAAGGATAGCTAGTATATACGAAGAAAGACAATAGAGCTGAGAAAGATGATGAAATAAAAGAGATATATCTAAACGAGAAGTAGGAAAACACATACCACTTCTGACAGCAGCTCCAAATCAAGAGCTGCGCTATCATATCTTCTAGTTCCTTTGTGGTATTTTATCATGATCATGAAGAACTTGTTGCCAAGAGAACAACAAGTTGTATTAAAAGCTTTCTCGGGTAAATGACCAAGCTTGACCCTTACAAAACGAGGAATAGACCTACTTAACTTGGTGAAAACCCATTGATAGTGTTTTGATCCACATGAAACTCAAGTAAAAGTGCTCATTGTCACTTGAAAAAGACATTTGTATCCCACTATGTATGGTATTATGCTCTGCATTTGAATGTCTGTAAGTGTGTGCAAAGGTATCTTGCAAAGGGGTAGTGATTGTTTTATCACATGTTTCAAGTACTAGCTCTATGCTTGTGATTATGAGCTGGCCAGCAACTGATCTTAACCCTTTCAAGTATGCTATGTGAAGAAATTATGGCTTTCATTGTCCATGTAGCTATTGATAGTGTGTATATGCATATAGAGTGAAGACTATTTACATGCATCTAACCGGCTTCTCCCTTGTTTTGTCTTAATTCAAGCGTAGCTGTGAAGAACAATCAGGAAATGACCCACTTTCATTGATCGCGCAAACAGCGCTAGTTGGTGCTCCCTACACTTGATCCGGATAAAATGACAAAAGCGGCAAAAAGAGATAAGGTCCCACTCTGCACAGTTAATGCCGCTTATCACCGACTTTGTTTAGATCTCTATGTGCCTTCTTCATATGCAATAAGCATATTCACATCCACTATAGCCTATATAGCTCACAACAACGAGTATAATATATCATGTATGTATGTCATGCCAAATGCTTATGTGCGCGCTCTAGTGATGTTGGTTGATTTTGATATCAATTACCACTAAGTAGCTTGCTGCTAGTCCATATTTGTGACGTAAATGTACACAAGTGCCTGTTTCACGGCAAACAAGATGTGCTTGTGTGCTTAGGCTTTCCCATTGTACACTGTGTAAGTGTATCACACAGTACTAAAGACTATTTTTACTCCTTTTTCTCAATGAAGCACAGCATATTAAACGCCCCAGGACCATTGCAATGGCGGAAGTTGGTAGTGGAATGGACTAAAGTGAGGAACAGTGGCTTTATGGTGTAATTAAGGGGACCAGCGGGATGATCGGGATGAAAGAACCAGCAGAATGGATAACACAAACAACCTTTTTCTTGACGTCAAGGCATGTCATCTTAAGAGATAATGTGAAAAGTCATCTCCAACTTCATCAGGTATTAGTTTGAGCTGGAAAACAACCAAAGAGCGATCCCTTATGCAGATAATGATGGCGACAAGAATGATAGCTTCAAAAGAGTGTGTGGTGATATACAGCTCTGCATGATGTTGGTCATGATTACAAGCACATGAGCACCAAAACCACCAGTGATGGCGTGGACTGGTTCTGACACATGCGGATACTTCACAGTCAGCCTTATCTTATCAACAATCTTATGCTGAGTCAAAACAGCTTTGGAGTGACTAATTTGGCTGTAATAAGCGAAAAAGCTCTTTTTGATAGATCAAGCGATCAAAAACAAATGAACGACATCGCAAGTACTACGATCACACATCTCGTGACTTTACAAAGGATAAAAATACATGTGTTTTTTGGACACAGATACACATAAGCAGCTGGATGCATGCATATTCACCCACCAGCAGCATGATGAACAATTTTGGTTACTACCGGAGGAGTCGATAATATGATATTATGCGTTATGCACATACAACAGCTCTCATTTGCTTTAGCGTGATACATACACGGCTTGAAGCGGATACACATACAATAACACGCTGGCGTACTTACAAGTATATGTGTTGTGCACCAGCAGCACATGTGCATGAATTTGCTGCTGTATTGGGTCTCAGATAACATATATGCATGTTGAACAAGTTTACATACAGTACATTTTAGGCTTAGACATGTGCTGCTGGCCTTGTGCCACAATCACGGTGTGTGTATGCCATTTACAGACACTCGGGACTCTTTTTTCAGACTGATGTTACTCACACAGAACTTCTTATTTATGTCACACAAGGGCATGCAGGGTGAAATGCAACTTGCCCAACCTATTTTCATGATCCGCAGGCGGCATCAAGCACCCAGTACGTATATGCATGCAGCAACTAAAACTTTTCCCAATCCAGCATGATTGTAATGGGATATAGAAACGTTTAAGCAACGTCGTTGTAATGTAGTATTAGAAGAAGTTATATCAAAAGAAGAACAACAAGTGGAATATACAAAGAATACTATAATGGGAGAAGAATCGGAGACATGATGGCGGGAAGAAAGTGGTAGTAATGGTATGTGTATACGAATAGAATTGCAGTAGAGCTTACTCTTAATTAAGCTTGCCCATAGGAAGAGTGAAGTAAGAAGATTCCTTGGTAAGCATACCAGAAAGGCCATTGTACCAAGCAATGATGGAAGTGATCACGCCAAAGGCACCACCAGCAACCTTGGTTGGGATACTAGCATTGTATTCAGCAGCAGCAAGCAAAATGAAAGTGATCAAAAGCATAAAGAGCAAAAGCACCATGCCAATGGATGAACGATGTGCAGCAATCAACAAAATGGCTGTCATAATGGCCCAAGAGATCAAGTAGATTGTGAGAGAATGGGGCATCACATACTCTGGAACACCAGTTGCCTTGTATGCTGCATCAATACCACTCCATGGAATAAAGATCATGGCGTAAGATAACCAGAAACCACCGTAACTGGAGAAAGCTGTAGCACCAAAAGTGTTACCAGTTCTGAATTCCCACATACCGGCCAAAAGCTGCAAGGAACACAAGTACAAATTTGATCAGTAAGGTGATTTCCAGAAAATAATGAGCTCAAAGTGGTATAATTTACCTGGACAACACCACCATAGAACAAAGCAAGACCAACAACAATGTTGCTAGGACCATCGGCAGGAAGACCAGCACCAGCATTATGCAAAGACAAGACAAAAGTGGTCAAAGCGAAAGAGCTTAAACCCAATGGACCAGGATTGGCAATAACATAGTTGGGGACTACAGCAGGTGGTGGTGGTGCCATTTGCATTTTGGCTTCAACATCTCGAAGCTGCTGTGGTTGTTCGTGTTCTGTAGCCATAATGATATGTTGCAAATAGAAAGAGAAAAGTGATGGGTTGTAACATTGCCATCGGTAGGTGGGGGTTTATATACTGAGTAGAAAGTTTTGAGCAGCTGTGTGTGGCTTCATTGGTCAAAGCATCAAAACACCGCCCCGCAAGACAACATTTCAGGTAAGGTCTATGTTTTCTTTGCCCCTCTCCCCAAAGGCATAGTAGCTGCATCTTATTCACCAAGGCTTGTAGATGTGTTTGTTTGCACAAACACATTGTCTCTATCACAGCCACACGTAAATAAAGTAAGGTTGACTTACTTTGTCTCTATTTTTATCAAAAGGCTTTGACAAGTTCCCACTTTACTTGAAACCTGCAATGATCTTTTTTCCCATTACATCCCATGAAGGGACGATCCTCTTGTCTTTCTCCACATCTGGGTTTATTGGACTTCTTTTTTTTCCAAATTCAGATAGTGTTACACAGAGATGGCGGCAACACATGCGTACACAACATTGGTCACTTAACTTACTGCTCTGTGTTTTCAAAAAGGTTGTGCATTCCCTATTCGCAGATTGGTCGGGGGCACTGCCAAAATGAGTACCACCATAAAAGATTGTGCATCTTTATGTCAAAGAAAAAGCTCGTATAAAGACATAGCTATAGACATTATATGATGAGAACACTTTCAACCCACCCCTGCACTTTTGGCTATCGACTTCCACAGCTATGTTCTCTAGTATTACCCCAATCCTTTTGTGGAATTTGAATCCTTAAATTGTTTAACCATTCTGCGCTGAATGGTGTATCACTCAGCCAGTGAAGGCATAGGTTACACACTCATCGGTCGCAATCGGTACCGGATCATCTACGGGTAAATACAGGATGTTGCCACATACACAAAACACTGGCAACACAAATACTCATGATGAGCCACCCAAAATATGATGGTATGACAGATATCAGCTTTGCGTTGTCGCGTGCCAATGTGTTGACCAAGCTTTCATTCATCACAAATTATCCCAAATCATAAATGTGCCTATTTTTCAGCCTCGTCTGTCATGAAACAAGAGTCAATCTCATACTGACAAGTAGATTGCTCACTGTGTACATGTTATTGCTATCATTCTTTACTTGTTGGTTCCCATCTTTCCATATTTTCCATGTTTTGTCCCAATCTTTTCCCACAACCATCGTGAGGAGTACCAAGCACATGTGAACAATCGGCATCGACCGTGTCTGCTCATGAGATGCAGGATTTCATCCTTTAGCAAGGAGATAAAGAGTTTAATGAGGAAGTTGCTGATTGGGCTTGTTGCGTTGCCCCTGCGTTTGTGTTTCACCTGGTCCCAACAGTGGATTTCCTTGGTGTCACACAAATCCAATTCCGCGGATTAAGGAGGTGTCGACAAGATCAGATGTCTCAAAAGTTGTGAAATGAAGCTAATTCTGCATTCCATATTGTTCTGTAGCATTTCTATGAATCGCTTACCTTAATGGTGGTATCATTGATGTAACGTTTGGTGAAGGGATTTCTAGAAGGATGTAATCAAGAAGGTTTAATGAGAAATCCCACTATCAAAAGATGAGCACAGATGCATGTTGTAAATCATGTAGAAAACAAGATCAAGATGATGGTGCATGTATACATGTCCTTTGTTTATCATAAAGTAGAATTTCTCTCGTCGATCATATTACTTGCAGATTTGTGTTCGATTCGTGCTTGAAAAGGTTGTTCCATCTGATGCCATGTCATGCAATGTGTACACTTTGATCTTCTTTTGTCTCAATTGGCTTCTATGAACGTGCCTAGTGCTTTGTAAGCACTAAAGAGCTGAATATGAATGTCTTATGTAACCAGATTTGCACAACAGTGTGGCATGTTGCACAAGCGTCAAGTGAAGTGAACTGTAAATTGTGTGGCAAAACCGGGTGTGCTGCTGCCGAGCGGCTTGGCACACATTATAGACATTTAACAATTCCAAGATATAGCTACTAAATCCACACATATTAGAGCAAGGTTTGTTTGACACTTGATGCCAATCCGACCTTAACCGGAAGGCATATTTGATTCCTCTCTTGATCCCCTGATACATGGGTTCTGCAATAAATTCATATCAGCACATCTTCATGCATGTTGCTCCTAACATCTATCTTATGTTCTTCAGGAGCTCTTTAAGTTTCATGATCTATCGATGGCACTTTTCAGGTCTCCAAGGTCACTTATTGCTGGAAGTGAGCTTGATGATCACAGCGTTGTGTGTGCTTAGTGTCTATTGCAAGGTATGGTCTAAAGTCATTCTACTTGCCAATTATGGATGGCATCGGCAAAATGGTGTATTGATCATCATCCCCAAAATAATGGCCATTGTGCTGGGTTGACATCAAAGCTATTAACAGGATGTTAAGTCTGGGGTATTTCTGTATGTGGAGCAATAATCCCCGCTGAAGAAGTGGGGTAATAAGCTAAATTGGTTCCGATAATGCTGCTTCTCCACATTGTTCCTGTTGCCTAGATCTATTGCCCGAAGAATGAGATTTTATCCAGCCAAAGAATAGGGCACAAATGCATTTCAAGTCCAATCAAACAATGATGCATCATATTGTAATGCCGACATGAATGTGATTTGTTACTTTACGGCTGATGATGTGTGCCGTGGGTGTCTTCCGACTCAACGATTAGCCGAATGATCCGATGTACAGTGCCCCTTGTCATTGTTCACGTAATAAGTGCCCTTTTCAAACGTCATAAGGCACCATACACAATTAGTCTTACGTATGCACATTCTTCAATCCTGTATGCTGGTGTGGGAATGCGATAGCAATGGCTGTGTTCAAATATGAAGGAATCGAAAATGATGATGATGATTGACAGCCAAAGGTTTCCAGAAGTTATCCCCAGTATCACGCGTCAGTTTGGTGACACCACATCAAAATCATGATAGATTGGCTGCGACATATAAGCTATCACACGTGACCTATCAATATGCATTGGCTCAACGTGGTGGATCATAATTCATAAGCAGTTGATGAAAAGAGTATACATCTTCACCATAATATGGCTAACTAGCATAGAAGGATGTCGAGAATGCAGGCGATAGGATGGTGATATGGGTGTTGGATTATCGCTTGGTTTGCTAAAGCTGATTAATCACGTCGGCATTTTTAGTCATCGTCTAGCATCGTTCTGGCCCTAAAGGAAGAGGCATCATATATGACACCTACAGCTTTTCCACTTGATATATCAAATGTAAGGAAGAAACAAGTGTTTGGTAAAACGATGACGGTAAACATGTTTTGATATCGTACCGCCATAATGATTAGCCAGCTGCGCTTGATCTATGGTGGTCGTAGTTTGTCTATCTTTATTACATTCATCCCTTTCTCCATCAAAACCCAAATCAATTGATTAGCACAAGGACAAGTGCTTAGCTACATACATCGCTTATATCAGGTGGTAAGCTAGGATTCTAGAATGATGGCTGCATACAAGCCGATGATGTTTTTTCCTTGACACTAATGAAGGAGAAGCCATTAGATGGATTATGGCAGACTATATCTTCAAGCGGGGGAGATGATTCAACAGTTGTAAGAACAATCTGTCATGTTGTAGATGCTATTACTAAACTTCATGTATTGTTGAATTTATCACGTTTCTACTACTATTTCATGCATTCTACTACTACACTAGATCTAATAATCACGTGCCTGTAGTTGGAGATAACACTTGCTGGGATTGACAGAGTTTCGCGTTCATTGGTGTATCAGTGTCAAGTGGAGCCGTCTTTTACAAATGGAAGCTGATAGATCATGAGAAGTAGCAAATCTCGTATTATGTGATATTCAGCTTCATCCATCAGGTTGCATGATGAACCATCGTTGCACTGATCCATATGAAAAGTAGAGCGTTCCTCGTTGCTGATTCATATCCATTCTTCCTGCCCAAGTCATGACAGAACTCCATAAGTCTAATACGCGTTGATGTGGGATTGCTGCTGCTATGTTCTCTTTTCATGCACTTGTTGGGATGTTGTGACATTGATCATGCGTATTGCTTGTACTGGTGCGTCATCGGCCTTTGTGTCAATGGATGTCAGATATGGCAGTATCCAAAGTTTGTTAATCATCATTTCTTGACCAATACATGCATCCACTCTCTCTTTACCTTGAAATCTTGGTGCATCAAAGTATAGGATCCTTGTTGCTGAAAGCTGATTTCCAGGGCATCGAATGTACACTTGGCAATTGCGCCATAAAATGATCGAATGTCTTGTTGATATCCCAAAAGTTGCTTGCTTGCTGCTGCTGCAAAGAATCCATCCAATGCCAAATCTTGATAGTCAAAGTCAAATCAAAGGAGAAGTCATACTTGAGAAGAGCGAAGCAGATGATCCAATAAAGCTCAATGATGCCAAAAGATATGCATGTTTTCTTGTGACAGCTGTAACTGTATGCTATCGATGTTGTGTCGCTGCTGTTTCCATGTGAGACTCGTTAATTGACAATGCTTCTTTTGTGCTCCTAATGCCATACATACCAGTGATACAATGCACAACTTCCTTGAAGACACCAATGCCTTGTCACTGCCATGAATATCATCCAAGATGCTCATACTATAATAAGAGCAATATGAGATGACAGCAAAGACATCTGCTTTCCTTTCAACATACCCAAAAGGAAAAATGTCACATGATGATCGAATAAGCTGAATGTCACCCATAAACGGATTGAATGATGCAAAGGAGCCATCCTGATGAAACGAGCATTGGCATCATGTTTCAATGTAAAGGAGCAATATGTACTTACAGTGTCCAGCAATACAATGATAGGTTGATTGTAATCCACCTGCACATAAGCCAAAGCGTGCTTCCTTGATGAATAGAGTCTTCTAATGAGATGAGCGTTGGCAGCCTGTTTTCAATGCAAAAGAACAGTATGTCCATACCGCCAAATCCACATTACGATAGAATAGTCTTGATGCCATCTTGAAGATTACATGATGTATAAGGATCCTTCTGATAAAACTGTTAGCTTCCTATCTTTAATGCGAAGGAGCGATAATTGACAATACCAGCCATACCAGAATTGGATAGTCCTAATGGCGGCTGAATCCATGTCCCATGATGCATAGGTGTGCTCTTAATGAAACGAGTGTTAGCATCCTGTTTTCAAGGCAGAAGAACAACATGCACTTACAGATAAATCCACATGACGATAGAATAGTCTTGACCCCACTTGCAACCATGTGCTTGGTTGCAGAGGAGTCCTCCTAAAAGAAAGGATTGTTGGCAGCCTTTTATGAATGCAGAAGAACATCACTTACAGTAATCCAGTTCCAAAGTTGAGCGAATAGCCTTACTTCCATCCCAAGATAGCTTCCTTGCTTTAAAGGCGTTCTCCTAATAAACAAATGTTGGCATCCCGTATTCACTGCATAGAAACAATATGTACTTACAGCCAAATCCACAACATCATCCAAAGTGTTCCAGATGCCACTCAAAAGCACATTGCAAGATATAGATGACTCTCCTTAAGACAACGAGTGTAAACAGGCTATTTCCAATAAAAAGGAACCATACTTACAGTAATCAATACACAAGATGATCATATAAAACTTGAAGACACAATGCTAGCTGCTGCTGAAGGGATCCACCTATACAAGGTATACGCTGTTGATGATAGATGTCCTTCTCAGTAACAAGACGATAACTTACCAGTACCAGCCAATGATCAAGTAAACCCAATGCCAACAAATACACATGCCTAGCTGCAAGACACTCGATCTAGAAAAAACATAAACGTGCATACATCCTTTCATATCACGGGAACAATACGACACTTACTAAATCTCGATGATCACAGAGACTGGATATCAAATAGGTCACCCGGGTGAAAAACCACTAGAAAAAGCATATACACATCAGCTCATGATCTTCAAACACACTGCAACCATACATACCTGTATCAGTACTGCCAACCATGGGTGAAGTGATAATAGTAATAAAAAGGATGCAACACCAAAGAATACCAAAGTATCAAATACTGTCTACCGACTCACTCCCAAAGGAATGGAACCAAAACACCGAATTCCACGGCGAACCAGTCGACTTTGATCCCAATGATGAGCCGTGGTTCAACATGCTGCCAAGGAGATATCCATCCTCTCTCCAAGCCGAACAAGATAAGGACATATAAAGATGGAGCCCTACACTTGGTCGCCCGACGCATCAAACCATAGGATGGATTTTTAAATTGGTGGGTTCAATGCCACCATCCCACCGTGACCGATGCCGGGGTACGCTAATGCAACATGATTCCCCAAAAGACAGTACAGAGCGATACAATGACAATCTTGATGTGCTGAAATGATGATCCGATTGTTGTAAAATGATGAAGTGATTGCTGTAAAATGATGAAGTGATTGCTGTAAAATGATGAAGTGATTGCTGTAAAATGATGAAGTGATTGCTGTAAAGTGATGATACGATTGCTGTAGAATGCTTGATTCTGCCATATGCTATATGATACCTTGTATAAGTGCACTGCATGTAATAATCCCAGAATGAATACTTTACCTTGGGTGATTGCTTAGATGTATTCTTGCTTCCAACAACTGCTTCTTGTGCCATCCGATGTTGTGTTGCTGCTGTTTCACTGTAAGATTCGTTAGTCAATGATACATGTTTTGTACTCCCCGTGACATACATACCAGTAAAACCAATGTGCCACTTCTTGCTCAAATCATGTCTTGTCGGTGCCATGAATGAATGTCATCCAACATGCTCAGCCTATCATATATGCGATATAAGATAACAAGCACATCATAGCATACACGTTTCTATCAACTTACCCAAAAGATACAAAGTAAAGTCGTGTCGGTATCTTCTTGTGGACAGCTGGGAAAGAATACACGTGACATCCCTTGGAACTTGTATACATGAGAGAACAGCAACCTACAATAGATCTATGGAGTTAGATCGTCAAACGAAAACAGTGAAGCAAGTGCAGTGGTTGAACATACGTGTTGTATTGAAATGGAGGTCTAGTCATGGGTAGATCGCGCGTACTTGTTTGGCAGATGTAACTGGAAGAAAGTGCCATTGTAAAGTCAACCATCGCGTGTCATGTCCACCATTGTCGCCTTGCAATGAAGGCAATGGCCATAGTAAATGCTCTTTAGTAGTTAGGGTTAGTGCGTGCCTTGAAGAGTAAATGGAGTCTGTCTTGCCTTTGCGATTTGCAAATGGGGAAGAAGGAGTACTTTCTTTGTTCCTCTCGTCCCCCCGTCAATTTATCTAACACCTCCCACTCCACCACTCCAGTTACTCTTGTTCAATGTACACCTGCAATAGCCTACATGCTTGAATGAATAAAGTAGACCATAACTTGCTATCGTCGATATTGAATTGTACTCACAATTAAGCTATATATGATCTTACTGTGGCGGAAGTGGTATCTGCAGGTCCGTGCGCATCGGACAAGTTGAATTCTTAATGCAGCTCAACTCCTGAACTTGTACAACCAATGTACGCCACCACGTCAAATATGGATTATCCCAAACAAATCCTTTATCGCTCACAGGATTTCCCCACGCCCACCATTCACAAATAAAGGATGTTGTCACGCATCGTCATCTTCCACACATCTCTTTCCTTCATCCAATCTCTTGATTGTTTGTCATCCTATTTGGCTCTTGTAATAAGGTAAGTGTAATCATCTTCCTATAAGCAATCGATGGACAACATACTCATTTCTTTTGATGTAGCTTCCTCTCGTGATGCATCTACCAAGGTGGATTTGACTCCTATCGTATTTATTGGAAATGATATTGCTGTAGTCTACATGGAGATGATATATTGGCTTCCCTGATTGAAGCATGTTCCACAAAACAAGTATGCTTGTGAACAAGTACTTGCTGGATGCATTTTACTAAGTGAAAAGTCTGGTCATGCAGTACTCGTCAACGCTGTCGAAGTATATTGTCGTGGTCGTACAGTGGATATTCAGCGTGAAATGTCAATCAAGATGGATCTATACCTCCACCATCATCTATTCTGGATTCTTTGACGATGCCAATGTTATCCTTATCCTTTACAATTGTCGTATCCTGAGGATTAGATCCTATCATCATTCATACCCAGCATGATTGCATCATCACATCTTTATATACAAACGTAGTTATCCCAAATAAACTTTGTCTTTCTCTTCATTGAGTCTCAGAGACACTTAAGTTATCCATTTTCACCACTACTAAGCTATCTTTACACCTTCCAAATATCACAACAATCATGATCTTGACTACAATCTTACCCAACTCGCCTCACTTCTTTCTTCTGACATTTCAAGTGCCAACAAAATATATGTAGTGCCAAACATTCAAAGGAGAGTAATATCACTAATAGATGATGAATAAAGTATAGGGAGGGATCCTTGGCATGAGTCAAAGCACAGATGTAGATTAGAGATAGTAGTATATGTATGAGCTTTTAGTTAAGCAATCAAATATATCAAGATGATGAAAAGATGCATGGTGGTGATGATTCTATCAAGCAGTAGCATATAATGAACAGCTGAAGTGAAAAGAGACAATGAGAACTGCTGATCCAATTGAGAAAGGCCGGTATTAGTAAGACAAGATCCTGGTGGCGGATGAGCACTGGCTGCATGAACATGATTGTCGCCCCTTGAATCCTAGCAGAAAGTCCATATCATCTCTATCCTACACTCTAATGGTCACTTTTGCAATCTCCAATGACAGTCTTGTCTCTCTCTCAATTAGGCTGACATCAACTCTGTGGTTTTCATCCATCCTTCTTTTATATGTGACAAGGGATAATGCGAAGATTGTATGCTAACATAATTTGCTGCTATCTCTGCCAACTGGTACAAACACATGCCAGAATAAAGATAAATAAACGGCTCTTGTTGCTGTTGGAGATAACACCTTGCATATGGTGATCTTGATCATGTTTGTTCCACAACTTGCTCAGATACCTGCCGCTTGGTCTGCATGCCTTAGGGACAAATTCGCGTTTTGCATGGTGCACTACCACGGATCGAATGCGTGTCTTGATGGGAAAAGTTCGACATTCATGAATATCCAATCAGTTCAAGAACCGAATTCACTAAACACCACAATTATTCCTTTAATGTCATGTTGCATAACGCTGTATCAACTCCCATGTACATACCTTGATCTGGAACCCAAGCGGTAAGCATAATTCAAAAGGGGATTAAGGTGTAGTCCACTTCAAGAAGATGATGATGCCCAAAGTTGCATGCTGCCTGACCAAAAGAAACCTGATCACTTTATGTTAGTGTATACATACAAAATAAAGAGCTTTTGTCATTCCACTTGCCTTTCTTTATATATAACAGTACCTGGGTAACGTGTACAACGTAAAGAGACCTTGTTTGTGTGGAAGCAGAAGCCAAAGTGTAGTAGACAAAGCCAAAACCAAAAGAAACAGCCAAAGTCTTGTTGCGTTTGTTCTTGAAGTCTACACAAGTCTAAACGGTTAATGCAACACGTTCTGCTACAGCATTGAGCTCCTTGAATGTACCTGTAGGCACCAAACTTGAAGCGGCATAACAACGAAACAGAAGAGCGACACGTCTGGCTACAGCCACCCAGTCCGCTTGAACACTTGTTGCCTATGAATGTACCCGTCTGTATGAGTACAACAACCAACATGAGCTTCTTTATAGCACATACCTTGAATGCATGGCGTCAATGGGAGTTGTGTACGTGTAAGTATGAGTATGAGCTTGAAAGAAAGAGAAACTGGTCCCTGCCCTTCAGCCAAAAGTTCAATGATCGAACTTCTTGAAATCCCGCCAGCATAACCTGCCTTCTTTACACTGCCTGTACACATCGCGTACCAGAATACATCACATAGACACAACCTATTGTCATCATGATGGTAGATACTACACATGAACAAGAATCACCATTACATATTGTAAAAGCAGTGGATTTCCGTGGTAGCTAGTAGGATGGATATACCTGGAAAAGCGACTTTCGAAGATAAACAGTAATGACTGCATATCATGTATGTCACTTTGAAGTCTTTGATAAAAGTCCACGTTTGATTCCTTTTAAAAGCCTATCTCATACTGCATTCTAGGTGTCGTCATGATACATTTTCCATGTCGTTAACATCTCCATGATGCAAATTTCAAAGCAATCGTTGTAGTACTACATGTTATCCACATTACATTGCATGAATGACCAAGAGTGTACCCCTAGCCATAGATCATCATTGGTTTCCAAACATGACAACAAATAGACATCGCTTGATAATAGCATATATTTATATGCTGTAAAGACTTCGTAACATGTTATAAGGCTTAATGAAAAGGTTTAAAGGGAATAGGAGAAAGGATGAAAGGGAATAGGGAAAAAAGACTATGTACACAGTAGGTGGGTGAACAAAGGGGAGAGTCATTATATATTCAGCGAAATTCAAAGTTGCCAAAAGAACGTTGTTGGACATGGTTCAATTTCAATTCTTGATACCTATACAAAAGACATAGTGTTAGGTCATATCATAGAAAGGATGATGTGGGAATACATACAATTCGTAATGGTTTCTGTAAAAGTAGTAACCAGAAATCTCGTTGGTGGATCGCCGGTAGCAAATGTAATAAAATCCTGCAAAGCTTGCACCATCAATATTGTTGACACGATGATCTGGCACAAGAAAGTGCTCCTTCCATCGCATATAAACGTAATCCTTATCGGTTGGATCATAGACAAAACCATCTTGATTGAATACATTCGCATAAGGCTTGAAAGATGGGAATCGTTCCTGAGAGAGAAACACAAGGTTTCAGTTGAAAAGTTTTTGCTTTTGTCTCAATCCTTGCCACTCACCCAATGAGCTGAATCGATCTTTTGATAGGCTTGCCATTTACGAGTCAGGAACGAGTATTTTGGTCCCACAATCTCACCTTGAAAGAAAGTCTATTGCCATTGTTAATACCAGCATCCATATTCATTGTTACTTGTAGCATTACTTGCCGTCAGCTCTGGAAATTCGGTTGTAAGACCTTTGATATTCAAATATCCACTTAATGTGCTTTCTTTCAAATCAACATGCTACATGATTGATATAGCAAGTGAGATAATGCTGCATAGTAGTAGTAATGATGCCTATCATTCCCACGCAATCTTCCTACTCCATTCTCTTGATTCTGGCCTACCTGGATATCAACAACCACTTCATAACTAGTATTTCCACACTCTTGGATGCCAACAAAACGTGATCCTGCGTATAAGGCACCGAGACGAGAGTTGGGCAGTCGTTTGTTTGAAATGTCGACCCATAGCTCATCTTGGTTACGTGCTGTCAGTGATGTAATACACCTTTTCTTGCGCATCGTTTTATCGTCTTTGTTGCTTCTAGTACTGGAATGGGTGTTATCGTTGGTCTGATTGGTATCGGCGATCGTTCTTGTTGCAAGTCGCTTGGATTGTTTGGTTGAGCACACAGTACGGTCTCTTGGTGATACTGGAGACTGCCGAGAAGTATTGGTTGATGGCATATTTGTGTGTGTATACGTATATGTAGGTGGTATGCGGAAAAGGTGAAAGAGTTGCAAGAAAAGAGGAAAAAGCCAAGGAAGGATGCAAAATGAGGAACAAACCACCAAATACGTCAGGTCACGTGTGCCAGATCTTTCTCACCAGATCAATCCAAATCAGTCCCTCGGCATATATAGTCCATATAGGCATTAGATAGTGTTCATTCAAAGCATATAGACTAGATTAGAAAACAAGTGCAATGAAACAGATGTCCAATGGCATTTATTTCTCGTCTATTTAGTCATGAATTGCCCTGCTTTTCTTACATTGGATAAGTCAGAATGGAGCCTTTATAACATTCGTAGCAATTCCTGTTTGTCAATAGCCATGTCAACCATGTAAAAGAGCCAAATTGTTATAACGACTTTTCCACATCACTGCTTCATTCATGATGCAAAAGATCACTTGCAATATCTTTTCAATTTCGCTATCAACTTCTCTCCTTTGCTGTTGGCTTATCATTTATAAAGCTACTCTTACTGAAGACTAGACAGCATGTTCATCGAGATAGACTTATTATACAAGTTGTGATGGGAACTGGGGACAACTGCTTTCTAGTCTCTGATAGGCGGTGAATGCTGAGATGACAAATACAAAAGTGGGAATTTCCTATACGCGCAACTGCAGGTCTTTTACAATGTCTTCACTTCCAACGACAGGTATCACTATTCTCCATAACGCCCAATGCAGCAAGTGCCGTAATACCAAGGCATTGCTTGAAGATGAACAACCCAAGTGCAATTTCACCATTGACGTTATTCAATACAAAAAGACGCCACCAACACGCGAGATTCTTCAGGCTCTTGTTGACTATCTTGGTATGAACAACGAAGCTAACACCGATCGTCCTTGGAAGGAAGATAGACCCTGGGATTATCTTTTACGTCCAGAAGCACAAGGCAAGGTATCTTCCTTTGAAGAGGCATTTGATCTTATTGAACAAGACCCAGCATTGCTTGAACGACCTTTTGTCATTGATTGGGATCATAAAGTAGCCGCTCTAGGACGCCCTGATATGAGTCGTGTAGAGAAGATGATTGCAGCTCACAAATAAAATGAAGTATAGTTCCTGTAACAACATACATGGATTTGGGTATATACAAATGCTTCTTTCCTTCCACACTCGACACAGTATCCAAACAGTCATATGAAACATAAGAAAAAGGGAATTTATACATAAAGTGCAAAGATGAATTGACTAAAGATATAACAAGGATGTTGTTGAATTACTCCCAGGACGACTCGACAGTTTCACGCACTCTCCTCACATATTCCTTTCTATTTTCACGATAGAGATTGGCAGCTTCCGCATTGGCAGGTGAGTTGGGGTTGGGATCATGCAGCAGTGATTGAATACTGGTAAGAATGGCAGCGACATCATAAGTGGGACTCCAACGATTTTGAAGGATATCAAGACACAATTCGCCATTGGCATAGACATTGGGATGAAACATCTTTGACACAAACTTGACAGAAGGTGGTTTGTTGGGCTGTAATCATGTGAGTCATAGCACATTCAATCACATACAAGGACTTACATAAGTTTCATCAAATTGAAGCACCAGCTTGAATGTACCATCTTCAAAGGGGGTATCGGCTATCCAATATCCATGTTAGTGTATCAAGCTCCCGCAGCAACACCTCCTACCACACTTACAAGGACCAAAGATAACTGCGTTCCACATCATGATATTGTCTGGACAAGGTGCACCTATACAATAGACAAGGGTCAATCGTTCGTTCAAGCTGGCTCGAGTATGCATCTCTCTGATGCACTACGACTGGTCTCCCATTTACCTGACACACCGCCTATACAAGAGTTATCTATTTGTTAGAATAGTGCTAATAAAGGGATGGATGGCATTGGACATTTACCTGGAGGATCGCTTTGAAGACGCTTGAAATCTCGCATAAGACGTCGTCGGGTAGGTGTCGACATATTTGGAACTTGAAGAAGGGAAAAGATGCGGATGGATGAGTTAGCCCCGCACAAGAATTATGACAGGCTCGTCGGTCGCTATTCCTACCTTGTTATTCATCTGGTCTCACATTAAGTAAGAGCCATGTATGTATCCTTATTCATCAATCTAGCCGTACTTTATCGGGCATGTGCTGTAAATGGTTACTGCACAACAAGCAGACCTTTATGCTTTGACTAGTTGTTATAATGCAACTGCATAAGCCTTCTTCTTCATCCCTTTGCATACATCATAAAGAGTCATTGTAATACAATACATACACAGACACACATTTACTCACAAATGATTTGAAAGATGCTAAATACTAGTAAAAAGAGAAACTGGGATAAAGAATTTGGAAGTTGTTCAACAGCCATCCGGCCTGGGTATTGATGAAGATGATTGCAAGCTTGCCTTATCTCGAAGCAACAATTCCTTTTCACGCATAAACATTTCTTCTCTCCTTTGCAGATCATTGATATAATCGACAGCTATAGATGAAACAGAAGACTTAGCCAGCCCAGTAATTCCATGTGTATCGTATGTTGGATTACCTTTACTTAATATCTCCCATTTGCTTGTCTTGATGCCTTTGTCGATAGGTAGTACATTGAGTAAATCATCAAACAATTCCTTCATCTCTTTGCGTCGTCTACGCTCTGCCAATTTATGACTTTCGCGTAATTCTGGAGTACGTGAATAAGGACTCTCTGTTTGCTGAGTCCTGTAATGATGTTCATGTAAAGTGTTTGTTGGAGGGGGTGTATCAGGTGTAGAGTGGCGACGAAGACTGCTTGGGAACGGTTGAGCTTCGGTAGCTGCCAAAGAAGCTGCAGAAGTTGTTGTTGCTGGTGGTGTCAAGTCAAGGTTGGCAATAGAAGGAAGCGAATCACGTCGCCAACGAGTATTTCTTCCAGTAAGATCAGGTCGATGGTCCAAAGGAGTAGGTCGTAAAACGTTTGGAATGGGATGGTGAGGTGCAGGACGACCATTATGCATGTTGGGAGAAAGACTTTCGAAAGAAGGCAGAGACGATGAATGAGTCAACTTGTGTATTGATAGTCTTCTATCCTCTGGGTATTGTTGGAAAGGAGATAGTTGTTGTTCGTTGGTGGTGTCCATAGAGTACAAGACGTGGTTGGTTAAATATGAGTGAACAACAAATGGATATGGCAGCTCTGTAGCAGATTTTTTCCACACACACATACACACGCACACACCACTCCTTTACTTGCTGCTCCGATGGGATACTATTCTGCAACATGCATATCACACGCATACAAGTCAAGGTTATTAATGCATCATCATCATCATCATCATCAGTTACCAAGAAGAATAGTCCAATGGAATGGGTGACACAGTACAAGGTAACAAGAATGACGATACTGTAGTTAGCTGCAAGTGCAGGGGCCCCGAATGCAAGTTTCAGGAGGTAGACTCGTGATCTCTCACTTGATATAACATGCATATGTATGTATGTGTGTGTATATTGTATTGTTTACTGATCTATGTATACTATTATCTATTCTTCTAGTCTCGTCCTCTCTTTGGAACAGCATGGTACTATAACAACCCATTAGTTTCTCTTTTCTTCTTGTTCTTCATATCATCAACTTGTAACTTACCGGTAACGAATTGTTTACAGCACGACCATAGACCCAACGCTATAATACAATGACATTGTCAGACTCCATAATATATATAAACTATTCTACTTGAACATACCTTAATCTTGGGAGCCTTGAGCACCAAAAAGATGAGCACACATAGAATAAGGAGCATGTTGAGTGCTGAGCTGCTACTTTCAGTGTCTGTATTGTCACCAATGGCTTGTTGATCTGCTGAAGGGAATACATTCTCAGAGCCTTGAGCATTGTTGAATGCAGGTGGCATATCTTCATTGTCAATGGCAGCTTGTGGTGTTGGTAGAGCGCCTGCCTTTTGTGCTTGATCCAGAGCATCATCGATCTCTTTGTTGATATCATCAATGGGATATTCATTCTTCACATCATTGTTGGATTCGTCTTGTTGGGTATCATCCAGGTTTTCTGATGTATAAGTGTAGTCCACATCAGACGATGTTGTTGTTGTTGCTGGCACAGTCAATGTCTCATCATCACCGAAAATGTCAGGTACAGAATTGCTCTTGTCAATGACAGGTGGTTCAGCTACCTCTTCCTCAGTGCTCTTTGCCAACTCTTGGTCGATTTGATCTTCCATCCATGATGAATCCAATTGTGATTCAGGACTCTCTTCCATTCCAGTTGATAGCTGCTCATTTTCCTCGGCTTCTTCCAATGCTGCTTCATTGAATGTCTCTTCAGAAGGATCAAAGTCACCATTTGTTTCAATTGCAGTATCCAGATCACCATCACTGCTATTGTCCAATTCTGGAATATCATAACTCTCTGATTCATCCACTTGAACATCTTCCTCAGTAGCTTGATCATCATTTGAAGTCTCGTCAATTGGTTCAGCTTGATCCTCATCAGCAAGCTCTTGATTGTCATCGACACTGTCATCCACAGATTCAACTTGGTCCTCGTCAACAGTACCATCAATACCGTCATCCACAGACTCAACTTGATCCTCTTCAATAGTCTGATCAACACTGTCATCCACATTATCCATGCCATTGTCATCTGACTCATCAATATTGGATGCATCATTGTCGTTGGGAATGGTAGCACCAGCATCTGCAGCTGCAGCAGCTTCCTCCAGTGCCTGAGTTTCAGGGTCGAGATCGGCAATGTTATTGTTGTCAATATCTGGTGTCGATGGTTCCTGCAATGTTTCATTGTCGTCTGTCAACGATGAATCTTGCTCTTCACTGTCATTATCTGATAACAATCCACTATCTTCATTGTCGACATCATTGATACTTTGTTGTGTATCAGCACCAACATCTTGTTGATCATCCAAAGGTAATGCATCATCATCATTTTCACTGCTGTTCTTGCTTCCATTGTCTGAAGACCATTCATCTGCAAGGTCATTGATGATATCTTTGCCTTTATCGTCCAGGTCATTGTTGTCCTCTTCTGTTGGTGGTGGATAAGGTGGTGGAGCTGCATACACACTGGCTGCTGCCGAGATTACAGCTGTAGACACCAACATGGTGGAAGACACTTGACGTCGCTTGTTTGGAATCATGTTTTGGAAACGAATGTGGAATGGCCAAGCTTGGCAAAACTGAAAGGAATGGCGATGATAGAATAAGGTTGGCTTTGTATAGAAAAGAGAGGCAGTGGAATAGATCTTCTTTTTCTGAGTTGATAAAGAGATGGTGCCACGAGCAACATCGTCGTGCAACATTTGTAATTAGGCGGTAAATGAAGCATGCAGGTGTCTTTAGATGACACATTGATGGCTAGTAGAGATATACGTAGTGCATGGTGTCATCTTTTAAAGAATAAACTTGAACTAGGGGCAAAGCACATCTGGTATGATTGACAAAAGTAAAGGATTGAATGCTTGATACAGGACAAATGCTAGAGTTTGCAGTCAAGGAAAGTTTCTGCTTGCTTCTATCCAAATCAAGACAATTTGCTCTATGTAGCCTATGGTTGATCATGGCTCACATGAGCTGGATTGAAGATAGGATACTGCACTTGTACATGTTCCTTTTCCAAACACTTCCCCGCCCTATACCCCGATGCTAATGAAGCGAATCTTTTCACAGAGACATTTAATGTCTTATGCCACACAGGCCATTTTGGTATTGACATCGACTGGTGTCTTGTATTATCATTCTGTATGTATTAATGCATATCTATATGCAATGTGGATGTCTATCTAGGCTTAAGTGTCACGTGACAAGTCTTCTATCATTATGCAAGGCGCTACATTAGCCTATAGTGTAAACCAATCCATCATGTTTTGTCTATTACAGTGTGTTTTATTTTCAAGCAGCTTCATGTATACAGTCATGATATGAACAAATTGCAATGTGTGTGGAACAATGAAAAAACGAATCAAGGATATGCTAAAGGACTAGACTTGAAATGCTCAATGTATGCACGAAGTCGTGTATACTCGGGGTATTGTAGATCATCTATTTACGCATATCAATCAAAATAAATTCCCCTTCAATAGACACACATCTTGCCCCATATTCAAGATCCTTATCCCATCATTGTACTCAAAAGCACACACAAGAGCTCCTTTACCTACCTTCACTAAAAGCTCGTCCCTGTAATCCATAGGCCTTTTGTAAATAGGACCACAGTTTCTCACTCACAATGTCTGCATTGGTGTCAGGAGCTGGACGAAACTTGTCAACTGGAAGCCGGATATTGGGATTCAAAGAGCCATTACTGCGAGCCAACTTTTGATTTGTGATACGACCAGGCAATGGTGTTCCTTCACCTATATCCCCCATTGTCAATATCCATCTTCATCATATATCTCCTCTACTACTTACGTGTTCGAAACACCATCCATGTCCTTCCCCAATTCTTTTCCACCAAGTAATGCTTTAGCGTCATATCTTCCCTTCGTAACTCTTGGATATACAATAAATGTTCTGCTTTTCGTCGATTGTCCAGTGATTCTGCACCATTCATATGATCCATTACTGCCTTAATCTTGTATTGCTCGTTTGGATTGCTCTGTGTTGTACCCAACTAATCAATAGGATATAAGTATATCATCACTGAAATACTATCATCTCTTCATACCTTGTGCAGCTCATCCTTGCACTTTAAGCAATACATGTTTCCTGTTGCGCATTCGAGAACGATTGATAACTGATTGGCTGGGTTCTTGACACATGATATGCAAGCTAACAACATGGATTAAGCCATTGTATCCCACTCTATCCTTCCTTCATCATCTTACCAGTGACATCGGTTTGTAACATATCCAAGAAGCCAGCATTTTCAGTATGACATACATCACATTTGAAGCTGTTATCACGAAGAGCACGATAAAGCACACGTTTTGTTTCTGCAGGTTCACTGGAGATATCTGATACATGTCGACAACAGGCAAGTGAAGCGTTGGGATGTTGGTAAAGGCTTTTATAAAAGTCGATCCACGATTGAACTTGATCTGGGCGTTTATAGGTGATGCCATAGTCGCGTTGCATAAGACGTTTAAAGACGAGATCGTTGTGCAAGACAAAGTCAGCCAATTGTCGACACGTCAATGCCAGAGCTAGGATATCCTTGACTTGAAGGGATAACACTATCTGCAGCATAAGCTCGGGAGACAAGCGTTGCAAAGGTGCCTGTTGATGGCTGTTGATCATATCAATTGGTATGTTGTATATATGTTTGTTGAGCTATGATGATAATGATGGTGATGGTGACGCCAAGTGATAGAGGAACAAGGTACAACCAAGGGGAAAAAGAAGCAAGCGGAGAAAGTACAATGTGTGATGGATGATGTCGTCGTATGCTGAGAGCCAATTGGACAAGGGATGCCTTGCGTGTCTAGCGGAGAAGACTTGAATCATCGTTCATGTTCTGTGCCACAAAAGTCCATTACGCTGCTGACCATGAATCGCCTAGACCCCATTTGTATACAAGTAGACGGTCGATGAACTCTTAACCCAATCTTTGGATCCACTCCACACATGACACCTCTTATCTCACTTTTATCAATGAATGTCATATAAAGCTAATTCTTGTATTGATGATCAAGCACGAGTATTCTCATGCAATTGGGGGAATTCCCATGACAACTATACACAAACATCATGTTGCATGCAGGTTGCAGTGAAGCTGGAACATGTGGATGATGGATTGATATTAATAGAACTCACATACATTCCAAAGAATCAGATTGTAAATGTAAAGACCATTGTTCTAGCCACTTGAAAGTGATGGACAAAATGTACAATAGCTAACATGAATTCTACCTATCACTTGTACTTGAACAATGACGTTATCTTGTCCCATTCGGTGAAAAGTTCCTTCGGCTGTTGATGAAAGACGATCACCTTCTGTAAAAAGTTTTGCCTTGAGCGGAGCCATAGTCCGCCTTAGTGAATGAAAAAAAAACATACGCCAGCTGCAACGGAGTACGACATTGACTCCTAACAACGCCGATGCAGCATCATATTAACAAATGTCAAAAGGATTGGTCATATCAATAGCAATAGCAATCTGATGATAAGATAACAATGCATAAAAAGGGGATGTAATGATAGTCAAAGCTTGAAAAGACGTCATTTAAGATTAGGTAAGTAAAGTTGTGGGGAGGATGGTCTTGCGCAAAGGTGAAAATGGATCACTTCCCGATTTGTCTTCGTCAGTGACATGGGAAATTACGGATGTTGCCCCGAGTTAAACACCCCCATTAACAAGATGGTAGTCAAAAGAGATTCATGATATTGTCAAAAGTCAATAGTTTATCAACATAACATAATGATCCTATTACTACTATCCATACAACATAATTGGTCTTCAAGGGCACAGACGCGGAAAAGCTAAAAGCGGTAAAACATAAAGTGTACTTCTTCATGCGCACATGAAAGAGAATCCGACATTTACCGTGCCGGATAAACGTCACTGGAACACACACACACACACACACACCAGACCAGACCAGACAATAAGAAGGACACAAAGGAGGTTGTACTGTTTCTCTTTTACTCCCCTTTCTACTTTTTTCGTCTCATCAATGTATCGGATAACAGCATTATCGCGTGCTGCCAAGAAACCATTATTGCATCTTGGTGCTCGTCCTATCCAACGCAAGGTTCCTGCTTCTTTCACATCCTGTTTCCATACCCAGCACGCCACACTTGCAAAGGCTGCTACCAATGACGCCAACGATGGGTTCTTACATGGCAATGCAGCCATCTATATTGAAGAAATGTATGAAGCTTGGCTAAAGGATCCTTCGTCTGTGCACTTGTCGTGGCAGGTGTATTTCAAGAACATGGCTAATGGTGTTGCTCCTGGAAAAGCCTATACTCCTCCACCTACTTTGGTTCCTTCTGCTAGTGCTCGTCTACCTAGTTTGCCTGATGCTGTAGTTCCTAATGCAGTCAATGGTTCATCCAGCGAGATCATTGATCATATGAAGATTCAGCTTCTTGTGAGAGCATATCAGGTGCGCGGTCATCATTTGGCTAATCTTGACCCCTTGGGTATCCAACACGCCGACATTCTCAATTCCAGTCCTCCCGAATTATCCCACTCCTACTATGGTTTCACAGAAAAGGATCTTGATCGTACTTTCTCTCTTGGTCCTGGCATTCTTCCTGCTTTCATGGATAAAGGCAAATCGCTCACTCTTCGTGAAATCATGGATAACTTGAAGAAGACTTATTGTAAGTATTCATCTTGTATACAATGACTTGTGTGGCGGAAAATGGCGGAATGGGAAAATGATACTAATGAACTTGACCCTTGACAGGTGGCTCTATTGGTATTGAATACATCCACATTCCCGACCGCGCTCAATGTGATTGGATTCGTGAACGTATTGAAAATCCACAACCTTACAAGTACTCTGTGGATGAGAAGCGTATGATCTTTGATCGTCTTACTTGGTCTGATAGCTTTGAACGCTTTGTTGCTTCAAAATATCCATCTGAAAAACGTTTTGGTCTTGAAGGTGGTGAATCTTTGATTCCTGGTATGAAGGCATTGGTAAGTAAAAGGAAAAAGTGATAGTCTATACAAGAAAATCTAATCCATTATGCATTGTATAGATTGATCGCTCTGTGGATCATGGTATCGAGTCAATTGTTATTGGTATGCCACATCGTGGACGTCTCAATGTGCTCAGCAACGTGGTGCGTAAGCCAAATGAATCCATCTTTTGTGAATTCAGTGGTTCTGTTGAGCCATCAGAAGAAGGATCTGGTGATGTCAAGTATCATCTTGGTATGAATTATGTGCGTCCTACTCCTTCTGGCAAGCGTGTACACTTGTCTTTAGTCGCCAATCCTTCTCATTTGGAAGCTGTCAATCCTGTTGTGCTTGGCAAGACTCGTGCTTTGCAATATTATAGCAAGGATCAAGATCGTAATCACTCCATGGCCATTCTTATGCATGGTGATGCTGCTTTTGCTGGCCAGGGTATCGTTTATGAAACTATGGGCTTCCATGACTTGCCTGCTTACTCTACTGGTGGCACCATTCACATCGTTGTCAATAACCAAATTGGTTTCACCACTGATCCTCGTTTTGGTCGTTCCACTTCCTACTGTACTGATATTGCCAAGGCTATCAATGCACCTGTATTCCATGTCAATGGTGATGATGTTGAAGCTGTCACTTATGTTATGCAACTTGCTGCTGATTGGCGTCAAACTTTCCATCGTGATGTCGTCATTGACTTGGTGTGCTATCGTAAACATGGCCATAATGAAACTGATCAACCAAGCTTCACTCAGCCAAAGATGTATGAAGCTATTGCCAAGCAACAACCTGTAGCCAAGAAGTATGCTGATCAACTTGTCAAAGAAGGCAGCTTCACCAATGAAGAAGTTGAATCTATCAAGAAGCGTGTTTGGGATATCTTGGAAGATAGTTATGCAAAGAGCAAGGATTACAAGCCTACTTCTCGTGAATGGCTCAGTAGCTCTTGGCCTGGTAAGTATTTGGCAAAAGTGAATGTATAGGAATATGGGAATGAATGCTTATGATGGTTTGATGTTATTATAGGTTTCAAGTCTCCCAAGGAATGTGCTGAAGAAATTCTTCCTCATCATCCCACTGGTGTTCCCATGGAGACTCTTCAAAAGATTGGCAATTCTTTGACCAACTTGCCAGAGTCTTTCAATGTCCATCGTAACCTTAAGCGTATTATTCAGAACCGTGGCAAGGCATTAGCATCTGGAAAGGATATTGATTGGTCTACTGCTGAAGCACTTGCATGGGGATCTTTATTGTTGGAAGGAAAGCATGTGCGTTGCTCTGGTCAAGATGTGGAGCGTGGTACTTTCTCTCAACGCCATGCTGTTCTTCATGACCAAAAGACTGATGAATTATATACAATGCTCAATCATATCTCACCTGATCAAGCTCAACTTGCTATCAGCAACTCATCACTTTCAGAGTATGGTGTTCTTGGCTTTGAACTTGGTTATTCACTTGTCGATCCCAATGCTTTGATCATGTGGGAAGCTCAATTTGGTGATTTTGCTAATGGTGCTCAAATCATGATTGATCAATTCCTTGCTGCTGGTGAGCAAAAATGGTTGCAACGTTCTGGTCTTGTTTTGTCTTTGCCCCATGGTTATGATGGACAAGGTCCTGAACATTCTTCTGCACGTATTGAGCGCTATCTCCAATTGTGTGATGACAATCCTTATGTGTTCCCATCTCCCGAGAAATTGGAACGTATGCATCAAGACTGCAATATGCAAGTTGTTTATGCATCAACTCCTGCTCAAGTCTTCCACGTTTTGCGTCGTCAAGTCAATCGTGAATTCCGCAAGCCTTTGATTTTGCCTTTCTCCAAGTCTTTGTTGCGCCATCCTCTTGCTCGTTCAAGTCTTGAAGAAATGTCTGGTGAAACCAGCTTCCAACTTTATTTGCCAGAACCCCATCCAGAACATCTCGAAGCTCCTGAAAAGATTACCAAGCATGTTCTTTGCAGTGGTCAAGTTTATTACAATTTGCTCAAGGCTCGTGATGCCAACAACCTTACCAATGTGGCTATTTCACGTGTTGAACAGCTCAATCCCTTCCCTTACCAACAAGTGAAGGAACATGCTGACAAGTATCCTAATGCAGAGATCATCTGGTGTCAAGAAGAACCTATGAATATGGGTGCTTGGGGACATGTTCAACCTAGAATCACCACTGCTCTTTCGCAAACTGCTCATCATGCTGGCAAGAAGCCTAAATACACTGGTCGTGAACCTTCAGCTTCAGTGGCTACTGGCAATAAGAAGAAGCACTACCAAGAAGAACAAGAGCTTATCAATGCTGCTCTTTTGACCGAGGCATAAAAAGTGCTCATCATTGCCCATTCACATTATTACATCCAGCCCAGATCCTTAATCTTTTTATCACTCACTCATCACATTCACTCAACAATCGCCTCCTTATTACCACGGCTGCAACATTCACTTCATGCTTTTTTTCCCCTCCATGCTTTCATGTTCTTGTACATCATAAATGTCATATTACTTTCAATACAAAGATATGCCTGTCTCTCTTTGTTATGGAAATATTGGATAGTGTGATGATGACAACATTTGTGTACTGTGCTTAAAAAGAGAGAGAAGCAAACAAACTAGATGCAATCTACATGGTAAGCAGATGGTCTAATCCTCAATCCATATATAATGCATTCATTGGCATTTTCAAATGAACCTTCTTTACTGTCTTTTTAGCTCACTCTGTGATCGATGGCAAGCCATCCCTTTCTTCTTATACTTGTCTCTTTGATATTATGCTGCACAGCATCGATAGCAATACCGCCATCACCACCAACATTCAACGACTACACGACATCATCCACATTAGCACAGCAAGAAGAATCAAGCACACCATTGGTTGATGATGTTTCAGCTGCGAATCATTTACCATCATCCATAAGCAGTTTACCAGCAACAGCCATATCTGCATCTACATTCGCTTTTCCATCCGATTGGTTTAACAGTGAGCATGACGACTCATTTCATGCAGCACGAATAGCTGTTGAAGAGAGAAAACAACAACAACATCAACATCCAGCACCCAACAACAATGAAGACAATAACAATGAAATGTCGAGCTCCACTACAGCAAAATTCCCCGAGGTAGAAAACAATGTCGCCCCTGAAGACCCATCATCATCAACCAATACAAAAGTGGTGGGGGTCATTGTTGGTGCAAGTGTAGGTGGCATGGTAGTTGTTGGAGCTATTGCACTCTTTGTGTGGCAACTTCATCACAGGGGAGGAGGAGATGCTGGTGTTCTTGTCAATGAACCATCTTTTTCTCCAAATACAAAATCCCCCGATGATGAAGAGACCAAAATTGATATGAACACCATGATCCAACAACAACCACCTTTATCTCCAGTATCTGAAGCTACTTCTTTATCATCATCACCATCTGCCTCCTTGGATGAAAAAGGATCATTGGCAAAAGAAGAGGATGACTTTGGACAGTCCACCTTGGATGCATTTGATCAGATCGGTACCAAATATCGAGATAGTGATAATGTACCTTGTCCTGATCTTATCAGCTCAGTACAATCATCATCAGCACCACCACCAAGAGCAGCATTATTGGCACCAAAAGATGAAACAACAACATCATCACCATCATTGACTGATATGCCAAAAAAGAAGATGTCAACAGTAAAGCGTGCATGTCCTGTTATTATCGAGAACAACGCATCCCCTTCATCTCTTGAATTGACTCATACACGTCATACATCAACGTTATCAACATCACCTACAACACTAAGTTATCCGCTTAAGAAACTATTGCATTATCCTCGATGCCATGTACCCCAAATACCACCACCAGTGGCATCACCAGCATCAACTACAGCGGAAGTCAATCCTGGTGATCAGCAACAACAAGATCATTTCAACCGGTCGTTTACTGTGTCATCAGAACAGCAGCAGCAGGAACAGCAAACTCGCATGAATCCAACAGGCATGGTGACACCATTTGATTTACCGCCAACTGAGTTCCTGCCTCTTCAAAATTGTCCTTTTCCACTTGTGTCAAGGCAATCTGTAATGATTGATCCATCCAAGCGTCAAGGCATTCATAATGTACCCAATGAAGATGAGCCACAAGAGTAGCAATCACGCATCTGTATGCATTATCTGAGCCTTTTTGTAAATAGAAGCAATATACAACACTGTCATTCTGATATGTTACTTTAAGCGTGTTATACAACTATACCGACTTGCACTTTTGCTGTCACCTTACTTTCTCCATTCACAACTGTCGTCCAATTCAACCCCATCTACCACTTGTGCACACCATTGTCTTGCTTCCACCCTTCATGTCGATACTACATTTGTCCTGGTCCCAAAGAATATGACTGAAAGACCTGTTACTCTATCACAATACACGTTTCTTGATACGACTCACTCCACTGCACTTTACCACCAAATGTAACAGCATAGTCAGCGACTTGTTTTACAGTCTTTCTCTTCATTAGCAGTAATGTAGCTAGTATATAGAAACAGCCTTTTTATTGCTTTTAATACATCTGAATTCCTGTACATATGACTCTGGGTATTGCTTTGGTCAATGGGTTGGGTTTGATAGCGTTGAGCTTGAAGAGATCTTTCGTCAGCACGTCCGCATTCTCAAGCATGGTTGAATCAGTGTGTATGTACACGTTGGTGATTTGTGTAGTCGAGAAACTCTCTGTCTGCTCTCTTGAAAGTCATGTCAACTGATTTAGCCATGCAAGTATCCATGAACATGAAACCAAGGTACAATGTTGATATAGCCAAAAGGTTGTCTATAACTTTATTATCATCGATACAATGATGTAACTGTCAAACTACTTTTTATGATGATAAGAGCGCATTCGAACAAAACCAGGTGTGTGATCTATTCTGAGTTCCTTCATGAATGTCTACTCAGCTGCATGATGACACAAGGACCATTGCTATATGCCAAGACGCACAATAAACCATCATGGACAAGGAACACTATCTTGGGGATATGAATAATGAGCCAAGTCTTTACTAAAATGGCTTAAAAGAAGTCTTTCAATGCATCAATCAAGAAAATGAAGCTAACGCATGCATGCAACAGCTGATCAGGTGGAGACGAATAAATGTCCTGAAAAGGATGGTGTTGGTACACTTTCCATTTTCATCTTCTTCTTTAACAATACTACATGGGAACCCAGACAGCACCTTACAATCTCGCCAACTCCCTTGTTACCAATGACAATACTCGTACCCATTCTCAATACCAGCAGCGACAACTACCCCCTGTACCTCCTTTGAAAGCGAACAATGACATGTTCAAGGTGGCACGCAAGCCTTTACCCAGTCTCGATCAACAAGCACCACCACCACCACCACCACCACCACGTTCCTCACGTCCTGTATCCTTTACTCCTGCAAGCACAGCTTCCACTCCCTCTTCCTATTCTTCTTCTTCTTCTTCGACAGTTGTGAATGAGCGACGTCAATCGGCACTTGGTATTAGAAGGTCGCATAACATGCTCAATGATACTGAAGACAATGACTCGGTTTATTACAACAATTATGCAATCCATCTTGAGAGCGACAAGGAATCATCTACTGGCAAAAAGTTCTGGTCAAAACCACGAACAAATGAGAAATGGAAAGAGCTCAATCAAAAGTGTAAGTATCAGTACCATTAGTTGTTGATGATGGATGATTAAGTTCTTTGATCTGATAGTGAAGGATGAGAAGAAAACAAAGCAAGGCAAGAAGCTATGGGGAAAGATTGTCAAGGCGAGTCAAAACATGGCTGATCGATTACCATCGTTACGTGATGATAGAGGACCCGGTATGTATACAAAGTATTAGAGATGTGCATATCACTGATCCAGCCTATAACCAAGCTAGAATCGGATGAATCGGATTGGGAAGGTGAAACACATGTGTCACGAGTGATACGCGAGTATTATGAAAAGAAGCAACAGCCATTGCCACATTGGATGTATGATGATGAACATACCAAGCAGCAGAAACCATTGAAACAGCCAAAAAGCCAAGACATATTGAATAGGAGAGCACACAGGAAACCAAAGCTATGGGAGATTGAAGATTCATCACAACGACAAGGGGATCATTATGTCACATCTCGATTACAACCACCACGACCAGCACCACAAGCACGTTCACGTTATATGCAAAACAACTATCCATCACGAGAATCACTCACTACGTATCAACATCGTAATGTATCCTATGATGCAAGACATGATGACAATGGATATCCCCAGGGACGACCATATCGAGAGCCATTTCTGTCAAGAACAAGTTGGGCAGCAGGTCAATCCACTGAATCAAGAAACCCATCCTATCAGTATCGACGACAATCACATCAACAAACAAGACCTGTACATTTATAGCATAGTATAGAGATTATATCAAATGATGATTCTTTATAAAGAAAAGACTGAACAAAGTTGAGAAGTCTACATAGCTCTAAAGCAAATGCAACAGGATCTAATCTACAGCCGTACTTTAACTATTGTCAAGAATCCCTTCGTATACTTTATTCATCATCTATTAGTGATACTGATAGTAAACTAGGATATAACCATACACGAGATGAATATGCTTAGTCCGTTTGCAGACGCTGCATAATCTGGCTTGTATTCTTTATGCTCATTGTCCAATGTGATATTTGCCCTAACAAAGTCATAAGTGATTAATGGTATTGCTGTCAATGTCTCTCGTCTCAGCTTACCAAAAGTGGTCTAACTCAGTATTGAGCGTGAATGTAATATCCAACAAAGGCGCAAGAACATCGTGCACAACGGTATCCTCTCCTCCTGTCTTGATGCCACCAATTAGTTTCAGTTGTGGAAGACTATAGAAAGAACAATTGTTAGAATCATTATCCCAGAAATCGCATACGCTGATTGATGAACTTACATGGGATGCAAAGTATTGGCAATTATCAAGTCAAAGTTGTTCTCAGAAGATAAAGCATCGCTCAGGTATCCAATGGTCAAAGCATGAAGCTCAGGCCAGTTGTCGTTACGATCTCTTGTAAGAATTGTCACATTAGCCTTAGACCTGGTAGCAAATACGCATGTTTTAAGCACATACCGATCCAGCTTCAATACACCATGCCAGCGATTTTGTAGTTGGTTGTTGCTAGTCATCGTATATATCAAGCTTGTTTATGACTGCATGGTGAAAATCAGGAATCCCAAAGTGACGAGTGACAGATGACAAGATTATATCTTCTGCAAACACATACACAGAATTCATTGTGAGCTTCACCGATATTGTGATTCACCTTGCAAAGCAACGTGCGCTGCAGTCTTCAAAATGATCAACCTGCAAACGCACATGACCCAACTCTTCTCGTTCCTCTCGCTCATATTGCGGACAAAAGACTGCTTCAGATGACTGCCCTTTCCAGTTATTGAATCCGAAAACCAGCTTCTTACGCTCGGGACACGCCTGGAACTTAGTGGACGTTAACCAAGCCATAAGGTCTGTTGATCTTGTTCTGTTTGCAGAAACTCCTTCCATCTCGAAATTCAAGCAAGCTTCAAAAAGCCGAGCCAACTTCGACTTCAAATACACCATGTCATCAATATAGCTTTTGAAGATACATCATAGGAATAAGCTATATAGAGATAGATGTGAATATGCGATTCATCAAAGAGCATGATTTGGATTTACCTTATTACAAGAGTCAAATATCACAATGATGACCATGACAATGAATGCAAGATAACAATGAATGACTATATACAACAATCAGTACATATCCACAAGGTTCAAGAAAGGATATACGTACCAAGAATTGGGACATTGGACAGTGTAAAAGCAATCAAAGAGGAAGAGACGTGTGGTGGAACGGGCGACAACATTCTTCTTTATATGTGAATGGGCGTGTGAATGTTTGTGTGCACAAAGAATGATAGAATAGACGTTGCTGATGAATCAATGATAAAATGGGAGGCGCCTGCAACCGGTTTGGTTCCTGTTGACCATCAAAGCTGCCAAGATAGGTGTACGTATGATTGAATGATAAAGAATACACAAAAAGACTGATAGAGTGATTGCTGGTAATGATGTAATGATAAGATAGGGGGCGTCTGCAGCATGATTGAACCTTGTTCATTTACAAAGTTGTCAAGATAGGTGTATGATTGATTGAATGGTTGAGAACAATCGTTTTTGAAAGACTAGGTCGAAAGGAATAGCTGCATCATCAATAACTGATAAATCTTCCACTTGGTTTCTTGGTATTAGCTGAAAAGTAGCCCTTTTGTAGATGGTTGTTGTATCGAGTGGCGATAATGTGCTGTAGTAGTGATAATAAACTGGCTGGTGCATTGTGAAGACAAGGTTGATTGTTGCAAGCGCTATTGGATCACGTGAGCAATTTGGCTGGCAGCATAATTGGGCTTTGGGTTTCTGGTACGCGTATCTGCACTTAGTCTTCCTACTTTCAACGCCGAAATGAGCCGACCAACAGAAACTGAAGACTTGACGAGCGTAGAATGGCGTGACACTACTTGGATCGAGGTGCAAATGAGTGGTGGTGGAAGAGTGCTTTTTTCACTTTAACTTCACTGCTAAATGAAGGAAACTACATACCATCTCTTTTAGCGTGTGGGAGGATTCCAAAACCAACAAATGGTGCTCGACTACTTTGCACAGTCTCCTTTCTGGGATCGTCAATGCAACAACCAAATCCTTGCTATGCAAACGCAGTACAATGACTTGAGACAGCCATATGAAGCAACAGTGGAAGCGTTAAGGTAATATCAACGAGTAGAGAAAGAGAAATAAGACAAACTAAAGGAAGCTTTTCTAGGAAAATGACAGGCATCGAGTTTGCAGTGGTACATGAGCAGCCCCCTGTATGGGTGATCCAGAAACAATATCGACGTGGACCTGAACCCCATGATGGTGAGTGAATGATGCTGTATGTTGTCAATGCCTGGCAGTTTAGCTGAGAAATGAATTGCAGTCAATCCCATTGCCACTTACTACATTATGGGCGCCAATGTATATCAGTCTCCTACCATCTATTCTGTTATTGCTAATCGCTTGGTAAGTCAATATAAGCAACAACTAGTCGATGAGATGTGATTAACATGATTCATGTCTAGTTGACAAGCTTGTTCCATGTCAATAGTGCTTTCAAAGAGACTCAAAAGTGGATGGAATTTGATCCTTCTAAAGGATACAGCTGGCAAACACCCAAATCGTCATCATCGACTGATAAGAAGAGTAAGTGATGGATCAACAGCACTACGAGACACTGATTCATGTCAAAGCATCAGGCCAATCTGGAACATTACGTGCTCGTGAAAGTCAAGAATTCAGACATTGGATTGATCGTACTATTGAAGCATCAGCCTTAAGGATAGCTCAGAATCGCTTTGTACCAGAGCAACAAGCTGCTATGAAAGGAAGGACAGAGACTGGTATCTCTTCAGTTGCACCGGTAAGTGATACACAAAGATGATTGATACAGCACTGGTATTGATAGTTGATACTGTTTATTAACGTTGCAGAGTATGGCACAAAGTCGAGGTAAGTTTTGAAAGCATTGGGATTGAATCATACATATTGACTAGTATAACTTAGATGAAGATGCTACTGGTAAACGACAACGAAAGAAGACCGATGATGGTAGTGCACTTGCCAGCAAACGTAAAAAGAAGACTACAACCAAATGAATCATGACCATAAACTCCATCAACCCTTTACTACACCTTCTATATCCATATAAGCCCCCAATAGCATAAACCAACATTTGCATTCTTTCTATCTTGTTTATTAAAATTGACTGTAAGTATCATCTATTTACAATGGATTGCTTGTGCGCACACTTTTTTCCTCTTTCTGCATTTTACTCGGCTTTCATGGCCTTTTCAGCACGCTTGATAGAAGCCTTGTCAGTCTTGGGTTGCTTAGCTTCAGAAACAATGCCAAAGGGTGCTTCAACGCGGAAAGGTCTACGCAAGGGACCAGATGTAGTGGATTCACCCCAGATATGGATACGAGCTTCCTTGGTCATGAAAAAGTTCTTGAATGCCAAAATCGATTGGATGATCAGGGGTTGAACAAACTTGAATTGAAGATGCATGAATCCAATCATCAAGATGCCAGTCATGGATTGACGAATTGCTTTTTTGATCTCGGCCACATCATAGTCTATATAAAGACCTATCTCAGTATCCCTTCCCTTGTTACCATAATGTTTATCCATGTAGTACCTTTGTGAGTAGTAACAACTAACTCCTCGGGTGCTTCAGTACCATCCCATTGCTGTTTAGCAGGTTCCACATAACGCAGTTGTGTTTGGTCTACTCCCATTATCAATAAACCAGCTACCAATATCCTTTTATATAAACTTACCATTCTTCTTGACCACTCTCCACATCAACCAGTACTGCAAACCAATGGCAAGAGTTTGGCAAATGACAAAGAAAGCGCGTAGATTCCACAACCAAAGAGGATCGTCCAAGGGCAACTTTTTAGTAAACTGCCGGATCACCATAAAGAATACCACGTTAAAGAGTGGATGGTTGACAATAGTTGACAAGGATGGCATATTGGTTTCTTTGCTTGGAAGAGATAGAAGAAAGAGAAAAGAAAAAGTAAAGTTGTATGGGAGCACAGTGCATTTCAATAGCAGCACAGTTTAAATTCACCAATCATTGATGTCCAAGCAGTGTATCTGAAGGCGTACAAAACCTTAATTGTATCAACACCTTTTTACTCCCCTTCATGCTCCACAATACTATGTCCTTGTTTCATCCAATTGTTATACATTTCATACAAGTTTAGATAGCACATCTGAAATCAAACACTAAAGCTGCTGAAAGTATCTGTTTGATCAGGGTATTGGTTGTATCCAATATGACTGAGAAGCAAATGATGTTGTGATTGCCTTTTCAAAAGATAATGTGTAGCTGGATCAACAGCCCGATAAGAGATTGTTATGAAAGCACTTATAAAGACATTTTGTATTAAGGAATTGAAGCTAAGACTATTGTTGCATCATAATGCGAATGCTAATACTACTCGAATCATCCTTGGTATTCTTGCTGCTGCTGCTGCTGTTATCAAATTCAAGCACGACTGCTAGTCCATGTGATTTTGTTGCTGGTCGTCGTGATTGCTTGCATTCCCTTTCATAAAGCACTCGTTTTGCAAAAGTATATCGCCATAACACACTCTTGGATAGCAAGTTTTTGTATTCCAAACATCGTTTCAGGTAAAGCAATGGCGTCCTTGCATACATGTGGATCAATTCATCGTATATTCCAGTCTTGTTGCTGCTTAATGTCATGCACTTGTTTGATTCTTGTATCATGTTGACCGGGATTGTCCCAAGGAAAAGCAGTGTCTCAGTAGCAGAATCATCGTCATACTCCTGTTCTTCTTCAAATCCATTTCGCCAGTGATTTGTATTATTGCCATGTATCTGTAGCAGTTGACAAGGCAGCGTGTGTATCAAGAAATGCACAATGATCTCATCCAATGTACGCATCCACTTTGCTGATATCTTATTGTCGCTTTGTGATGACAGAAAGGCATGTCGTCTACGTAGCTCATTCATCCAAGCGACGATTGTATCTTGATTCAGGTGTTGTTGCATAATTTGAATGAGTTGTTGATGTAACAATGGAAGCTCAAGTGCATCTGCTATTTGGATCAAATCGCATATATGTTGTATAGGTGGTTGATGGGACTGCGTATTGACCATAAGGTATTCAATATCATGCATTGATAAAGGTCGATAGAGATGACCAAGTGCAATATGCAAAGCTTCACTTGATCCTGGTATGCTGATATGAAGTAGATTCCCATGATATCCATTTGCAGTACTAGGTGCCATCAGTTCACGATATAGCATTGGCGATCGCACCATAACGATTCGATGCAAGGCATAGATTCTTCCTTGAACTGGAAAAGATACACTGATATCCGAGAAACGACCTGTAAATGAAATAGGTTAGTGTATCCATCCACTATTTGAACACTAGTACTATACCTTGTTGGAATCCAGTATGATACATAAACTCACAATAGGACTGTGATGAATATTCCGTATCAGGCAATGTAAGGGAAGGAGGTGTCATTGTCGTGTCGTTACGTGTAGGAAGCATAGTTATCACAGGCAGTAGGGTTGGTGTTGGTGTTGCAGGGGTTGATAACGTTGTTGCCGAGTTTGAGCTCAAGTAAGTATCTCCTTGAAGCATATCCATGTTGTAAAGACCATTGGCAACGAGAGGTGTTTGGCGAGAACAAGTTGAGGAATTGGATCGGTGGTGAACCGTCATTGCACGTCTGTCGTGCTTGTCAAATACAATGGTCGTTTTGTTTCATGCAATGTCGTATGTCCAGGACAAAGAAAACACACAAACTACTTTCAGAATGACACTTGTTGAAAAGGGACGCGTATAATTGTAATAGGAGAGAGGAGAACAATGAAAGCGGTGTTCAACAATGAACCAATGCATAAATCCTTTTGGGTGGGAGCCAAGTAGAGCACCATCACTCCGACATTGAGCTTCTCATCACTTTTGAAGCTGTCCTTATAGCTCAAGTGATGTCTTCTCTTATCTACCAATAAAGATACAAGATCTGATTATGCTCTGTCATTTATCATATTTGGCATAAAGAGGCGGGCGATCCTCTTTGGGAAATGGATGTCGTGTGCTCTCGCGTGCGTATGGACTAGGTCATGTGGGATCACTTACTCGGAGACAATACAAATATGTATGTGATGTTCCCCCTCGATAACATTAGCTCCTGCATCATTCGTTAAACATTTTTACCCCTTTTCAGCACGCTTTTTCCCGAGTATGCACTTTTCAATGTCAACACTTGTCACTTTTCAAGGAGATCACTCCAAGTTTTATTGTCTTTGCAAGTGCAGTGTGGTTTAAGTGGTATAATAGATTGTTTTGTGAAGAAGAAAGAGGAACATTGGATGATAAAAGAGACTCAATCAGCAGAATATTACATTTTGTGTGTCAAGTAAAGCCGAATACTGCCGGCATGCAATGCGATGTTGCGCATATGCGTTAGCGTATGTGTATGTGTGCGTATGTGTTAGAATGTGAGAATGCCTTCATATCAATAGTATGTGAAAGGAAGAAAGAGAGAAGCTGAATATGGAGAAAGGGATATGTTGATTGCATTACTTGAATCGCAAGTAGAAATTAACCTATTTACAGCAAACAGTGAGCATGATGTGATATGTCGCCTCTTTGGCAAATGTCAACTTACAGCAAGAGCTGCAATTAAAAGGGTGCAGAGAACTGCAGGTCCCCAAAGATCATCGTATCGACCATCGATTCGCCTATTGATCATCCTATTTCATGCGTAGTTAGCAAAGAGTATATCACAGAATCAAGTAAGATGCATTACCAGGCACGTTTTTCAAACCGATAAAGAGCATATATGGAAACCAGTGCTGAGATACTGATAAACAATCCACCAGCAATACGTGCAGTGCTGTCACCAAAGTTAAGCAAGGAGAGAGCCACTGTAAGCAGCAAAGCACAAAACTGCAACCAGGAGATAAAAGTACGTTCATTGGCAAAAAAGACCTTGGGCTCGACTCGCACTTTGACCCTTTGGCGTTTATATGTGCTTCCTTCATCAGCGGATCTACCATCGCCCCACATTTTCTCAATCCATTTGCTGCCTTTTGATGCTTGATCTTGAAGTGTTCTACTACTTCTCCAATCACCACCTTTTTCTGGAAGTGGTGGTGGTAATGAATTAGAGGATTGATATCCAGGACCAGTTTTCATAGGCACAGATGCATAATCAGGTGTGCTGGGACGACTCCATGGTAAATTGAAACCACCTTTCTTGGCACTTTGGAATGATCCCTGTCTTTTGGGGGTTGATGGTGGAGAAGAAGGTGTTCCTTTGCCAACAAGTGTTGCTGGACTACCATGATGATCCATAATAGCTTGCTGATTAGCACGTTCTGTTTCTTCAATCATGGCACGGCGATAACGACCATCAATCAATGGCTTGAAGCTGCGAGATCTTGTAAGACCAATATGCTCAGAACGTGGTTTTCGAATATCAACATTAAGCTCAGCAAGCCACCATGGCAATAGTGGTAAACGTTCACGATAAAAATGAGAAGCACCATGCAGGTACTTTGAGAATCGAGGAACTTCATGCACAAGATGACTCTCAATTAGCTTTGTAAGCCATTCTGGTGGTTCTTGACCCAAATGTGTCTGCAGTTTAGTCTCCAGTACTGCATATGGGAATCGCAAAATATCACTTTCAGATACATAATCAAAAGGTGGATCAACACCAAGGTCATTGCGTCTCCAATTGGTTGCTGGATGACGTCTTTGACGACCATCAATATGATCTTCACGAATGAATGTCATATCAGTATCAAGTGATATTCTTAAGCGTTGATCACCTGGTAATTGGAATGCTGTGCGATTGTAAAACACACGAAGCATTGGCTCTAATTGCTTGTCACGAAATGACTCTTGCACACCACTAGCAATAAAGTGGACATCATCAATTGTTGATGGATCAGCATTCTTTTGCCGTAAGTCATTTGCAATGGCATTTGCTGTTAATCTGCCATCAACAAAGCTGTTGACCTGTGATTCATCCAATCGAAAGCGATCCTTCACAGATGCGCCATCTAGCCATGCTGCATGATGTGTTTTGCGTTCAATAAAGATATTTTTAGAATCTGTTGGACCATACCTATGATGAATATGTCATTACTTAGCATTCCAAAACACATTACAATCTTCAGTAGTGGTAGCACATTACCATCGGAATCGAATAGCTTCAGATCCTTCGTCACGCTGAAGACGACCTGTATACAAGTCATAGTTGCGATTATCAAAGTATACACTCGAGATGGCTGAATCAGAAGATTCATATTTCTTGTTCTTGTTGAAGATGAGAACTGGCAAATGTAACATGATGATTGCTTTGACTTCGGTAATGTTATCTGGATGGATCCAATACTTTGCAGTGGCTCTTTCAAAAGCATTTTGGTCAGCACCAGCAGCAGAATTGCCAGTTGGGGGACGTCCTCGATGGCGACAAATATCATGCAGGGCTGAGATGTAGATGATAGCCACATCAAAACGTTGTTTATCCAATGGCTTATCCCGCAGCTTGGCTACATACGCCTGCTTTAGATTGAGATGTGTCCACTTGTCATGCTTCTTGAGAATCTTTTGAATAGCTGTATAATTGACACGTGTAAACCGAGATAAGTCATTCACATCAAAAAGTATTTCTGTGAGCGCTTCATCCATCATGCTATAACTGCTATTAGCCATTTCAGCTGTTGTGCTCTGGTTACGTTGTAGCGATTGTATAGTGCGTTCGCAATACATGATTCGTGCATCAATCTCGGATAACTTGGCATTCACAAAGTCATACACTTTGGCCAGTTCATTATCCAAAAGTTGCACAAACTCGGCTTCATCTTGATCAGTCCAACCATGCTCCAATTGCCGAGTCTTTAGCTCCTGTTTTAACACATCATATGCAATGTATGACAACCGCCAAGGAGGAAAAATGTTTTGCTGCAATTCAAGCCCGTACTTCATCGATGTTGATATATGTGATGTTGATGTTATAAAAGTGGATAATGGCGTGCACGTTTGTTGTGTATTGTGTACAAGATGTAAAAAGAAAGAGATATTAGTGTGAAATGTAATTAGACAAGTGTGTATATGTGTTGCTAGAGTGAAAGAAAAGGTAAAAAAGGACAGGGGTACAAAAGCAGAGGAGTAAATCTAATAAGGGGAACATGTAAGCAAATCGGACGGGGCATCCTTGTTGGAGTGGGAGAAGTTTCCCATCACTATGACATGCACAAGGAGTGCTATTCACAAACAAATGTACATGTACACCTTTTTTCTCGCTTTTTGTTTTCTCTACATGGCTTCAGGGAGTAATTGGACTGATTGTTCACAAAGAAGTCAACAGCATATATCAGTTGGGTCTTTTCACATTCCGCTACATATTGCATAACCTTTCAAGAAAATGACATTCGCAGTCATAGCAATAACACACGCTCGACATCCTAACTCCCGGATTTGTTTGAAATAATCATCATATGGAGTCCCATGTCATTTTGATGTACTAGATATCAATATACTGCGTCTAAACAGATGCTGTGTGCTTTACAATCGGTCCATTCCCCCCGATCAGTGATCATTCTGCTGCTTCTGCTACTCATTTGATCACTTGTAGGCTGATGGATGACTATATGCATCACGCTGTAAGCTTCATTACACAATTGGATGATTGTCAGCACTCATGCTATGCAATAGCTTTTAGTACAAAAGATGTATTGGTAGTGAGAATACTGTTGCACTGAGCGTATTACTCCTTATGAATATAGCGGCCGCCTGAAGATGATGACTGATTCAAGCATCATTTTATCCAGACTTCATGGGTGCCAAAGATCCAACTAGAAGGCAAATACATAAGCTATGTGTCATATATACCTAAGGCGGCTTAATAAACCATTGCCAAGTTTAAGAAACTGCCTTCAACGATTCATCGATCTAATGCATTACTTTGTATCATCATCACATATATGACTTTGAAGAGTAAGGATGTTTCTGGAAGATCCAATGCTTTTGAATGATGTATCTACTTAATCACGTGAATGCAAGGTATCTTTATGATGTTAGAGAAGCAATTGGACCTTTTACAGTAACAATCACATAAGGTGAATGTGTGGAACACAGATGTCAACCGATGCGGGGTAAAAGTGTCTGTGCACACGAATTTCATCTCCGCATGTGCCCATCGCCTCCACAAGTCGATTCTTCCTTCTTGTGATCATACTATGTGTATAACGGTCGAAAGTTGTCATCAGCATATCAGCTAGCATTATCATCATAAGATGATGCATGAAGAAATGAAACAATGACATCAATAGCCATATCTTGTCTGGCATGCTTTTGCACATTTTGGTACTTTATGTTCATTAAAAGTGTCTTAGTGCCGGAATGCTACTGCATTGGATAAGAGTTTCCAAGGTGCGAACGAGTGACACAAAGCTTTCAAGGATAAAGTAATCATCAGAACATGATTTTGACATCGTCTTTGACGAAAAACTTCAAAATAGCATAGACGTGACCTACCAGCATCAATAATCATTCACAGCATGTGTGTTGCGCACCCAATGACAGTGAATACATCCAGCAGCATTACATCACGAAGCTGTTTCAGAAGGTGTTGGGTCGATTCATGAATCAAGGTATTCAATCGACTGCCATCCCTGAAATCATCCTTGGCTCTGAGACTACATGGCAATACAGTCAGATTTATAACTGCTTAGAGATCCTGATTCTGCTTCCTATATGATGTGACACCTTTGAAATAGCAGTTTCAGCAAAGGTTTACGTATTTGGTCACATAGACAATACGCACTACATAAGATCAATTAAAGATCCCCAGATACCACGAGCCAATATAATGTCAAGGAAGAGACATGTTCATCTTAAAAAGCTATCATCACTGCCAGGTTGATTCTCGATTGTTGATCTCATATAATGTTAGAATCTTTGCTGCTTACCTTATTTGAAAGTACAAAGAAGTGTAAGTTACCATGTCTTTCTTTGGCACAACAAGTGATAGACGATGTAAAATAGTATTGTGATAGCAAATTAATGCCATTGTCTGATGGTGGATATTGCCAGCTGCCTTATTTGGCTATGTAACTTACTGATTTATGAATGTATAATATATCACACGTACATTCATTGATAAAGAAACACGTTTGATCCTTGATAGATAGCATTTCCACCACCTTGTCAATCATGCAACATTCCAAACAAGCACTTGTCTATATTTGTTGAGCACAGAAACTCTCACGCCCCAAGCACATACAAAACATAGAAGATGTTGTCGCCCATAAGACGCCACATCTCTCTTTCCTATATACTTCTTTGATTGCTTATATTGTCAAATGCCCAAGTTTACGTGATTACTACCATGATAGTACTTTTTTGAATCTCTATGTGTAGTGATCTTCGTAGCCATTATTCATAGTGTTCATCGTTTTCATGCATTCATGGTGATGTTGCTTCCTTGGTACAACTATCAGAAGATATCAAAAGCTTACCCAATAACCCTTTGGACAGTCTATTTGACCGGCACGAGCATCAATACATTTACCAAAAGAATACATTGAAACCCAACACAAGCTTGGAAGTATGATTGATGGTGCAGCTGCAGAAGCGACAAGACTAATCAACAAAAAGTGAACGACAAATGCGTTCCATGGAGCCAGGAGGAGTTGAAAACACCAACCATTGTCACATGGTGCTTACAAGACAGCAAGTATCATCTTCCGGTGGAGGAGATCTCAAGCTATTCCACTATTGCCATCTTCTGAAGGCCTGGAAAACATTCTTGCGATTACATGAAGAAATCAGTGTGCATCAATAGCAGGGAGCAGCGAATAGCTGTACATCTCTCTCATTATACTACCTACTAATCTCTATGCGATATCAGCAAGCAACAAGATTAGAAATCAATTCAACAACTACATTGTCGGCTATTGCATTTTTAGCAAGAACTGATCCCAAAACATTGGAGTACATTATAGCTTGTAAGCGTTCTTCTCTAAAATAAACAACATTCACTGCCACTTGCTTCAAAAGTAATGTATATCAATTGATAAAAGATTGTATTCATTACAACTGGTGTTGCTGTGTACAAATGTGTGGGATATTCTACGCGAGTATTTCATATCATAGGCCCATAAGGTTGTGCTGTATTGCTTTAAAGACGTGCATCTTTGGGGAACTTCTTCATTGCTTGACGTACACCAAGATCTGCCATGATTTCTTCTGATCCACCCAAAATGGCCGAGAACTTGTATGTTCTGTTGAGCAATTCAATGTTGCGTCCCATACCGGTTTGCGTGATACCACGTCCTCCAAAGATTTGAACTGATTCGTCAGCAACTTCGTGTAGCATACGTGTCACCTGTAATCCACATCCAATATTGATTAGTTCTCATATACCAAGTCCTGAGAATATGATTGTACCTGGTATTTGCACAATGCAATAGGACCTGCCAACTTTTCAGATTGCTCTCGGTAATTCATGTGGCACATTTGATATGTGATATTCTCGATCCAACTGTGAGCACTTTCGACACTGGCAATCTATAAGGATATTGCATATCAGCACATGTTCAAGACACACATCCATATAAGGTGACACTTGCCATTTTGGCCAATTTGGCACGAATCACGGGTTGATCAATCAATCGCTTGCCAAACACCTGTTTTCAAGGATGTATCAGTCAGATGACCTTGTTAAACACGTGTTGTTTTGATATACCTTGCGTTGCATGGCCCATTTGAAGCATTCTTCTACAGCCAGACGAGCACCCATAGAAGATCCAGTCAACATGACCCATCTATATGTAGAATCTTTGTCAGCTCTGCCATGTAGCTATAGCAATCGTCATCATCAATGTCACATTACCGCTCATGATTGAAATTGGAGCTATTAAAGGAGAAAGATACATGAGAAAGTGATCCATGGATCAGTCAAGAACCAATCAAACTTACAGAATAACAAGGAATCCAGCTCCTTCTTTACCAAGCAGGTTTTCCACAGGCACTTTGACATTATCCATGGAGACATAAGCAGTACCAGCACTAGGTGAATATGATGTCTTGATAGGCTTGGTTTCAAGACCTTCACTGCGTTCAATCAAGAGCATGGACAGTCCTTTCTCAGTGCGCACAGCTACCGAAAAGTAATCGGCCCAACATCCTTTACATGGTCATCATGTTAGCAGCTGCTGGTATAGGTGATATGCAAGCTTACCGGTAGTAATCCACTTTTTGACACCATTGACAATAAAGTGCTTGCCATCAGGAGTGCGTGTAGCAGTAGTTTGCAAGTTTGCGACATCCGAACCAGCATAAGGCTAAAGAAAAAGAATGAAAGGTTGAGCATAAAGAATAAAGTGATCATTGTCCTTTCCTTACTTCAGTAATAGCAAGTGCCATACGTTTACGACCAGACAATACTTCAGGTACAATCTTCTTCTTGAGCTCGGGAGAACCAAAGTTAAGCACTGTTGGCAAAGCGATGGTCATGCCACCAATGACGCCATCATCTGTTCCACGTGTTCCCCAACGTGCCATTTCTTCATGTACAATCATCTATCCATAAGCAATGAGCATCAAAAACAAATAAACAAGAGTCACAAGTACCTCGTGAAAGTAATCATATTCTTCAGGAGCCACACCACCAGGAAGTTGGACATTGAATTCACGAAGATAGCGACCAGGACCAATGTTACATGCTAACAATCCACAAGCACCCATCTTTTCCATGAATTCATTGCTGGGTCGTTCACCATTGACTTCAAACTCTCTTGCTTCAGGAGCCAATTCATCCATGATCTTGCGTACAGCAGTACGGAACTTGAAGTGAGTCTCCCTATAGTGATCTTCTTTAGTCTACCATCGTCATCAATGATCATGAGGTATATTTACTTAAAGTAAGGTGACTTGAATCCCATCCATGCACTTGATTCAGCATAAGGAACTTTGGAAAGACTACCAGGTTCGCGAAACTCGATTTGGGGCTTCTCGCCTTCAATAGTGCCAATCTTGTAACGTGCATACTTGCGGAGGACTTCTTGACGATGCAAGCCATAAAAAGCATCCGTTGCATCCTTGCCAGCATATTGCATTATAGGAGACACACCACCTATATTGCTTGTAAGTACAAGTACATCCTACAAGACTTCAAGTACTAACCTGGGTGCATGTCAACAAACATGCTCATGTCCCAGACTTCACCGTCAATGACAATCCATAGATCGCCTTCAGATGAGTGCCGAGCTACTTCATCGCGTGTGAATGTCTTCAAAGGTGCCATTGTGAAAAGCAGTTAAGAGTGTATAGAGTGGGGAGAGTAGCAGTAAAGAAGAAAGAAGGTGGTAAAAAGCGGAAAGCAAAGAATAAAATGGGTGCGTACAATGTCCACTTGAAAGCATTTTCATATGAAGACCGCCTTTAAAGATCCTTGCAGCAGGTGGGAATTTCAACTGATTGTTACCACGAAAGCTTTTGTTTGTTGTACTCATATAACATCTTGTCTTGCATACTTGTGGATCAGCGCACACACCATGTCTGGTTCTGAAATACAGCGGCATTATTATCTACAGCTTAACGGAGAGACAATGCAGTTTGTACTACAAAGAATACAGCATGATGTCTTTAGAGGATATTGCCAATGAACTTTGTTTTGATTGTGCCAACTTTATACAGGAAAAACACGCGTATGGAGGCATATGGTTGGCTCTGGTACATAACTTTCCAAACATAGAGATGCGGGGAAGAGTCAGTACGTCATACTACATCAGATGATACTTTTTCAGTGACATGTGAACTTGACATGTTGTATATCCTTTTTCTATACCTGTATCCTTTATACGCTTTTCAAGTACCAAAACCATCAAGTCAAGTACATTTTCCCTTTGTTAAAGGCTCATTGTAATAAAGAATCACTTTAAGACACAAAGTTGACCGATGTATCCATATTCTTTATTGATCACTTTTGTGGATGCATTAGTAGCCAGTTAGATAAAAGTAGACTGTGTTTGCATGCATCTAACGCCACGCATTTGACACGTATGTTATCCAAAAGACATGCCATCTAAGTGCTGACATAGATATCAATTACTATATACAGGAAGACACCTATATTACTTTCTCAGGTTTTTGACATGCTTGACCAGCTTTTGGCTGTGTACTACATCCCCGATCCACTTATTCCCTAGCATAATAGCTTTTCCCATCACACCACCTATTGGTACTCGTCATCGGCATGAGGTGTTGACTTGTTTACTCATTGATCCTATATATGTACTTTTGAAAAGCATACATCACTTGCATTTATCACCCTTGTAATAAGCATCTTTCATTTGGATTGCTTGCATTGGGTTCTTCAGTGGTTCCTTCATTGTCAAGGTATAAAGATAGGAAATGAATAAAACCAAGTGGGTGTCCATAATCTTTTAGTGGCAGACCTAACGACATTGGTTTGAACACGCTGTATACTCAGTAAATGTCATGTTCTTAAGGAGCCCCAATCACCCATTTTCTTCCAAGATATGTGATTCACGTGATGAGCTGGAAGAAGGCAATATATCCTCTACTTGTTATTACATCTTGGTAGGCAAGTCGAAGTTGTTGTTTATAGATACATCGTTGTTATCGTCTATACGGTTAATCCTTAAGATAGAGACCTTTTGAAGAGGCAAATGTACTATATTATGTGTATCTTTGTGCTCAAGGCACCAAATGTATATAATCTACACTGTATAATTGTGCTGCATAGACAATGCATCATCCACATGATTCAGGCTGGCTAGATAGCGAATGAGATATCGCAGGGACAATTTCTGGTCGTCAAAGGCAGCACGAGACAACTTGTTCTTTACACTTGCAAAACCAACACAGGAAGCAATTCCACCAACGGCTTGGAGCAATGAACACCTATCCTGCCGAGTACACGATACACCCTGTTCCTGTACTTGGTGTTTACGGTCTGAAAGGCGATCTTCCAGCAACACCTGCAACACCCGTCAATGACACGTCCACTGATGCCGAAAAGTCATCCACTGACTTACGTTCTCCTACTTCAACGACACCACCAACAACGTCCAGTCGTCCAGCACCTTCATCGCGTGGTGCGTTAGGCTCCATGTTGCGATCCATCTTTACAAACAAGCAGCATTTCTCGTTACACGAAGCAGCTCGATCGGCCCATGGCAGTCTATCGTCAGTCAACATTAGCCCTCCTTTCCGAGTCATCTTTATAGAAAAGGTACCTGCTTGATGCTTCTCGTATATCGTATCTTTACAAGCTATTGACAACACTATATATAGGATTTCATGCTACCAGAACGTGTTCCAGCAGGACCCAACTTGCCACCACCACACTCTAATCTATCACCGCTCTCATCCGAGTCTCCGTTACATCCAGATGGCTGTATGACATCCTTATGGGTCAAGAAGCAACTTGAGACACCATCTGTAGTAGTTGGATTTTACGACTTGTGGGATTGGGGAAATGAACATGGTGGTGCATCAAGACCTAAACGAGAGACTGGTCCTTTGGCATCTCATATCTTGATTGATCCCACTGAAAGAGAAAAAGATACAGCACTCGCTCAAGAAATCAATGATCGAAGGTATTGTTATTGGTTAAGGAAAAAAAGGAGTTGTTACTTATGTGATCTTAGAAAGTATTTCCAAGACAAAGGGATCCGATTCGCTGCAACCATTATTCTCAAGCGTCAACATACTGGTAAGTATAGGTGGATTGGATCACACGATAGACTAATAAGACGGCTATGATTAGATGACCCTGCTGTGGAAGAGCGTTTGTCCATGATCCGAAAGCAATCTGGTCTTGATAGCCGACAATCATTCTTCACTGTTGCTCCAGGCACACAACATGACATGCAAGAATTTGCCAATGGGTAAGTGGAATAGTGAAGGAAAAGTATCACTGTACTTAACTATCTATAGCTTGTATCGTTCACTCTATGAATCAGCCATTCAGTATTACAACAACCGGATAAAGAAGGTTCGCAAGAAACGTGCAAAGCTACCACCACCTGCAACATCAGCAAGACAATCATTGGGCGAGTCAAATGAACCCCAACCTTTATCGGTTCAGGGATGGATGCTTCGTTATGATTACAAGGCAGCATTCTTTCAAGAAATGCGACAAGACGTGGATGGTGCAACAAAGTATGTGAATACATCACCAATATCGTTCATCGCAATTCATTGATTTCATGTTATGAAAAAGGTCGTATGAAAGTGCGTATACCCTAGTAGCCGACATGCTTGCACCCAAGTCATCTATCACACCTGGTCAAACTGGATTGCCATTACGAGGAAAACGATGGCATGAAGCACGTACATTAGTGGATTGTATCAGTTTCAAGGTATCTTTTGTTATTAAGCAGAGTCTAATGTGCCATCTAACGATTCATCAATGATAGATATGCAGTTTTTATTTGTACATGAATGAACCAGTAGCAGCTCTTGGACAATTCAATGGCCATTTGCATATGATGCAGACGTATTGCACGACATGGGGAATGGGAGAACAATCGTTCGAGTATTGGACATGGCTATCAAAGCAGTATCGTATCTTTGCCGACATTGTGGATGCAGCTGTACATCATGGCTTCAAGATCCCTATACCAACAGCTTACATGACGAATCAACCTGGTGGAAATACTGCTGAAGGATGCAATCCTGGTGCAATTTTACAGCATCCTGGTTTCTATTATCATTTGGCAGCCATGTGTTGTGCAGAACGACGACGACGTTTCCTTGAAGTAGACAAGAGTGAAGATGCAAAAGATACCAATACAGCATGGGGTGCTTTAGTGGCAGCAGAACGACAAGTGGATCATTCAGCACTTACAATTGACTTGTTGACCAAGAGTTATGAGCAATTCAAAAAGTATCGCAACACAAGAATGACTTTGTACTTGGCAGCTGAGATTGCAGGCACCTATTACGAGACTGGTAAATACGAGATGGCTCTCAAGTTTTTTGAGCGAATTGGAAAGACATATCGTAAGGAGCAGTGGCACATGGTGTTGGCATCCATTCTACGTTGGTCATTGCGTTGTGCCAAGGAAATGGGATCATGGGAACGTGCCGTCGAGTGTTTGGTGGAACTTTTATCCAGCAATTTGCCAATGTCAGATCAGAAGCGTCAGGATATTCAGAAAGAACTTTGGGATATCATTCATCGTGAATCAGATCAACAAGAGCCAACCAAGCTTGATATCCAAATGGATCAAATCAATCCATTGTTGACGTGCCAACTTCAATTCAAGAACAGAGCCAACTTTGTCAATACCCCTGTGCCATTCCAGGTGACTCTTCATACTGGTAGCAACAGTCCACTTCAGCCCTTACGCTTCAGCTCTATGCGTATCATGTTTAATGATCCAAAGTACAACTGCATATTGAAGGATATTGGCAATGATGATGATTTGGCTTCCTTGGTCTATGTTGATTGCACAAAAGATATGACGACAATCGATCAAGGGGAATATGCTGGATGGCGCTCCAAGCAAGTTGATTTACGTGTTATCAAGAATCAGACAATCGTGTTTGAAGGATTTGTACTTCCCAAAGAATGTGAAGAGCTCAAGGTAGGTGTATATCTTCATCATCATTATCAGCATGACTATTTGCTAATGAAAGACCAATGCATTAGATTGTTGGCGTATACCTTGATATTAATTCCCCACAGTGGCATGTCAGCCTAAGCTATGATCCAAGTCGCGTTGTCATCAATGAACATGATATGGTACGCAGAAAATGGCTTCTACCACCATCAGGTATAACCAAGATATATGAAGATAGTCATCATTGCATACACTAATCAATGTATGATAGATACCAATGTACCTCCCAAATTCAAGTTCCTGGATGGACGTGGCGAGCTAAGTTCCGTGAGGTATTTATGACATTAATGAAGGCTAGTTGATGAATCAAACCACATTAACTTGAACTTTTTCAATAGAATTTCGCAACGTCCACCACAAGTCAAATTGTCTGCTGATTTTGCAAGTCAAGCTCTCCTCAACGAACACTTTGAATTGGATATCACAGTGGAGAATCAAGAACAGGATGCCATTGACGCTTCATTATCAATTGAAATCAAGGATGCAACTGGTCATGGTAAGCTTGAAAGGGGATGGATGCTGTGGATCATGATCACTGATATCTATGCTAAATGCAGGTCAACCAACAACCGACTTTGTTGCCTTATCACGTGAGTCATTGGATACCAAGGAAAGCATTCAAACAACAGCTATTGGAAGGATTGAGAAAGGAGACTCTGTCAAAAAGACTGTTTACTTGTGTGCAGAAGATCTTCCTGGTACTCGTCTGGTGACACTGACAGTAAGTTACATTTGATGGGATCTACATTGATAGGCTAACGTGACATGTAGGTTTCATATACAACTGCCAGCTCACATGATCCCAATGCTACTATCGAGAAGCGTGAAATGTTAAGGATTGCTTTCAAGTCGCCCTTTGAAAGCAACTTCAAGTTATCTGCCCAAAGTGACAAGCCTTGTCTTGCAACACCATCACCCAATTTGGAACGATCCGAAAAGTGGCAAATTGCTACATCAATCCGATGCTGTGCAGCAAGTGAACTTGAGATTGAAAAGGTGGAGCTTGAGCAATCGGTAAGTCAAAAGCAATAGGATGTAATAGGATCTTTATGTATATACTCTATAGCCTTTTGAGCACCCATACACTTCTTTATCTCTCCTCGCGAATGACAAAAGCACTGCTTCCGAGAAACAAGGTAACTTTGATACAAGGCTAAAGTACCATGATCATGTCATTGATGTCATTTTCTTTAGTATGGGCTCCAGGATATGTTTATAATACAAGCTACACGTTCCGGATGGCAACTGAAGATATTACAGAGCCACAGCCTACAGTACCTGTGGGATCGATTGCCATTTACTGGCGACGGTAAGGATATGAGTGATAGGATGAAACAGTGTTTATTGACTAGGTTGACTTTTTTAGGAGTGGAAATGATGTTGCGTATTCTAAAACGCTAATGTCGATGCCAACACTAGAATTTAGAAAACCAAGCTTGACTGTGCTAGCAGGTACGTGAGATATGGATGGAAAAGGAGAATCTGATAAATACTCATTGTGTCATTGATAGATGTGCCTGATGAAATCTATGTTGGTGAACAGTTTACTGCAACGTATACAGTGTCCAATCCTACAGAGCATTTAGCCGAATACACAGCATCGGTAGAGCTTAGTGACGCATTTGTATTTTCTGGTCTGAAGCTTCTCAAGGGTCGTGTACTGCCATTATCACAAGTTTCATATCACTATACATGCTATCCCTTACTTGCAGGCAAGGTACGATTACCACGGCTCAAAGTAGTAGCACGACAACAAGGCGTAGAGAAGGAAGTACCTCTGGAGATGCTTGATGAGCGTGTCAAGTTTGGCGCATCTACTGAACAATGGCCCCCATCGCTTATCTTTGTCAATGCTCGACGCTATTATTAGAGCTTAAGGAGAATAAAGCCTTTTCATTGCTTTTATATCACTACCAAGCTTGCATTGTGCCACCGGAATTTGAATACAGTACATGGTACAAATAGCCAAACCTGTCTTAATATAGCTGTTTTCATGATAAGGATGAAACATGTGAACAAAATAAAGCTTTTGTTTTGAACTTGCCAATGCCGTCATATTGTGTAAATGTGATGATACATGATGAGCAGCAACTGACACAGTGTCACTAAATCATGATCCAACTTCACTGTCCCCGTGATATCATGAAAGATTGATAGCTTAATATAGAGTCAGTAGTGAGATAAAACATGTGAAACGCTACTGTCATCATGGGAAAAAGAAGATTTGGTAAGCCTTGTGATCAAGATCATCTTTCCCTGACAGTGACCCCACGCACATATCATGCATAACAAGTCATCAATGGAGCAAACAGATAAAGCGGGTGTAACCTTGATAAGAGATGTTACACAATTGCCGAAGCAGCTCATACTTTGACATCCAGTCCATGAAGTTGATTTATTAGGAGTAATCAATCATTCAATGTAACCAAAGAGTGATGATGCAGGGGGAATAGTTAATAGGAGTGTTGTGTTATATGTGAGCAGAGATGGGATCATTTAAGAAAACGAGAATGACTCGGAAATGCACGGGCCTTTAGAGCCCGATTGGGCCCGTACAATAGCTGTTTACGAGATAAAAGTAAGGTGTACTTGCCAACAAAAGCGTGGGAGAAGAAAAAGATAATGACTCCCCCTCCTTCTTTGTTGATAATAGTATGTTGGTGTTGCTGCAAGTATTACATACATACGTAAAGCCATCGATCCGAAGAATCGGCTCCCTTATTGGCCATTGATAAGATCTGTTATCTCGTCCATGAATGCCACTGGTCCACTTGTACATCTCCGTTTTACGACGACGGCTTGTATTTATAGCCAAGGCAGCTTCCAAAACAACCATGTCATCTTTTATATCCTTCTATTACTATGACCAAAAAAGCTTCCTATATCATTGTTTCTGGTGGAACAGCTTGTAACCATATCGCTCGCACATTTCACGACTCGGCAACAAACGACATTTGCTATGTCTTGAGCATCTCCGATAACGGTGGATCTTCGGTAATGCCCTTTCACAATCTAGTGTATACAATGGCAAACTAAAGGTCTTTATTTTAGAGTGAGCTACTACGTGTATTGGGTGGTCCAAGTATTGGTGATCTACGCTCTCGTTTGACTCGTTTGATTGATTTTGCCGACCCCCAACCAAGTTCACCTGAAAGAATGGCTATGAAGGATCTACTCAGCTATCGTCTTCCTGCAGATGCATCCGAGCAACAAGTCATGGAAGAATGGCTTTGTATTGTGGAAGGCAGGCATTCGTAAGTATCAAGGGGGTGCTATTATTGTTACAAGGGATGTACTAATCATAGCAACAACAATTTATTATGACAACAGACTATGGAACGCCATCCCCAACGAGAAAAAGGAAGCTATCAGAGGATTTCTTACCAGTTTTCATTGTGAAGCCTTGAAACGTGCACATAAGCGTTTTGATTTTCGTAATGGCAGCATCGGCAACTTCTTTTTGACTGGAGCTCGCTTATTTCTTGGTTCATTGGAAGCTGCTTTGTTTCTGTTTTCGGCAATCACTGGTATTTCCGAACGTACTACAGTATTACCAGTGATCAACACCAATCATACCGCCACAATTGCTGCTCGTCTTGCCAATGGTCAGATATTAGCTGGTCAAAATGAGATCTCACATCCACCACCATCCACAAGTGAAAGAAGGGGTCGTCATTGCATACCAGGTTGTCGTTGGACACACACCAATCCAATCGATGCTTTCTCTCATCTTGCTCTATCAAATGAAGATAGTGGAGATCCATCATCACCAATCGTGAGCACCAATTTGTTCTTTTGCAAAGAAGACAATACCAAACTTGCAGCTCGTATTGAACGCATTTATTACATCAACCAATATGGTCAAGAGATCTATCCACTACCCAATCCCAAATTCATCACACAACTATCATCAGCCAAGGAGACATTGGTTTATTCAATCGGCTCATTGTACACATCTATTGTACCATGTCTCATATTACGCCACGTGGGTAACACAATCGCACATTCTTCTTCATTACGAAAAAAGATTCTCTTGTTGAATGGATCCAATGATCGAGAAACCAATGACTACGACGCCATGGATTTCATTCAAACCATCACAGCTGCATTGAATCAGAGTCGTAACATTGATGCAAGACATGCATTTTACGAGACATGTGATACAACTTCTGGTCTTGCAACTCCACCCTTCCCTGAATACGAATTCAATCCATATTCACCTTCATCATTCATCACCCATCTTATCTATCTCGACAACAGCGCAATACCAGTGGATGTCAAGGCGATTGAATCACTGGGTATCAAATGTGTCTCGATATGTGGAAAAGTATCAGAATCTGGTTTGCCCATCTATGACGAGCTTGCATTGACTGAAGCTATTCAATCATGTTCATAAAAGTAGATCAACAACGCCACTTGACCCTTCATTGTCTCATCATCATCCTATTTGTCATACTCCCCTTAACTCTTTCCATACTTGGCTTTTCCCGCCTTTCTTTTTATCCTCCCACGCACGAGCATTCATCCCTTCTACGTCATTACATCCATATTAAACTGCATACAATTATCCTAAAAGATAAAAGGCCCAGCAATCTCTTTTTTTATACATGGCATGATTGATAGGTAAAGGTTACAATGGTGGTGTATAGATGAAAAAAGGGGAAAAGAAGGATGAATTGCATGAATACTGGGGGTATGAATGGGAATGAAAAAGTTGTTGTGCGGTAGAAAGGGAATATTGTAAAGGCTGCTATCGTCGTTTGCGATCCGTTTCTTCAAAGCCATACATTCGTTTTGCTTTTCTGGATGCACGTGTTTCAGATGAATAAGTATGCCACTCCTTGAGCAATGCTTGTCGTATATGTTCTTGTTCAAACCATGCACGAAGTTCAGAAGCTGTCACTCTATCCTTGGGATGCACTCGTATGGCTTTCAGTAATAGCTCACGACTCACAGGACCTTGCACATCACGTTCCAATGCTCGTTCGATCCGATAATCGTCCTCTGCTGCATATCGCAGTCCTTGTAAATCAGAATCCAATATACCACGCCATGGTTCAGAGTCTGAAAAAAGTTTCCATATCATCACACCAATCGAATACATGTCTTCAGCCATAGGTTCAATCAGCCAATCTAGCACCTGACTATGTGATCTTGTCTTTGGCAATGTTTGTATAGATCTAAAAGTATACAATGAGTCATGATGGCATATGCATGTTGTCATTTGCTTACCTATACATCCGATAGCCGTGATCAGGTTTGGCTTTGATCCAAGGTAGATTATTGCACCATTCTTCCAATTCATCTTTGGATTCAGGCACAACATCATCTTTGTATTCGTCTGGTCCTCTTGGTACATCCACAAACCACTGGCGCACATCATCTGCTCGACAAAAGACAGATTTGCCGAAATCAATGAGATACACCTGCACCTTGTCGCTACCATCTTCAAGTTTTCCTTCTTGACGAGACACCATAAAGTTGACTTCAGAAAGATCACGATGTGCCAATCCTGCCTCGTGGATCACTTGCATGCATATGATCATTTGGAGGATGATGTGATACTTTTGATGAGCCGTCAATCGATGATGTGAGTGAACATGTGCATATTGCTTCAGTGTTTCTTCATATCTAAGTAGACACTTGTATAAGCATCCCCTCCCATTTTGCATGATGAGTAAAGCTTACCTTTCCAAAGATAATCCCACTACATCTCCTTCATCATTATATAAGACTTCTCGTAATTGTGCCATATGTGGTAAATTCCTCAGTTTCCTAAATGTCAACATAAGCATGATGTCCTTTCAATACATCTCATGCATACTTACATTAAACAGGCTACTTCAGTGACTCGCTGATACATGGACATGCCACGAAACTTTTGAACTACCACATCATCCAAGAAATAGACTTGCTTGAAAAAACCTTCAGAGTTGGGAGTGATTGACTTTGTATTGGGTACAGACCAGCTGTAGCTCTTGTAGCGTTCGGTGATCTTGACTACTTGAACACCCTTGTCACGACATGCTATGATGGATCATCAGTATCTTCTTTCAAAAAACAAATGATAGTAACGATATACCTGAGAATAACCTCCTCCAGACATCTCGATCAATCTCACGTGTCAATGATGGATCACTTGGAATTGGACTGCTGATGATATTAGGCCGATCTGGTGATTGACTTTCTGGTACACTGGGTATGGCTGCAGGTTGTTGGACAGGCGATTCTTGCTTAGCAGTAGGTGATGATGCAATAGGTGATTCTCGTTTAACAACAGGCGATTCAATAGGTGACTCTCTTTTCACTGCAGGCGATTCAATAGGCGATTCTCGTTTCATAGCTGGTGATGGTACAGTAAACATGGTGATAGACATTTGTTTCTTTGGACTAGAAACAGCACCTTCTTTTCTTGATTTGGCAGATAAGCTGGATGTCTTTCTTGCACTGGATGCCATTGTACTTGCACCACTACCACCACCCTTTTTACGCTCTCGTTCCTGATGCTGTCGCTGTTGTTGTATTTGTTGCATGCGTTCTCTTACATCCTTCTCAGCTTGCATGTCGTAACGGAGTGAAAGTGCTGCATGTGCAATTCGTCTCAATATGATCTTTGTATCCACATCCTCATTGCCATACACAGATTGCGAAATAGCTGGAATCTTGCTTGTCGTATTCAGTCGTCGAAAGTAATCACGCTCAACTGCTTGATTGACATGAAAAGTCATATTCTCCAATATCCGCAGTGGACGTAGATAAATGTATGCTCGTGGAGAGTGCTCATCCGTTACCTTGCTCAAAAGATCGATATCATACAATGGACTAGCAGGATAAGCAATCACCATATCACATTGTACATTGTACCATCCTGGCTCAGTACGCTTCATGCTGACATTATGAAAGATGGCTAATACACCATAACTGCTGACTTGTTCCAGAAACGTGCGATTCTTTGCAATGAAAAAGCGTGGAATTGTGACATGATCTCCAGTTGGATCCTCCTTCATTTGTCGTACAGCTGTGAAAAAAGGCCCATTGAGCTGAAGATAAAGCATCTTTTCATTCGAAAGCCCTTTTAATCGTACACGATCGTCATAAGGTCCAATAGTCAAAATGGTATATACAGTACTAAAGATGATGTAAGCATATAGCATGATCTCATCCATGGATCATTCTTCTTTACCTATTGCATGAAAAGAGTCTTGCCAGTAATGAATCTGATAGGCGAGTCTCCTCTGGAAGTGGTTGGAGTGGGTCAAATCGAAACTTGTCAGGAGTGGCACTTTTTTGAGCATTGTTCACACTAACAACACATCATCAATATGCCATGCATCCACACAATGAAATACACTTACAGGATCTGCTTTTTCAAATGGCGTACAATCTTTTTGAACAACTCATCCAACTTTTCAGCATGCTTGGGAATGGTGCCAGTGTTCTTGTGAAAGGACTTTGCATTCTGCCAAATAAGAAGGATGTCTTGCTCAAACTTTGAAAAAGTCGTATAAGCGCCTTTCCATGCCTTTCTTTCGACAGTGGATAGATCCATAGGATGCTTGACTTCTTGGTGATACAAGACTGCAGATTCAGGTACAGGTTGAACAAAAGGCCAACAATCAGGTGTTGCCAATAACATGTTGAGAATGAAGCGATATAAGCGTAAAAAAAGACGTGTGACTTGTGATGATAGCTCATATCGCACTTGAGAAAGATCAATGTAGTCGAGTGATGATGGTAAGGTGGCAGTGTTGCTAGGTTCTGGAATGGCGTTGGCTGATACGATCTGAATAGGGAAAATGGTATTGATACTGAGTCCTTTGTGTCTCAAAGCAGCAATCACCATGCGTTGTATTGCAACAAGGTCACCATTGGATATTTGTGAACTGCCTGTCTGCGATACATCCTTATCACCTGATGTTCCCAGAATCATAGTCGTAATCACTTCCATTGCTTTGGTAGGTAACAAATGTTGTGAATCATTTTCATCATGCTGACTGATATCCACTGTTGGTAACTCATTCATTGTCATTATCACTCCAAGTCGTCTCAATATTGCCAATGTAAGTCGACTTATTCCATTGACATCCAATCGATGCTTCATAGGATCCACTTGGCCCTTTCGCATATGTAGTCGTAAACTAGGTCGTGGTGAATAAATCCTTGGTTGGGTATGAATGCTGTTGTTATCCAATACTGCTGGTGTCATGAAATCATCTTTAAGCATCAATGATGTATCATCAGGTTGATCCATTGTATTGCATAGTCGTGCAATGGCTGGTTCATCGAGTGGATTACAAAATGAAGGTGAACGAGGTCGTTTACGTGATAAAGATGTTGGATCTGCAAATATGGACACTGTTGCATCTTCTGTAGTCGTTGTAGTAGTTGTTGTAGCTGCTGTTGTATTGGATGAAGATGCACCAGCTTGTTGTTGTTGTTGTTGCAAATCGAAAGGAGAAGCAGTCGATAATGGAAATGAAGTAGTGGCAGGATCAGACAAGAAAGAAAAGTCGGATGAATCATTGTGTTGTTTGATGAGAGGATCTATCAATATAAACCATGTTACAAAGTGGTGGAATTGTAGGTGGTGGAACAAGTACCTTGTTGCATATTTAAGAGCTTGTCTACTTCCTGGGCCAAGTCGTCGTGGACAAAACTATTGCTACTATCGGCTGTTGCAAGGTCAGGTGCAAAATCTTGTGTCTGCTCCATCGTCTCGTTATGGTCGACTGGAATTCCAAGCGATTGCAAGGTTTGTAGCTTCCATAACAGTTGAACGTTATTGACGGCCCCGAATGAAGGGTCCCCGTTGTCGTTCATGGCCCAGTTCTCCATCCGATCGTGGGTGCCGCTTGTTGATCAGGGTGAGTGCGATGAGAAACAGCGTCGTATAGTTGCCAATAAACGTTTATGTTGGTAAAAGTAAAAAGTGCTGCTGCAACTCCTTTTTGAGCCACTGGTGGAGAGAGGGGTCAGGAAGGGGAAAATGAAAGCACAAATGTCCAAGTCGGCCGCTCACACACTCTCTGTGAAAATCGCCTTTTCAATTTGCTGACGCATCCAAAAGTAGAATGCCCAACACATTCCTCCACTCATATTACTACAAATGTTGTCATTGAAACAATACCCTTTTATTCCAGCTAGCTTATATTATCTAATGCATCTAGTAATCCTTTAATTTCCATGTATGACTACAATGATATGTGTTAGTCACCTTGAATCATCCTTTTGTTCTTATACGTACCTCTCTTTCCTTTTGAATCTTCTTTCTTGCATCGTTCAGCTGGTCAGCTTCTTCACGGATCTTTCTTACTTGCTGCTGAGCACTCAATGATTTCACCCGTACAGATTGGCTATCACGTCTGACTCGCTTGATCTTCAAGTTGAACTTTTGTTGATTCCTTAAAGTCCCCAACTAGTTGTACGACTTTAGTATATTTGATCATCATTATCCACTTGAAGACTTACATGTACACCAAGAGGATCCATGATACAATCTAGAAACATCTGGAGCAGATTCTGAACCATGTCATCTTGGATATTCCTAATAAATGAATAAGAACATTGCCACCAAGATAATTGCCATGATACTTACGTTGCATTGGCGACAGCTGTTTGGATCACTTCAAGTGCTTTCTGAACCATCCTGATTGGCACAAACGCAGTTTTTCCCGTAATTTTCACATCAGTGTCCAAGATTGCATCATGTAACTTGTCCTTGATCATCTCGATAGAGTCTGCTGCATCAACGTCGTATAGATGTACCTTGTGTTGAGCTAGTTTTTCAAGCAAGCTTTCCATAATCTCTTGTTGATCTATATCTGATTCACTTGACGTTGCTGCATAATCATCTCTGTTCTCTTCATCATTGTACACAGCTGTTGGTTCTTGTTGTCTTGTCACGGGTTGATCACCTTGTTTACTGTGTGCTGATACTTTTGGATTATATGCAACGTCTTGTTGTGAAGGTGTTGACTTTTCATTTGTCGTTTCAAGGCGTCGATCCTCTTGTTCTTCATGCACGGATGCTCCATTATCACCAAAGTCAATATCAAACTCAAAATCAAAGTCATCTGGTATTCCTCCCATCTCAGGTGCTGTATCATGGTGATCAGCAGATTTGTTGGATTGCAATTGTTGCTGGGGAGATTGTACTGGTGGTGTCGGTGGTGGTGACTGGGGTTGTTGAGAAGACTGATGTTGCTGTTGAGGAGACTGTGCTGCCGGTGGTGATTGATGTTGCTGATGAGGAGATTGTAATACTGGTGGTGGTGATTGACGAGATTGTAATGCTGGTGGTGATGCTTGAGAAGATTGTGATGCTGGTGGTGGTGATGGAGAAGATAATGGTACTACTGGTGGTGAATGAGAAGACAATGGTGCTGCTGCTGCTGCTTGAGAAGATTGTGATGCTGGTGGTGGTGATGGAGAAGATAATGGTACTGCTGGTGGTGAACGAGAAGACAATGGTGCTGCTGGTAATGGATCAGAAGGTAGTGGTGCTGCTGATGGTGAACGAGATGATCGTAATGCTGTTGGTGGTGAATAAGAAGATAGTGGTGCTGGTGCTAGTGTTTGGCTTCTGATCTGTAAAATACTGGATCTACGCGTATCTATTAAAAGCTAATGAGTAAATAAAAAGCAGTTGTAGACACGCATCAAATCACTCACGATGTTCCTTTGTAGCCGATTTCCTATAATATCCACCTTATATCAGCACAACCATCAATAACATCTATTACTGATTTCACTTTACCCAACTGACTTATCAATACGTGGGATCTTGTTGGAATAGTTTTCATCATGTCTGTTTTCTTTGTCAACTTGTACTGCAAAGTCGGCAATATGCTTGCGCTTATGAGGTATAAATACACGGTCTGGATGTTGACGTCCTATATACAGTCATCCTTAGTAACAATGCCATACTCATACGCGTGGTAAGACAACATACGATACTCTTCTGCTCCTAAAAAGACTAGAGGTGGAAGGCGATTGGCGCTCAATGACTGAAGTGGTCTAGTAATAGAAAAGCAAGTGAGAATCTGTTGCCATGTTCGCGTTACAATGCTATTCATACCTTGAACCACGACGTCGCTCAAGAAAACGTTTTGACCGTTTGTGGGATAGTTCCAATGTTCCTTCGTTTTCAGTGTGCATCAGCAAAAGGAAAAGTGAAAGAGATAACACTGGAGAAAAGAGCAAATTCTCTATGCTGCCAATTAACCCAGCCATTCCCATAGATCACATGCGCGAGCGTCTTTGTCACCTACTCCTTACTCTGAATTATACAGCTCCATGCAAGATTTCATCACTTTTTGTACATAAACATCTACTATGTCTTGGATAATCCACATCCACATGTGACGTATAGACTTTTTTTATTGAGGAACAACATAAAGTAGACAATGAAACAATGCAACAGGGTCATAAATGATGAGTAAACACATGAATGTAGTCATGGAATAACATAACAAATACTATCTTCTATCCATCAGCATCAATTCATCGCCTTGTTGAATCACACGCCTCGTCCAACAAATGACTTGATTCTTGATGACTCCTTCTAGCAGACACACATTCACGTTTTGGGTATCCTTTGTTTCTCGCATGACATGAAATGGACACAGGGATATGCCATTTTCTTGATAAGGTTGGCCATCATCATTGGTTGCATCCAGAATTGTCTTTTGTCCATACATGACACAATATTGAGCTGCATTGCCGACACCTTCTTTGAGCACAGCAAATTCATGCTTGGACATGGGAACACCAAAGTAAAAACCAAGAGGGATGTTGGCAGGGATGTTACGCTTGGCAACAAGTCGAGAACCATTATCCACGATACACACTAGATCTGACCAAGCAGTAGGAACAGTGTCAAGATTCACATGTAATTCTTGTCGACGTGCTAGCATGAATCGATCAAATTCATTGTCGTCTTCACCATCTGCAATGACTCTTACACCAAAATACAAAGGCCAATCTCGCTTGATCAATTGCACTTGCCATTGCTTATATTCTTTCAATGCATTCTCAAATAAAGCTGGATCAATTGCCAAACGATAATAGAGACATGGACTATCTTGATGACGGATGGCTTCGAAATAACGATCCACATTATGGGATAAGATGGCAGATGCAGAATTGACAGGTGTCTACAGATGATAAGTTATACACGTGATATCCTTTCTCTTTTTTTCAACCCTTTACCTTGCCTTGGAATAAGCGAGGGGTATTTTGTTCCTGACTAATCTTGGCGTCCAAATCCAGTGCTGTCTTGATAAGATCGGAACGAGGTATGCATTTCGCTGGATGTTGTCGTATAGCTAATGCGAGAAGTGCTGCTTGACCATGACGATGGGTAGGCGATGCCACTACTGTTTGCTTATCACGTATACGTCGAATCTTTGGTACAGAAGAACGTCGGAATGTCTCGTCCAAAATGACCTTGACTATGGTTTTACGTCGCTGAAGCTGTCTTCCACGTTGCTGCTGTTGTTGAAGGATGTATTGCCTATGTGAATTTGCAACCATGGGAGCTCTGCTATCGCCGTTGTTATTGGTGCTACTATTGGCTGACACGCTCATAGCAGTATCATTGGAATCATATTGTGCTGGAGTGTATGAGGAAGGTGCTTCTGTGCATGTCATGAAATGAAGAGAAACAACAGCGATTTCGCGTATGATTTGGTGCTACTGCAAGCAGATCAAGCACCTTGTAGCCAATCAAGACTAAAAGCCATGCTGATTGTTACACAAAGGACATTCATGCTTACAAGGTCTCTCCAGCGGTTGGAATGATGTGGATGCAACAGATACAAGGGTAAGGTTTATAACTACATGAATTTGCTATTCGATGACTGATATCAAAGCTATTTTTTCAGCCATGAAAGATCATCCTATTGCATACACCCATCTGAGCAGGACTTTTCTTTGATCTCCTTGTCAAATCTGGTTTCAACATGCTGCTGGGATAAAGATAACACGTTTATTGTACTCCAAATGATACTGATTTGGTCAATTGAAAAGGGGTTTTTTGATAATACAAAGACGTTCTGTTTACTTGTTCCGCCCAACACTATGTAGTAGAATACATTGACAATCAAGTAAAGAAGTTGATGTACATAAGCAAAGATTCATTTATTCCAAAGTAGTATCATGTGATAGAGTACAACAGGGATAGTGCTGAAATTAATGACTCTAAGCCAAACTCGAATAACATGCTTCATCATTACCTTTGTACTAGAGCCCATATGTACCAAAAATGTGTCTTTTGTGTATCTAATCTGTTCTCCTTGGAACCTTCTATGCTGGTTGTACTTCCAAAAAGTCCCTTTCATTATCATGATACACTGGACTATATTATCCCAGAATAGAAAAGATGCAAAACAAAGAGAAAGAAATGGTATAATCAGACCACAAAGGATCCATCAAGGGATGCAGTGAATGCCGTAAGACAACATTGAACATATCAAAATAAAACGCCACAAAGATCATTACAAAGAACAATGAATGAGCATACTTGAATCGTGAAACCACACAAGCTCTTCTTGACAACTGCCAGACAATGGTGCTTTTGATAACTTATACAACATCAGAGACAAAATAGGTGTATATGGTGACTTTAGGCTTACTTTGGTACATATTTTCAGACGTTGATAGTGTTATTGTGATAGGATTGAAAGAGTTGTACAAACACATGGCCAAGGTGCTGCACTTTTGGCTTGTGCAGACAAGCGTGAATGCTGCACATTCGGCGTTTCAATTGTGCAGACAAGTCATCATGCAGTTGCAGCAGGCGTCTTTACTACTAATTAGAATTCGAATGGACACCAGGACAACATCAGAATTATGGAAAGCGCCATTAGATTGTGACTTGTGAGGATGCCATGTGAGAACAAGGATGGACTAACGAGCAAGGACATTTGTGCCTGAAGGGCGGAATTTGAAAATTTCCCTTCAAATCATGCACATGTGTCTGACGCAGGCTTGCCAGCAGCCTTTGTTCTACACTTCTTCAACAACTATGCCAATGCACACTTGAACGACAAGAACAACACAAATGAAAATCAACACGTATTGACAAAGCACAATTGGAAAGCAAAAGCTACTTGGGAGAATCTGTTGGTTTGAAACGTTGTGCTCTTTTATTGTCAGCCCAAGTCCTTCTTTCACACCTGCACCCCATCCGAACAATGGCACCACCAATGACGCGTCTACTACTTTAGCAGCATTTCTAAACAACAAGAAACCTTGGTTTCAACAAGTGGGTCGTCGTTTGTAGCGTGGTAGAAAGTACCTTTTTGTTGCAGCGTGTTTTCCCCTTTGTCTCCAGCAAGCTCCTCCTTTCCCAATTGACCCCATGCTACCCATTGAACAACAAACTCCTGCTAGTCTACAGTTGAACCAAGTATGCAACACTCGATAACAGCCACGAGATACTACTGAGACGCGTATTGTACCAATTATCACCTGTTGAGGATTATCCTTGTTGTTGCAGTCAACTTTTTGCACTGTTGTGTCATTTACTCTCTTTGTCACCATATTCACCACTTGTAAAAGTCATTTCCAAGCATCAGGACAACATCAGAATATAAGAAAAAGGTGAAATATGCGATTGGGTTGTAGGTAAGGCTGCATATGTGAAACCAGGATGAATCACCAGCAAGGATACTGATACTGCACATCTAGTTTATTGATATCCAGACCACTTTGCTACCGATGAAGGATATTCACAAGTAACAAGAAACATCAGGATGTAGATAACAAGATGAAATATGTGATTCAGTTGTAGGTAAGGCTTTGGTTGTGAAAACAGGATGGATCATCTGCATGGATACTGGTTTCTTATCATGTATTCAATCCAGCTTCCTCTGAAGACTATTGGCAAGCACCAGTATAACGCCTGGATGATGAAGAAAGTGTAGAGTAGATGATAGAAGTATTGATTACATTGTGGAATGAAATATGATGATGGATCAGAAGTTGTATGTGGATTGATGTATATTGATGAATGTATAAGTGGATGTGTGTTTATGTGAGCATTTTGATCTGCTGGGATGGTTTAGCTTTAACATGCAAAGCAGCTGGTTGGTGGCGTAGTGCTTACTTGTTGATCTGGTCATTTGGTGCTGCAGCTTGGCAAAATCAGACAATATGACAACATGGATGGATTCTTTATCACTCCTGGATCCAAGGCCAGCGTAGTCAATGACTACCAGACATACATCTTCTTTGCTGGACAGATATGTACGAAAGGACAGCGCAAGTGTCATATGTACTCAAGAATGGTGTTCGTGATCATGAGAAGCTAGTGAGCAGGCTGATAAGAACCCAATGGGATATCCATCCATCGATCAATTCTAGACGCATTACTAGAGGTGGAAATGGCAATGCAATAGAAATCAGAGTGTGTGAATTGATGGCGCATACATTTTTCGACCAGTATGATTTGCTATGTATTGTTGATCATGATAAAGACTTGCTTAACTGACAGCCATGTTCATATGAAGCTTTGAATTTACCCATGGACATGGTCTGTGATGATGTGGATCAATGATACTGGATGCACAATGTCACTGTTCTTGCTGGTGAAGTGAATGCTGCTGCACATTGCGGCATTTCAAATGTGCAGACAAGCGTGAATGCTGCACATTTCGGCGTTTCAATTGTGCAGAACAGCGTGGCTCTTTCCACTACATCCCAAAGCTTTTTGCATCATGCAAAGTTCTTGTGGTATGTCACTGCTTGACAAAATCATCTCCACCATGCTTCTTTCCTGCATCTTAAGGAAGCCGTTTTGTCGGTTCATATGACCCCTCGATCATTGTATATGAGCACATTTGGCCATTGTGCTCTGCCAAAGCTATCACTACCACACAGGCTAGACCAATATCATTTCCAATAAAGACGATGGGGATCAAATCCACCTTGGCATATACATCACGAGAGGAAGCTACATTAAAAGAAATGAGTATGTTGTCCATCAATCGCTCTTAAGAAAAGCTGATTAGATGCACCTTATTACAAGAGCCAAATATCATGATAATCAACAGAGATTGGAGGAAAGAAAGTGATGTGCGGCAAGTGACGATGCGTGGCAACATCCTTTTATTTGTGGATCGTGGGCGTGGGAACTTTCTGTGAATTCAAGAAGGATAAAGTACTTGTTTGGGATGATGCATTGATGGAAGGTACAAACAGATGAATTCCCTGTGCTGTTGGCGGCATGATGCACCATTTGGCTCCCATGGGGGTGATACAACGGCTTCCTGTACTGATTGCTTGAATGATAGATCATGCGTACTACTATCTCTAATTTACACCAGTGCTTTGACTCTTGAGAAGAATGCATTGGTATACTTTATTCATTATCTATTAATGATACTAATCTCCTTTGAATATTTGGCACTACGTATGATCTGTTGGCTTTTGCAATATCAGAAGAAAGAAGTAAAGCGAGTTGGGTAAGATTATAGTCAAGATCATGATTGTAAAGGATAAGGATGTCATCTGCATCACCAAATGACGACACAATATTCTCCATGATCGCCTTCATCTTTCCTGTTGGACATTGTGATGCCAGTTGGCTGACGTGTGCTTTTGATAGTGATGGTTCGGTTGATGATAAAACTTGATGTGCAATGTGGGAGAATAGCTTTGATGCAATGATGGATGCTTTGTCATGTGAATCGCCTTTAGTGCTGCTTCCATTCTCGTGATTGCTGAAGGTGAAGACTGAAAGTGGTTGGCAAGAGAATGGTGTTGCTAAGAAGCTGGATGATCGAATCAAGTAATAAGAGGATGGATGATGAAACTGAGAACGTATTTGTCGTAACTGATTTGTCAGGTTGAATTGCTCCAATTGCCTTGTTTTGATATTGGTGGAAAGCTTCACAGCCTTTTGCCAACTCCCATGATCAATAAAAATGCGGATCGTTTTGGATTTCATATTGACTGTGCATGCTGTTGGTCCCACTTTTGGCTCCTCTTTCACATCGAGACGTATTGTTGATGTCACCAAGGCATTCATAGTCTGTGTCCCAATAATCAACTTGTCCCCATCACTCGTGTTCAACAAACAAGGCCACACATTCTCATAATAAGATGATGGTGGAGGTATAGATCCATGTTGATTCGACATTTCACGATGAATATCCACTGAACGACGACGACAATATACTTCGACAGTGTTGACGAGTACTGCATGACCAGATTTCTCACTTAGTAAAATACATCCAGCAAGCACTTGTGCACAAGCATACTTGTTTTGTGGAACATGCTCCCAATCAGTGTTCAACATCTGGCACACTTGATCATTAAGCTCAAAATATTGACGTTGTATCAAGATCGGTCGCAAAGGTGAGGAATGCAATAAATGAGCCAACGTTGTTGTAGCAATCTCTGAATGATGATGGCTCTTGTGTTGCTTTGTTTTTGGTGGCATGATGGGTTCACAAATAAAGCGTTTGCCAGCCATGCGTTTGGCGTTTGATGAATGTGTGATTGCATTGAATTCTGCTTTCTGTGTTGAATCATTGTCTTCAATCAATGCTATTGGCTCAAGTTGCATCTTTGTAATGATCCACTCGTTTTTGGATTGCTCTTCATCACTGGCTTCCATAGATTGGCATGCATGAATGATTGCTTCAGCAAAGGAATGACGGCGTGTAGAAGCAGGAGGTGGTGGCAAGGATTCGTCAAATGTTGGACAAGTTGGCAAAGGGATGTGTTCAACGTCGCATATCTCATCATCAAGATTAAAGCAGGAAGGATCTACATCAAACAACAAAAAGTCAGTGATTGATCTATCAAGCAAGCTTTCAAATACTGCACCTTCTTGATCTTTGGCACAGGTTCCTTTTCCCCTGTCCAAATGCATCCTGATCCCTGACAGTGTTTTGAATGAATCTTTGCAATATGGACATGCCAGGCTGCCATCCTTTCGTTCCAATCTCAGGCATATCCTTTCTAATCAACAAAAGTGTCAAACTTGAACTATTCATTGTGCAGTGCTGTCGTACCTTTGTCGCCCTGGAAACTGATAGTGTATTTCACTTGGTGGTAGTTGTTGACATGGTTGCGCAATGACTTTTCTGACTTGAAGGTGGACTTGCAATCTTGCTCAATGCAGCTTATTATGGGGGAAGTTGTTTCATCCATTGCAATATTCCTGTGTCCAAGTGAAGCATGTGGTGTCAAGGGAAGAAAGTGCACCAGGTGCGCGTTGCATTCGGCTTGTGCAGACAATTCTTTGGGTGCTGCACACTTCGGCGTTTGAATTGTGCAGACTGGCTCAATGCTGCACAATCCAGGTAAACTTGAATCTTCTTGTTTATGGAATCCATTGCAATTGCTGAATGAATTAAAGATAAGCAATTGCATATTTTACTACTACATTCAACATGGTAGCGAGCATGAACAGTACATCATGAAGCCATGAGCATTTGTTGTTGTGTCATCAAATAAATCCATCATGCCTTTGTAAACGTTTATTGTAAGCTCATTGCATAGTGCTATCAATGACTAGAGACTTCATTCTAGAGAAGGAATGAGCTGTTCTGTTGTCAAATGACACTGTCATTCTTGTGTACCAAGTATCAAAAACATGAAGACCTGAAGATGATGACAGGCTGGCATGAGAACAGTGAATATGGAAAGTAAGAGGAAGATGGCTATACATCTGCATAGTTCCACAGTGAAATGCAACAATGAAGGATAGATCTTCTGTTTCCCTTATAAAGTAAACGTCAAGCATTGTTGTAGATATGGCGATTTGGATACTTTCTACCCTTTGGATGTGCATTATGAATGTTGCAGTAAGAGGAATATTTCAAGCGATGAATGCATGAATGACAAATATGATGGATTGTGTGATTCTTCAATGCATGGTGGCGATTGATGCACGACGTGTTTTGCTTACATGGCTAATACATGTTGTACATAGGATATCATTACTACTTACTGCCTTGAATAAAGTGACAGATAGGATAATGGATATGTTGTGATAATGATTAAGAAGCTTCATGTCAAGCTTGTCAACTTTATGTTTTTGAAGGTGAATGAAGGATCCGAAGACTTAAAAAGTCATTGCAAAACATGTATATATTCTGTAGGAATAAAGTAGAAGATGATGTATGTCAATGGTGAGAAGCCAAAAAGGCACATGATCATGGCAGTAGTTGTGTCGTCGGCGTTTCTCGCTTTTGTCATCCGCGGATCATTATATGAATCGTCATTCAGCAATAGCATAATAGAAGAGACTAACGTATCAATCAAGAAAGTGTGATTGGTTCATGTCTTCTTTTACTGTCTTACTGTCTTGAAGCTGGATTTGCATCTGGTTTATTACTTAATTCAAGTAGCAAGCAGCACTACACGTGGTAGCATGCAGGTATTCTAATAACTCAGCAGTCTGATATGAGGATGAACTTGTATACTATGCTATATTGTATGCGATACATTGAATGAGCGATGGTGACAGACATCCTGTGACCTGTCATACAGCACAGTGTGATGCAATGATGCGCATGTCAACCGAGCGGTGACACAAAGTCTTTCCGCGGATGCCTTTTGGCGTACCAATGTGGTGCCATCCCGTCTATTTTCGATTTGGTATTCAGCTTTACTCCTTTCTCCACACTTTCATCTCGAATACCGACATGAGCTTCAGTAAGGAACTTTCTTGGTACAAAGTCAGTGAATGGAAACTTTAATACGGACATCTGTTAGATCTGCGTATAGCATGCGTGGTACGTATAGAGAGATAAGGAATCAAGAAACGCGTTTATTAACAACAGCCATTGGGGAAACTAGATGGTTGGTCTGCCTGCTCGAGGCAAAACATACATTTCACAAAAAGGTACTATCATGTGGATGCTACATATACCACTCACTAAGTCTATATAGTGTGTCGTTATTTGACGTGGCTGGGTATCAAGACCAAAGTCTTCAATGTTGGCAACTATCGTCGTCAGTTACATGGTGCCAACTTGCCTCATACCTTCTTTGATCCACACAATGCTATTGGAGAACAACAACGTCGAGAAGCTGCTGCTGCTGCATTGGAAGATATGATGCGATGGTTTGATGAAGAACAAGGCATTGTGGCTATTTATGATGCAACCAACAGCACATATCAACGACGCAAATGGCTTCACGATGAATTGACTAGCAAAGATATCCTTGTGCTTTTTATTGAATCCATATGCCAGGACGAATCACTCATTCTCGCCAATATTAAGGATGTCAAGTTATCATCACCTGATTATGTCAATATGGATCCTGATGCAGCAGCTGTGGATTTCCGTGCACGTATTGATCACTATCAAGATTCTTATCAGACTGTCACAGAACAAGATTTCACCTATATCAAGCTCATCAACGTCGGCAGCCAAGTCATTATCAATATGATCCAAGGTTATCTCGAATCAAGGATTGTGTACTACTTGATGAACTTGCATATTGCTCCACGAAAGATCTACTTTAGTCGTGTAAGTGTTGATTGGGTCAATTCTGGTAAGGATATGGCTAATGGCATTGTCTTTTGTGTAGCATGGCGAATCCATGTTCAATGTGAATGGCAAGATTGGCGGTGATTCGGAGCTTTCTCCACGTGGAAGACAATATGCAGCACAGTTACCCGGTTTAATCCATGAACATTTGGGAGATCAAAGTTTGACTGTTTGGACATCAACCATGAAGCGTACAATTCAAACTGGTGAGCTTCTCAAGTATCCTAAGCTTCAATGGAAGGCTTTGGATGAATTGGATGCTGGTGTATGCGATGGAATGACTTATGAAGAGATCGAGGTACAAAAGACGTTGATACCTGTGGTAAATACAACATGGATTAACACTTTATATATAGGAAAAGTATCCAGAGGACTATGCAAATCGTGATGAGGACAAATTCAACTACAGATATCGAGGAGGAGAGGTAAGGATGTCTTGTCCTTCCATTTTTATATATCTAACATGACGATGCAACAATAGTCCTACAGAGATGTTGTGCTAAGATTGGAGCCGGTCATCATGGCATTGGAGCGACATGAGAATATCTTGATCATTGGTCACCAAGCAATCTTACGATGCATTTATGCCTATTTCATGAATTACAACCATGAAGATCTGCCATATATCAACATTCCACTGCACACTGTGATTGAATTGACACCAAAAGCATATGGATGTGAGGAAAAGAGATTCAAGGGTAGGTCAAAATAGGCAACAATGAGAAAATGGCAATGAGATTGATCCTTTATTGTAGTGGATATTGACGCTGTAGACACTCATCGACCCAAACCTTCCAAGACAGCAGCAGCTCATCCATCTGCATCAACATCAACAGGTCATCAAAAGAAGCCAAGCTTTAAAGCAAATGCAACAGGAGACAATCTATCCATCAAGTTACCTGTAGGCGCCAGTGGTGAAATTGTCAAAGACGCCATGAGCCCAATCCTTCCTATCAGCCCAAAGCTTTATCCACGTGGTGTGTCAATCAAAGATACCAACAAATCATCATCAGCCACAACTACTTTGGCAACATCTAACAACAATAACGCACCAGCAAATGATGGCGAAATGGCTGCTCTTGATCTAGGAGATGCTGCAATAGAACATAACAGTCATTGAATAAAGCTTAGCTTAGCATACATTGGCTTATAGTCCTTAGAAGTATACAACAGCTTTATTTGTCGTGAACTTGTATATAAATGCCAAAAGGACGACTCGTGTTTTCTATGATTCAGAACCCTATCTTGAATGCAATAAAAGAGCACTTGGATCAGGCACGATTACTATGGGGATCATTTAATTTGAGGAACGGCTTTCCTGATTGGTTTGATGAGCGGGATAGTGAAAGGGCCACAAAAAAAAAGCGCTTTAAGCAAAAGGAAGCTCATCTCTGTCATCGTCCACACACAGCTATGCGTCCGTTCTCGCCATTGTCACGGAAGCCACTCTTGGCGATTGCTTTCATAGCTGTTTTTGTATTCCTGTACAATGTAGCGAGTCATCCACGAGTAACGCAGACCATGCAACCTACAGCTTACTACAACAAGTACGACGAACGAGTATGTCTTCCTCAGCGATCGCTTCAGTTGTATCCTCCTGCCAAAAAGGCCAATGCCGCTTTTGTTATTCTTGTACGCAATAGGTAAGAAAGGAGAAACATCATAGTATGACTAAGACTAACTGTTATCAATGTAGGGAGCAACAAGATATTGCCGAGACAATCATGAACCTCGAAGACAAGTTTAACAAGAACTTTCATTATCCTTACGTGTTTCTCAACGATGAACCCTTTACTGAAGAATTCAAGGCAGCAATGAGAACTGCATCTCCTTATGCTGACATGCAATTTGGCTTGGTACCTGTGGAACATTGGAGTTATCCAGCACACGTCAATCAGACTTACGCAGCTGAATGTCGAGAGAGAATGGATCGTGAGAATGTCTTTTATGGTGGCATGGAGAGCTATCATCATATGTGTCGCTATCAATCTGGGTTTTTCTTCAAGCATCCTCTGTTGGATAGGTAATGCAACATAAAAAAAATCATGTGGTGTGTTGCGGATCGGATTGACGCATCCACGTTAGCTACGATTGGTATTGGCGCGTTGAACCTGGTGTACGATTCTTTTGTGACATCACCTATGATCCTTTCTTATTCATGGAGAAGCATGGTAAAAAGTATGGCTTCGTGGTGACATTACTCGAGTTACGTGAAACGATTCCAACTTTGTGGGAGACAGTCAAGGAATATGCTCAATCACGACACATTGACTTGAATCGACCTGGAAGTTTATTTCCTTACTTTCGTGGGGCAGATGGCGACTACAACTTGTGCCATTTTTGGTCTAATTTCGAGATTGCATCACTTGATCTTTGGAGAAATCCCAGCTACCGAGACTTCTTTGACTATCTGGATCGGACAGGCAAATTCTTTTATGAGCGTTGGGGGGATGCACCTGGTAAGAATTGAAACACACTATGCATGCACGGTGTTTGGGATGAAAGAATGTCAAAAAGATCGGATACTGAAGCAATGTGTGTACTCTTAGTGCATTCTCTTGGTGCTGGCTTGTTTCTGGATACAGACGAGATTCACTATTTTGAAGACATTGGATATCAGCATGATCTTTATCGACATTGCCCATCAAAAGAAAGCGGATTGACATGCAGATGTGAGTGTCCAGAAGGAAGTGTACCTGATAAGAGCATCGATCATGATAAGAACTGGGATACCTGCTTGCCACGTTGGAGAGAATGGGTCGAAACATCCAAACAACACCGCAAAACATCTTGGAACGTCTGGTCTTGACCACTTTTTGCATGATCCCCAATTCCTTATCTTTTTTTCTCTCTTCTTCACTCTGTATAGTTTGCAATTCATGACGCATTCATATAAAGAATACCACTTTCAACATTATAACGCACAGACAAAGTTGTACACATTACAGGGGAAATAGGCAGGGGCAAAAAAACAGCAGGAGGATGTGATGGGCAAAAAGTGGCTGTGATGAATAGTAGACACGATTCTAGAAGCGACTAACTGATTTGTACAAGATCACTTTGTGCAAGACCCTTTCATGCATGATATTGATAAACAAACCGAGGATCAACGCGTGGCTTTATTGTTGCTGTAATTTACGAGATGCATAAAGCGATTGCATTTAATGAATGTATGTTTTGTGTATAGTGCAGCACACAGACACCCATTGAACGTGTAGTTTACATTTTGACTATTGCACATATACACTTTTCTTAAGGCTTAGTTTCATGACCAAGACGCGTAGTTTTACAAGATGCATCATCGTCATCTTGAACCTTGTTGTTTTTCCTCGGATGATACAAATGGAGGAGATGAAAGCGGATATTGAAGAATAAGCATCAATCATATGTGGATATGTGCCAAGGAAGAAGTCAAGTCCGCCTGTTTTTCTCATCCGGATCAGCAAAAAGAACAACCACGCGATGTTGTGAACAAGAGCGGAGAGTAGAGTAGATGAATGCATGACCTGGTAGATGGCAACACAGGGCCTAGATGGTAACACATAAGATTCCACTCCGCACATCAAGAAGCTTGTGGTGCCTGAATAATCATATCATGCAAACACAAGATGAAAAAGGCGGGGGAGTAAAAAAAGTAGTGTGTGCATAACCTGTATTGGGGGGGGAGTTGTATGTGTTTATCTGTCGCTTTATCGCGTAAAGATGAAGATGCAAATACCTGCAACAGCATTAGTACATGTTTAGATAAATTGTTATTAATGTTTGTATGTGCAAGGTGCGTTGTGTGTTTGTGCGGGCCATACACGATGCAGCATGTACGCACTCGTGATATTAAGGATTTCGGAGCCTGTCAGTATACACTTGGTCAACCCCTATGACCATATCTCAGGTTAAACAACACCAGCTAAAGAAAAGGACGATATCCACTTATGGGACAGTAAGAAGATCAGGTGTACTGCTGTATAGAATGCAAAAGATAGCGACACAATGGGGCTTTGGGAACCAACACGCATCATGATAATGCAGCGGACATTGTGATAGTCCCCCCAACAACACTACCTTGGATGAAAATGTCATCATGAACCCTTCAAACCTTAGTTCGAGTTCACGACAATAAATACAGCTGCTTCTCGCAACTTCTCCACATCTTCATCCCACTTTTATTCTCTCTCAGACTTTTTATACAAAGCTCTTTACACTATTTACACGATGGCCTACAAGAACAACAACACCAAGAACACCAAGAATGCTGCTGCTGGTGGTCATGGCAAATGCTGTAACTCTGATACCAAGGTGTGGAAGACTATTCAAACTGTCCTAAAGTCCAATGACATCCAAGCTTGGGCTGAACTTGTTGGTGATGAGCATCGTGTTCCCCAATTGGCTCACGTTTTGTTGAAGAATCGTCTTGAGAATGATGTACGTCGTATGTCACCTTCTCAGCGTCATCAGTTGCTTCAATTCAACAAGGATATTCGTGCTGAATCAATGCAACTTTTTGGTGTTTCAGTCAAGGATTTGAATGCAGTGCAAGTGGCATTGTTCCATGGCAACGAGGAGATTGCTTGTCAAGTGGTGCGTTTTGTCAGTGAGCATGCAACAGCCAACGAATTGCGTTTGTTCCTTAATCACACATGGGGATATCGCAACACTTCTCTTCATCTTGCAGCCTTTTTCGGTATGCCTACTTTGGTGCAATTGTTGCTTGATCTTGGTGCTGATCCTTTGGTGATTAATCGCAAGAACATGGCTCCTGCTGATTGTTGTGCCGGCAATGATGCTTGTTTGTCATTGTTGTGTCCTGATGTGCAACAAGAAGATAATGACGACTTTGTTAAGGATGATAACGTGATGGATGACTTGATTCCCACTGCTGTCACTACAAGTGCACCTGATGTTTCCAATGAAACACCTGCCATGTCTGACGATGACAGCGATCACAGTGATGACGATGAAATGATTGTTGATTCAGAAATCACTGTTGTTTCTTCTGCCAACACTTTCAGCAAGAATATGGTTTCCAAGGATTTGTTTACCGAGATTGAAGCATGGCAACCTACCAAATCAAGTCAAGTTGTTACCATCACCTGCCCTGGCTTGTATGATTCTACCAAGACCAATTTCATTGCTGGTATGACTCTTTCCAAGGAGGATCTCGCTGAAGTTGTTTCCTGGTGCACTATGGAAAGCATTAAGCCTGCTATTTGGCCCATCATGGATGATGGTGATGGCTGCAAGACTGCATTGCTTCAAGAAATGACTCTTTCGGATGATGATATTGCAGAAGTGGTATCATGGCATCAAGTTCACGACAACAATGCTCCTGCTATTACTTGGCCTGTGATGGATGACGGCAATGGCTACAAGACTTCTTTGCTTCAAGAAATGGCTCTTTCGGATGATGATATTGCAGAAGTGGTATCATGGCATCAAGTTCAAGATAACAATGCTGTCATTGCTACATGGCCTGTCATGGAAGATGATACCAAGGGATACAAGACTGCTTTCTTTGCTGATGAGGAGTTACCAAGCAATGACTATGTCAAGTCTTTACAAGATGTGGATTTTGTGCCAGATCTTACCAAGCTGTTTGACTTGACTGAGCGAGATATCATTTTTGTTCCCAATCTTGCCAAACTGTTTGCATTGCCTAATCAAGGTATCGACTTTGTTCCTGATCTTGCCAAGCTGTTTGCATTGCCCAAGCAAGATACCGACTTTGTTCCTGATCTTGCCAAGCTATTTGCATTGCCTAAGCAAGATATCGACTTTGTGCCAGATCTTGCCAAGCTGTTTGCATTGCCTGATGATATTGGTAACATCACTGCTACTACTGCCACGACTTTGACCACTGTCAAGACCCACGTGTCTACATCTTTGGAGCCATCTGATGATCTCGAGGAGTCGGTGTTGAATCTCGACTTGTTGTTTGGAGCCCAAGACCCATGTTTATCTGCGGCATCATGCAAACAATCAGGTAAAGTAATTCACATCTGCATATGCATCTTTAACCTTCTTTACTCACACTATTCTTATTACAGATGATCTTTTGCATGATACCTTGGATCCCAGCACCACTTTTGCATCAACACCTACAGTTGTTGTAACTGGTAAGTCATCGTTTTCTTGTTATCATACTTGTTCTTTTGACTCATCCAGTAACATTTTTGATATAGATCATGCCAAGGTTCCTGAAACCAAGAGCAATGGAATGTTGATTCTCGACTGTCAAGAATCAGGTGATACATCTCCCACGGTGAATCATTCTGGCAAGGCTGAGTACCACATGGCGTCCTCGAATGACCAAACGAGTAAGAGTTTCATGTTGTTTTTTTCATTATCACTATGATACGCTAACATTTTTCCGCGTTTAATAGGAACACTATCTGGTTGTATCACTTTTAAGGATCCTGCTGTGCATCATACACTACTTGCTTGTCATCAAGACACGTCTCAAGATCAGCATATCCATCTTGGAGCTAATGGTACTTTTACTATCATTGATTACGACAACTCGCTTGGCGCGTTGTGTGGTGGGACAGAATTTGCCAAAGGCTCGGCTATCAGCGATCTGGTGACAACTACTACTGCAAATGGTGATGATGGTGCCACTCAGTACGCCGATCTCGATGAACACGTGAGCTGTGTACCATATACCGATACCAAGGACACTTTGGAATTGTTCAACGACTATCACCAACAATGTGATGTTGGTGATACTGCATCCTTCAATATGCATCCAAGAGCACTTGTGAAACAAGACGACGTCAAGATTCCCAAGGATCCTGATGCAACTGATCACGTTGCATTAGGTGATGCAGCGAATAATTCTGGTATGTTGAATAGCATGATATGAATGACGTTTTACTAATCATCTTGTGCAGATGGATCTTATGACACTTCCACTGTTGGCAAGGATTCAAGTGATATTACTGATTGGCCAAATCATGATGGGATGGTTCATGCGACAAGCAGAAGCAAGCAGCCTATAGTCAACAAGGATCCTGATGCGTCTTATCAACATGCAACACCACCAACATCCACCAGTAGGAATGCAAGTTCAACCAGCGATACCACTGATCATGGTGGATGTTCTTCAGCCATTCATGCTGCCTGTTTCAAGGTCAATTTGCAGCAACATCATCACCAATCAACAAGATGGCAAGATAGCTCGACATTATATACCCATTTCCCTACTGGCATGCAACAATCCAGTGATACCACTACTTATGACGAGCACTTTACTGGTGATGGTGATTATTGCAACATGGATAGGCAAGATTACAAGGACTCCTTGATTGGATTCAAGTGGTACAATGATCCTCCTTCTGTGCTACATGGGCCTACATTTTCTTCATGCGACACGTGGAGATCCATTGATCATGATGACAGTCATTTCTTGAAGCATTCTGGAGAAAATTCAAGACCAATGAAGCATCCAATACATCCAGCTTGGGTTTCAAAACCGGATCTTGTAGACAGTATCAGAAATGACTGTTTGGCTCCAGATGATGGATCATGGTATGCATTTAGCGGCGCAAGTCCACCAGGCAACAAAGAACCATCCCTTGAGCCACCCAATGGCACTACCAAGTCATTGCAGCCATTACTTGATCCAGGATCTGATACATCATTCAAGAATCGCTATGACAGTGGTGGTGGTGGTGGTGATAGCCAAAAGTCACCCTATTGGATGCATGGTATGTCATTTACATTTATCACTTTTTTTACATGATCTAACTTTTTTATAGACCCATATCTCATGCTCAATGTTGCAAGAATTCTATCGGAGCAATTGGTCCAAGTCGTCAATCATCAGCTTGCGATGATACAATCTTCTGGTAAGTTGAACAAGTCAATGCAACAATAGGATATGATGACTGATATATGTATCTTTTATAGCTATACAATGTGCAAGCAGTGATTCTTTTTCGATGAGTGCGGTAAGGGGACAAGCTATTGCTGTCTCTTAAAGCAAGAAAGGTTCCATTGAAGTGTTGAAGCGGTGTGTGTGTTATCAAGCACATGCACTACAACCCCACCCAATTCCTTTCTTCTCGGTGACGTGTGCCACCCCCAGAACCCGCTCGTTCATTCGATCATTCCTGCATCCTATTATCCAGAACGGCGTCCTTACTATATATCAGCCACGTCCTTGACCGACGACCCAGTCCTTTTTTCGCCTGATTGACGACTTTGGACCAAAACATCCGGTGTCCTTTTATCTATTTGCTCAACGATTACCTTATCACCAATGCTCTTTTCGTGTGTGATTCTTTTATATACGACTCTTTTACGCTCTATGTCTCCGTGGTCTTTTTTTACGACAACTTTATACCATCAAGGACCACGCCTATGATTTCTCTTTAAGGCTTTGTGTTTATGACTTTATGGGATCTAGTCATTTACTTTGATTGGATCAACAACTGGAACTGTAGAATAAGGTTTTGACTCTTTATTCATTCCTCTTATGATAAAATAAAGACATTATGTGTTTATTTATTGACAATGAAAGAGTTGTTTTGTAAAAGAAAAGGGTGAATGAAAAGGATGCAATCATTAACTACAAGAAAAAGTGGGTATGGACACGGCTTTGTTCATGGACTGGCATTTCATTCAATTTGTACATGTTGAGCTCTTGTTTAATGTATTGCGCCATGGCTGGTGTAAGTCGCGTACACACTGCATCTGGATCTGATCCACGATCATATTCATATCGAGAAAAGGTTTCTTTGACTGATACCACACGTGCAAAACGTACCACACTTGTATCAGATGCTGCCAATGGCATAGGTGAAGATTGTTGTGAACAAGATGATAGTAACATGTCAGATGTAGCTCGAGGAATAGCTCCTTTGGAAGGTGGTGGAGATGACATGGATGGCATGGGTTGCATCATACGTTGTTGTTGATGATGAAGGGTATTATGGTGTTGTTGCTGTCGTGGATTGTGCCGGTGATGATGATGAGAATGATGATGATGATGATGGTAATGTTGATGTGGCCAATGTTGTATACGATGCTTGTTGTGTCGTAATGATCCATCCTGCTGGTTGCTTACAGGTCGTTGTGTTGTTGTATCCCCTAATACTAAAAGTAAGTTCTCAATACATCATGAATCATCCTTCATGCATGATTTACCTCTATTGAATGAATGCGATTGCTCTTGTTGTTCTGGATATGACCAGGTTGTTACTGATGAAAGAGATGTTGCTCGTGAAACGCGCTTGTTGGTAGTAGTAGTTGTTGTTGTTGTAGACTTTGATTTGTTGAATTTGCTTCGTATTCTTTTTGCCAGTGAAGTGCTTTTGGTTGGTGTCGGACCAGTAGGAGATGACTTTGTAGTGATTGTGCTGCAAGTGCTTTTACGACTGGTGCTCTTGTCGGATAAAGATGGACCCTTGGGTTCATTGTTGTTTGTTGAAGATGAAAAATGACGACCACGTAGTTTCTGGAAAGCAAGTTTGAGCCGTGAAGAAGAAGATGGTACAGGTGAACAAGAATCATTTGTTTCTCCATTGCTGCTATTGCTGCTGCTTCCAGTGCCTGCAGAAAAGAGTGGATCAGAGCTGACAGAAGAAGATGAACATGTTGAAGTGGAAGAAAGCACTGATGAAATTGGTTGTTGATGATGATAGGATAAAGATGACAATGATCCAGTGCGCATAATCATGTTGCGTTGTGCCAAGGAGGATCTTGAATTCAAGGAGCAAGATGAAGAACCACCTATTGGCAAAGGAGAACGAGGGGTAGTTGATGGTGGCGGTGTTGGTAGTGGTGATAAAGAAGGTCTATTTGCAATGGCTGCATCTGTTTCCACTGTTCTTGTGAGTAGTGTATCCTTGTTGACTCCTTGATCTTCTTTGTTGCTCTTTGTTATTGTTGTTGTTGTTGCTGATACTGGAAAAGGTGTAGATTGAATCCTGCCTTTCATTTGTGATAACTTGGATGTCTTTGTCTTTTCCAAAGTAGTAGTAGTAGTGATAGGTGGTGATGATATACATGGTGGATCAAGATAACTCTTGGTGATAGCTTCATCATCCAACAGTGCTTCGTACCTGCCGACAACAGCTGCTGCATTATCTTTGATAGGTGGTGTCTCGCTTCCACTTTCAGTATCCACTTCATCTTCATCGTCATCTTCATCATCATCATCGGGTGATATCCATGATGCTCGTAGTGGCTGGTTATAGATAGTTTGGCAATGATGGTACAATGACTGTGGAGCTTGATGCTTCAGGGGGTGAGAAGAATGGGTCGGAGCATTCCTGTATGAGATACCAATGTGTAGGTTGCCACTGTTGTTGCCGTTGTGCTTGTTTGTTGATCCAGTTGGTGTTGTTCCTGCAATTGACATGGATAATGACCTTGAATATAAAAAAAAAGACGTGTAAAAGAAAGAATGGATCGGAATGAAAAAAGACAAGAGAGAAAAAGGAAAGAAAGAAAGGTATCCGGAAATGTACCAGAAAGAAAAAAGGAGCCACTACTTACGTCCCTTTTTGAGGAATTGCGCGCGCAACAGGGGCAATCGTGCATCTTTCAACATTGATATACAAAGCATGATTTTATTCTTGAATTGAATCGGATGATGATTGACTATTGCTTCCAATCGCAGCTCTCGACAAGTACTTGTACAATGGCTTCTAATCCAACACGATCTTCTTGATCAAATCCTTCGGTCTTTTCACAATCAATGTCCAATACACCAATAACCTTCTACAAATATGTAATCACGTTAGGATAGTTGTTCTTTTCATCACATATCCCGTGTTCTTGACATGTTCATTCCAGACATCCTTTTCTTTACTTACGCCATTCAATATCATAGGAACGACAATTTCAGAGTTGGATGCCGAGTCACATGCAATGTGTCCTGGAAACTGATGAACATCTTTGATGACTTGTGTTTGTTGTGTAGCTGCTGCAGCACCACATACACCCTTTCCAAATGGAATCTCTGTACATGCCAACTATTTCATATCTTGTCAATCATACTTCATCCCTTATTCATTCACTTTGTCTCACCTTGCCCTGGAAAGGACCAAGAATAAGCTTCTCTGCATTGGTTGGATCCACCACATAAAAACCTGCCCAATTCAGTGGCTTCTTTTGAAAGTGCTCCAACGAACGTAACTCGTGGTAAATGACAGCCGAAGCATTGGCGAGATTGGTGACCTGGAACAAAGAAAAGTTTGAGCACCCTTGCAATGGTCATGACAAGCCGATCGGCATACCCAATTGCGTTGTCCTTCAACAATGGCCTTGATCTGGTCCAACAAGTCGTTATAGAACTCCTGCTTGGGTTGAAGTGGGTTGCTGTTGGGTTGAAAGTCAAACATGTATAGTAAAGGTGCGGAAGAAAAGGATTTGAAAGGGAAATGACACCATTGACATGATGGATGGCGGGATTAACAAGTCGATCGCTTGCGCACAGATGATGTTTTCCTTATGTAATCTCCCACGCTTGCTGTCAAAACAAAAGATCTTCCCCTTATCCCTTACTGATACTTGTATATCGAATAAACCACTTAATGACCAGTATATAAGCAGTGATGATCACATTGGTGTGATCTTCAAGTGTAATACAATCATGTATCCAGTTTATAAGATGACCTAATCAGAAGAAAAAGATATCCATTGGCTACTATCCCTTTTAATACATATCTCCATTGACTTTACATCATGTTGTACAGTTGTTGCTGATAGCAAGTGACTCCTTTATTGTCAAGCACTAGATGTGATTGAAGTATAGAATAGTAACGATAGCCATGTTGTAAAAAGAAAGAGCATCTTGGAGTGTTTTGATGGATTATCCATCATGAAATGCCAAGCTGTATCCTTTGGGATTCTTGAGCAGAGCTTTCTATGCGATTGGGTGGTATTCGTTCATGCATAGAAGAATTTTAGTGCTGGTCGAGTCATTCCGCCATTGTCCTTCTTCTGTATATATCACACACACACATGGAACAACAGCAGCAGCAGCAACTACCTCAGCAACAGCTACCACAACAGCAACAACAACACCAGGCTTCACAAAAAGATACCACTGCACAAAAGGAACCAGGCACTGGTCCAGGTCGACGGAAAACGGTGCGTAAAGGCATGTTTGCCAAAGACTGTACGTTGACAATGGACTACGATCCAACCCATCCCAACTCACCATGTACACTATAGTAAAGCTGTTAATGTATGGCTTTGGTGACGTACCGAATCCAGCGTCCGATTCCATCTCTGTTATGGACGACTTGGTCATCATGTACATATCTGAAATGGTAGGCTGTCACTCCTAGTGAAAAGACATAAGGCTGACTTTGTGTATCTAGTGTCAAGAAGCTTCACGCGTTGCTGAACATCGTGGCAAGGTGCGAGTAGAAGACTTCAAGTATATCTTACGCAAGGACAAAAAGAAGCTTGGACGTGTAGAAGAACTATTATACATGAGTGAAGACATTCGACGAGCTAAGCAACTATTTGATGAAAAGGAAGTGGATCCAACACAAGATGAAAACATGGGATAGTTGTATACACAAATATAGTTTATTTTACTCGAATGAAATATCAAATTCTGTACCAAGTGACAATCTAGGTAATATGGGAATATGATTTACAGATGATGAACAAGAGGAGGAGGAAGAGGATGATGGGGATGATGGTAGTGAAGATTGGGCAAGATGTCTTTCAGGGATGGGTGGAAGTGGATCTAATACTTCGTCATCACTATCTTCAACATAAAGCTTGGTCATTCGCCGAGTCGTTGTATCAATGGATGGTTTCTTGTCCTTGTTGACTTGTTTTGGTAATGGTGGTAATTCAAGGTATACATAGGGATTGGTCTTTTCAGATGAAGATGATGATGATGGAGGAGGTGGTAAAGGATGCTGTGGTGGTGGAGCTGGAGGTAAAATGATGGGTGCGTTTGAATTGGATAATGCATTGGCTGTTTCTTTTGCTTTGATAATGGCTGATTCTGGTAATGGTGGAACTGGTGGTAATGGCGATTTTGGTGGAGGTGGTTGTGAAGGAAGTCGTTGTTGTGTACAAGCAATGCGCCTTAAGAATTCACCATCCTTATCAAGAACAGAAGAATCACGTGCTCCAATGGCAGTAGAAAGTGGAATAGCATGAGAACTTGCTTTGCTCCTTCGTAATGCAAGACTGGTACGTGGTGAAAGTAATGTTGATGATGCAATGGTAGCAAGTGGTGATAAATCACAACTTGGAATAAATGATTCTTCCACCAATGACATTTTGTATGCTTCTTGGGGTCGTAATTCTGTTTCTGCTGGTAATCCAGGTGCTGTAGCATAAACAATGGATGGTGGACGTGATCGAAGATGATCGTCAATGGGTGAATCGTCAGCTGAAGAAGATGAGTTGATACTATGTGGACGTCGACTGGATTGTGAAGTACTATCAGATCCAATAGATGATCCTGTATCATCATGTGCTGGTAACATGGGTGCTGTGTCATACATGGTAGAGATCTTGGATAATGGCTGCACTGATGCATTAGCTGTACGCTGCTTTGATTGTCGTTGAACTTGTTGTAGTCGTGCTTTACTCATCATCAAGTTTCTGTCAACAGTTGCCATGTTGTTTGGTTGTTGCTGTTTTCCACGTCTCTTGAGCCCATTAGCCAAATCCACATCAATAGATGGCATTTGCATACCACCTTTACGTCTTTGTGCAATAGGTGTTGTTGTTCGTGGTCTTTCAAGTGGAAACATTGATTGGTTGCTGTCATTGTGTGCATCATCATCACCGTCATCATGTAAAATGCTGCTGAGCTCGTTGGCTGATGCAAACTTCCGAATAGATCGACCAATGCTATCTTTTGCATGAAGAGAATTGTTGCTGCTGTTATGTTGCTGGTTGTAATGATCGTCGTCATCATCATCATCTGCTGCTGAATGCTGAAGTAAATTGATGCTGGAAGATGTCACTGGCAAACGTGGTTCACCCAATAGACTCCTGCATTGAATATCAGGTTGCAAACTTTCTCCATCATAGACTGGATTGACTTCACGTACACGAGCAGGTTTCTCAACAACAACTGAGATGCATGAATCATGTAAACGAGCTTGATCCATCTCAAAGTGATACTGCGGCATTTGTGATCCTGCAAGCTGAAATAAGAATGCATTGGAGTCGATATTGTCCTTGGTAGAAGGTATTGAAGCAACAACAATAGGAATACGTGCTTTGATATCTTCAAATTGGTGCTCAAATTGAAACGTGATCTCCAATTCATGATAAATGCTGACAAGAGGTGCATGTAATGTTGGTGTTAAAAGTGGCTGTATCTCATGACGTAAAACAAGTGGATGTTTCCATGTTGATTTCTCTTGAGCTTGAGTAACAGTGTGTAATAAGGCTGGTACAGTGCGTTTGACATATCTTCGATGGGGTCTTCCATTGGAACTAGGGATAATACGATTCCTAGTACCACTACAAGCACTTGAACTATGCAATTCCACTTGACGAATCTGGGTGCGAATGGTGCGTACAGGCTTTTGTGAAGCAAAACATAGATATTTGACAGCGACAGGTATGACTCCTTGTTCACGACAAACGATCTGTGGTGCATCAATAGCATAATGAAATTTGGCTGGAATGGTGTCTTCAAGGATCTGTGTCTCAATCAAAGGTGCCATTTCTTTGCAACGTAGTAAATGTCTTCGTAACTCGATAGGATGTGATGCTGTGATACTCTTTTTCTGTAATCCAATAGCGACTGATACTTCAACACGATATTCGATAGATGCACGTTTCAATGCAATTGAAGCTGGATAAATGTTGGGTATCTCGAGTAAGAATGGCACCACATGTTCTCCTGCTGGTAATGTCGTCTTGCCACCAAACAAAGCTTGCTTCAATTTGGGTAGTAGCTGTGTCTGCAATGCTATTCCGCTTGCATTTGTGCTAGCAGTGCCTTTAAACTTGACGCTCATGCCACGTATCTTGACTGATCGTCCCAATGAAAACACCACTTGACCACGTAGTGGAATGCTGCCATCCATTCTCTCTTCTCCTCCTATTCCTCCATCCTCGGTTCTCTTTGTTTTTTGCACTTGGCCAATAAAGTCCAATACAGTGTCTGCTGGTACAATGTCAATGGTCTTAAAGCCGACATCTTTCATGGCGAAATGAGAGGAATGGGGACGTGTTGTTGAAGAAGGAAGAAAGAAAGAAAGAATAAAAGATATCGGGTTTCAAGGAGAGAAGACAAAGAGGCGGCACACTCGCGATCAGAAAATAGATAGCTGTTGAGTTATATTACGGGTAATAACAGGAAGAAGGGGGGAATTATCCTTGTTGTTGTATGTACACATATACACAGACCTTGTTCATTGTTCCTGTCATACATTTGCTATGCTCATCCTCGTGTTTATCTTTAAACGTGTGACCTAGTCTACTTATGTCGATCCCCGATTTGCTACAAAGCTATACCAACAACATTTCTTTGCATGCTTCCCACAGTAATGATAATTCCAAGTCGTAAATCGCCCCTATTTTTGGGTCACATCCGAGAACATACTCACACAAATAGTCCTTTTTGCCATCAACATGATCTACTTGTTACTTTTGCCACGTATCTCTTTTATCCCAATCATCGTACTACGAGGTACATTCTACAATCAATGTATCGGTAGTAGTAATAGTAGCAATAGTCTAAAACATGCACAACTCCCTTCTTCTTCCTCCCCGCTTGTTGACTATGCTCCGATATTCCGAACATCATTTCAATCTACTCTTGATCCATTTTAGACTTTTCATCCTCTCGGGATCAAGTTTTCAACAACAAGGGGGTGTGGATTGCTTGAAACAAGGATATCAATAGCAATGACATTATATGTGATCCAATGCTTGTTCTAGGGAGAAAAGAGTCGAAATGAACACTTGCCAATTTGGTGGTTGATCATGTTGATTTTGCTTTGTGATCACGCCATCCCAAGAATGGCAGCTTGACATGCACATGGTTGGAAGCTTTTTTTTTCTGTGCTGCTGCTACAAGACATGAACGTTGTACAAGAGCATGTTTGTCCTACAACAACGTGCTTGCTTATTTGTATGATTCAGGAACATAATTTATGTGTGGCTCAACATTGGATCCTATCCCATCCACAAATGAGAACAAGCAGTCATCCAATGCCCATTTGGATCATTCAATGCCTCTGATGGGTAAATGTATGCTAAAATGTCAGGGGTTGGCATCAAAGCCATCCATACTCTTTTACATTTTTATACCTTGTTCCTCGGCTTGTTACCATTGTTGGCATGCTATTTGATTTGTGCTTTTACTTTGCGATCCTGAATGATCCTCACTATCATTACCATATCATGTATCAGGCCGTGCCGCTATAGTAGCACTTTTGATCATCATTTGTCAAATCTTAAATGTAATCTATCTGCTGCATATGTCATAATACATACTGTCAATGGCTTGTTGTGCAATAGTACGAGTCAATGATATGGCAAAGCCAATCATGACTTGAACCTTACCATGATTGCTTTGTGTATGTAGTGTTGCTAAACATGCTGGTAGTAGACTTCCCATCTCATCCTTGGGAAAATGGGCTTGGCTAATGACATTCAAGTCCGGAAGGATTGCATTAATTGCATGCTCTTGTACCCTTAAACAGTCGAGGATTGACAATTTAGGTTGCTGCGTCATCTGCATTAGGTTAGCACTACTGGATGAGCCATAGTTGCAAATCGCTCGGCAGTCTTTACATCCGCGCATCTTGGTTACCCATATACAAATGAATGCTTCAGCATCAATTATAGCATATGCTATATGCCGTATGATCGATCATCAAGTCATCTATCCCAGTGAGGATGGGAATGTTTCAATCTACTTTTAGACACTTGCAAATGTCTTGTCATGTATTTTATTCATCCGCATTACAAATGTCAGACAATACTCGGTGGTTCATTGGCTGAACACTTTAATTAATAGCATGTACGGTTACTGTCAAACACCAAGTGCACGATGTAAATGTATTCCCGACTTTTGCTGCATGAATTTGGTACTTGTGTTTCTGGAAAATGGCTCTTGTGGAACATTCGTTTCTGCATCTTCATGGCAGTATTGATACTTGTTGCATCGATACACAGATTAGCACGTCAATTGTATGTCAATTCTGGCTGGCAAAGCACAGCTGAATCACGTACATATGTTGTACTACAAATGTCCTTTACTAAACATGCGATATATGCATCTTAAGGTCCATGAAAGCAAAAACAAGGTCTGACAATCGTATATCTTTTCGCTTACTCATCCATGCAACATCTTCTCTCTATCGAATACTTACAAGCGAGCTTATATAAGCACAGTTTGGTCTACCTTGATCTTAAACTTGACACTACGTCAAGCATTATCCAAGAAGCAATGGCTGGAAAATCACCATCTCTTTCATATACAGCAACCTCTTATAGTGTTAATGCAGGAAGAAAAGAAAAGCTTCTTCACGTCATGCTCTGTGCTCAAGTTGGAATGTCAACATCACGTGCTTGATCCATCATCATGGTGCTAATCATAAGGTGGTATGGCAGAGCCCATTCCTTTATTGTCAAAAGTCAAATTTGATATAGGAATCCACATGAGATGTCCAGAATGCCTACTACATTAATTTATTCAAAGATACAAGTAAATCACCTGCTGGTCGGCATTTGACCTGCCAAGAAGGCATCAGCAGCAGCAACAGTATTCTTGCTCCGCCCCCTTTCTTTTACTACTGTTGGAAACCATGGCAAGTGTGAGATGACACTCCTGCAACGCGACAAACCTTGAACACTGACCAAGCAACACAGGAAGATGATCAATACGACTGTGCTTTAGACTTGATGCGTCGTTTACCGCCGCAGAATGTCGAGGACAATTTGAACAAGTTGCTGGACCTTGTAGACCCTGATTTAGAGGACAAGATACTGTCTGCTATTGACAAACCACTCAAGGTGAAACGCTGCCCCAAGACTGGCAAGGATTATCTTTTATGTGACTATAACCGGGATGGTGATTCTTATAGGCAAGTTACAAAGACCAAGTAGAATAAGCTTTTTCACTGATATGGATTTGCACCTCTTAGATCGCCTTGGAGCAATGAATATGATCCCGAGATTCCAGATACCGTGCAGCCACCACCTTTTACCCCTTCACCAGCATTGAGAAAACTAGAAATTGCTGCCAATGAAGCCTTTGATACCTATCGTGACATGTATTATGAAGGTGGCATTTCATCCGTGTACACCTTTGAATATGATGATGGATTTGCTGTGGTGGTACTCATCAAGAAAGGTATGACTTTTAACATGTGATAAGGAATGATGATGATTGAATTCATTGTATTATTATAGTGGGTGATGGTGGAAGACGTATGAATGGTGCTTGGGATTCAATCCACGTCTTTGAAGTGCATGAACGTGGTCGTAACGCCAATTACAAGTTGACTTCCACAGTCATGCTTTACATGATTACCAAGGGTCAAGAATTAGGTGATATGAACTTGAGTGGTAGCATGACTCGTCAGGTATGTTTCTCTCTCTCTCTTCCTCTTTATACATTGACTCATTGCTTTATTGAATAGGTGGAACAAGATCATGCTGTGGATGATCCTTCAGCACACGTTGCCAATATTGGTCGTATGGTTGAAGACATTGAGCTCAAGATGCGTAATTCACTTCAAGAAGTTTATTTTGGCAAGACACAAGATATTGTCAATGATCTTAGAAGCTTGGGATCCTTGGAAGAAAGCCGGAAACAAGCCGAGATTCAAAAGGAACTTGCTGGTAGATTGATGGAAAGAAGTACACGTTAAGAAATAAAGAAATGATCCACTCAGTTAAAAGTCAGAGCCAAGTTACTTTGATTGCTTCATCCTCTTTCTTCTTCACACATACACATACACTACGCTACACCAGTATGCGGAATACCTTTGTCGTCTTGTCAGGCTTATTGCTAGCTATATCCACACTTGTTGCTGCACAAAGCAGTGTCACTGTACGCACCCATTCCATCTCGATGCCTTATATTGGTATGTTGTCCCTCTTGCATCTGTGAAAGTCGCTCATGTTGCAAGCTATAGACGATGAGCTTCAAAACCGCTGGTTCGACTTTGGTGGTGATACCGTTATTAATACCAATCGACATATCCGTTTGACCAGCAGAAGGCTTCAAGGACAACAAGGATATCTTTGGTCGCGTCTGGTAACATGGGAACTCCTTTCTTCTAGCGCGTTCTACTCGTCTTGCTTACATGCATCTATAGCCTTTGACATCATCCAACTTTGAGATTGAGTTCGAGTTCCATATTGGTGGACAATCTGGTCATCTTTTTGGTGATGGTCTTGCAAGTAAGTTGTGGATCCAATCATACAGCAACACGTGATACTGATTCATGCAAACAATCCAGTGTGGCTCACAAAACAACGCTCGACACCTGGTCCTGTTTTTGGTTCAGTGGATAACTTTGAAGGCCTTGGCATCTTCTTTGATACCTATGATAATGAAAGAGCACATGTAAGTTCATGCTAACATGCCAAAAAGATAGCATTGTAACATGACCATCTGGATAGCGACATACATTCCCTTATATTTCATCCATGCTTGGCGATGGTATGCGATCTTATGATAATGACAAGGATGGAAGGACTACAGAATTGGCTGGCTGTGAAGTAAGTGGATCATGTTGTGATTGTCATCCTATTTGCTTATCCATTGTCATTTGATTAGGCCAACTTTCGCTCAAAGTCATTCCCAACCAAGGCACGATTGACATACTACAAGAACAACTATCTTCAATTTGATCTTATTTGGAAAGAAGAAGGACAATGGGAGGAGTGTTTCAAGGTTAGTCATAAAGACATGGGACTTTTTCAATATTCATACAACTCTTTTCTCTTTATCAGGTGCAAGATGTCCTATTGCCAGAGAACATTTATCTTGGTTTTTCCGCCCACACTGGTGAATTGACAGGTACATCAAAGTCAATGCATAGTTGACACAGCTTTTATTGATAAATCTATCATTTGACTATATAGATGATCATGACATTATCTCTGTGTCTACAAGAACATTGTCACCCAAAGCCAGAGAGCCTGTTACGGTAAGGATTGGGAGGGGGATATGTGACAAGGAAACTAATAACACTTGATGAATAGAAACCAAGTGAAAAGCAAAAGCAAAGTGGTGGTGGATTCTTCTCATTCCTCTTCAAAATGCTGGCTGCAGGTCTTTTAGTTGGTGTTCTTTTTGTTTTATATCGAATGTATGATAGTAATAGTCGTATGAAACGTTTTTAAGTCCATTGTAATGAAAAACAATCAATCAGTCTTTATCAATGCATGTCAAGTTCATTCAGATTCCGAAAGGAGGGAGAGGAAGGAAGAGCAGGCAACCAAATGCATAGTGACCAATCGCCCTGGACCCACCATTCATCGACCTCTTTCTACAAAGGTATGCATCCATCCTTTCACTTTACAACAATGCGATATCGATCTATCACGAATACTCATAACGAATACGATCAACTTGTCACCACCCATCATTAACCAATTTGGATGGATGGATGTACCTTTTATTTTGATATTCTTATTAGGCCAACATGGTTGCATTGAATCTGCCCGCTGACGTTTTGGCCAGCAACGATGGCTCTCGTAAGCTTTTCAACAAGTGGTCGTATGAAGATGTGGAAGTGAAGGACATTTCTCTTCAAGACTACATTCAAGTTCGTCAGCATGTCTATTTGCCCCACACCGCTGGTCGTTTTGCTGTCAAGCGTTTCCGCAAGGCTCAGGTATGCACGTGATGATGATATACACCAAAGCACCAGCAATAACTGATCCATTTCTATAGTGCCCTATTGTCGAACGTTTGACCAACTCGCTCATGATGCACGGTCGTAACAATGGCAAGAAGCTTATGGCTGCTCGTATTGTCCAACACGCTTTCGAGATCATCCACCTTTTGACTGATCAAAACCCCATCCAAGTCATGGTCGATGCTATTATCAACACTGGTCCTCGTGAAGATTCTACTCGTATTGGTTCTGCTGGTACTGTTCGTCGTCAAGCTGTTGATGTTTCTCCTCTTCGTCGTGTCAACCAAGCTATTGCTCTTTTGACCACTGGTGTAAGTACATGATGTGGATCATAGGGATTGATATTCATCATGGATGTGATAATACAGACTCGTGAAGCTGCTTTCCGCAACGTCAAGACCATCTCTGAATGTCTTGCTGATGAGTTGATCAACGCTGCCAAGGGTTCTTCCAACTCTTATGCCATCAAGAAGAAGGATGAGCTTGAACGTGTTGCCAAGTGTAAGTAATAGTATCATTGGAATAGATGATCAGTGTACTGATGTATTTCTTTCTTATATAGCCAACCGTTAAGGAGGGATTATCATTATGGACATGGACTGCTACGATTATGGGTGCTTTCTCATTGCAGGCGTGTCTTTTGTAAAAAGAATAAATGTATTCATTGGATTAAAAGCATCAATGATGGTTGTTGATCATGCATAAATGGCAATACGTAGTATATCAGTGGTTTCCTTGGCTATTATAGATGTCGAATAATGGAATAAAGATTCATGCAAGTGCTTTTTGACGTACATTGGAATAAGGGGGATGATGGTGTATAAGAGGATAGTGATCACGGATCAAACAATGCTAGTGATGCTTAGTGTAGAAGACGATGCACTGGAGATATAATAACCTTGTCGATGAAGAGATAAAGTGATCAGCGCTGTAGTATACCAGAAGAGCTGGGATCCACAGACATGTTCATTAGCATCTGGCAACCAAATATGTCAATCGTTACTTGATGTAGTGGATTACAGTGCATGTTTATTCAATGATAGTGATACATATACAACAGGATGACTGAATGACAATAGCTATGGTAACAAGACTTGCATGGGATAAAAGCTATGATGATATTGCGTGGATGCATCAAAAGGGATGGTTGTCAAGGATGCTCGTCCGCCTGATGCTCGTCACAACGCTCAAGAAACAAATTTTTAACACTGGTGAATTTCCCTTTCTCTCTCTTTTCCTCACAACAATGGAGAACTCTGAAGGCCAACGTGTCGACTTGTACATTCCTCGCAAGTGGTTAGTTTCTCTTTTTTTGGCTCTATCGACATTACGGAATATCGAATTGCATTGCTTATACAACTCATGATAGCTCTGCCACCAACCGACTTATCACTGCCAAGGACCACGCCTCTGTTCAACTCAACGTTGGCGATGTCAACGCTGAAGGTCGCTTGACCGGTTCTTTCGCCACCTATGCTCTTAGTGGTTTCGTTCGTCGTAATGCTGAAGCTGACGATAGCATCAACCGTTTGGCTACCGAGGATGGCTGTAAGTAGAGATAAAGGAAGCTTATCTGAGCTGCAGCATACTTATCGATTTGTGTTTTTAGATCTCAAGAACGTCTTCTCCTACCAACAGTAAAAGCATATGCACGTCTTGAAATAAAACTAGCAGTTCGGCCACTCGCTTCGCTTGCAAACTTTCGATTTGTTGTTCAATAGCTTATATCTACTGTGTACAATAAACTTGACTTTTTCACGTCACTGGTCTTTCCTACCAGATCTTGATGGATGCAGGTTTGTCTGGTGAATGTAGGTTTTGATACTTTAATGGCACATTCCAGATATTCATGATGATGAGGATCAACGCGTTCTTTGTCTATTATCATTTCAATCAATGGCAACTACAACACAATCAACACGTGATTTAGATCTTTGACATATCCTGATGTAACTACCCCTTTCAAGTCCAAATAAACTTTCATTCTCCCATATTATATGCAATTCGTGTGTCTTTATATCAATGCATGCCAAATGTTACAGCGGCTCTTTCTCACGTGATAATCATACAAGTCTTCATGGCTAAAGAGACAATCAATCAATTTGGATCAAATGACAACAATGCAGCACTTTTGTAGGACACGTGCTACTGGTATCCTTTTTTCTTTTCCTTTGTCTTCCGCACTGAATTTCTCGTTCCTCGCCGCAACTGCGTGTCACCCCACTTGCTACCAATGTCTGACGACCCACAGCTGTCAACAATGGTAGATTACGATCCAAGTACAGCGCATTCACCTTTACAAGTGGCAACAAGTGCGAAATTGGGTGGACATGGAGGACTTGTCATACCAAAGGCGCAAATGGCAAGCACGTCTTCAATACCAGTATTGAACGTCAAGAATAGAAGAGGTACGTTTGACACGTGACTCGACAAGCATGAATGGATGCTAATGGGTTGTATGATCCTGTTACAGAAGGAATTAGTGATGCCTACAATCACAGTGCATATCTTGATGCTGGGTGGTTGACTATACATCATCCATATCTATCTTGTGTTCTCCGAGGTGATCCCAATTTACCAGCGAGCTTACAATCCGCTTACGAGGTAAGATTGATCCATTGTATCATGATGTTTTCTTTGTTCTTACTTTCGTTTTAGCTTTGTGTCAATATATGTTACAATGACGACGCCAATTATCTTTATGAACGTGTCTACAGCGAGCTTGAAAGCTATTACAGGGATCTGGGATCATTGTTATCGAGGTAAAGACGATGCCTACATCTAGTTTTCAATATACTGACATGTATTTTAAGTATGGCAGGAGCTGATGATGACTTTTTGGGATATTTACATACAATGTGGGAAGAGAACAATGAAAAGATGGTATGTACATGTGTTTCAAGGGAGGAAATGGATGATATAAGCTCACAACTTGAATCAGGAGAAGATCAGAGCCGTTTTTATTGAACTTGAACGACGCTATATCATCAAGCATACCCCTTTTCGATCACTAAGGTAAATCATGTCGCAAGACGAGACACAGGAATCTGATCCATTGGTAATAGAGAGCTTGGGATCCATCTTTTTTATGTCAACATCGTTCGAAACGATCCGGTCAAGAAACGCCTAATACTGAATGTGCTCTTTTTCATTCAACAAGCCAGGTAAGTCACCTTGCCAAGATGTATCCTTTTCATTATGCTTATACTACAAAGAAACAATTGCAACATTCCAGATCATCAAATGAAGGCAGCTATCAAAATGATGCAGGAGATGAACATTTACAGGACCAACTTTGAACCATGTCTTATCCGCGACACCGAACGCTTCTATGAGAACGAGTCCACACGCATTCTTTCCAGGCTCAATATCCCTGAATACCTCCAATATGTTGCTCGACGACAATTCTTTGAAGAGAATCTGCAGCCAGCTATACCTGTAACAACTAGAATGGACATGAGTGCTATTGTGATCGACAAGTTCATACGATTTCGTTTGAATGACATCCTTTCAAAAGGTAAAAGACAGCATGACCATCCTTGTTCTTCATGATAACCTAACTCAATGTGATAGGATACTATACGATGCTTGATTCCAACGACATATCCTCCTTGAAGATGCTATATACGACAATCACTGAGCAACAAAAACAGCTATTACGAGTCAAAATGGTGGCATATGTCAAGGTAAACTCGTCAGGTGCATCCTAAAGTGACATATATATTCATCATCATCGTCCTTATGCGTGTAGGAAAGATTCAGAAGCAAAGTGAACGAATACCAGAATGAAATGAAGAACATCAGCTTCATTTACAAGTTCAAGAGCAAGATGGAGAATCTTATTGTCAATGCCTTTGACAAGGATGTCCTGATCACCCAAGCTATTGCCGATACATTTGAGGATCTTGTCCAAAGTCGTGAACCTTCCATTGCCGTTACCGTTGCCATATTCATTGACAAAAAGATGAAATCACACAAGCTGTTCCAGGTAATCATCAGCTGGGGAAAATTGCAATTGAAGAAGGAAGCTGATAGTGATACATGATAGAGTACAAATATGGATGCCAATCTCCCTGATGCATTTGATGGTGCACTGACGATCTTTCGATCACTTGCAGGTATGGTTTATGATATGTTGTTGTGTCACTGTATTGATATCTTTGTAGACAAGGACGTATTTGCAGGCGTATATCAGCGCCTCTTAGGGGATCGATTGTTATCCGGCACAAGCAATACTCGAGCAGAGACCATGATGGTAGGCAAGCTCCAATCTAGTAAGTGAAATAGGAGCATCATGTCTTTTGTACCATATCAACTTACACATGTCGAATAGTTTGTGGAAATGATTACATGACCCAGTTCACAAAGATGATCACGGACATTGAAGAATGGTCAGAGAATGATGATCGCTACAATGTAAGAAGATGACTGAATAACTTTAACAGCAAGCTAATGACTTTTTCATATAGGCTCTAATGAAGAGGGACACAGGGATTGACTTTCATGTGCGTACAGTGTCACATGAGGCATGGACGTTTGCTGGCACTCACAATGTATATTTTGACAATAAGGTAAGTGTATCTGCATCCATAGAACAAACCATAGGGTTCTCATTATCTATGTTATCTAGTTGCAACACTATCTGACACAATATGAAGCAGCATTCATTGCCAACTTCAAGTCTCGGAAGGTGCTATGGTCTCATTCTTTGAGCAAATTATCGATGGAAGCAAATCTACGCTTTGGGACGACTCCACTTATTGTTAATGCCTTGCATGCATCAGTCCTTACGTTATTCAATCGAGATAAGGAGATGTGGGAATTTGATGAGATAGCTCAGGAAACCAATATTGGTAAGTCTTACACTGTGTATCACTTTTAAATGATACTTATGACGCTTTTCAACTGTGACAGATACTGAAGATCTTAAGGATATTCTGCGTACAATGACATGCTGTCCAGGAGCATTGTTACTCAAAGATTCGCCTGATCCAGAATATATCATGGAACAAGATACTTTTTCATGCAACTTGAACTTCCACTCGAATACGACTATTGATCTTTACAAGGCTATCACCATGGAAGGAACAAATGATATGGCTATTCGGAAAAAGCGACTACCACGCATGGGTGATGACAGAGAATACAAGGTAGGTAGATTGGGATCGGACATGTTTATGCTATTAGACATTGATGATGGATATGATTAGATTGATGCCACAATTGTGAGACTTATGAAGCAGAACAGGCAACTTCAACACCAAGAGCTGTACACGAGAACAAGCGAACAATTACCCTTTTCAATTTCGGTAACAAGTGACATTCTTATCCAGTAGTAGCTTACTGACACTCCTCTTTATCATTAGTCAAACGAGTTTAAAGCACGCGTGGAGTTGTTGATTGATAAGTAAGTACCATGAGAATGGTGGATGATAGATTCTGGACGCTAACCAGTCTTAATGCTTTAATAGAAACATGATGAAGCGACAAAAGAAGAGGAGCAGCACCTATGTGTATTTGCCTTAATCCGGCATTGTAAATAGTAAATTTTGTATATAGTTTGATATCAAGATTGCCCCCCCCCCGTTTATTCATAATCAACAATACATGTAATCGTTGGGTCAATAAGGAGCAAGTCATTTGGGGAAATCATTATCTTCTGTTGACAAGTGGGATCACAGATCGACATGGAGGATAGGGGAATAGGGCTTTGCATGAATTTTGCAGCAGTACACTGACATCTCTAATCATGTGCTGCATAACATCCAGCATGAAGTGTCTAAAGTGTAGCTTCTTCATATCCATGGTATTCATTTGGCATAAACAATACACACGCTCTCCAAGACATCAGTAACTAGATCACAACAGCTCAAGAAGTATTACTTGATGATGTCAATAAGGTATGCTTGGCAGCGGGATAACAGGACCTGATTCGGGTTCCGGGCTGAGCGTGAGCGGTACTCATTTTACTGCACACTTTATTGTCCAACCACCACCCCTTTCTCTCTTTCTCTTTGTATAATGTCAGCACGAAACTTCTTGTCCTCTGGTCGCAAAATTGTTGCCATTGGCCGTAACTTTAGGTAAAGCAGTGGCATGGGTGTCTTGCATGGGGCAAACGATATTGACAATGTGGACGACAACGCGTAGTGAACACGCAAAGGAACTTGGCAATGCTGTTCCCAAGGCACCTTTCTTCTTCCTCAAGCCTACTTCATCGTATCTTGCTAACGGTGGCACTGTGGAAATTCCCACGGGCTGCGAAGTGCACCATGAAGGTTCGTAACATGAAATCTATATTGGATCATATAGTAACACTTGCCATAGTTGAACTAGCTGTTGTTATTGGCAAGGATGGAAGAGATTATCAGCCTTCTCAAGCAATGGATCATGTGGCAGGTAACGAAAAGATGTTTGGGGATGTTGGGGTAGTTGCATGAACAAGTTTATCCTCTAGGCTACGCTCTTGCTATTGATATGACCGCCAGAAATCTGCAGGTACACAGAGGATTACTCAGCTGATACAATTTGTTTTACTCATGATATGAATCGAATAGACTGAAGCAAAGAAACAAGGTCTTCCTTGGAGTGCATCCAAGGGCTTTGACACATTTACGCCCATCAGGTGAATACACAATATCAGAAATGTTGACATGTTGCTTATCTTACTGACGCGAAACAGTGATTTCATTCCCAAGGAAAGCATTCCTGATCCTCATAATGTGGATCTTTGGCTCAAGGTAACGTGTATGTAAGCAAGTAGCACTCTATTTGCTTACTTTATGATTGTAGGTCAATGATACTTTGCGTCAAAATGGCAATACCAAGGATATGATCTTCAAGTAAGTGACAATCTAGAGAATACAAGTCGAAACGTCATTGACTGGAAACAATATAGCATTCCTTCATTGTTGTCCTATGTGTCATCCATCATGAAACTGGAAGTCGGTGATGTTCTTTTGACTGGTACTCCTCAAGGCGTTGGTCCACTTCAAGCTGGTGATATCATTACAGCTGGATTGAAACCTGCAGGCGCATCGAATGATTTGATGAATGTCAAATACAACGTTGCTGCTCGTAATGGAATTTTTAAAGTTTAGTCATGTATTCATGCAATGCAATAAATAGCTCCGATATTGTGTTTCTTCTCTTTTCATTCTTCTCTTTTTCTCTTTACCCACGACTTATTCCCACCATGGCTGTAAGCAAGAAAAGAGGCATCTTTCATCTTTTTATTCATTTGCATGAATAGGAGCATCATCCAAAGTTATCTGCATTGCACACACGCATGTTCAAGGCCAAAGCTGAACGTAAACTAAGGTAGCAAAGTAGTTGACAAAAGGGTGGTTGGATACGCGACTTACGTGTACTTGCAAGCTTTGAGCGCATAGGAAAGGAGATTGGACGTGATGAAGTCTATGTTGCTGCAGTCTTTTATGGGCAGGTAAGTTTTCTTCTACCACCGTATTCGGCAATATGCTCATGACTAGTATGACAGGCCAAGCCTACTACAGAAGAAATCGAAAAACTATCAGCTGTTCTCAATCTTCCAGCTTCTCATTTGAAGGATGATCTTGGTGCTCACTACTTTCCAGATCGTGGCGGGTAAACTTGTTCACATACATGACTACGAGTCATTATCATTCACACATGCTTTATCCCTTGTAGACTTATGGCAGTGCCACCAACCGACCCAGTCCTTTATCGTCTCTACGAAATGATCCAAGTGTATGGCTACCCAATCAAGGCTGTTATACATGAAAAGGTATGAATGGCTCTTTTTGACTAGACATGGGTGAAAGTACTAACTAGACCAAGTTTGGAGATGGGATCATGTCTGCCATTGATTTTAGTGCAAAAGTCGACAAGGTATGTGATACATGGGATGAAATGCAAAAGCCAATGAGTGACTTATTGTCTTGATAGGTGGAGAATCCCAAAGGCGATCGTGTTAAGCTCACTCTCGAAGGAAAGTTTTTGCCATATACAAAATGGTAGTTTTAAGCTTGTATGACTTTGTTAAATAAGAATTGAAATGTACATATATATATCGTTATGGTACATGGAATAGGGGAGAGAATTGAATATACAGGTATACTATAGACTTAATGATTGGGTGGATGGGTTGGAGGTGGAGTTGTGATTGTTGGAGCTGTGATTGTTGCTGCATTGGTGCTGGATGAATCTGTTTGCGCTGATTGTTGATTGTCTTCAAAGTCATACTTGCATATGGGACATATACTTGCTTTCTTGGTGAGCCAAACATCTAATAATGACAAGATGAGATGACCAGTCGTCTTAATATCCCAATGATCTTACCGATACAGCCAACACAAAAGCCATGATGACAGGGTAATACTCGTATCATATCATGAAGATTAAGCTCTTCAAGACAAATAGCACAAACAGTATTCTTGGTCTCTTGTTCATTGCGATATTCTTGCACTGGACAAAGCTCATCCAATTTGGAAAGTGACATTTTGTGAATACTATCAGAGAGAGGGATAGTGTTGCTGCCGATCACTTGCTCATCATCTTGTCCATCATTGCGTGAACCATATCCATTACGTGATGTCCTGCACCAGCGAAAGAAGAATAATGCCACCACGAGAGCACCACCTGCAGCCAACAAGTATGCAATGTAGGCATGATCTCCACCAGTAAAGATATTCCAATAGGTATCATCTGTATTTCCACTACCACCAGCATTGTTATCATCTTGGTCAACTGAAAAGGTAGTTTCTGAAAAGAACATGGCCAACTGCACATATTGTTGTATAGGTTGTCCACTAGAGTTGATCGTGTAACTGTGAATCAAGTCCTTGAGTGTGTTGCCATACAAGTTGGGTACAAAATAGATGGCAAGGAATATGTTATTGGCGTGATTTGCAATATCATTATCGCTCATGTTGTTGATATTACGAGTTGCTGGTAAAGAAGCATCCCAAGTGGGGTAGGAGCTGTTGTCGGTGCTTTCGGTGATCAATTCCACAGAAGGCCAAGTTGCATTGTCGAACAAGATAACGGCTCCGACATTCAAGTGATACTGGTTTGACAATGCTTGAACCTGGTTCACTTTATCTGACCAAAGTGTACATTGTCCTCCTCGTTGTACAAGAGCAATCGATGGCTGTGACATCATGGATGGACTGGTCGATGTATTCCCATTCAATGCTTGCACATTCTCCAAACTTGTCCCTGGACATCCATCTCCAAAATCCAATAAAAGTCGCTAGCATATCTCCACTTGTGAATCTCCTTGTTGGTTTTACATTACTATTTGATTGTTACCTCGTTGTGTCCATAGAGATCATCATGGATAAGCACTGTCTGAAAGTCTTGACTGTATTGCTTGACTGATGTATCAACCAGATAGTTCGCCGACCGATTCGACCTGCCAAGCTCATACTTCACTATCACTTGCCTATCATCATGATATTGGTAAGCTTCCCAGTTACACTTTTTCCACTCTTTCTAACATACCATACAAAGGGGTTGTTACGATTGGCCTGTGAAGCGACATGAGGTAGTAGTAGGAGCCATAGGACCAAGAGAGCAATGACGGCCCGAAAAGGTCGAGTCATCGAGTCATACAGCTGAAGCCTCTTGGGAAAGACGAACAAAAGAAAAAGTCACTGAAACAAAAGGATATTGTGTACTGTAGAATCCAAAGAACGCTACCAGCCTTTGTATCACCATCCGGCATTCAAGATTACCCGTGCACCTTTTGCATACCACGTGATCCAATCAAATGGTGTCTCCTCATCCAATTAATAATATCAAGATGAAAAAAGTGCCAAGAAGTCCTTTAGCGTTCTTTTATCAACATGAACCCCTTTGTTACATACCCATCAATAAATGAAGATGGCTCTTTATTAGGTTCATTGTTCTTAGACCATAAAGATGACTCTTTGTGTGAGAGATTTGGACTATGATTGGTTGACTAAAAGTGATTGTCCTTCATCCGTGTTATACACAGCTGATCATTATCTAGCCTAAAGTGATACTGAATGAGCTTTATTGTCATATAGATATACTCTAAGCTGTGTCATACTTGATCAAAACTGGCTACACCTTCACTAGCTACACTACCATCCACCTGTTAACTATGCTCGTAACATCCCCAACATTATAAGAAAACAAATCCTCCCCAACATGAAACATATCATTATCAAAGCTAATTGACTACTACCTGTGTATGTGGTCAGTGTTGGTTGCATGGTCCGGAGCGGAATGCCACGGCAATTTTGTGGACATAGGTTATCCAAAGCCAAAGTTTAGTAGTTGTTTCACCTTGTTCTTGTTCATAAATGTCTTCCACAACGCCAATCGACAAGAAAAGACGTTGGGCAACTGACAATGCTGATACATCCACACCAAACGTCTCACGTCCACCTTTAAAGAAGCGATTCACTGCCAACGGCTCTATTGGTGTTAGCAATGTGTCTCAACCATCCTCAACAGCAGTTGCTACCACTTCCTCCAGCGATCCTTCCCCATCGACCCATCGCCCAACTGACGAAGAACTCAATGTATATCAAACGACGTCCATGCGATTCAACAACGTCTCATATTGTTTTATTTGTAGTTGGAGTCTCGTGGACTATCAAGGGACGGTTTACTAAAGCAAATGAGGAAAGCCAAGGTACGATTCAGTTGAATAGAGTCGATCGGTTATTGACAGTACGTGTAGGATGAATATCTGGCTGTGGAACAAGCTACTGCATCCTTGGAGACAGAAGGGAACAACGTTGCAGCTAGACGTAGCATGATTCGCTTTGAATGGGCCATGGTATGTGGATGGGACACTCTGTAACATGGATACGTGATCTTACTATGTATACATGCAGATCTTCAATCAATTATCGCTTATTGGCAAGGCATTGGGAGTGTCACATGGATCAGAGTTGGGTAAATGTATATGGTAGTGATCATGTTGGTAGGTTTTAACAAGTGGATCTTATGTGTATAGAATTGCCAAAGGGAATGGATGATATTCGATCACTGAGTGAAAGTCTACAAAACGCACAATTGGCAACACGATCTACAGCAAAGGATATTGTGGATTTAGCACAACGATGGATGAGCAGACATGATCGTGTACATGAAGAATATGAAAAGACTGGTAATGTTTGGATTCATCTAGGATAGTGGATATTGTGTATTAACATCTGGTACTTACTATTAGATCACTCTGAAATGCAACACGTGCTGATGGATTGGGTTCGTCATGAAGTAGAAGATTTATTGTCATCCTATGAAAAGACACAAATACTCGTCAAAGAGATGGATCAGCAGCACAAGACGATTGTCAACCTTGCAGAATCAGCAACTCAGGATATTCAAAATGCAGAGGAGCAACTTGCAAAGGCACAGAATGCATTGGATGAATCTATGGAGAAACTGGCTCAAATCGAGAAACGACATGATCGATCAGAAAGTGCTGCTGTTGCTGCGTTCTTGAGTGGACAACTTGGTGACAAAGCTACTGTACAACGCGACACTCCTTCTAGCAACTCTCCAGCTACAACAACACAAGAGATTGAACCAAAGAATACAACTGTAAGCAATCACATGTCACACAAACACTTTTTTATCATCCAGTATCTGACAGAGTGATATATTAGATGCAAGAGTCGGATGAGCAGACAGCCAAAGAGTATCAGTTGATTGTGGATGCAAGAAGCAGAGAGCTTGACGACATGCAACGAGAACGACAACAACTTATTGAACAAGCTGAACGACTACGTGGCAAGTTTCTTGTGCTGACGGATGAACAATTATTGGCCACTGAATACTTTAAGGTGCTGCAACTTTCTTTGGAGCATTACAAGTCGCGTGCACATTACTTGGATGAGATCAAATCACAGCTACAATTTGATTTGGATGAAGTATCTTCAGAACGTCGAAAGGTGTTGGATGAGATGAAGGCAGAAAAGGTGTCTCAAGGAATGGCCATGGAAGGAGAAATGCGTCGATTGGAAAATGATTTGGCACGTATTCGCAAACAGCGTGATGAATTTCAGCAAATAGTGGATGCACAGAGAAACAAGAAAAACAAAGAGAAAGAACTACATGATTCAATCTTAGCCGAAGTGGAGAAGGAAGCAGTAAGTGTCATGCTAAAAGCAACCATGGTTGTTTATTGATCCGTGCATTCTTTTAGAAACGCATGATGGACTTGGAACGACAGTTGTCAGAATTACGATCATCAGCCCAATCATCCATCGACATCAAGGATGGTCTCTTTACAGATCTCAGTGCATCTTACAAGGACATTTATTCAAAGATATCGCAAGTATCTATGGATGTTTCCATGATGAAAGCATGTTTCTAACAAGTACCAATAGTGATGCCAGAGCCATACTGGGATTTCTTGCTGAAAAGGATGAAAACCAGCTTGTCGCTCAACAAGAGACATTGCAGAATTATCGAGATCAGTTCTCAGCATGGAAAGCAGCCGTGGATAGTCGACAAGACATAAGCATCTTGATGACCAAGATTGATGATAAGAGCAATGAGCAAGAAAAGACAAACTTGATGATACAATTCTATGCAGATGTACGTATGCCAGTACATCTTTTGAAACATGATATTCATCTCATTATTCTAGAATGAAGCCCAATTGATGACACAAATTGATCGTGCTGGTGCTATCTTTGCAAAGCTGGAAGAGCAAAACTCCAAGTCTGTCTTTGGACTCACACAAAAGAAGGAACTGCGATCCAAACTGCAAGCAGAGGTATGTGTCGTGTGTGTCATCATACGAATCGTGAGTAATGATACTGTTTATCCTATAGAAAGCCAAATATGCACATACATTTGCTTCCTTAAAGGCACTCAAGGATCAGAAAATGAGCAATGTTGCAGCATTACGTCGGACAAGCGAACAACAGCTAGACCATATTCGACAATTGGAGGATCGTGAAAGGAGTCTTGGTACACAAGTCGTAAGTATGCGTTTACAGGGAACAAGGGGAATGCGAGGGGAAAAGTGTGTGACATACATATTGATATTGCTTTTTACAAGACTGAGAAGGAAGATCAAGTGCGCAAGACTGTACAATCTTTGGAGGAACATCGTGTGAACGTGGAAGACTTGCAACAGCAATGCAGTGAAATTCGGATATCTCTGGAACACAATGAGACATTACTACATGAGGTATGATTCATGCAACATTGTGGTGAAAGTATCGTGCTGATATTGATGCGTTCCCCTTAGCTTCAAAAGATGGTCAAAGACAAGACACGGATGTTGGAAGAGGAGAAACAGCTCCGTAAACGAGTGGATGAAGAATTTGAAAAGATGCAGCGTAAATGGAATGCGATATCACAAAGCGACAGTGCAGTACAAGAACAGTTGGCAGAAGAATGTGATAACTTAAGGGTAAGTAGAATAGAGGAGGGCACATTGTGATCCATGGTAGTAACAAGTTTGATCTTAGGGCATGCTTAAATGCAGTGCTTGTCGTACTAATTTCCGGAGAACAATCATTACTCGTTGTATGCATACATTTTGTCAAGAATGTATTGACAAGCGACTTGAGACTCGTCAACGGCGGTGTCCAACATGTGGTGAATCCTTTGGTAGTGGTGATGTGCGTCCTTTTAGCTTGTAGTATACTAGATTCAATTAATAACAACCTATGACGCTTGTGTGTGAATATATTTTTCTGTTTTCTACTGGTGGATATGTGTGGAGCTCCTACAGGGGATTAAGGAAGACTAGCAACAGAAAGGATTCATTCATCGTGCTGATGATAGGGTGTGGTGTTGATGCATTCATTGGAAGGAGACAATTGTGTATTCAGGAGTAGGAAGCATGAGCTATTACTAGGGGAACTTTCATGGAAAGAGTAATGGTAGGATAATGAGATAAGGAGTACTGAAAAGGAGCCATCTTATGTATAAAAGACCATCATCAATGTCCGTTTGCTTATTTCATTATTATCAATTTCAAACAAAACATGCGTTTCGATTGCTTTGCCATTTACGCTCTTGTCGGTACTGCTTTTGTCAGCACAGCCATCGCAGTTGAACCACGACTTACCTTTAGCAAGCGAGTCTTTGGTGACGAAGATCTATCTGCTACAAAGCTTGCTGGTCAGGCAATCCCAATAGCGAATTCTCAAGCCGCATCATTGGCATCGTTGATTTATCAGCTGTCTAAAGATCTTGATGAAGATACAGATTTGAAGAAGCCAGAAACAGCAGCAAGTTTACCAGTATCAGGAACTTCAGTGTCTGAATCGGCACCACCAAAACCTGCTACATCCCCAAAGAAGGAAACATCCCCACAAGAAGCATCCCCAGAGAAGGAAGAAAACGATGATGAAACCACATAAGCCCTTTATACCCTTCTCTCTTCTTTTGTTCCTTTATTAGCTTGAGTATCTACTATACTATGGAATGATAATAAATGATAAGACTTCTTTAGTGAAAGTGACAGCAAATCATTGCTATTACATTCAATGCTGATTACACAACGCTTTCATTTCATATATGCGCATGATGAAAACATACAACCAAAGCATATCATCTGAAATTTTGGAACTCTACCGATTGCAAAAAGTCACGAGTGTGCGAGAATGATGCATATGACATGGATGTCATGATGACATCTGCTGCATTAGTTTATGCAGGGCTTACACAATGGTTCCGGAACAAACACTGAAACCCTGTAGTCTTTTAAAATAAATCTCCCTCGGCAAATCTTTCTTCTTTACCTTTTACTTTTTACTACTCTTTCTACAATGTCATCTGCACTATCACAATTTCTTACTGATCCTTGGTCAACACTTAAGGTCTTGGCACCATCAGTAGCTGTTGAAGTCATCCTTCACAAGCAAGTATGGCAAAAGGCATCCTTGCGTGATTTGACGCTATGTCTGGCATTGGTTAATGCATATTGGCTTGGCACCACACTCAATGTCAGTTTCTTTGAAACACCACTTCTTTGCCAAGTCCCCGGTCTTGATGAGCGACAACAAGCAGAAATTGCACGACATCGTTATGGATGGATCAACAAGGCTGAAGTAAGTTGTAAATATGTCTCTTTATGGTTTGTTTGCTAACTATGGAATCAACTTAAGCTTGTTATTGGTGTTGTTAGCTTGGATCTCTATTGTGAGTGGCGTAAGCGTATCATGGATCACAATGGCTTTGTAGATCTATGCTTGTCCAAGGCAGTCATTGCACCTGTATTGATCAGTGCTGTCCAATCTGCCTATCTTCTACCCAAGGCTTCAGAATGTTGCCGTGATCGACAAATAGCCGGTGTTCGTGACAATTCCAAGCAAAAGTGCAACATCCACCGTGCTTATGTCGGATTTGAAGCTGCCAAACTTGTTGGTGTTGCCGTAGCTGGTTTGAGATTTGGAAAAATGCTCACTGTTTAAGATAATAAAGTCGAGTGGTTTGTCATTATATGGAACTTCTTTGTGCAACATTTAGCTGCATGAATTCCCATCAGTGAATGTGTTGCTGTGTGGATTATGAATCAAACATGATATGCCAAGAGCATCAGCACTCTTCAGTCATTGTTTTAATCTCTCATATCCCATCCAAATCCAATAAAGCCAAAAGTTTAAAGATAAGCTTGTAAACGAGGTATATTTTGATATCAATACGCGAGTTGGATACATGTAGAAAATACATAATCGACTGCCAACAGAGCAAGCTATTGTAAAAGCATGATAGTGTATTTGAACTAGAGAATAACAACTACTGTCAAGAGAACTACTTTCTATACTGCTTGTAGTAGGGGAAAGTGGGTGGTGAAATAAGCTGTTGTTGGTCGTTGCTCATTGGTACGAAGCAATCGCCATTCTTGACACAACAGTGTTGCTGCAATCGTTCAACTTGAAGACAGTTCTTCTCGTCAATCTTGCACACGTACTCAATGGTTCTGCATGAGAGACCAGCGTCGTTGAATGAGGAAAGCAGCAAGTACAATAGGCGGCAGGGAGGAAATGAAATTAGCGGAATCGACAACCGGAAGCAGTCGTTGGGCTCATCGGAGTTGGATGTGGCTAGCTAATCCTCCAATTTTGAGTGGGAGCTGGCCGTTGAAATTGTCTCGCTTGCAATTGCTCCCCATCTATCCTCCCAATCTCTCTACATCATGCGGATGTATGTTTTGCATGCATTCCGCTACATGTACCAGGTCGTTTCATCCATGTACAATGACCTTCCAAATAAGGAATGTGGGAGGCTCTTCATTGTAAAGCTGGTTTGGTTTTCAAGTCGGCATAGCTCAGCTGGGAGAGCGTTAGACTGAAGATCTAAAGGTCAGGTGTTCGATCCACCTTGCTGACACAGCTTCTACATTCAAATTCGATTCAAAGGAATTGAATTGTCGAATCATTCTTTTGTTTTTCTCGATTTTGAGAGATCACGTGATCATTTTTCATCCAAATTGTATGATTTCATATGACAATTGTTTCGATTCTTTTGCTTGCATCTTCCATATCATTCACAGGATCATCATTGCCTTTACTGCTTCATTTGTTCATTTAGCAACGTTGATATGCCACGTTATAGCTATCTTACTCCTTCCTCTTTGATATTATTGTCATTCTTTCTGATAGCACGTTTTAGATATGTACATCTAATCTCCTCTCTTTGCTCTATTTCTTCTCTCTCGCATACATTAGTATCGTTATAGCATTTCATCGTTCCTGATCATATATCATGTATATACGATGTAGTAGCTATCTTTTAGCGACACTTGTTATCCTCCCATACTCGCTTTCCCCTCGTGTTCAGTCTCATTCCGCACTTACACTACTGCTAGGTCAATAGACATCATCATCTGTTATCCTTGTCTCTGCTCAAGCTTCACTTTTTCATTGAGCCTTTTGCTTCCACCATCCCCATTTCCACTCCATACACTTGCATGCCACGTGGATCAGAAAGTACATGATAGTATTGTGTAGATGTATGTAATAGAATATGCATGAAGCACAACATGAACTGATTGTAATAACAAGTATAATTAAGCTACCAAAGTGCAAGTGCTGGTGTAAATAAGGGCCTGTCTTCATCCTGATGTAGTCTTCATCCTGATATAGAGTATGTGATCTTGCATCATGTTCCTTCGATGCCAACACCGTATGGGATGTAATCAAGCAATATCTTGCCAATAGAGATTCCTAAATTCATGCTCCAGTTGTGCCATTGTCGTCAATCTTGTTTTGTCGTATCTATAGATAAGAGAAGGCAAATATGCAGGAATCCACATAACCATCCACGATTGAAGTAATGCACAAATTCACACAATACCAGTTCGATCCATGACAAGGAAGACTATCATAGTGTTTAGGCTCATAGTTTGATCACATCCATCCAATCGAAACATGTCAAATAGTCACTGGTTGTAGATACAGGCTGGGAGTCGAACCCAAGAAGATGATGATGCCCAAAGTTGCATGGTGCCTGGCCAAAGAAACCTGATCACCTTATATTAGAGTACACATACAGTATAAAGAGCTTTTGTCACTCTACTTGCCATTCTTCATATATAACAGCACCATGGTAACGTGTACAACGTAAAGAGACCTTGTTTGTGTGGAAGCAGAAGCCATAGTGTAGTAGTCAAAAGTCCAAAACCAAAACCAAAAGAAACAGCCAAAGTCTTGTTGCGTTTGTTCTTGAAGTCTACACAAAGCTTAAACGGTTAATGCAACACGTTCTGCTACAGCAATGAGCTCTTTGACTGTACCTGTAGGCACCAAACTTGAAGCGGCATAACAACGAAACAGAACAGCGACACGTCTGGCTACAACAACCACTCAGTCCGCTTGAACACTCGTTGCCTATGAATGTACCCAACTGTATGAATACAACAGCCAACATGAGCTTCTTTATAACATATACCTTGACTGCATGGCGTGAATGGGAGTCGTGTACGTGTAAGTATGAGTATGAGCTTGAAAGAAAGAGAAAAGGCAGTTGTCTCCCAAAATTCGCTGCTGGGTCCCCAAGATAAATTTCCCAGTTGAATCTGCCATTAGGACAACACTGCCTATTTGCACTACCTTTACACACTGCACATCAGAACACATGAAATTAGACACTGCCACACTGTCATCATAATAGTAGAGATTACTACACGTGAATAAACAGTCGTCATAGCAATCTTGTTGCAAAATCGATTCATTTTCACGCTTGCAGCAGTCTTTTATCCTTTGTTTACCAATCCCTGTTCCTGCATTTCTTTACTACTTTTATATCGATATCCTTACTTGGATATCAAGAATTCTGCCTTGCATCTACCAAACCAGACTTGAACACGCGAGCAATGTGTAAATGAAGACTCTTGCAACCAGGAGCGAAGAAAAGAGCATAACGGCATGTTGCCAGTGATATCTATCGCCCTGAGATTTCATTTGATAGACCTGCTGTGCTATTTTGACATGCGAAAATGGATTGAGAAACAGCTTGTAGTCATGTCAGCTTGCCAACTAGTATTATCTGCAGATGCATGATATCATAGCGTAATACAGAAGGCCATATGTCTCCTTGGTACCGTCTTCATGATCGCTTTCAATATGAAAACATGGGCAACATTTCTATGCTAATTGCATGTCATCAAGTTGAGATTTAGCAGCATCATCTTGTAAACAGCATATGCATGTACATGTTGGATGATAGCTCCTGACATATGCAATACATTAGTACTTTGATCAAAGAGTCTGGAATGCTGGAAAGCCACCAAGCCCTATTCGATGGTTGCATAAGCTTTGCAGAAGAAAGCAACCAACGCCATATCTTACATGCAAACCAAGAATATGTATGAGCTCTCCCGCAGCAAAAAAGGATCTTTCATCAAGAGCATTTACACGTTTATTCATCATTCTAGAAGCACCTTTTGTCATTGTCATTTTCGAGACTGTTTGAAGCCAATAGTATTGTATACAGAAAGGAAGGCTGCAGTTACTGCATATTTCATGCGTACGATGTTTGATCAGCTTCTTGCATGATTTACGCCTTATCTTCGATGGAAACAAATATGCGTTTTCTTGCGCTAACGTCTCCTTAACAACCGCCTGATGGTAGAAGATGCTTATAAAAAGGAGCTTTGATGTAATGCTGCTGATTCTGTTATAATAACAACTCTTTATTTCAAATCCACTATGAAGTTTTTGGCCATTGCTATTATTTGTGCGATTGCTTCTGCTGCTAGTGTTACTGCCCAAGGACAACAGCAAGGAAACAAGAAGCCATGTGAAGGCAGAACTGAGCAAGAATGCAACGAAACTGAATGTCAGCCAGTTTATCCAAAACAGGTCAGAGAGAATGGTAGTGATCTCCACCATGGTACTGGTCCTACTAAATGTATGTTGGCTGAGAATCTCGTTTTATGCTTGATTGCTGAAACATTGCATATATACATAGGGATATTTGGCGGTTGCAAGGAAAAAATCAAGCCACACAACTATGGCGGTTTTTAAAGGGCTACTTTACTGGGAATGCAGCTCAATAAGGTGTCGATTAAGCAACACTTTGAAGTTATCAATAATCCAGTTACGTATTATATCTTACAGTCCTTTAAATATGTTATGAAATGGGCCATTAAATGATGCATAGCTCTATATTATCAATCTTACATTGGCTTCCTTCTACTTTTAGTACAGTATCATATCATTTGTAATCTCTTTGAGTGTATTGTAGAGGATGAAAGCATCAAGCTAGTTGTTTTACATGTGCATCCAAGGTAGCAGTAGTGCATGACACATGCCATATACCAGGGCTTTGATCGTACCTGGTATCTTTCCCCAAGTCTAATCTTACAGTGAAAGCACACATGACTGATAAGTGCTGTTGTCTACTACGACATTTCTCCTAGAAGTCATCATCAACATGACTGATTTGAACTCTATTGCTGCAGCTCAACACCTTATGGATCAAAAGCACATGTATGCAATAGAATAGGCATGAAGCACAACAAGATCTTATTGTGAGAATGATAATGAAGCTATCCAAGTGCTAACTACTGGCGTAATAAAGAATCCTTCACCGTCGTCTCCATCGTGATGTATACTAATCGGATCTTGCATCTTCCTTTATGTCAATAGCATATGCGACTGTAGTCATCCAACATCTTGCCAGGAGAGATTTCCTAAATCCATGTTTTGGCTGTGCCATTGTCATCAATCCTGGTGGTAGTTGTCATCGTTTTAGATGCTGTCATTCGTCGTGATGATCATAGTCATTGTCATTGTCGTGATCGCTGTCATGGTCATGTCTACAAATACAAGAAAAAGGCATATCAATGAATCTTGTTCTGTAAGGATGCCGCTCAACAAAACTCTGTGCGATCCATTTCGGTCGAGGAAAGCAAATCTGCAGGAACTCACATGGTCAAAGTACCATCCACGAGCACGCATCTCATCCAAAGTACACATCGATCCATGACAAGGAATAACGCCGCTGTTGTAGTGCCCACGCTCATAGCTGTTGTCATCCATCCTCTTCAAACATGTCAAATAGCCACTAGTTGTAGGTACAGGCTGGGAGTCGAACCCAAGAAGATGATGATGTCCAAAGTTGCATACTGCCTGACCAAAGTAACCTATTCAATTCTACTTGCCTTCTTCATATATAACAGCACCATGGTAACGTGTACAACGTAAAGAGACCTTGTTTGTGTGGAAGCAGAAGCCATAGTGTAGTAGCCAAAAGCCAAAACCAAAACCAAAAGAAACAGCCAAAGTCTTGTTGCGTTTGTTCTTAAAGTCTAAAACAGGTCTAAGCGGTTAATGCAACACGTTCTGCTACAGCATTGAGCTCCTTGAATGTACCTGTAGGCACCAAACTTGAAGCGGCATAACAACGAAACAGAACAGCGACACGTCTGGCTACAACAACCACTCAGTCCGCTTGAACACTTGTTGCCTATGAATGTACCCAACTGTATAAATACAACAACCAACATGAGCTTCTTTATAACACATACCTTGAATGCATGGCGTCAATGGGAGTCGTGTACGTGTAAAGTGAGTGTGAGCTTGAAAGAAAGAGAGAAGCAGTTGTCTCCCAAAATTCGCTGCGCTGCTGGGGTCCCCAAGATAAAATTCCAACGAGTTGATCCCATTACTTGCCCGTCCCAGTGGAATCTGCCACCATTGGGACAACACTGCCTATTTGCACTGCCTGTACACACTGCACATCAAAACACATGAAGTTAGACACTGCCACACTGTCATCATAATAGTAGAGATTACTACACGTGAATAAACAGTCGTCATAGCATCTTGTTGCAAAATCGAGTCATTTTCACGCTTGCAGCAATCATTTTATCCTTTGTTTACCAATCCTGTTCCTGCACATCACATCGTCTTTACTAAATGATAAGGATCTCCTATTTGTATGTACCATATCGTACTCCCCATCACGCGACCACTAATAAGAGCATTTGATTGTCACTCGTTATTGCACAATCAAGCATAATATACAGTGTCTTTGTGTAAGATACACCTTTTGATATCATTGTTTGCATAAGTTGAGAATTGAAAAAGAAGTGGCTAGAGAGAACAAAGGTCAGTAGAGCTGAATACATCCAAAGGGTCAGGGAAAAGTGAAATCAATCCATTTTACACATGCAACTTGCACAAAAGAAGTTGAGCTATCACCCAGAATGAAACAATGAGCAAAAGAATGAGAAAAGGGAAGAAACACAATAAGACAAGGGCATTATATACAATTAAAAAGAAGCACTATCCTGATAATGAGCAACATGAAAATGGTGCAAAAGGAAGATTAGCATCTCGAGCACAACTGAGACGTGAAACTTTGTTTATTGAAAAAGAACCAAAACCACCTGTCAAAAAGGTCAATACAGGAAAAGAGAGGTGACAGGCAAAAACAGATACACACCTTGAAGATATGGTGGTTTGTGGAAAGAAATAAAAGAGATCAAAGTCCAAAAAGGACGTAGCAAAAGGCAATGAAAAAAAAAGTGTGAAAATGGCCAAAAGCCAGAGAAGATTCAAAAGGACAAAAAGTGTGAAGAAAGAGGAAGAAAAGGGGAAGAGGAAAACATGATTTATATAAAGGAATAAACAAAAGGGAGTCAAGTGAGAAATAACAAAACCAAAGAAAGATCCATGGCACAACATTCATCATCATCCCCCACCTAATCGTGGATGAAACGAGAAAGGAAATCCTTTCGGTCGTGAAAGCATCGAAGGCTATCCTCATTCACTCTACGCTTCAAGAGACGTCCTTGTTCATCGGCAAGTTGATAAGTCCTGTTTGCAAAACCTGCAATGACAATAAGAGGCTGTGGAATATATGCAGTATCCATTTTCGTTCTTGATGCATGTCTGACACGCATGACAACCGTTCCAGATGGATACTTGACATAAGGACTTGGTTCTTGATGATTGGACATATATTCCTTAACACGAGCATCGATAGCAGTTTCTTCCATCATCATATTTTGTTGTTGTTTTTGGATCAACCGAGCTCCAGCCAGCAAACGACCAAGTTGCAACAAAATGTCATCAGTAGGAACATTCACAGCTTGACCATACAATAGTTCGAAAGGGGAAATCCCCAATGATTCATGAGACTTAGTACGATAAGAGAACAACACACTTGGTACATGAAGATCCCATTCAGTCGGGTGTTCATAAGTCAATTTGCGCAAGGAAGACATGATAACGCCATTCAAATGCTCACAACGTCCATTTGTCTGTGGGCGATACGGAGCAGTATACAAATGTTTTGTACCAAGTTTGTCTAGGGCAATCTCAATTCCAGTTTGGATGAATGCAGAACCATTGTCAGATAAGATCTCCAGAGGCGGACCAAATTGTGAGCAGATATCTTCGTAAATAAAAGTACTGACATTTTCAGCAGATGGAGACTTAAAAGCGCGAGCCAATGGCCAATTCGAATAGCATTCAACACCAACAAGTAAGTATCGATTGCCAGCACTTGTTTCAGGTAACGGCCCAACATAATCCAGAGCGAAGCGTTGAAAGAGACGATACACAGGCACCTTACGAGTAGCATGTGGTTTAGAAACAGGAGCAAAAAGTTGACATTCCTTGCAAGTCTTGATGAAGTCCTTGAGCTGTTGAAACACATTTGGCCACCAGTATGAGTGATAAAGACGTGCCCAACTAGCATTGATACCAAAATGACCATGTCCATCATGAATTTGTCGTAAAACATCCAAACGTTCTTGTCCAATAAATGGCACTCGAACCCAACGAGAACCAATCTTGCGATACAAGTGATCATCATTCACGCGATATTGCATTGACTTTATCTTGACACGTGTATCCACAGTTTGATCCCATGGCTTTGCCAAATATTCAAAGATAGGCTGTAATTGTTGTTCATAAACTGGGCCTTGAATCAGAAGGTGATCATACATTGCAGTCAATAAGTCTTCACCACTTTCTTCAGAAGGATCCTCCTTAGGTGGATATCTTGAAAGCACGTCTGCCACGACGTTGCTTTTACCAGGAATGTGTTTGACCTGAAAACTGAATTCTTGAGTGGCCAAAATCCAACGTTGAAGTCGCATGTTAGGATCCGACTTAGCAAACAGATATCTGACAGCCGAATTGTCAGTGAACAATGTAAACGTCTTGTCCAAAAGAAAACGGCGAAGCTTTTGTAAAGCATAAATGACAGCCAGAAGTTCACGCTCCACTACAGGATATCTGACTTCAGCAGGCTTAAGCTTCCGAGACAAGAAACATATAGGTCGATCATCATTATTGTCATCAAATTGAGACAATACTACTCCAAGACCAACATCAGAAGCATCTGTGAAGACATTATAGGGCTTATTTGGATCAGGAAACACCAAAAGGATTGACTTGGATAGTGCTTGCTTCAAGTAATCCAATGCTTGCTCCTGCTTTTCACCCCATGTGAAGCGTGCCTTCTTCTTTGTCACAGCTACTAAAGGCTCTGCCACATCGGCAAACAACTGCACATGACGCCTGTAGAAATTGGAAAGACCCAAAAATCCACGTACTTCAGTGGGATTACTAGGCCTTGGGAAATCTTGAATCTGCTGAATACGTGCAGGATGTGGTATAATACCAGATGAAGACACAACAAAACCAAGGAACTCGATACGCGACTTGACAAAATCACATTTCTTGGAACTGCACTTCATATTGACTTCTTCAAGACGAGACAAAACAGCATCCAAATGTCCCAGATGATCATGCATGGTCTTTGAATACACAGTGACATCATCGATATATGCAACAGCACATCGATAAAGAAAAGGTTCCAAGGCAAGATGAATAGCACGACTAAAACAGCTAGGACCATTGATAACACCAAATGGCATTACACGATAAGAATAACAACCAAAAGGCGTAGTGATTGTAAGCTTAGGGATTGATGCTGGATCAACAGCGATTTGATGAAATCCCTTCAAAAGATCCATAGTAGAGAAAAGTGAAGAACCAGTGAATTGTTCTAGCAAATCTTGGATGCTGGGAAGTGGCCAAGGATCCCTTACAGTCACCTTGTTTAGATCTTGGAACTGAGTAACAAGACGTCGGCTACCATCCTTTTTCGCAACATAGCGACAAGGGAAGCTCCATCCACCATTACGCGAATTGTAACGTGCATGCATAGCAGGTACCAATATGCCATTGGACACCATTGTCTCTAGCTCCTGCTTGAGACACTGAAGCTCAGAATGCGACATATGTGGATAGGGCCTCTTATAAATAGGCCGTGCATCTCCAGTATCCACATGAAAGGTGACAAGGTCGGTTTGTGTAACATCGGCATATGAGCTTCCAAAACACCCCTTGTGCTTAATGAGCACCGATAACAAAGCGTTCTTGTCTTCAGGCAATAAGTCTTGCCGAGCTTGAATAGATGAAATCATAGCTTGAAAATCATCAGGCTTTTCTTTGTCAATCATCATGTGTGAAGTAGGTCCAATCATTTCATTGCCATCAAACACATCAAATTCAGAAGTATCATCCATGCAGAGCAAAAATGCCATCTCTGAACCTTCTTCGGCTTCTTCTGATTCATGCATGTGTCCTTTATCATGGGATCGTTTGACCATATTAGCTCGTGGAATCGGTGTGTATTGAACACTTAAAGGCATATAACCATGAGAAGACATAGTATACCAAAAATGGTGTGACCAATCGGTGCCAATACCCAACAACGAAAAGGCTTCGCGACCAACGACAAAGTCATAGCTAGGAACATCAAGGCATAATGTTCTAACATTGACAGTCTTAGAAGGACCAACAGAAATAGAGACTTGAGATTGAACAATTGGAGCTCGCTTCCCACTTCCATCACCAAAAGTAAGAGGAGTCGAATCAGGTCCAATAACAAGATTAAGTGCACTAGCCAGATTTGTGCTGACAATACAAGGTACACAACCACCATCAAGAATCATATTGACTGTTTTGCCATTAACAAGACCAATGGAACGAGGAGCACTTTCACCCAAGGGTACTTGTGGCTGTGAGTCAAGGTCATTGGTTTCCACTTGCAACATGGTAGATGATCCATGATCCTTACGATGTGGTTTGGTAAGAGCAGATTTGGCTTGTGTGCGAAATGATGGAGCAATGTCAGCTAGCTGAGCCAGAGACACCTGATAAACAGGGCGATTCACCAACTCCTTTGCAGTAAGGGCGGCATCAGCCAACTGAATACGATTCTTATCAGAAGCCCCTTGTACATTAGAAGCAGTGTTTGCATGATCAGCTTGTGACAAAAGAGGATCAATCTCCATAGGCGGTTGTCCATGATTCGTTACAGTATCATGCATGTTGTTTTGTGCATTCGTCACAGAAACTTGATGATCATGAGAGACAATATCATCGACCCGACGTCTAGAACGAGGCTGATCACCTTCATCATCCTCATTCCTTCCACGAATGGCATACATATCCTCACAACATGACTCATGATCATTGTCAGACTGAATGAGCATAGCAGTTGTGGGTGGTGTGGTGTCGGTAGTGTCTTTTGCAACTTTAGAAGCCTTCTTAGCATTCTTCGGATGCTGGGGGCAATCATAGTACTTATGAGCACCAGAGCAGTACTTGCATGGAGATTTGCAGGCAGGTGCAGAATGTCCTGGCTGACGACAATTGTAGCATGTGATGCCTGTCTTGCTGATAGGTTCACTTGACGTGTGATCCTTTTGTTTGTTGATAGTAGTTTTCAATTTGGCTACTTCAGTGGCAAGTTTTGAGACAGTATCATGCAGCTCTTTATCGTCACGATGACGATACTTTGATTTTCTCCTTTTATGCTTGTGAACTGGAGTATCAGCATCGCTGTCCGATTCATCACTAGAGCTTGAATCATCACTTGAACCACTTGTATCAGAACCAGAGTCTGTGCTTTCATCACTTGAGTCAGCAGTGGCACCTTCAACAAGGTTTTGCGCTTCACTGATTGCATCTTTGAGATTGGGAAGATGCTGGCTCGCAAGTGCATAGCGTAATGATACAGGCTTTAGTGATTGCAGAAAGATTGACACCAAACTTGCTTCATCCAAAGATATAACAGGTCCTTGTGAGACACGACGACTTGTAGGATCAGATTGTGATTGTTGTAGTTGAGCTTCGGCATGAGCAATATGATATTTGCCTGTAAGTCTCTCAAACTTGCGGACATATTCACGTAGAGCAGAAGCGCCTTCACCTTTCATTCGCAAGTTCATTATCTTGTCCACAATAGACTTAATTGATTGTTTTCTTGCAAATCTATCCAGCAAAGCGTCTGCAAAGGCATCCCATGTAGCATGTGTTTGGTATAACGACCAATCACGTAGTTCAGAAGGTAGATATAAAGCACATTTTTGTATACGATCCTTATCAGACCACTTGTTCATCTCTGCAACCCGATCATACAGGCGAACCCAGATCGTAAGATCGTCGCCTTTTTTGTATTTGACCGGCTTGACAAATGGCATAATGAAGGTTGGTTGGTAATGATAGGTTCAAATAAAGACCTTTGATAAGGTTGTTGTGCGCAAGCTTGTAAAAGACGTGTTGTTGCTTTGTCTTTACTGTGTGAGACAGGAAGCGTACGCAGCAACTTCCAGTAGTAGGCACCAAATGAGACGTGAAACTTTGTTTATTGAAAAAGAACCAAAACCACCTGTCAAAAAGGTCAATACAGGAAAAGAGAGGTGACAGGCAAAAACAGATACACACCTTGAAGATATGGTGGTTTGTGGAAAGAAATAAAAGAGATCAAAGTCCAAAAAGGACGTAGCAAAAGGCAATGAAAAAAAAAGTGTGAAAATGGCCAAAAGCCAGAGAAGATTCAAAAGGACAAAAAGTGTGAAGAAAGAGGAAGAAAAGGGGAAGAGGAAAACATGATTTATATAAAGGAATAAACAAAAGGGAGTCAAGTGAGAAATAACAAAACCAAAGAAAGATCCATGGCACAACATTCATCACAACAAAGTCACGTGATTTACCCAAAAAATCCAAAACGAAAACAAACTGTCAGACAATTCGTTTGATGCACGAATTGCCGTGACCTGGAATCGAACCAGGGTCAGTGCGGCCACAACGCAATGTACTGCCACTATACTATCACGGCTTCGTTTCGTCCTCTTAATAGTAATGATCACGCGCAATAATAAAGCAATTACCTACCAAATTTGGAAGGTCAAAATTGCAAGCTCATATTACCACCATTCGATAGAGAAAAAAAAGATACATCCATTCATGTACTTGAATGCATGATTGGGAAGGTCTATCACAAGCAATTTTAATGATAAGGGGAGAAGGTGTCATTGTTTGAAGCTCAGACATGAGATTAGCACATGAGAAGATTGACCGACAGCTCATAGTGACAGCTTACAATCAAGCATTTTGCTTATGAGATAAAGACAGTTTATTGAGCTACTTTGTATCATCTCGTTCTGAAGCTATGTAGTCATGTATAATGCATTACTGCGATATATGCAGTGGAGGATCAATAAGGATGGGTGTTAGCCAATAAGTTGGGACTATGCTGGGTTCTTGATTTTCGAGGAGTAGCAAAAGGTTGCCATGCAGTATTTCTTTCTTTCCTCTTTCCACCTGACACACAATGCAGTCAAAAGACGAGATCCGACAACGCATCCAGCAATTGACAGGCGCTATTGAGAAGCATAAACTGGATCAAGCGAGTAACTCTAGTCGAGGAGGATATGCTGGTGCACAATATACCAATCGTCCAATGTCATATTCGCGAACGTGGACCAATCGTGCTAGTCCCAACAAGTCTGTTGTCTTTAATGGAGCAAGGAATCCACCACCAGTAACAAGTCGTAACACTGCAAGTTACAACAGACAGTTGGTGTTGAACAAGGCAGAACCAAGTACACGAACAGCTCAGCCTACAATACCACCACCTTCTTCCTCAAGTCCACATAAGAAACTTGTGCTCAACAAGACAACAACAACAACTCCAGCAACTTATGCTTCAGCTGCAACTACATCAGGAGCTCCCAAGCAGATTGAAATAGGAGGAGTCAAGTTTATGGTCAAAGGCAAAAAGTTGATTAGACAAGATCGATTAAAGAATCAACCATTACCGAGTGGCATGGCAGCAGGATCTCATGTGGTATTAGTGCGTCGTAATAAAAGGCAAGTGTCAATGGATGCATCAAGAGATATAATAACATGGTTTGTATAGGACTCGACCACCTGGAAGCGATTTAGGATCTGCCAAAAAGATGAGAGCAACAACAGCACGTAGTCGTAAAGGCAACATGGTGTTTGTACGTGGACCTGAAGGATATATACGACAAGGACCCAATGGCAAGTCATTGGTACTCAAGAGCAAGCGTGTAACGAGACGCTATTGTGGATATTATACACGTTATGGTATATAAGATTAATGCTACTGCTTCTTTCATCTAATCTTTCTTTTGTAGGCAAATGTCCACAGCAAACACGATGTCCTTTCATTCATGATCCAAAACGTCGAGCCATTTGTCCACGATTTCTGCAAAACAAGTGTCCCAAACCAGCCAATCTTTGTCGATTATCACATCATCCAACACCCAATATCATCCCACATTGTGTTCATTTTCAACGAGGACGATGCACCAACACAGAATGTATCTTTAGCCATGTACATGTGAGACCTGATGCACCTGTTTGTCGAACATTTGCTATGGAAGGATATTGCAGCAAAGGACTTGAATGCCGCGACAAACATATTCATGTATGTCCTGAATTTGCAGAAACTGGCAAGTGCTCCAACGCCAATTGTCGACTACCACACGTTGCACGAAGATCAGCTACAGATGGTGAAGGTGCTGCTGGCATTATTAGACCAGGCACTTGGGTTAGTACAGCTTATTGGCATGAACAACGCAAGATTCAAGCAGACAACAACAATAAACGCAACACCAATCGAACGTTATCCAATATACCCCAACCTGACAACAGCAACAACAGCAACAGCAACACAACTACCCCTCGTGCAACACGTGAAGAAGAAGAAGAACAAGGATTTGTACGTCTCTTTGATGACAGTGAAGAAGATGAAGGCTGGTCACAATACCTATCCCAGGATCATGCACAAGAAGAATCCAGTGAGCTTCATTTCAGCGACAATGATGATGAGGAAGAAGAGGAAGAGGAAACTAGTTCAGAAGAGGATAGTGGTAGTGATATAGATGAAGAAGAAGGAGAGGAGGAGGAAGTTGATGAGTATGAAATAGCAGAGGATGATGGGGATTATGTAGAAGAAGGATAGTAAAGTAATAAATGGATTACTTGCACGTGTTTATCTAAGCCAAAGTCGTTACTTATGCCAAGCATCGTTCTTTTCTGTATTCGGTCATTTCATATAGCTTAGATCAGACATTTTGCACTAAAAAAATCCGACAATGATATTAGACTAGTGAATCCATATACACTTGTTTTTACCTCTCTTTATCCAATTTACCCTGTTCTGGATGTTTATAAACGCATTACTGGTTTGTGTGCTTCTTCTTTCAAAATGGATTGTTTGCGATGATACAGCTTCAGTCAATCATCTTGTTGCTTTTGGAGATTCGTATACGGGTAATGGCTATATTGGAGTCTTATTGTTGCATGTAACAACTCAAACTGCTTTGAAGCCGATAAGGGTGATGAATGCAATGGACCAAAGTGGATAAGACAACTGGCATGGAATAATCTTACAATCGACAATTATGCTGTTGGAGGAGCATACTGTGTCGACACCAATAATACACATAGTCCAAGTGTGAATCAGCAGACAATGCATTATATCAATTCGATGCCTGATGATGATCCAGCAACTACCATCTATGTTATATTTGTTGGTATCAATGACTTGGTGGGCCATGTGCGTAAGTATTACTTGAACGATACGCATCCAGACTAATACTAACCTTTTCTGGTACATTAGAGCCGACGGATGTACTTGAATGTATCAGTACACAGATTGATCGACTTCATCAAGCAGTAGATGCCAAACAGTTTCTTGTATTCAACATGGTCCCATTTGATAAAAGCCCAAGAGAAACAGGAGAACAAGCTATGGCTCAAACATGGATTGAACAATTTAATGAGCAGCTGAATACAACCATCACCGAGAAAAGTGCTCAACACAAGGATATGCAGATGGTTTTGATCGACACGCATACAATCATATCACAAGTGTTGAATAACCCAGAAAGCTATGGGATCACTCAAGGAACAACTGACTATTATGCTCGCACACATAATCCACGTCAAGATGCCAATGCATTGGATAATGGCAATGTCTACTTTTGGTTTGACAAGGCTCACATGACCAATGTTGTCCATGCACAGCTTTCTAAATCTATTGTTGATCAAGATCCTTTCCCAAACATCAAGTTAATGAGCACAGGTGGCTCATCCACGAGTTATAAAGTATCACCCATGTACTTTGTTGTAGTAATTGTAATTGTATTATGTATATTGTATTGTTGAATAAAGAAAAAGAGGATGCATGATGCTTATCTAGACTATGCACATGGCAGGGTGTGACAATACAGATATCGATTGGACGAATTTCCCAGCAGAACGACACATGCTTCACCCCCAGTTGGTGGGGTCGGCTTACTTTTGCAACTCTACTCCAATCTCGCCATGCCGTTTGGACTCGGTCATGAATTCGTTATCCTTGTATCCAGAAGTGCACTATGGTCTTTTTTCGTCGATATTAAGCTTCAGGATGAGCACAATATACCCAGTGAAGGACCCATGATTGTGTAAGCAAAAGTCTAAAGCACACCACCAACATACCCAATTGACATGTCACAGTGCAGCGACCCATCATAATATGATAGTTGACCCTGCCGTACTTTCAGTGACCTTTCCAGACCATCGAAGATTCCACTATTGGGCCAAAGATAGCATGTTTAAGCATCCACTCGCCAAACGTTTTCTCGAGAACTGTGGTGTTGTTCCAGTGGATCGTAAAACCAGAAACAATGCCCAACTCTATGCAGCTACATATGATGTTATGCGTCTTGGTGAATCCGTTGCTGTATTTCCAGAAGGCACAAGTCATACTTTACCACATCTTGGTACATTTAAAGATGGTACAAGCTTTGTAAGTGTTGACGATAGCTTTCGTTTATGCAATAGACTAATGCTACCATTAGGCTGCTCTGGAATACGCCAAAGTGATTGAACAAGATCCTCATCCTAATCCTGATGGTTCTCTTCCAAGGAAAGCAGTGATTCTTCCTGTTGGCATTGTTTATCCCGAGAAATCAAAGTATCGCAGTGTTGCCATTGTCAAGTAAGTCAAGCTTATGCATCATTGACTACACGTACACTGACGTCATGATAGATATGGCAAGCCAATACACGTGGATCCTTACATGGACACCTATTATCAAGATCCTAAAAAGGCAGCAAAACAACTCACAGCCGACTTACGTTCTGCTATTGAAGGTCTTACAGTGAATGCTCCAGATTGGGAGAGTCGAGATGCAGCAGAAATGGCTCGATGGTTGCTATTTCCTGGAGAAAATGGATCCATGCGTGATTATATTTCAGTTACTCAAAGGTGGGGTCTTTATTAAACGAATCTATATCATCTTGCTTATCATTCTATTAGTCTTATTGGAGCCTTTGCAGACCTTTCAGCATCAGATCTAGACATTGCATTATTGGAACAAAGTCTACGAGCATACAAGATGGAATTGGAAGCTTTGGCATTGAAAGATTCTCATATTGCAAAGTACAATGAGCGAGACATCACAGCAGCATCTACAACAATGGAATTACTTCGACGTACCATGGCATCAATGATTGATCTACCACTCTTCTTACCAGGCTTGGTGGGACATTTGCCATTGTATGTGGCAGGCTATTATGCAGGCAAATTCGAGATTTATGAAGAAGTCCGGGCACAAAACAAGATCTTCCTTGGCTTGTTAATGGTACCATTCGTTTACATTTTGGCCTTTATTTGGGGATGGTACACATTGTTTGGAGGAACATTTTTTGGATTCTTTGCTGCATTGGCTACATTGGGCGTGTTTGTATGGTATCATGTGGTATCCATTGATGAAAGATATGAGAATTTCAAGGATCTCGTTGGACGCTGGCGTCTTTTTGATGCAGTTGTACTTGGACGTGGCATGTGGAGAAGAAAGGAACGTATTCTACAACTGAAACAATTACGTGATTCCAATCTGCAAGGTATTCGACGCATGGTGAAAGCTTACAAGGGCAAGAATGATCATGTGCATACAGTCTGGTTAGCCATTCGTTCTCGTGTTAAACAATTTGGTGATCCTGCCAAGTTACATGGTCGACGAAAAAAGCTAGCAAAGCAGTTTGAATGGTCTTTTGAAGAATAAAGTAGTAGCTTATATCATTTACCCAAGATCACGGGTTAATAGACACGTAACAAATCTTTCCTGATTCAGCTCATGCTTGCTTCTCTGCAACACCATGTTGAAAAAGCTTTATTCTTTGATATTCCCACCTCCCCTTACACCTGAAGAACTAGCTCAAGTTGAGCAACAAGTGGAAGATCTCATCAAGAACAACAATGTAGTTGTCTTTTCAAAGACTTATTGTCGTATGTCATTTCGCGCTTTATTCATTCCAGCAACTTGGACTAACGTGGTGTGCTTTTTAGCGTACTGCAGCAGTGCAAAGGCACTATTGGAAAGCCAAAACATCGAGTTTACTGTGGTAGAACTTAATCGTGAAAGTAAGTGTATCATATCATTGGTAGATTCATGATCATAGCATCTCATTCTCTCTGTCTCTCTTCCCAAGCCAATGGTTCAGCCATGCAAGATTACCTTGAGAAACGCAGTGGACAACGTACAGTACCCAACATCTTTATCAAGCAACAACATCTTGGTGGTTGTGATGATCTTAAGGCAGCTGACAAGGATGGTCGACTACAGAAAATGTTGGCAGCATAATGAATATACATCTTTTTATCACTATGAAAGTCTTGATTGTGTTTGGATGGTTTATTGTTAAGATTCATGATGGAGAAACAAGATGACGTAAAATGAATGACAAGTTGACACTGATGCATAAGAGTAATTACATGCAGGATTTGCCACACTTTTTGTGCATAAGATGTCATGTGCAACCCAAGATTACAAGGAGCTATTCCAGCGATAGCATCACGAGCTGATGAATTGTGTATGTGTGCGCCAAGTCAACCCCGAAGGCTAAGCCCGGAAAGGGTCAGTTATACTCCTCTTTTGTCTCTCTTCTTCTTCCGTCCTAAATACAATAACGACCACTTTCAGCAATGGAATACGGATCGTATGACAATACTTCGTATCCACCACCACCAGTCAATGGTAGACGTCCCGACTATGTGCATCGTAATAGCAGTTCTGGAAGGTCACAGGTAAACGAGTCAATCGAGTGCCTGTAGTGTGTGGCCCCTGCGGCGCTTACGTGAAACAAACTTGTATCTAATATGGGGTTTATTGTGTCAGAATGGCGAGATTGAACAAGTGGTGACCAAGCTTTTACGAACAACCAAGGCCTTGTTGGAAGCATTGACACACTGGTCCCAATTACGAGCGACTACTGCGGATATTCTTGACTTTCGGGAGACCTTGGAACGACAATTTCATTCAGTATCACAAGCATTTGAAGATAATGGAGTGCCAATGAAGTAAGTAGGGATATAAGGTATATAAAAGATGATATTGACAATAGGATTGTATAGTGATCTTGCATGGATACCCCATCAATTGAAAGATTCCATATCAGTTGCCATGAATGAAGAGCCATCCCCTACTACATTGGAACAGCATTTACCAAAGATTCGAGATGTCATTGTTCACTTGTTGCATGGCTTGAAAGGGAAACAGCATCAGTTAAGAGAACGAGAAACAGCTGCTTGGTCACGAGATTCAATGCGATCCACTGATTCTTGGCGTCGTGAAGTACCACAAGCTGCACTTGCTCGTGGAGCTAATCTTGCTCAATCTCCTACACGACCTTATTATCCAGCAGATCGTTCACCACCTCCATCAGCTGCCAGAATCACTCCTTCAGATTATGATCCTCGTACAAGTGGAATGCCACGTCCATCTGTTTCTTCAGACAGCAGTTCAGCAAGTAGAATGAATTATCCACCCCAAAATCGACCTTATTCACCTACTTATTTACCATCATCTCCACGTCAACAACAACCAAGAATACCTTCACCTTCTCGTTCTACATCTTCTTCAGCTGGTGGTGATGATCGAATGGGTGCAGGTCTTGGTAGACCCAATAGCACATCTTCTTCTTCACGTGGTTATTATGATACTCGACCAGCATCACCCATAACAACAGCAGCACATCCACCACCTCCACCACCACCTCCACCACCACCCATGTCATCTCCTGCAGCTGTACCAACTCGTACTTCTCCCAGTGACTTTGACGAAAATGATCCTGGTACTGCAAGTGCATTAGCAGCTCTTAAACGACAAGAGAATCTTGCTCGTCGATCTTCAGTACGTCGTGCATCCATGTTACGTGGCAACAATGATTATCATCCTATGAAACGACCTGCCAATGAATATGTTCCACCAGTTCCTTCACTCCCTACTCCTGATTCACGCAAATTGGGTACTGTGGATGAAATGCAAAATGACAACACTGCAACAACATCACCAGGTACAAAAGAAGAAAAAGGTATGTTATACACAAGGATTCAAGTATTAGGATATTCATGTATATATCGATATTAGGTCTCAGTTTATATCTACAGATTGGCAACAATGTTAAAAAGGTGCAATACACAGGCGAAGTCAGCTTGTCAGCTTTGCGAATGCTCTTTATTGAAAAGTTCAATTACTCTTCTGGTCTGAATGATTTCCCCAGCATTTACATTCGTGATCCAGCAATCAATGTATCATATGAACTTGAGAATCTTGAAGAAGTCACCAACAAATCAGTACTTTCTCTCAATGTGGATGGTATGTTTTTAAATGAGATGAATCACACGTGATACTCACATTCGTTTTTGATAGAGAATGTAGCACAAAAGCAATGGTTACAACAAGTGACTGATTCAGTTGAAAAGGAAATGAGCGACATCCGAAAGCTGTTTGTTGAACACGTGGATGAAATCAAGAAACAAGTTGCTCAAGTCGCTGAGAATCAACAAAAGGCACCCACTGCTGTACCAGTACCACCTCCACCTCCACCTCCTCCAGCACCAGCAACAGAGTCAACAACAGATGAATCTACCACTACACCATCCAATCATGAAGAGAAGAATACAACTATCTCTACACAACAATTACAATCACAATTGAAAGAGATTGAAACATTGAGACGAGATATGGCAGTATTACGACAATTACAACGTGAAATGCGTGAAAGCACAGATGGTGTTGTGCAAGAGCTGAAGGACAAGGCTGAAGAATTGAGAAAGCAAGATGAAGAGAGCAAAGACAAGCAAACAGCACGAGCAGCAGCACGATTGTTTATTGAAGAAGGCAAAGAAAAGGTGTTGGCTGATTCAGACAAGATTACAGGAAGACTTGAAGACTTGCAAGATACAGTGGATCAACTCAAATTGGATGTTACACAACGCAAATGTCGTCCTTCTGAAGCTCAAATGGCTCATTGCAAGAAGGAGCGGGATATGGTGTCCAAGGAAATTGAAGAATTCGGCGAGTATCTTGTCAGTGTCAAACCAAGATGGAAAAAGACATGGGAGATGGAGCTTCAAACCATTGTCAAGGAACAACAGATGCTCAAGGAACAAGAAGGATTGCTACTTGATATGCGAGATGATTTGGCTGCTCTTGTGGAAGTCTATGATCAATTGGAAAAGATTTGTGCTTATCAAAAGAAAGCCAAACCTGTCATGCGTGAATTCCATGTGGCACCTGCTGAAGAAGGATTCGAAGGGATGACCAGTGTTCTTAAACAAGTCCAAACAATCGATGTTGATCATGATCGTCGACTCAAGGCTCTCAATCAAGCTGAAAAGATGCGACAACGTGAACTTGACAATCGTATTGATGAATTTGAACAAGAGTTATCCACCTTTGTTGACTCCAAAAAGCTGAAAAAGACTGGTGGTGCAGAGGAAATTGAACGACAACGAAAACAGAAGGATGAGGAAATGTTACGTCGTATGTACATGGAACAACGTGAGAACAAACAACAACAAGTCAATGACGACAATGAGAATTCACAACAAGAACCTGAAGAAGATCAGCAATCAAAAGAAGATGAGGAACAAAAGAATGAAGAGTAGCAGTAGCACTTTATATATATCATACTATTATCACAACAAAGAGATTAGCATTGCATATGAGTACACATAAGCACATATTTGGATTACTAAAGATAAGAGTTGGGAGATAATGAGTTGGGGTGGTGATCAAGGTTTTCCTTCCCGTTACACGCATTGAAAGTTTTTCACGGCCCGGTTGATTGTTACACATGGAGGATTTAGGAGAAACTCAAGGGACGCCGCTTGATTGGTTTCATTGTTTTCCGAATACGTGTAAGAGTAAATCACACTATTCATGATTCCCAACTAGTATCACCAATATGTAAGAGAGAAATTGATTGCATACAAAGTGTTTTGGGAAAAAGGGGGATGTTGCAGACGGCTCTTTCATCAACGTAAGTTAGTCATCTGACAGATCTTCTTGCACATCATGTGAAAAGGCCGTAAACATCCGAATCTTTTAAAAGGCACACTTTCTCCTGTTTTCGCCTTTTTTATCTTTATTCTTATCTCTAAACAGTGTGACAATCATGTTGGTTTCTGGGAGAGTGCTCAAGGTATGTCATCTTGCAACAAATCATTTCAATCATCTTTGTCATTGACAACACATATCTACATCTTGACAGTCTTGGTGTCGTCAACAGCAACGTGTGTTTGTACGCCACTATGCACGCGTGGAAAATGTGCGATTGTCAAAGTTTGAAGACCAACAACTTGATTATCAACGGCTGACTGAGAATTTGGAGCGTGTTCGCAAGTAATGTGGATGATATTGACGTGGATGATGGTGTCATGCTGACCTTTAAAGTCATATAGAACATACGACAAATCCCATTTAACACTGGCGGAGAAGATTCTCTATGCGCATTTGCCGACACAACGCCACTTGAATGGTGATTCATATCTACATGTGAATGTAGATCGTGTAGCATGCAATGATGCAGCTGCTCAAATGGCATTACTACAGCTGATGGCAGCTGGATTGGGAAGGACCAAAGTACCAACAACAGTACACTGTGATCATCTTATTGAAGCGCAACATAACGCCAACAGGGATTTGAGTCGTGCTGAAGGATTACACAAGGAAGTATATGAATTCTTAGCAGCAGCATCTGCTAAACATGGAATTGGATTCTGGAAACCTGGTTCAGGAATCATGCATCAACTCGTATTGGAGCATTATGCATTCCCAGGTGGTTTACTTTTGGGTACCGATGGTCATACACCACATGCTGGTGGTCTTGGTATGCTTGGATTTGCAGTAGGTGGCTCAGATGCAGTCCATGCAATGGCTGGTGATTCATATGAGCTTAAACAACCTCGTGTAATTGGTGTAAGATTGGATGGTCAATTATCAGGATGGTCATCACCAAAAGGTACGTCGTTCTTTTGTTTGTTTATTTGTCTGTGCACTATAAATACTCACACTTTCTTCATTGCAGATATCATCCTTACAGTAGCTGGACTTTTAAAAAGCAAAGGTGCTGAAGGTGCAATTCTGGAATATCATGGACCAGCAGCAGAAACACTATCATGTTCAGGGATGGCAACTGTGTGCAATATGGGAGGCGAGGTAAGGGATCACGTGTGTTTTGTATGGGAAAAAAGGGGATGATGAGATGGATTTTTGATGCTTTTGCTTTATCTAAAGATTGGTGCCACCTCCTCTGTATTTCCTTTCAGCCAACGTATGCACGATTACCTCTGTGCAACCAATCGTCATGATGTTGCTTATGCTGCTCAATCTGTAGCAGATACATTGTTACGACCTGATGAGGAAGCCAGATATGATGACGTGATTGAGATACAACTGGATCGTTTAGAGCCACATATCAATGGTCCATTCACTCCAGACTTGACTACACCCGTTGCCGATTTCAAAAACAAGCTCAATCATGAGGATTGGCCTAAAGCCCTTAGTGCAGCACTCATTGGATCATGTTCAAATGGCTCATATCAAGATATGAATCGTGCTGCACACATTGCACGTCAAGCAGCTGAAAGGGGTCTTAAGGTTAAGATACCATTCTTAGTGTCTCCTGGTTCTGAGCAAGTGCGTGCCACTTTGGAACGTGATGGACATCTTGATTTATTTGATCAAGTGGGTGGATCACTACTTGCCAATGCTTGTGGACCTTGTGCAGGCCAATGGGATCGCAATGCTACTACCAAAGACAAGAAACAAGATACCTATGATGCTCCATGGAACTCAATTATATCCTCTTACAATCGCAATTTCCGCGGTATGAATGATGGCAATCCTAATACCCATGCGTTTATCGCTTCACCAGAGGTATGTTTGATGCATATAGATATCTATATTGATGCTAATGACATGCTAGATTGTCATGGCAATGGCATTTGCAGGCAAATTGACATTCAATCCTATGAGAGATCGCATCATTGGTGAAGATGGCATACCTTTCAAGTTTGAACCACCTAGCATGTATCAAACTAGTGATGATGATCTTCCACAAAAAGGTGACTATTGCAATGGCAATGATCATCAATATTACCAATCACCTACCGAAGATGGCGCAGCTGCTTTATTGGATGTTCATGTGCATCCAGAATCACAACGACTTCAGCTATTGGAGCCATTTGCTGCATGGGATCACAAAGATATTGAACAAGTACCCATCTTGATCAAGGTGCAAGGACAATGTACAGCAGAACATATATCCATGGCAGGTCCATGGTTAAAGTATAGGGGTCATTTGGACAATATAGCAAACAACCTATTGATTGGAGCAAGGAATGCTGAAAATGGTGAAATCAATCGAGTTCGGAACCTTGTCACTGGCAAATATGCAAGTGTTCCTGAAACAGCACGCGATTACAAAGCCAAAGGAATCCGCTGGGTTGTCGTGGCTGATGAAAACTATGGAGAGGGATCATCTTCACAAGAACATGCTGCATTGGAACCACGCTATCTAAATGGTGTTGCTGTGATTGCAAAGGTACACATATACACGTCATAGTGCTCATGGGTTGTGCTAGAGAGAGAAACACATAGACACAAAATTGTTTGTGCGTGTGTATGCTGTGTGACATTTGCTGATGATGTTGTTATATATGGATTAGTCCTTTAGCCGTATTCATGAAACCAATCTAAAGCGACAAGGCATGCTTCCTCTCACATTTACCAATCCTCAAGATTATAACAAAGTGGATCCATCTGATCTTGTCAGCATTGTTGGTCTTGCAGACAACAGCATGCAACTTACCTTATTGCTGCACAAGGAAAGAGGAGACACAGTCAAAGTGCCTTTATCACACACATTTAGCAAAGGTAAGAGTTTCTTTTTATCACAGGATTCATGGGTTTCCTTTTCCCCTTGTCTCTTTCCATATCATCTTTTTTGTTTTGTTTTGGGAATGAGATGAGCATGATGAGAAAATGCTGACATAGGTACTATAGATCAGCTGGAGTGGTTCAAGGCAGGCTCGGCATTAAATGCTCTAAGAGAAGCACGTGTATAAAGCATGTAGTAGTGTACAAAGAATTCAAGTATCGTTACATAATAACATCTGTACCATATGGCTGGGAAAAGAAAGCGATAGACTATCTAATGTGGATTTTATGGCTGATACATCATTGTCTTTGGGATATATGTGGATCATGGGGATGAATTAGTGTGGTAGATTGTTAAAGGAAAGAGAAAACTCCCGTCACCATTTCTCTGTTTAGCACATATCCATACATGACAAGTGATACAACACAAGTACCCGCCAAATTCTCCTCAACGTCAATCATCAAATAGCTTATAGAGTCAAGCCATGTGATGCACATGAATCACGGGCACCACCAAAGTAAACCTTGTGTTCCAAAGCAAAGCATACAATAGTCGAGTGATCGCCATTCGATTATCGAAACAAAAAAGCCATGCTTCTCCCGCCTTCTCTTGTCTGTCCTTTCTTCCGCGTGTACAAAAGATCATGGGACAATGGTATTGGGCTTGAAGCAATGCTGTGTAACTAGTGGATGTGCTTTTTCACTCAATTATCAGAAATTTTTGCACCAGATTGACGACACTGCTCACTGCAATGAATAGTAATCATGACACAACAGCGGAAGCATACCCGAACAGCTTATAGAGAGCATTTTGCTTGACCAATGTGACTCTTTAGTCACTTATTTTGTGCCGGACCCATCCGATGTTACTGCTTGCTTGTTTTCTTCGTGTGTTTAGTTGTTTAAGCATCGTGGGGGTGAAAAAAGAATAGGAGGGCCGTGCACGATTAATGCTTTGTAAACAAATAGTTTCAAACGCTCAGACCAGTTTTACTGCCATCACCACTGGTCATCACCAAAATGCATCATTACCACTACACCTGTGTCATCATCATTTGCCAACATTGCCTTTTGCTTTACACATTAGCTACACTGGTTAGACCAGTGACAAAAAGGGAACTCTAAATAGGGTGTAACGCGATCATGGGGCCTGTTGCTTTCTTTCCTTGTTCTTCTTTTGTGCTTCTTGCTTACACTGGCACAGCTGTTTTGGCTTGCAATCTGATTGGGAACCAAAGTGTAAATTGGGGGGAGAGAAAGAATCAACAGCCAACGATACCAAGCATAGTTGTACATGCGCACATGCATTATTGGGCTTATTGTGTTATCAGAAATGCAGTCATCTTTCTCTTATAAAGATTGCTTTTCAACTCATCTTGCTCCCATGACTATCCAAACCTTATTTTTCTTTCAAGCGACTCGTGATACAGATTACGCGGGTCCATCAAGCGCGTTATACCATCCACTGTGTTGTTCCCCCCACTAACACCACCATCATCACCCTGTCGATACAGGTGACAAAAAAGCCGTGTGTTCTCATGAAAAAGAATGTGCTACATCCACTTGTCGTCTCAATCTACTTATATAGTCCCCTTTTCCTTTCTTGCTTGTGCTCTCTCTTTTCTTCTTTACAACCACTTTCTCATATCCAGCTTCATAATAATCTTTACATTTCACTATGGTGGCCAACATTGACATGTCTCTGCTCCATTTTACCAATAGTGCTAATGCTGATGGTATGGTTGACACGTCCAAAGTCTGTAGTGGCCGAGGCAAGAGCTACTGCTTGATCCACAGACGTTACTTTGAGACAAGCTGGTGTCCAGATTGCAGTCGTGCTACTGGTAGGCATCTTTTACAATGAAGAAGCACATGTTGCTCACTAATGTCTCTTTATTATTAGTACTCGGACGCTAAAAGACACAAAGATTATCCACATCTCTCGACTGTGCCTTGTTTTACCAAATGTGTGCACATCACCTATCCAAAACACCTAAAATATCTTCATGTCATAGCAGAAAAGAAAACGGATTCAAAAAGTACATTATACCAGACACACACACACACACTCTGACACACAAAGCATTCTTTCATTGTCGCCTTCCTTATTCCTTCTTCAAAAACAAGACCATAAGACCAGAGATCTCTCATGCAGAAAAAAAACACCACCCGCCATGCCACATACCAAAAATGTATACTGTATCCTGCCCCCTTCAATGTTTGTAATTTATAATCCATCTATGATGATCTACCTATATCTAGCAGCAATATCACTCTCACATGAATGCAATCTTTCTCTCATTATCCCTGTTATTGTCGTCATTTATGGCAACAACTACCACTTGAAGAGCATATATTGCGCGTATTCCAATAAAAGATCACTTTTTACGTTGTACAACAGCACACAATCAATGGCGATCTGGACAATCGACCCGCCTTTTTTCCTTTGTCCATGTTGTGCAACAGGTCGTCACCATAATCATCAACATCCCAAGACCAATACAACAGTGATCATGCGCTTGTCGCACAAAGAAAGAGACTACTTATCGATATATACATCATCAACATTACCCACCCATTCAATCCACATGTCAGTACCAGTACTCCAACCTTGTTTTACCCAATCTAGACATAGTATCTCTGCTGACACATGCCATTGGATCCTCCCAATATAACGCGTATGCCTATTTACATCTGCATACAATAATGATTCTCCGACACAGCCATCAATGACATCAATGTGTGATATTCTGCTGCCATATCCTATAAGGATCTTATTGCAAAGATGCACAGTGATAAGCAAAACACTACAAAGATATAAAAAGTGCAATGATGAATGCCGTGGGAATAACATGATGCATACGGCAATCCACTGCATTGTTGCGTAGTAGTGTTCTTAAAACAGCTATGATGGTGGGGTTAAATATCATATGCTCAGCAAAAAACGGCGATCTCTATTCCTTGTTGTACCAACCAATTGTTACGCCACTCATTAGAAAGCTGGATGCAATGTATATGCATGCAATCGCCGCATAAAATGCATGTGTGTGCACGTCCAAAGTGCTGGAACACATTTGAAAAAGGACTAAAGATAATGCTTATGACTGTATGATAGTTTTTTTATTGAACACATGATGAAATGGTGAATAGTAAACAAAGCACTGAGTTTACATTGGCTGCCAGAGAGAGTGAGCTGCACCAGGCATCCAAGTAGGGTTGGAAGTGTGACCTTGAAGACAAACATAGGTATGTCCATGATATTGAACGCGATCGCCAGGTGCATATGTTCCCACAGGATCCCATTCAGATGCTCCTCCATGATGATGACGACTTTCATGATGATGATGGCTTTCATGATGATGATGGTGATGATGTTCTTCACCTTGATTGTTATGATTACCACCACCATGAGCACGTCTTTGTTCTTCTTCTTGCTTACGACGTCTTTCTTCAGCTTCTTCATGCTCACGACGTCTTTGTTGTTCTTCCATTTGCTGGCGTTCACGTTCCAATCGCTCCTTTTCTTCTTCCATTTGTTGACGCTCTTGTTCTTTTTGTTCTTCTTTTTGTTCATGATCCTTGTAGAGCTTATGGCCCAAAAATCCTGCACCAATAGCAAGTGCACCACCAAGTACAGCAGTGCCTACATCACCAGCAAGTGCCTTGTGACGCATAGACTTGACACGCTTAGCATGCTCTTCACTGATATAAGATGGTCCTTGTACAGGTTGCATTTGTTGTTGTTGAGCAGGTGGACTGTTGAATCCTGATGCAGTGATAGTCAAATGAAGACGACCAGCATCTTTTCCCTTGATATTGTAGATAGTGTAGATTGCATTAACATGTCCACCAGGTGCTTGAACAATAGGAGCCAATTTGATAGCACAAAAGCCAATCACTTGATCAACGCCTGTTTCTTCATCCATTACTTCAATAAACATCTCTTGCTCACCACGTAAAGGTGACTCGAGAGTTTGGTTCCAAGTCGCGTTGGTACCAGCATCCTTGGCAGTGAATGTCTTTTGCCAGTTCTTTTCTTCAAGATTCAAAGCAAAACGGACATAAGGATCTTGTCTTCCAGTATCAACATCTTGCATGTCAGTTGCAGAGTTTACAACAACCTTGAGCGTGCCTTCAGTTTGCAACATGGTAGAATGTAGAGTGTAAAAAAGAGAGAAAGAGAGAAAGAAAGGTGCCAGATCAGATTAGCTTGTCTCTATCTTTTTAAATGCAGGCATCCAATTACTATTCTTTCTTTGATTTCTCTCATTTACGCCTGCATTGATGTCAATGACATCACGATCTAGTCGCGTCGTTGACAAGAATAGAGTACGCTAGTCATAATTATTCTCAGTGTGTGTGAAAAGATGCTCTGTTATGTGATGTTTGTGTATTTTTGGGGCGCTTACGTTCTAAACCTAAAGCAGTAAGGTGTCTATTCCTCCTATTCGGAACAAAGAACTCGGTCGTTTCAAGAGAAAGAAGCAAAAAGGGGATCAAGGTCTTTGCTGCATGCATAAGGAAGAGAGGTGCTATGCCTATTTTCCTTTTTTTCACTCTGATCCCCGACATCCGCTAGGCGCTTTTTCTTTTGCCCAGACCATTAGATGCGGAGAACATCACGTGTCTCTATCCCATTATCATTTTCTGTAAATGGTACATGATACCAAGGTGTCATCATCACTGATATTGTCTTGAAGCCAACAAAGAATGATATGATTGTTGTGCAAAAAGTGGTTCGAGAAAACTTAGAATCAACGTGGAACATTGATTACCATCCACACAGGCCAAAGCCAAATACGACAGCTGAACCAGCCTTTCAAGTTCAAAACGGGAACCGGAGTCCTAAGCTTTGTGCTAACCTTAACTTTGTCCTTGTTACTCTACTTGCACCGTGCGTTGGATCGTTATACACCACGCTTTGTGTTAGATGGGACAAAAGAGTGGCACGCTTCAAGAGCTCATATCTAGAAGAAACAGCTCATTTGATTGTAACAGCTCATTGTCCCTTATTACTGAAAGCTGCATAATGTTGATCATTGGCTGATTATACCAGCTACTAACATTCAGATAGACATCTCATTTCGCCATATGGTATTTAGCCATCTGCTACCGGAAAGTCTCGATTGTCATTGTAGTGCTCTTTATTACTGTAAAACGACTCTTTATAGATCTCGTGTTATGCTAAACAAGCTTGTTCAGCACATTTACGCCTAACATGATAACATCTGATCTCCTACGTCAGTTTAGTGGAATGCTTCGGGTGAAACAATTAGTTTCATTACCAAGATTGCAAGTAGTCAAGCACCGACAGCAAACAGTATGTGCTCAAAACACTCATCCAGCTTGTGCATTGGCGATGTTATCGTGATTGCATATCGAGTCACTCTTGATGATGTCAAATCACAGTGTCAAATCAATGTTGTTGATAAAGATAATGATGATGGGGCTGTGTTGTTAGAGTGATTGTTGTATGGCGTGGTTGTTATCCATCTCCTTTCTTTCCTTTTTATGCACGCCAATCTTTTTGACACCACATGTCCCAAATCGATGACTAATTACAAGAGAAAAAAAAAGGTGAGTTGTACAAGGTTCGATCAACGTCCTTTCATTTAGGCACTGACATGCTGTGCTACAAAAATACCTTTCCGCTCAAGTCGAATTGCATTTCTCTCCCTCTTTTCTGTCGCTTGCTCAGTGTCATTATATCATTTGCCTCTCCCAACTTGACGCAATAGTAGCAGTTGTATTGCGCATAGTATGGTGGCGTCTACTTTTACAATGGAATATCCTAAAGCCAATCGCTCGTTCACTAGCATGTCTCATCTTAGGCGTCAACTGCTAGCCAAACCAAAAGGTACTTTTTATTCTTGACTATGTATATGCAAGATGATGTTGTGTCTATTGGATCATGATGGCAGCGTAAAAGTTCTTGATGTCTTGAAAGCTGTTAGTGATGATGGTGTGATCAGTATAGTAGCCAAGAAAAAAGGAAGAGGGCGGGGTTTCTGTTCTGGCACATCACATCACACATACACAACACATACGCACGGCACATAGTTTTTGTTTTTTTCCTTCCAAATCTAATTGCTGCATTCTTTTCTCTTTACCTTCCTTTTCTCCTTTCCTTTTCCGCGCCACAACAGACATGCCTAGCGGTACAGGATTTGGTCTTATGCGCCTGTTTACGAGAAAATCGCCGCGCAGTCATACTAGCAAAAAGAAGTCGTCTCCTGGTGAACAAGAAAACGAGTCGACTACTAGCACTATGTCTTCAACAGAGACCACTTCGATCCATCGTTTTGATAGCGGACGACGATATAATGCACGACAAGATATTCCTTATCTTCTTCCAAATGATGAAGAAGGTAACATGTCCTCCACTTGATCACACTTGTCCCAACACTAACATATCCAAAACACTTTATAGAAAACGATCGTGCACATCAACAGCATTGGATGATCAATGTCGCTTTTGGCAGCAACTTTGATGCTCCTGTACATGATGCATTAGAAAAAGGCATTGAAGTATTGGACTCGGGATGTGGTAAGAATGAATTTGAATGTTTGTATTGAAAGAATGAAACGTCTAACTCTATACACTAGGACCAGCTACTTGGACTTTGGACATGGCAGAAAAGTATCCCAATTCGACGTTCAATGGCACCGATATATCGCCACGGTTCCCACAGACGATCAAGCCGCCCAACTGCCATTTCCTCATTCACAACATTGTCGATCCAGCACCGTTTCCTGATAGCACTTTTACGTTTATCCACCAACGACTTTTGTCTTTGGGTATCCTTGAAAGTGAATGGGAAAAGGTAAAACAGAGTTGACGATGAATGACGTCTTGATGATGCTATGGCTGACAATCATTTTTTCCTTTCAGGCACTTGCCGATCTTATGCGGACGCTGAAACCAGGTGGTTGGATCGAACTTTTGGAGGTAAAAATAAACTGGGGGTGTGGACTTTTTCCACACACGTGTTTTGCCTTACTTACTGTTGATATAGATATCTTATGCTCAATATGAGAATGCTGGTCCCAAGGTGACTTTACTTATGCAATCAGGTATGGGGCAAAACAAGGTGAAAGCATTGGGGGTTTAACACGGATGGGGTACCCGAAACATGGCCATCACCTTTTTGCTTTCCTCACTTGTCAGGAACTTTTTCTACCTCGGATGTTGGTGCTAAATGAATGTTATGGGATCCAATATAGTGGTTACGTATGGCAAATCCAAAGGTCTGAACCCCGGTGCAGCACACGTGCTTGATGACATGTTGACACAAGCTGGGGCTGTCAACATTTCCTCACGACGAGTCGCTATTCCTTTGAATCATGGTGGAAAGCTTGGTGATCTCTTTTGGTAAATAGTGTCTTTGTATCATGGAGATCCTTTTACTTACATGATATACACTACAGGGATGACTTTAAAGATATCTTTATGGCTCTTTTCCCCATTGTCAGTAAAATCCACCCTGATTTGGCTGATATTGAAGACTATAAGCGTTTCTTGGAAGCTTGCAAGACTGAATGCAGTGAACACAAAACAGCGCTCTGTTGGTATCGCAGCTGTGGACAGAAGCCAAATGACGACGAGTAAATCTTATTTGGAGCAACAATCACATTCCCTTTTTCCCTTTCATTCAATCTCCTTATACCTCGCTTATTCCCTTTTAACAATCGTTTTCTTCTTCCTCTCCCTTTGTCTACCACATCATCTCTTTTATTTATTTACGCAGCAGCACACATACCATGATCATCCTTGGATAGTGCTTCAATTCCATTGTATATGTATGCTTCTCTATACTTGCCTTACGCTTCTTTGTAGCTTAGAAAGATTTCTTTATCACCCATCACCCATCCCCTTACCCTATGTTTGTCCACTTGACATGCTTCCCTTCTTTTCGTGTACAAGACCCCACTGTTCTGAATTAAAGAAAAGTAGTGTAATTTCCCTATTGACCTATCAGAGATGTTCTTTATGCTTATAGCTTAACATTGCAGCATATATCCAAACCATCAGACCCATCCAATGCAAATAGTAAATGATATGATTTGTATTTTACAAGCGACAAGAAAGAAAACATGCATCTAGTGGGTACAAAAGTCTGACAAGACAAGAGAATGCGTAATGTGAAAGTGCTGAAGGGGATATCGTGAAGGTTTAAGCCTTGAACACAAGACAGGTGCCATCATCAGAAGCTGTGACAACAGTCTTGCCATCACTATAACAATCCAGTTAGTGAATCCATTATCCTATCCCTGTAGTGTTTCTGATTTACCTTGATACAGCAAAGTCCAAAACACCATCACGATGACCAGACCAGTTTTTGATACATTGACCCGTCCGAGCATCCCACAAACGAATTGAGCGATCCACTGAGCAAGATACAAGGAAAGGCGAGTTTTGAACAAATTTGACTTTGACAACGGCATCCTGTTTCAATGCATGAGCATAAGCATATCTTGAAAAGCCAATCCTTTTACCTCGTGATTCAAAGTTTGACGCAATCGTTGTGTTTGCACATCCCAAATTGAAATGGTACCATCAGTTGATCCAGTAGCTGCCAATGCAAGTCTATTTTGCAACAAGTCAGCCAATCATCCCATCAAATCCTTGTCAAACTTACATATCACAGAAATCAGCTGTCTCCACAGAGTCGCTATGATTCTCAAGAGCACTGACAATCTATGTTACAAAGCATTAACAACACTGGTTATGTATATATAGACATTTCAATAGTATACCTGGCCATTGGTAAGATTGACGAGTCTAGCATTGCCATCCATGGCACCAGTAATAGCCAATGTGCTATCCTTGTTGACAGCTACAGTAACGACAGGTTCTCTGTGGAAACGAGCATCATCACCTGAAAGGCGTACTTCAGAAGCTGCAGACTTGGGATCCCAAACAATAAACGAGGTATCTTCAGAGACTGAAACGATCTTTTTGCCATCAGGAGTGAATTTGCCAGAAGTAACAGGTGCAGCATGGCCATTGAAGATGTTCATGAACTTGCCACTGGGCACTAGAATGACAAAGTATCAATACAATGTTTTCGTGATCCTTGTCTATCCTACTTACTGGCCCACATCCAAATGGTTGAATCCGATGCACCAGCCAACAAGATATTGCCTTTAGGATGCCAATCAATCCACTATCATCCACATCCTATCAGTCATCCCATTTTTGTATAAAGCATCTTGAAATACATACCACAATCTCATCAGGACCTTCTACAGCTGTGCAGAATTCACCAGTGGCAGACTTCCAGACACGTACTTTACCATCCATGCCTGCTGATGCAACATATTCACCATCAACGCTGAATCCAACGGCAGTGACTGAATCGGTATGACCGGATAACTCGTATAACATCTCGCCAGTATCATTTCTCCAAATATAACTCTTGTCATCACCACCACCACTGACCATGATAGTAGGTTCCTTGGGATGCATAGCAATAGCATAGACAGGTTCTAATGAAAAGATCACGTGATCTTTGATTAGTAATTGAAAGGGATATTATGCCATATTCCACTTTTTACCTCGATGATCAAAGAAGCCTTGAACAGAATCGTCAGCCAACTCCATCATATTCTCATCATCAGCGGATGGTCTAACATCAAATCCTTCCAAGGGATTGCTTCCTTCACCTAAACCAATGATCCAACGTGTTAGGCTATCATTTTCTATACTATATCATTGTCATGCTTACCCATATCATCGTCATCGTCATCATCATCATCCATAGGTTCTCCTTGATCAAGGTTGACAGTATCTTCTTCAAGAATATCTTCAGAGCGGATATATTCCTCGTCCACAATGTCTTGAGTTGGGTGCTATGAAACGCATGACAGTCAACGATCTGACAGTGCAATGACGCCCATGGTGCAAGATTTACCTCGTCGTGTTCTGACATGTTAAGAGCTGCTTGGAAAGAAAAGTGGAAGAAAAAGATAGCTGCAAACTTTTTGGGATACGGTTTTGGCAGCCAGCAAATCCACATCAGCCCCGACACCTACACAGCCTGACATGCCTCCAGAGCATCCAATTCCCAATTGACGTATATCCCAAGAAGAGACAATGACCATTATAAGCCTTGCATCTGTTATAAGCTACGTGCTTATAACGCGTGTTTCAAAATCAATTGAATGTCATTATAGTCAACAAAGACAACTTTGTTTCATAACTTAGAAAGTTTCTTTATTCATGATACCATATTTTCAATGGATACATACAATGAATACATCTTGAATGACTGCACAATTACGTGTCAATGTAATTCTTGGGGGACATTTGATTCTTCAACTTGATATCCATCATCGTGACTATTGCAGTAGGGCTGTTGCACCCCCAATTTCCAGCTGAGCTGCGTATGTGTGGTGTGTGTTGCCATATCACATCTCTTCCTCGGTCAACTTGATCAACCGCTCCTTGTTCACTTTATCACACCATATAAACACACACAACCCACCCACTCACACACCGCTTGACCTATACACATGTCTTTGGAAGGTCGAGATATTATTGTCGGCGGCAAGTACAAGATTGGTCGAAAAATTGGTGCCGGCTCCTTTGGAGAGATTTACCTGGGTAAATTGAACACTCTTCTTTATGTCAGCATCCCTTTCCTGTTCCAGATGAAGCAACTCGACCCATCAGACTCATCCAGCCCTGACTGTTGTTGCTGTTGTATTCACACAACATGGCTGAATATGTCCTTGTTTTTCTCATATCCCCTTCTTACACCTACTTCCCACACTTTACACTGCCGACTTTGTGCACGTGTATTCAATTGACTTACTGTTTTCACTTTAGGCACCAATATTACCAGTGGAGAAGATATTGGCATCAAATTGGAAAGCATTCGTGCAGCACATCCTCAGTTAGAATATGAAGCTCGCGTCTACAAGACATTAGCTGGTGGTGTTGGCATCCCATTCTGTCGTTGGTATGGCAAGGAAGGCGAATACAATGTACTTGTCATGGATCTTTTGGGTCCTTCGTTGGAAGACTTGTTCAATTATTGCAAACGACGTTTCACTTTGAAGACTGTCCTGTTATTGGCAGATCAATTGGTATGATCAACATGAAACAACTTGTCAATCAAGCTGACTTGTCTCTTTATTAGTTGTCACGTATAGAATACATCCATTCAAAAGGTATATCAAGTATCCAACATGCTTTTTGATGACATATTTATACAGGTTGATAGGATTCATTCATCGTGATATCAAGCCTGATAACTTTCTAATGGGTATCGGCAAGCGTGGCAATCAAGTTAACATGATTGACTTTGGTCTGGCCAAACGATTCCGTGATCCAAGAACCAACGTGCATATACCCTATCGAGAGAACAAGAATCTTACTGGCACACCCCGTTATGCAAGTGTCAATACACATCTTGGCATAGGTAAAGAAAAAAGAAGCAAGAGATCAACATGTATTGATACAATGGCATAGAGCAATCGCGTCGTGATGATCTTGAATCGCTTGGATACATTCTGGTCTACTTTTGTAAGGGACAGTTGCCATGGCAAGGCATTCGAGCAAGGACAAAGAAGGAAAAGTATGACAAGATTATGGAGAAGAAGATGACAACACCTGCAGATGCGCTATGCAGAAACTTGAGCCAAGAGTTTGCAATATACCTCAACTATGTCCGCTCCTTACGATTTGATGACAAGCCTGATTACTCTTATTTGAGAAAGCTGTTCCGAGATCTCTTTGTTCGTGAAGGATATCAGTATGATTACGTGTTTGATTGGACAATTCGCAAAATGGCAAGTATCTTTAAGGGGGGAAATGATCATTATTAATAACGATGCATGGATATATTTAGCAAGAAAAGAAGTTGGCGGAGAACCAAGGCATGCGCATGGACCCACCTTTGTATAACAATGCGCCATATGATCCACTCCCTGTGCAGCAACGTCGTCCTATGGTTACTACAGGATTACCATCCCCTGGTATTGGTCATCGTAATTCAACCACCCAGCCATATCGTGCAGAAACAAAGTCGCCGGATACATCAAAGAGGCTCGATGATGTGATGCTTCAATATCAACAACAGCAACAGCAACAAAAGTTATTGCAGCATCAACAGCAATATAGTCATCAACCTCCTGTGATGATTCCGCAATCGACTCCTCAAGATCATGCATATTTGACCAATCATCATGGTTATGCTGGAACTGGTGGTGGAAGAATGCTTGTAAGAGATAACCAAGCCAGTGGTAAGTGGAGACTACAAGAACCTATACCAACAGGATTTCTAAACGAGATCATCCACGCTCCTTCACCATTAGCAGGTTCATCATCCAACAGAATGTAAGCACGACTCCCTCCCTTTTTTCATGGACTTTTGTAAGCATGTGTGTATCTTGTACTTATAAATTCAGGAAATCCCCTGTTGTAGCCTGCGCACACAAAACAAGACGCTCCCGAATGTCGCAAGTTCATCAGCCATGGCCAACCAGTCGTCGTCGTTCTTAGATCCTGCATCCACTTCATACCATCACGATTATTTGCCTGAAAGTAATATTGGGACATCTGCAGCTGGCATCCATGGTACAATGGATCTTAGATCATCGGCTGCTCTTCCAAGTGAGCGATCCAAGACATTGGGCAATTCTTCAACAAAGCCCCTTCATATGTTCAATTCTTCAAGGCTTTACGATGACTTTTAACATCCATTCTTCCATTTTCCATATCACCCACTACGTGGCTTTTATTATATAGCAACTCACTTTGTCACGACACTTTTCGCTCATTTCACAATCACTCACACAACGCACACTTTATACATCTTTAAACAGGATCATGCACTTTGTAAATTGTTTCCTTGAGCAAAAAATACCTTTTTACCACTACTTGATGAGCTTAAAGACCTTGTTTATCATGTTTGGATGTGCTGGTAACAAGTAGGATTGTAAGGATGCGCTGAAGTGTATTGTATCTTATGACAAGGATTGCTATGTGCTTAATAAACTCTTTATTGGGATCTCTATTGACTACCAAATACTGCTACTTGTATCCCTACTGGATATGATCGGCTGCCTGGATATAACATGGATACCTTGTCTCTACACTATGCTGTCAGGATGTGTCCTTAAGTACATGGAAACCATTGTGCGACATCAATGCCATCTTTGGTCCGTTTTCAAGACATGGCGCGCCACGAAATAGTCGCGCTGTCTGTATCTCCTTTCGTGTCAAATACCTTCAATTCCACCATGAACTTTCAATACAGCGACAACAGTGAAAACCAGCCTATTGACGAGAATGAACAGCAATTCCGAGCTGACTTGGCAAGCAAGATCGATCGGACAGCGTTTGATCCCAAGCAAGATAAAGAAGAGCGTCGTCGTCTGCGCAAAAAGTATCGTTCACTGATTGGTGAAACTGAAGGTCTGTATGCTCATTGGTACTGTCTTGAAGAAAGAGACTGATATAGGATGAATAGGCAACAAACGTGAACTTGCTCAGACCATATCTGGAGGACTTAACAGCAATATTGATCGTGGCAATAAGCTTTTTGAAGAAGGTTTGTTGGTTTTACAAAAGATGAACAAGAGCTAATATAGGATTGTACTCTACTCTAGTGCGTAATCCATTGGAAGCGATGCTTGATTCAAGGTTCATGACATTGACAGCAGATATTGCAACACAAAAAGCTCGGAATGCCAACATTGGTAACTCTGCTTTTGATGCCGACGAATTCATCTCCAAAGTCAAGCGATTTGGTACCAAGGCCGATTCCCGAGAATTGGATGACTTGGATTGGAAAAAGATTGGTTTTCGAGGAGCTGCACATAGTGATCGAGTCACATCAATAGATTTCATGTAAGTGAACCTCTTTGGATTGACATGGCATTGGATACTTACAAGGTACATTATTGTAGGCTGGGTCCTTTGAAGACTGAAAAGAAAGAGCGCAAAGCAGCTGGTCGAAGGAATTTCATTCGAATGGATACCGATGTTGTAAAACCAACACAGGTAAAATACCAAGTGATGGTTGATATACAATATGTGCTCATCAGTTGATGGCTAGTTGGCTGAAGCAGATCTGCAACACCAAGAAAATGAGACATCCGCCAATGTCAACGAGATTTATCGACTTTTAAATGAGAATGGTCCCTACAACTACCTAAAGTTCATCACCAATCCAACTTCATTTTCACAAACAGTCGAGAATATATTCTACGTGTCATTCCTGATTCGCAATGCACTGGCTGAGATTGATGATTCAACTGGAGAACCTATGCTCAGTAAGTCCTGTTTATATACTGGATGATGATCAAGAGATGTAACTATGGTGATAATAGGTATCTGCTCACCACCTACTGAAGATCAAATCACCAATGGAGTCACCAAATCGCAGCTCATCATGAACATGGATATGGCTTTATGGAAGGAAATCATTCACACTTATAATCTTCGCACTTCTGTCATCCCTACAAGAACCAAATCACCACTCGCTGTCACTGGAACCAAATGGTACTAGACTAATATCCCATCCACCTTCTCCTCCATCCCTCTGTTTCCTGATTGTGTACATTTCTTATGTTATTATTCCAAATACATCATGCCCATCTGGACGCTATCCTATCCCTAAATACACTACGTAACATTGTCTTGTATATCGCAACAGCACTTGGAGGTGGCCTTGCACATACGACACCATCACGTTCTGCATCCATTTGCCTTGGCATATAGGAATCCAATTGTCGAAAGAATTCTTGATGAATGTGTGCCAGTGCTTCTTTTACGTGTGGAAACAAGCATACGGTCCACATTGGGTTGTTCATTTGATTGCGTACCACAATGATATTATCATGTTGATCGCTGGGCCACATACGTGTTTCATCATCAATGATAAGTGGTAGTGCATATCCACAGCCGAGAGATCGTGCGTCAAGTGCAAAGAAAGGATACAGTGCTCTAAGATCTTTGGGTGGTCGATTGGTATCATGGGATCGTTTGATATAGTCGTGTTCAAATCGTGCTGAATAGTGTAGTCCTCGAATTCGCGTCCGCTGTGGATCAAGGACACTGACAACATTGTCGACATAGTTTTGATCACTAGAATAAAATGAGTCATCATTATCATCCACTGACATATACACTTACCCAAGTGAACATACTGAGATTTCATAAAAGTTTTGTGCCCAATCCAAAAACTCGTGTACACGTTCAGTCAACACCACTCGTCTTCCATCACTCAATGCTACTACTCGGTTGCCATCTAAAGATTTGCCCATGTCAGTTTGTTTGATAAAAGTGAAAGGATTGACTTACATCGATGTGCTTCACTTTCAGGAACATGTCGATCATTGCCATCCCCTACCAAACGCACCAGTGTATCATCAAGATCCAGTACAAGGGGAAGTTTCTTGTTGAAAATGACTGACTCCATGGCTGTCTTTGCTGATTGTACAATCTCTTCACGTTTGCACAAGTAGCCAAACAAGTATCTAAAATAAGCCTTATTAGCCACATACAATCCAAATAGCATGCTCATCATTACATACTTGTCACGAGATCCTTTGAGATGAAGTTCATATTGTTCCCCAGTATCCGTTTTAAGTACAATATAAGCAGTCTATATATAAAAGCCATGAGAATCCACTTGATGTTTACTGCCTTTCTACTTACCCTTCTTAAACCATAAATGTCATCGAACCAGGGATGTTCTGGATTAAGGAAAACAAAGGTATGGCTCAATTGGCGTTGTGTCAGAACATAAAAGATGCCACGTGGATCAGCGCCCTGAACTTCATAGCTGTCTTCAAGAATGAAATTGGGTTCTGTGCCTCGATATAAGACTTCATGCGTGATCAATTGGACTTGACGAGAACATGGCATGTTGTTACGACGATCCATAATCACTGGTTGATTTTTGAGAACTGTATCAAGTGATAAATGTGGACGCCATTGACCCGGGTTGCATACAACATTGTGACCAAGTAAAAGCTGGGATTTTGAGTTGCCTGAAGGTGTTGTCTTGTGTTGTTGTCCACCATGAAGCTTGCTATCCTTGGCTATGACATATTGAAGTGCTGTACTCAGTTGCATAATAGTCTAAACATGTGGGGATACACAAAGCAAAAGAAAAAGGGGAAAAAAGACAAAGACACATGAGCAACTTTTGAACATTGACAAGGCAACAGTTTTCAAGACATTACACTTCTCTCTCGTGCTAAGGGATCCATGACAGGTTTAGGTCGTGGTTCCACAGGTGGTGACACCTTGAGAGGATCATCGTTGAGCATGGCTGACAGATCCATATTGGCAGTGAAGGGGAAGCGGGAAAAGAAAGGTGGCTGTATAAAGCGTAGGCTACTCTCTCTACAAAATGAATACGCCCAGCTCCGCATTGCTCCTCTACACAGAATGCTCGTGCATAAATCAAGCGAGAGACGTCTCATCCACCATTCCACCTTATCTTAAACATTGTCTTTGCATGATTTACATAGTATCCAAATAGGGAAACTTGTATGCTCTTGAGTACACATGACGATTGCTGCTATAGCAGTGGTTGTTCTCACAACAACCCCTCTTTCTCCCGCCATAATAGCCCCTTTTGTTGTTCAACAATCCTAAAAACACTGTGCGTATGCATTTTCCTTTTTTGATAGTACTAACGAGCAATTGTATCTTTACATACCAACTTTTTGATGCATTGGTGTATTACATTTGTCGTTACATGTTTGATATCAATCAAGAAAGCCATCTGCTGTTGGTGTCGATCCTTACCACACATTGTACTACATATATGCAATCAATCAAAAAGCATGTTTCACTCACGCCGATCACTCTTGTTTTGTACGTGATAAGCATTGGCGGCTTGACATGGGAAAAAAGACTTTGTGTTGCCTTAGTGAACATACCTATACCTCCTTCTTTGTGTCTGTGTTGGGAAGACCATGTCCGCCACTAGAAGGGGTCAAGAGTTGTAGTCATAGTAGTAATCTATGATGTTACTTTGTATAATTAGTGCTCCTCCCCTAAGCCTTTAAATTGGCCTGTACGCCAATCACACTACTATCATCAAACGTGCACTGCTCTCTAAAGTAGTAACTGGCTAAAGAAAAAGGAGATGTTCTAAAAGATAAACTCGATGGATTCAAGATGTTGCCTTCTCTACATATCTTGTGTAACTGGGAAGCTTACATGAAAGCATTGATGAGCATTCATGCATAATCATCAAACCCCCTTCACAGCAGCTGCATTGAAATCAAACAGTATTCTCATTTCCCGGGAAAATAGTGGAAAGAGGGAAAGTGAGAAATAGCTATGCGTGAAAAAAGGGGGTTCAATCACAATAGGGAGCGTTCAAACTAGTAAAAGAGCTCGATACTGCGCATATCACATGATTGGCACCCTGCACTGCAACCACGCGGTCCAAAAAAAGACACATGCCGTGCATCTCGCTTTTTCACCCCTCTCTTTCTCTTATTCACTCTTTCAATTATTGTTGCTACAATAGGTTTGTCATCATTTCTGGATCCATCATGTACTTTTACTCATATACAGATTATAGACCATGACTGTGCTACACACTGCAGCCATCATGCGTCAACATTTTCTTGTCCAACAACCATTGATGAAGCAGCCAGAAAGCAAAGGGAATGCAACAGCACCAGAATCATCATCTATATTTGACCAACTTGGAGCATTACCACTTCCAGACAGAGAAATCAATGACATTCTTAATCGTCATGAAGCTCTTTCACTGGATGATGTGATCCAACGACTGGATGATATTGTGCGACTTATGACAGGATGGCTCGAAACAGCACAAATGGCAGTATTTACATTGGAGATGGAAGCCAAAGAAGACACAAATCATGACAATCATATGCCCAATGATGCTGGTTCATTATTGGAATTGTCTTTTGGGCGCATTGAGCCATTTGTATCAATATTGAACGAGATTAGTGACATTGTCATTGATAAATTGGACGACCATGAAAGTGATAACAACACAGGAGACAAGCAGCAATCACAACGACATCATCAGCAAAAGAAGCTTACAACACGAATGACTATCAACAAGATCCAATCCGAATATTCTGGATTACAGTGCTGCCTTGCATCAGTGCTTCATCTGCTTGATAATGCTTTGGCTGAAAGGGAGCTTACATCATTAATGGAGCATGTATTGCAACAGATTGATGATCTTTTGACGACGATTTTCCAAGTTCAGGAGAGACGCCATATGTACGCCAACAATGACACGAGCACTCCTTTGCCCCCGATTGCTGATATGGATAATGCAAGCACAACAACTGAAAGTGATCAAGCACTTGTGGACATAGATAATCGTATTGAGCCCTTGTTTAATCAAGTGCAACGCATCTATACTGCCATGACATCAAACAATCCACCAGCAGATGCATCTGGTGTTTTGGGAAGGGTGCATCACAAGATACAACATCGTTGGGAAGCTTTGCGCACTGAAGTTGATTGTCTTAAACAAGAACTTAAAGAAGAACGATGGCTTAATGTGTTTCGACAAGTAGCAGACCAAGTGGATGTTATGATTGATGGTCTTGAGAAAACAGTGAGCCAGTGCCATGAAGTGATTCATCAAGCCCAACAAGCTTATACTGACCCAACACAAGGATATCGACGTACCTTGCATGTTGATCTAGAAAGATACAAGGCTGCTGAAAAAAGTTTTGAAGCCAAGCACAAGTACTACACACCTTCAATTGATAAAATGTTGGGTATGCTACAAGACGGGATTGTAGCCAAAATGGCAGGTGATAATGCAACTACAAGAAGATTTGATGGGATGAAGCAACGTTGGATATCACTCAAAAGCACTATGGACCGATTGATCACCAGAGATTTACCAGAAACAGATCGTCTCGTTTTCTCACATGATCCATCTTCTCATGTGACGCCTAACGATGTAAACATGGGTGCACGGATCCTTACAAGACAAGCAAGACTTGGATCTGTAGATGCTGCTATGGATCATCGATTACGTAGAAGCATGTCACCTAGTCAAAGAGAGACATCAGCTGCTATACAACAACCAAGAAGACCTTCTAGTTCATTGGGACGTGAAACAAGTCGACTACGACCTTGTGCATCAGAATCATCATTACTGAATCCATCAGCGAGACGTAATAATGGCACACATCGACGTACCAAAACACCACTACGCAATAATGGAATTCCACCATCAGGAACAGAATCGATATCAAGTGGAGATTCATTATCAACATCATCACGTAGAACTGATCCATCATGGTTACTGGAGCCACCCAAGCATATGCCTGGTAGACGTACACAAAGTGTGGATCATGGTATACCACCCAATCGTCCTAGAACACCTGTACGTCGTTCAAAAACACCATCATCTTCAGATTTGCGTAAATCGAGTAGGACACCTATAACAAGACCCAAGAGCAGTATGAGCCATCATCATGCAAATGATGATCAGATGATCAATACCAAAACAGCTCATACTTTACCAGCACGTCGTTCCATGACCCCATCTTTTATCCCACGCCCCAAAACACCTACTAGTCGCCAACAACCTAGTCTCATACCACGTCCACAATCTTCCATCATATTTTGCTCTCCAAGCAGCTCTACTGATGAAACACTTGTACAATCACCTGTCCCTGAGCGATCGACTAGTTCACGTATACGCAAGAAACATTCAATGCCTTCTTTACGGTCCAACAGTCGTGCTACTCATGTTCCAAAGACATCATCAAAGCAACATCAGCATTCTAGCTCCTATGATTCAGATATTTTTAGCAACAAGAACAAGCGAGAAAGTGTCTATCGACCCAATACACGAGATGCATTGGATGTGGAAGTAGCTCGTATTGTGAATGCATGTCCCATTCGCATCAAGTGTCAAAAAGGATCTTCCAATGGTCAATACTATTTTGGCAATGATTTGAATCTAGGTGGCAGGAAGCTTTATACATGCAAGTTGATGAACTATGCAGATCGAGAAAACAGTCGAAGACCTTCCACATGCAGTAAAGAAAACAAGGTGCTTGTACGTGTTGGTGGTGGATGGCAAGATCTTGAAATGTTCTTGTTGGAGCATTCGAATCTTATGGCTGCTACACAAGATGTCATTACACGTCCTTACACAAGCATGGGATACAGACATCATTAGTGATCACTTGACGACTTTTTAATAAACTTCATGTATTAAACGTGTATCATAAAAACTATATGTCTAATCTGATGTGATGTTTTGCCTTGTTGATAAAGGGAGATATTGCTGGTGTGGATTGACGGGATACTAGTACACGGTCTTGATCGAAGCTGCTTCTTTGGTGAAAATAAGACAGCTGAGCATTCAGTAGCAATGGTGCGTTAGAACGCTATATCCAGTGCGCATGTGTTGTATTGGAAAGTGTGATAGATGCTTTTGAGCAATGAGGAATAGCATAGGAGAAGACTTGAAACACTTGAAGATGGAACAAGGTCCAAGGAACAGGATAAGCTAACCAGATAGCTGACTGATGCCTTTATTGCTGAAAGAGCTGGATAGACGTACATATGTAAAGTGGAATGACAATGTTACTCGATGCATAAGATATGGAATGTTGATATACAACAATGGACCAATAAAGCAGATAGAAGCCTGTGTCTGAAATGGGAAACAAGGAAGCACATGTCGACTTTGACATACAGATTGCTTGAACTTGCCTTACAATCTGGCGGCTTTGAAGTTGCCATTGGAGGCATTGTGTTGAATAGCGTTGTCTATGCAGGTATAAGAGTTATATGGTACATGCTGGTATATTGACGCGTGACAATATCGCACTGAAAAGAATAAAGAAGGATAGCAGTATTCATGCAAGCCCAGCAAATCATAAATGACCTTTGCAATGTCCGACATCCTCATTGTCCGGCCCGGACCGGAAAAAAGTTTTGTTTTCAGGTTACTTTTCTCAAAGTAATATAGCACGGAGATGTTAGCTGGAACAAGTTTTGGCAATCGGATTGGTCGAATAGCAGTTTCCATATAAACTTTGCTATCAATGACCCTCCGACATAGAATGATGAAATGGCACGTCAAAAAAAAAAGCTAGTAGATAGGGACATCGGAAACAGATGGTGTCGATAATGCCATTATCTGACAAAATGCCTTTTATGAGAAGAGAGTGTCGTTATCGTATGGCTGATTAGATCAGTGGCCAATGATAATACTTTTGATATTGCTGTGTAAAGTGATTTTTGTTTATTGCTAAGTCTATCAATGATATATATATGTTTTGCCAAAGTATTTCTATGAATCGTGTGGAAGGTGCTAGTAAAGGAACTTCTAGCAATTGCTATTGTCAAAAGGAAAAGCTTCTAGAAGAAGCCAGCAAAAGCTGTTGCACAAAGTCACATGACTACGACAAGAGTCAATGGATCTGCTTTATGCAGACTTGTTGTTGGTCTTGTTTTGTGTATCAAGGTAAATGAGTCATCAGATCACTACACATACCAGAAATATGGCATGGATGTGTCATGAAGAATGCTGTATAGTGTATTAGAGGATGATGGCTATACAGCAACCAATCCATGTTCTTGCATCATCATTAGAAATATGCTTACATCCGCTCAAAGATATCTATCCATGTTGTTCATCCTAGGAATCTAATCTCTGTGCTACTTTTGAATGTTGGCTCATAATAGCTACATCATTTGTTACTCCTACTGATATTGACATTCTGCAAGAGATGATAATAGAGACATTGGATATCGTCATCACACTACATATGATAACGCTTATTATACAAGGAGCAACAAAGTCGACAAAGTGAGACCAGGTATTGATGGCAATTAACTTTATGCATAAACGGCTCGTGTGGCAGCAAGAAAGCAGATCACGATTGGAGCAATCATGCAAGGAAACTCGGCTTCCGATTACAGATTCGATTTCCATGGGTGTCACAACAACATGTGTTACATACCACAGTCTTGTGCTTCTGGATTGAGCCAGGGAACGTGCGTCTTTTGATTCATGGAACCTATAATGGTAGCAAAAGTATGATATGGCTGGCGACGTATAAATGACAAGTGACAGCGAATGATCACTAGGTTGTGCAGAATGCAGCATGCACATGTCTTGTGGATATGACTGACAGTATAGAACAACATGGATTGGTCCTTTGATGTAGGTCTTGTGTGTGAGCAAAAAGGAAATTGATCATGGATGAGACGGGTTAAACTTTTTAACGGCGCTTTTCATCATGCTACAAAACAAACATTGCTATCATGCTCGCTCAGAGTGAGGACTACAGTGAACAAGCAGCAGTTGATCTGCATAATACAGGGTTTCTTAGTCATAGCTTGGCACATGCTTCAAGTCAATAGTGCATTGCAGACATCAGATCATCTTTTACCCGTGAAAGTATGTGGACATCAAATGATCTTGTCATTAAAGTTTTGGAATGCCTTAATAGAACGTCTCACCGTTGTGGCAACTTTTTGATTTTGCTGTCCAATAGGAAATACCCGGAAGCGATCAAAGAATGAAAAGTTCTAATACATTCCCAGAATGTTGTTGCAATGTGTCTTTGTTTTGAAAAACAAAGAAACGGAGATCATGGGTCAAAGTCCACCACGCTGACTCTTTGTTCAGAAGCATGCATGTTGATGACAAGGTATATTATATATTGATTGATGCAAAAGAGCAGAAAGAAAGGCGGTATAGATGATGGCTAATATTACAAAAGAGGAAATATAGGAGTAGGGGATGAGATTGGTAGATTACAATGAACGTGCATGGATTAAAGAAACAAGCAAGATCGTGATGATCATTGTACTAGAAGATGTCGTTAAGATGCTGCTTTGGGCTTTGCTGAAACCGGATGACTGTCTTTGATCTTTGGATGCACCCATAGACGTCTCAGTACATTGCCAATATTGCTAGATTGATCATTCTTGTATGGTGGCTTCTGCCATGGTTTACAGGAAGGCTTGCTTTTACATAGATCAGGATGATCAGATTCATCATCATGCCGCACCAAAGGGTCAAAAATACATTCAAATGTATTCTCAAGCTTGTCTTGTTCAATACAATGGATCACTGGTGGCTCTTTGCTGATGGTCACTGTCAATGACTTCTTTCTTTTGGATGCTGGTGATGATGATCCTTTACGTGGCTTGAAATGATGAAGTACGAATGCTCCTCGAAGTTGTGAAATTGCAATTGCCATGATGTATTTGTGATATAATGAGTAACAGAGAGAAAAGTAGATGTGAGCAAAAAAAGCGATCGTGGAAAGACCTGCTTCTTATAGGGGAAAGACGTGGGGGGAGAGAGAAAATTCACACCACGCTTGAACTAGTGACACAGGATGCTGGTTCCAAGGATAGACAACAATCTTTTTGGCACACTGTACCATGCATCTCTAAGCATAAGTATGTGTAACGACACAGAGATTCTTGCATAATTACACTTTTATGCCTCAAAGCCATTCTCTATCCAAAGTTTTAAGGGCAAAGCCCAAGGGGAAGTAATGGCGGATACGCAAATGTCAGGCCACTTGTGAAAGACAACCTCCTGATTTCAGGTTTGTGAAACGTTAACAATGACAGACATGTTCCACTCATATAATGAAAATTCCTGCATTTTGGATCACACGACTTTTGTACAGCCTTGTCAAAATCACGACAACGGATAAGCTTTCATTGTGTCATCCACCTTCTTTCATGGTGATATGCTCATATGACAATGAGATTGACTGACTAGGAAAGCAAGAAAAGAGTGAGAAACAACATGACAATTACTTGCACTAAGGCAACTCTTGATAGCAATCATGAGATGCTAGACCCCATACTAAAGCCAAGAGTGATGAATGCGATCATGTAGATTGTTGTGTGCATGGATCTGTATGCCAAGAGCGCCAAATGCATGAAACAATGACTCCGGCTGATTACTAGCAACATTGATACAATGTGAGACACATAAGTATGCATTTATGCACATTTCTGACCTAAATATCCTTCTCCTTACATCACTGCAACATCAAGAATATGCATGCGCCTATTGCCAATCCCAAAACGTGCCTTGATTATGGCTAACAATGATACATGCGTGATGTATGCCCTATTTCCAGTATGTTATAAATGAAAGTGTTTTACATTCTATGCTAGCGATATTGGGACTTTAGGAGATATACTGCTGGTAGATAATACATGTGAAATCTCTTGTTATACTTGATTGGTTCTTTTATTGATAATAGATATCAGTTTTAGGGTGACAGTGTATGTACGTGTGTGCGAAGAAAGCAACTGGGACCTGATGACTCCGCTCACTTGGGAGATTCATTCACACTAGCGGCAAACAGCGACTGGGATACAAGTACTTCTTGTTCTCTTTTCCTAAGCTCATACACGACTCCATGTCAAATGTCAACTGCTCTGCAATGTGTAAACAGGCAAGTTGGAGTAAACAGTTGTTCCCTTTACGTTGTTTCAGTTGGCTGCATTGGATTGCTGTAGTGTGCTTCTTTCCTTTTTGCAAGGTACATTTGGCTTGTTGCTTTACCTTTTGGGATCTCCAGGTATGTTGGCGCTTGTTCTGTCATACAACTCTTATTCTCATTCACTCCATTGACGTCTAGTACCAGCACTACTACTACTTTAGACTGGACCATGGACTGTACAAGGCTGGCTATGGGAAGTGCGTGTTATTGGCCTTACCACCTTTTTGTTTCGTCTTGTTCCTGGTCAGCCTTCGCCCCAGTATGCCTGTTATTATCCCCCCAGCGACAAGGTGCACATTTGGACTAGGGCATTAGGCAATAGATCCAGTGCATATGATTGCAAGTGGTCTTTTGACCTATTCGAGATCATTAGCTTGGGCCAACTGGGCTGGAGAATCAACGATCGAAGGGGAAACGGATATGCATGGATCAGTCGTTTCAAAATGGTGGGCTCATAAGGACAATCGATATGTACATTTACCTTGGACAAGACTTTGGGATCATTCTCAGGATCAAGATGGCCAAAATAGCTTAGAAGGATTGTTTATCATCACCCACTAGTAGTAGTAGTAGTAGTAGTAGCTTAGACTGTAGATTGGATGGAATAAAAGTGGTTCCGTTATCGGTCTTGTATGATAGTCTATTATCCATCATATCCTAATAAACATGACGTAGAAGATCATGTACCTTTGTTCCAATGCTGTGCTCAAGTAGTAGCAATCATGATTTAAGGATGATGATGGCCAAGGTGACTGATTGTAAGGGAAAAGTGATCCAACATATCTTACTCTGGCAAAAGGGCATCAGGCAGGGTCCGTGCATAATTTCATGCAGCTTAGCTCTATGCGTGATCCCTCCTGTTACACCAAACATGGCTGTATGTCTAAGAAGCAACCAAATGCGATATACGCCTATAAGCAACCATTGCAGTGTAGACATGATACAATACTTTTGACTTGATAAACCTTCATCATTGCTGATGCACTTTCTGGAAGACAAACTCACCATCCAATGTGTTAAAGCAGCACACGGCATTCAATTTCAGTCAGACAACCCCTAGTCATATTCAATTCCCATCATCTTTATCTTACCAATTGCATAGGGAAGGTACACAATCATCACCTTAGGCTTCAAAGTTATAGGATCAAGCATGACATGGATAATATGCCAGAAACGACAGTGATCCTGAAGACAAGCTTGAGTGGAAAAATATGAGATCCTGGAGTGTTGTGTCAATGTTGTTGGTGAAAGGTGGCGTGATTGTCCTCTCTCTTATAGATAGCGCTTATGGATGAGCCAAACTTTTACACAAGGTTCTTTTGGGTGCACTGGTCATTGTCATTCTTACACAAAGACACTGTATATGCTTGATTGTGCAATAACGAGTGACAATCAACTGCTCTTGTTGGTACTCGTGCTATGCCAAGTATCATTGGCATATGCAAATAGGCGATTCTTATCATTTAGTAAGGATGTCAAGCATCCATCAGAGAAAAAGAGTAAAGACGATGTAATGTGCAGGAACAGGAATTGATAAACAAAGGATAAAGGATTGCTGCAAGCGTGAAAATGACTCAGTTTTGGAACAAGATGCTATGACGACTATTTATTCACGTGTAGTATCTCTACTATTATGATGACAGTGTGGCAGTGTCTAATTTCATGTGTTCTGATGTGCAGTGTGTACAGGTAGTGTAAATAGGCAGGGTTGTCCCAATGGCAGATTCAACTGGGAATTTTATCTTGGGGACGCAGCAGCGAATTTTAGGAGACAACTGCTTTTCTCTTTCTTTCAAGCTCATACTCACTTACACGTACACGACTCCCATTGACGCCATGCATTCAAGGTATGTGCTATAAAGAAGCTCATGTTGGTTGTTGTATTCATACAGTTGGGTACATTCATAGGCAACGAGTGTTCAAGCGGACTGAGTGGTTGTTGTAGCCAGACGTGTCGCTCTTCTGTTTCGTTGTTATGCCGCTTCAAGTTTGGTGCCTACAGGTACATACAAGGAACTCAATGCTGTAGCAGAACGTGTTGCATTAACCGTTTAAGCTTTGTGTAGACTTCAAGAACAAACGCAACAAGACTTTGGCTGTTTCTTTTGGCTTTTGGCTTTTGGCTTTTGACTACTACACTATGGCTTCTGCTTCGACACAAACAAGGTCTCTTTACGTTGTACACGTTACCATGGTGTTGTTATATATGAAGAAGGCAAGTAGAATGACAAAACGCTCTTTATTTTGTATGTGTACACTAATACAAAGTGATCAGGTTTCTTTGGTCAGGCAGTATGCAACTTTGGGCATCATCATCTTCTTGGGTTCGACTCCCAGCCTGTACCTACAACAAGTGACTATTTGACATGTTTGGGGAGGATGGCTGTGAACAGACTATGTGCCTATGACTACAAGTAATGTCCTTCCCTGCCATGGATCAGTGTGTCTTGGATGAAAAAGGTGCTCGTGGATGGTAGTTGGCCATATGAATTCCTGCAGATTGGCTTTCTTCGACCGAAATGGATCGCCCAGTCCTTCCAAAACAAGATGAACTGATATGCCTTGCGATTACGACAATGACAATGACTAAAATCATCACGATGAATGACAGCATTTAAAGCGATGGCAACTACAACCAGGATTGATGACAATGACACAGCCAAAGCATGTATTTAGGAAATCTCCCCTTGGCAGATGTTGGACGGCTACATTCGCGCATGATGTTGACATGGAAAAGAAAGATGCGAGATCCCATTAGTATACAATCACGATGGAGAGTATCATGAAGAATTGTTATTACTCCCCAATAGTTAGCACTTGGATAGCTTCATTATCATCATTTTTAATAAGATCATGTTGTGCTTCATGCCTATTCTATTACATATACAAGGGCTTTTTGATTCATGTGGTGATGAGCAGTAGTAAAAATGTCCCAATCTACAGTGATGATGATGATGAATTTAGAAGAAATCTTGTAGTAGATCACATCATTTCTCCATTATGCGTGCTTTTGATCCATTTGGTGTTCACTGATGATTGGATCAAGGTACTGATGTATGGTATGGGTCAAGCGCTACTGCTATCTCACATAAACATGTAAAACAACTAGCTTGGATGTTTCCATCCTCTAATACAACAAGACAGATACAAATGACATGTGACATGACACAGTATCAAAAAGAAGGAATACCACACAAGATTGGAAGTGTATAGTCACGCAGCATTTAATGATCCATGTACATAACATATTCATAGGACTACAAGATATGTGTGATTGGATTATTGGTAACTCCAAAGTGCTGTTTGATCGACACCTTATTGAGCTACATTCCCAGTAAGTGACCTTAATACCCATCGGGCTCACCATCTTGCGCATTTGGATCGATACAATAGTTAAATCCCCCTATACATATCCAATTTCTTAGTGATCTAGCATATTACTCGATGCTCAGCCAACATACAGATAATAGGTGCATTGCTCTCGTGGAAAGGCTTGCCATCTGTTCTTCCCAAGATCTTGTTCTTGATTGGTTGACACTCGGGCTCAGTGCATTCTTGCTCATTTCTGCCTTCACATGGCTTCTTGTCTCCTTGTGCAGTAACACTAGTTGCGACAGCAATAGCACAAACAAGAGCAATGGATAAAAACTTCATAGTGGAATTGAGAAGAAGAGTTGTTATTACACAGAATCAGCAGCATCACTCTAAAGATCCTTTTATAAGCGTATTCTACTATCAGATGGTTGTTAAGGGGTAGTTGGCGCAAGAGAATCTGTTTCCATGGAAGATATGGCGTAAACTAAGCAAAAACTGATCAAGCATCCCCTGCATGGATCATGTAACAGCTGCTCAAAGCTGTTCCTTTTCTGATTTCTGACTCGTACTGCATAGTGCTTGCTGCCTTTCCTTCTGTATACAGTACCAGCGGCTGAAAACAGTTCTCGAGAGTGACAATGAAGGCAAGAAAGCTATATTGAATTGAATACAAGTGTACTTTTTGTGCAAAATACAACCGACATACTCTTTCTGCTGCAGGGGAATTCATACATATTCTCCGCTTACATGGAAGATATGGCGTTTATTTCTTCTTGGAAGAAAATTGCTTGTGCAGGCATTGAATAGGGTTTGGTTACTTTTTTGAGATTCCAGACCGATTGATCAAAGTATAATGTATCCATATGTCAGTAGCTGTCATCCAATATGTGCATGCTGTTTGCATGGTGACACTGGCAACAAAATCTCAGCTTGTGGAGCGTGAGATCCACATTGACTCGATTTTGGAACAATATGGTATGACGACTATTTATTCACAGTGTAGAAATCTCTACTATTATGATGACAATGGGGTGTTGTGTCTAATCTCATGTGTTCTGGTGTGCAGTGCGTACAGGTAGTGTGTACAGGCAGTGTTGTCCCAATGGCAGATTCAACTGGGAATTTATCTTGGGGACGCAGCAGCGAATTTTGGGAGACAACTGCTTCTCTCTTTTCTTTCAAGCTCATACTCACTTACACGTACACACGACTCCCATTCACGCCATGCATTCAAGGTATGTGTTATAAAGAAGCTCATGTTAGTTGTTGTACTCATACAGTCGGGTACATTCATAGGCAACAAGTGTTCAAGCGGACTGGGTGGTTGTTGTAGCCAGACGTGTCGCTCTTCTGTTTCGTTGTTATGCCGCTTCGAGTTTGGTGCCTACAGGTACAGTCAAAGAGCTCATTGCTGTAGCAGAACGTGTTGCATTAACCGTTTAAGCTTTGTGTAGACTTCAAGAACAAACGCAACAAGACTTTGGCTGTTTCTTTTGGTTTTGGCTTTTGGCTTTTGACTACTACACTATGGCTTCTGCTTCGACACAAACAAGGTCTTATTACGTTGTACATGTTACCATGGTGCTGTTGTATATGAAGAAGGCAAGTAGAATGGCAAAAGCTCTTTATTTGGTCAGGCAGTATGCAACTTTGGGCATCATCATCTTCTTGGGTTCGACTCCCAGCCTGTAACTATGCGATTAATGATTTGCTTGAAGGGGATGGATGGAACAAGTATGAGCCTGGATATTAGGATAGTGCTTATGCTTCCTTGACATGAATCAAACTGGTACTGTGTGAAGTTGTGCAGTGCTCCACCCGTGGATGGTGACTTGGTTCTATGAACTCCTGTAGAGATGACATCAAAGGGACATGCAAGATCCTTCTTTCCACCAAGTGACCTAAACGACTCTTACAACCAAGACGACAATGGAAAAAGTAGTTAGAACTATTGTATATTCTCCACTTCCACTTCGATAGCGTATACCATGTTTCCTTCTTCTTGCTTGTAATCACAGCTTATATGGTCTTCTTATCAGTCTACTTGTGAAGATGATACATGTAAAATACATCTGAAACGGAGACGACTATCTACAAAATGATACTACAACACTAGAAGAAAACCTTACGTTTCAAATGATGATTCTTCGCTTTTGTCTCGTTTGTTAGCAAAACAGTTGCCTGTCGTAGCAGAAGCAGCCAGAATCACGTGAGCTCTAGTACTAGTAACACATAACATATTGGTGCTACGAATCACCATTTTGTATACATATATATATATATATCACACAAACATATCACAATAAAGACAACTCTCTTTCTCTCTACTCGTTTAGCTCTTATTTTGGCCATTGAGCTACCAGCACAAAATAGAGCACCGACATGCCCCAGGTCACGTGACCAATATCAGGACGACAAAAGCAATCTCCCCTCCTTTTTGAAGAGGGATCCAGTTAGTTTAACATGCCTACTACTGGAATCGAACCAGTGACCTTCCGCTTACTAGGCGGACGCTCTGCCAAACTGAGCCAAGCAGGCCTCGCTCTTGGTTTTTTCGGATTTTGGAGAAGCATGATAGAGGACAAAATTTCCATAACGGGAACGGACCAATGAGAAGTCCCCATTTCTCGGCCCGGATGATAAAAGTTTAGCCGTAAGGGGTCTTTGAACAATAGCATACCCTTTCTTTCATGCTCTTATTTCAAGCTTACTGACATGCCATTATACATTAAACAATGCCTAATGCTATTTATTTACTATACATAGCTACATGCTATTCTATCGTTGATATCTGCATTAATCGTGCAAGCAAGCGGATGGCTTTTTCCTTAAGTTCGTTTTCATTGACAAGCTCCATTATATCTAATCCCAAGCTGTTAGATCTTTATCTGACATGCTGATAAGGATCATTACCTTCAAGCCATTCCTTAGTTGATGCGAGTTGTAGGGTATAATCTTGTAAAAGTAGTTTTTCTTGATGTTGATAGCTGACATTCAGAATGATATCAATCCCAGTCAATAAAGCTTGGATCACACTTGTTGCAATATTGGCGTAACGTAATGATAATGCAAACTCAAAGTATTCCATCACAATGCGTCGTTTATCTGGAGTGTTTGCTGTTGAATGTATGTTAGTTAAATATAATAGATCAAGTGATATAATACTTACTTGAACAATGCATAATAACATTCAACGCCATAACGAATCTTTCAGCAAGTATCGTATCACGGCCCAACCAGAATCTATGCAGAACATGGTTACATGGATGTAACTCACATCTTTTTCTCAAATGGACTTACTTTGTACGGCCTTGAGAACCTTCCCACCATCCAACAAGCAAAGGGAAAAAGAAACATGTTCCAGCTAATCCACTTAGACGATTGCGTTCTGTGCTCTTGTTTTTCTCAACTTCCATCCTCCTTGAAAACACTCTGGTTTTGCCAACTTGTTGCTTTGATGGTTCCAGTGAAAGTCTTTCAAATTCAATGTGTGATGCAATGTCCTTGTTACCATGTGCCTATTCTTTCTGATGAGTTATCCTCGATAAACAAGCATACATTCAACTTTTAACCTTTTCATCTTCTGTCCAGCCTGCTAACTCTCTTACTCCCAGGATAATAGATGCCAAGATAATCTGCTTGATTTCAATAGATGTATTGCGCCCATAGAGCTCGTCGATAAGAAAACTGGATGAGGAATGTCTTGTCAGTAGATGCATGAATCATACATTGACACAATAGCATCCTTACCCAGCAACTGTACCAGGAACAGCAACTATCAAAGCTGTAATGGCACGCTGTTGTCGACTTTTCATTTCTGGTAGCTCATATGATTCTGGTATATCCATCAAACGACGTGCCAACACAGTGGCGGAATCCTCTATTGAACATTGAGTAAGGGATCGGCCCATGGTGAATGACGGTAGCCATTGCTCATACCAAGTTCTGTGCCATAACCAGTCTTTTGACGAATAAGGTCTTCTGCTGATTTCAACCCTATCTCCAACTTCACAGGATCATCATGGTCTTTGAGATAGTTGATCAAATCCAAAATGTATCTATAGGTGCCTTGGTCATTCGAGCTGTCTATTGTATCGAGTGTTTCTCACTTACACTGGTTTTCTTGCACGTGATTTCTTTGTTCGTTTGTCCTGGCCATATGCGCCTTCCTCCTCTTCAGATGACTCTTCTTCCATAGGATATGCCTCCAAATCAGATTCATCCGATTCAGTCTCGTCTTGATATAAGAAGTTAGTATAAGATAGCAAGGATGGGCTGGACATGTGGATAATCACCTTCTTCATCAATAGAAACAACTGCATCTGGATCAAGCTCCTCTTCTTCTTCATCCTCCTCTGCCCCATCCGATTCTTCGCTTTCAACAATATATGCAACATCGCCTTCTTCAGTTAATGGCACTATAGAACAAAGATTACATTAGAACTTGTTCAAATAAAAAGAAGAATGATGGACCACATTACCGAGTGCAAGTGCATCACGCGTTCCAGAGAGCTGCTTTAATTCAGAGAAATGCTTGTTTTCTTCATCATCAAGTATGCCAGAGTGAAACCAGTTTTCTTCATCATCAATCAGCGATGATATACTTTCAGCAACAGCCTAATGATAGAGAAGTGTAAGCCATTGTAACAGTAGTGGATGAGAAAACATATATACATACAACACCGATTTTGGCAGTTGTCATATCCTTGTTTTGGAACCAGCGATGAATGTGTGCCATCAATGAAGTGTCCAGTACTACTTCTTGGAGCTGCTTTTTAGGGAGATAGCCAGATGCAATAAGTAAACCACTGGTGATATCTAAATAGTATGATATTTGTAAGTTGTGTCATCGTACACATGGAAAAGACTTACATTCTTGTTCTTGATGTGATCCATGCGTGATAAAGACAGGATCTGCCCAAACATCCACCAATTTACGTATCAAATGTACCACCACTTGTATTGATTCTGGAGTCAGCGATCTCTCTTGATCTAAATACCTATCATAAGCAATCCATCATTTGGGATGATCCCATTCTCTTACCATTATATTCGACCCCAATTGCATGCACTGCAGCAGCTATAGCAATACGTAATGTCACTGTGTTGGCAATGCGTTTCTTGGCCATATGGATGAATGCAACTGATAATAACTCCTGCACTGAACCCAGTCGTTTTTGCTTGTCGTGAGTCGAAAATAGTACAGTTGAAAAACCAAATGCTGCTTTCTGGATATCACCCGATGTTTCTTGATTCATGGCATGTCGTACATGTAGTAACATTGACTCCAACAATCTCGCTGCATTGGATCTGATAGTAGCTGCATCCCATAAATCTGCCCAAGCTTGTCCCATTTTGGAAGGATCTTGTCGAATAAGTGACAGTCCAATAGGATACAGAGTCGATACAATGATATCTGTGTAAATGATGATTAGCAGAAGGACGTATAAAAGTCTTGTCATCAGTTACCTGTATAGCCTTGTCGCATCATTTTACCAAGCAGCTCGCCAGCAAACACATTATGATCCGACTTGATACGCATTGCATGTCCCAAATGCTTTGCAACAAGTGGATAAAAGTTCCTAGCATGATGGATCAGTCATTCTTTTCATATAGTATCATGTACTGTAGATACGTACGTGTCTTGATACCAATCGCTTTGTTTTTCCAATCCAAATGCATTCGCCAGTTTTGCAGGAAAAGAGCAAATCAATGAACAAAAGAAACGAGGATCATCCAACCCATCATAGCGAATAAAAGTGGAAAAGAGTGGTTCACTGATGGATCGCTTGAGAAGGCGTTCATACAATTGTAGTGCATCCAGTCGAGCGTTATCCACCACTTGTAGGCAGTCAAGTATGATAGGTAAACTGATCTGGGTCATGGTGCAAAGCAAAGCGTCTCGATCGTCTTTATCCACCTGAATTCCAATACCAAAGAGTGTTGCTTCCAATGCAGTTGTTGACGAAAAGACAAAGCTCCAGGTAGGAATGACTTGTTGACACACAGTCCAGACATGGTGTTTCCAAGCTGCATGCTGTACAAACGCCAATCGTTCCCGAGGAGTCATATCATTCTGAAGCCATGCTACAGGTTCCTCGAGACAAGTTGTAACAGTGTCGCGTGTAGGTTGCTTCTCGGGTAGTGTTGCATCGTCTAGATCGCGGATCGTATTGGCGAGTCGTGTGTAGGTGCTAACCATGCGGAAAGTCAAGGTGCCTAAAATGTCAGTCAATGCAAGGAATATCTAGACTGCATGACTTGGTTCCAGTCCCTTAGTATCTTACTCTCTGTCTCCAAATGTAGATAGTCAAATTATAAGATAAAGGAGCCATTAGAGCAAGCAGTGTTTGTCATTTCATGCCATTCTTAAAGGCTTAACCATTGATTCTGTATTATCCCCACTAACATACATCATGTCTCTTTGTGAAAAAGGTTCATTATATATCACTGCTGTGATCTATATCCTCCTATCAGCATGCTAAATGAAGCACTATACACAAAGTATAATGTCCAAAGAATGAATAGTAGGATAGTACCTTCTTGTGAAAAAGACAAGCGTTGTTGTACTGTATATAGATACAAGCTTCAAGGTACTGATAGGCAAGTCAAGTTGTCATGTGGAAACATGTCGATTGTATACTCAGAGGACCAATGCCAATGGGGGGCTAAAAACGCACGTCACGGGGGGCCCATATGTCGAAGCAGGTTGTGCCAAACACAGGCTTCTTTGTCTGCTCTTTTTTAGCTTTGACACAACTGCTTTTTCTTCTTTATCCCCCTCTCGTCCCAGCGTACTTGTTTTCATTATCAACATGACTACCAACATGAACTTCGGTCCCGAATGGTATGGCATTGAAACAGTAAAAGCTCAAAAAAGACTTTGTATTCACACACACTAAAACTATATATATCATAGGATGCGCCCAGGTGTACCCAAGCGATCCAACACGTTCGATTCCCAAAATGCTCGTCCAATGCACTCCTTGAACCATCCTTCTGGTGTGAATGGGGGTCTTCAGTCCTTCATGGCACTCAACCAACCACCACTACAACCGGGATTCAATGACGAGTCTATTTCTTCCATCTCTGACCATCCAAGCTCAAGTGCCACGAACCTGGGACAATTGTCCGAAAGCACCTTCACTGCCACAACTGAGAACCCATACAAGTACTCGAAAGAATTCATGTTGAGCTTGTATCGACCTGTGGATCCTCCAGCAGACTTTGAACGCCATGAATATGTTGCTGTTGAAGAAAGTCAGGGTCCTCTATCATTTGTCGAGCTATCAGAAGAGGAAAAGAAGGTATATAAATGTTGCCAATCCATGTGCATGTTTGTTTTCATTATGACTAATATGGATGTAATAGTTGTTAGCTGGTCCTGTACATTCTGAAGTTGGACGTCGCATGATCATTTCAAACAATGAAAGAAGCAATGGACAAAGAAACAACAACAACAGCAATCATCGCGACTTGTATGCCAGCCCATTACACAGTCCTGCATCTGAAAATGCACCTGCTACACCAGGAAGAATGAATATGCCTCGCTCTAAAGGTATGTGATGCTTGATCTTGTATTGATAGAACAAGCTATTGATTCTATTTTACATTTGAAAACAGGTCGTATGCATGACTATTTTACAAGAGATCGTGATCAACAAGGCTCCAAGCGACATGATCAAGGTAAGCGATTCTTCATATCAGGAGTAGAAAGTGATGACTGATGATTGAGTATACAATAGATGGTCCCAGACAGCGTGAATGGTCTCATTCAGATGGTCTTGGTACTCTTACTCCAAACAAGTCCCGTGATGATGAACAAGAACCACCAGCTTGGGGATCTGTTAGCCAAGAAGCTGTGGGATCATTTGACAGTAATGGTGTGTTTCGACTTGGTGGAATGGATGCTCGTCGTCGTGGTGATTGGCAAGGAGAATTGGATACGAGTAAAAGAGGAGGTGATGAAGCATTTGGATCTCCACTGAAAGGTGCACTTGGTGGTGGCATGAATGGTGATCTTTCATCAGAAGCAGAAAATGGTGGAACAGCATCCATGTTGAATACCAAAAAGCCAGTGAATCAGTACAAGTGGTTTTATCGTGATCCCCAAGGTACTGTGCAAGGTCCATTTGAAGCGCAAGAAATGCAAGAATGGTACAAGGCTGGCTTTTTCGCTCCTACGTTATTGATTCGTCGTGAAGATGAAAGCCAATTTGAACCTTTGATTGTGCTTATTCGACGACTTGGCACAGATGATGAACCATTCTTGACACCATTCCCTTCTCATTCAACTACTGGATCTCCAAGCTCTTTGCATATGCCTCCACGTTCAAGAGCATTGGATCCTTTCAGTCGTGGTCCTGCTTCAGCTGGTTCATTAATGGGCCTGGATCCTTCTTCTGGTGGTAGTGGCTTCTTTGGCAACTCATCGCAAGCATCGGATTTGTTATCATCCCAAGCAAGTGGTGGTGCTGGCAGTGGTCTTGATTTTGGTGGTGCAAAGTACAATCCATTAGGTGGTGGTGGTGGTATCAACAATTTGTCTTCAAACTTTTTGCAGCAGCAAATGGGTCAAGGTGCAGGTTCTCCACATTCGCCATCACTTCTTCAAGGTCCTCTGAATTCTTTCGGTTCATCTTTGCTTGGTTCACGTGATAGTGGTTCACCATGGGGAGATAAGCCAAGAACACCATCATGGTTGAATAGCAGTGGTAGTCAAAATGACTTGTTTGGAGGTGCGAATGACATGGCGGGTATGCCACCATTGTTCCGTCAGCAACAACAGCAACAACAACCTTCTTTGAATCCCTTATTCGGATCCAATATGGGCTCACCAGGTCTTTTTGATTATCAACGTGCTATGAATGAACAAATGTCGCATCAGCAATATTTGCAGTTGTTACAACAAAAGCAGCAACAGCATTTACAGTTTCAACAGCAATTGCAACAGCAGTTATCACAGCAACATTCTCTTGAAGCTATGCTTGCATCTCAACAATCACAGGCTTATCAACAACAGCAACAGCATGCTCAACAATCTCCTCTAGCACAATCTGCTTTTTCACCTGCTACTAGTATGGGATTGGAAGCAACTATGCCTAGTAGAGCACAAGCATCTCCTGCTGCTGCTCCTGGTTGGGGTTCAGCTCCTGGTACTCCACGTGGTGTTGGTAGTGTTACTGCTGGTGGTGAAGGATCAATGTCAAATTCATGGTTGCAAGGCAAAGCATCACCTGTTACTGCATCTCAAACTACTGCTGTCAAGTCACCAGAACACAAGGTTGAACCAGAAAGCACTTCTGATGATATCGTGACACCCATGAGCAGTATGCAATTAAAGGATGAACCCAAAGAACAGCAGCAACAATACAACACTATCCAAGAACCATCTGTTGAAGCTACCAAGGAAACTGAACCAGTGGCACAGGCATCACCTTCAAAACCAGCATCTGCACCAACTGTTAAACCGGTATCATTGCGTGAAATTCAAGCTGAAGAGATGCAAAAGCAGCAGGAACTTAAGGAACAACAACAAAAGCTTATGCAACAACAGCAACAACAAGCAGCAAAGACAATTCAAAATGGTGCTAGTGCCAAGAGTGGATGGAATATCAGCAACAATTCTCCATGGGGTGGTGTGGATCAAACTCCAAAGGGTCCTTCGTTGCGTGAGATCCAAGAAATGGAAGCAAAGGAAGCTGAATCACGTAGACAAGTGGAAGCACAACAGATGGCTGCATCAGCTGCTTCTTGGGCAAACACATCCAAGAATCCAACCCTTGTATCCAATGCATCATCATCATCTCCAGCATGGGGTGCTACTGCTGCTCCAAAGAAGACTTTGCGTGAAATCCAGCAAGAAGAAGAAGAAGCTATGAAGAAGAAGGCTGCCAAGCAACAGGCTGCTGCTGCTGCTGCTGCTGCTGCTACTGCTGGTGCTACAAGTGTCAACAATATCCCTAGTAAAGGATATGCTGGTATTGCTGGTGCTACTACTCCCAAGGTAAGATCTTATATTATATCTTGTATTATGTGATGATATTGATTGATGATGAATTTATTAGTCTACAAGCTCAAATGGTGGTTCCTGGACTACAGTCACCAACCAGCGTTCTGCTCCTAAGCCAGCTGCACCTGTGTCGTCTATCAACAACAATGTTTCACAACCTGCTACTCGTCAACAGAATGATGGATGGGAAGTAGTTGGTGCAGTCAAGAGTGCTCCTGTTTCTTCTACATCTTCTTCAACTCGACCAGCTACTGCTGCAGCTGCAGCTGCAAGAAATGCTCCAAAGAATGATGGTGATCAGAAGCCACCCAGTGATGAGTTTATGCGTTGGTGCCGTCAATCTTTGCGTGGTTTGAATGCAGGTGTTAATGGTAAGTCATATAGGATCATTAGAGAATGACACTTGTACTAATGTTGATATGTTTAGGTGATGAAATTCTCCAAATGTTGCTTTCTTTCCCATTGGACAACAGCTCTTCAGAGATTATCCAAGATATCATTTACGCCAACTCTACTTCTATGGATGGTCGACGATTTGCTGCAGAGTTTATGAAGCGTCGAAAGGCTGATATGGCTGGCAAGCTCAATGTCACCATTCCTGTGATGAGCAGTGCTGCTCTGGATGAAGAAGAGACTTTCCAAGTAGTGACCAAGAAAGGCAAAAAGAAGACCCAAGCATTCTAAATGATACATGACATTCCCTTTTACTCCTTGCACAGTCCAATAAATCATATTTATGATCATGCATTACTCTTAGACAATATCATGGCAGCACGTGATGAATAAATGCAAGCTTTGCAAAGATAGGCAAATTGTAACGTATTCGGTCTAGTTACTTGACATTGTGGATAAATGGATTATGCAGTGCTACAGTGATCAATCATTGCCATAGGAGAAACAGTACTTTGGTCTACTATATTTTGCACAAGTCAAAATTGTGAGACATTGTCAAAGTGACACAGCTATCAGCAACACCTGTCGTTGTCAAACCAACCCATTTCGGTAAGGGTCCAAAAGGTATACGTGCAACAACGTAATCACGGAAGAGCTTGCACCACATGGTCCAGTGCTTGTGTTCCCAGATCTACGCAACACATCATCAGAGCACAGCATGGCTGAGTAAGATGCTATACCGCTTTTCATTATGCCGCTTACACCACAACAGTTCACACAAGCCAGAAGATGGACTTTAAAAGATGTTATTGAAACAGATGAAAGAGATGATGCATAGATATATACAAAGAGAGAGAGAGAGATCGAAAAAGAGGTAGTGAAAGGGAATAAGTCATACAAAAATGGCATATGGACAAGGATATATCTTCTAGAAGTATGGATCATAAGACATTGATTACCAACCAATTCCGCCTTTGACCCAGGTGCCGTTTTGAGCAAAATGAGCAAGAAAGTTGGCGGTTTGGAGATAAAGATGGGTATCGGCAGGATGTTGGTCCTGTGCTTTTTTCAAGGCTTGTAAAGTAAGGATGGCTTTTGGATCAGCCGACTCGACAATGATTGCAACACACTGTTCCCAAGTAAATGATGTAGATGAGGAAACTGCAGCTGATACATTCATGTCACGAGGTCGTCCTTGAACAATATATGTGCATAAAGTCGCGAGAAATTGCAAATTGACAAGAGGCATCATAATATGAACATGGGATGGAGCATGATTGATCAATGTTTGAATAGCCAAGGCAGATGAAAGCAATTGTCCACCACCTAAGAACCAGTCAAGTTCAATAGAACCAACATGCTGTTGATGACTGCTATAAGTAATCAATCGCACGCTCATAGCAACAAGTTCATCCAGGCGTTGTTGTAAGGTTTGATGCTTGTTTCGCTTTATCCACTCGAAGATATATGTCTTTAGCAAATCGCTTTTGCTTTTCAATAGTACTTTAACAGCAGAATGAAATGTGTTGCTGCCATCAATCTTGCCACCAAAACGATAATCAGCACCAACAAGGTCAAACAGCAGCTGCTCGTCGTTCCAGAACGTGGCGTTGGTATCATCATTGTTGTTGTCATCGTTATGGATGCTAGTGAACTCCGATACATCCAAGAAAGTGCTTGCCAAATACGCTAAACCTTGTGTCACCACTAGTGGGAGTCTTTGTTCAATACCGAATGCCAGATGCACAAGTGGTTGCAGTTGAGACCCAACAGAATAAAGCAGCACACTGTTATAGAGATACTGCTCAACAACTCCTTCTAGACCATGGATTTCCAATTGCTGGTCAAAAAAGCCAAGATAATTGCCATAGTATCTGCAAGAAGATAGCATCATGATAAGCACAGGGCCCCCTTATTGCAGTACTTTTTTTTTACTTACATGGGATTACCAAGATGTTCTTGCCAGTTGTTCTTATCAATGTGAATAGGTGCCATTCTCAAAGGAGTGAGCTCTGTATAAAGTTGATCATATACACGAGCCAGCTGGTCTTTACTGGCTAAAGGAAAAAGTTAAAATCGTCATGATATTGGCATTGTTATTAAGCTTACCACCAAGCTCATGCAAGGTAACAAGGACACGTGCTACAACGTTGGGACGATCTCGATGTTCCATAAAGTAGAGCGAATGGTGATCACGGACAAGGTCAACCAGTAACTTTCGATTATTACTATGCATGTCGTCTTCATTGTTGTATGACTGGCAAGATGTGTAAGATAATGTCTGTGTTGGTGATTCTTGTTGCTGTAGTGATAAAAATCCGGTACTCGTCATCATGTAATAAAAGATGGGAAGAAAGAGAGTGAAATGGCATCATCAGCCAATGCATTTTATGCCCATTCATATATAGGCGATCCTCAATCCCGCACAATAGCAAAATCGAAAATAGCAACAAGTCACGATCCCTTTTTCTCTTCTTTTCTCGGCACATCTTCATTGTGTGCCAATAAGAGCATCCCGTTTTGTATAGCTGTTGTCTAGAATTTGTCAGGCGATACCTTATTTCCATATGAATGTGGGATGTTTTGTGTCAGTTCCGGATATGCAATGAATGAAATACGATACATGCTTAAGGATGATCACCATTGGCTTTCGGGACTATCGCTCGTATGAACTAAATTAGGCACAATCAAGATATTAGACTCTGGATGTGCACAGTACACCATTGCAGGGACCGTTTTAGTAACAATTTGCCCGACACAGCCATTTTAGTGCATGTGTGAGGCACATTTCAAAGTTTAAATGAATGACACATTATCCAAAACTTGTTTATGTTGACAACCAACACACTGCAAGTGATGTTTGGATCCCACTTGGCAGTATTTCAACCTTATCTGCAATGCCAAGTCTCCTGATACTTGTAGCGGAGGGGCTGCTATTAATACCACACAGCATAAATTGAATGAATAGAAACAATGGATGCCTTCGCTTAAAGTTACATCCACTAATGGCAAAAATCATAGCAAGGATATCCATATATCGTATATGACTTGCGCTGAAAGCAGTAAAACTGGTTGATTATTGCTATATCAGGATCATCAATGAGAACATTCTTAATGCCCAAACATGAACCAAGACGCCTACAAAGTGATGGTAACAAACAAACAGCTATGCGCTCTCTCCTTTTCCGAGGATGGTATATCATCCCATATTTTTGGCCATATGATGATATGATGCTTTCAAAAGCAGGATCATTGGTTGATTCTTTCACTCTACTTGACCAATATGGAGCAAAGTGATGCATACGATCGATCTTGTGCATCAGGATAAAGAGCCTATGTCTCCTCAACTTTAATGCTGTACACAAGTGTGGCTGATGCATCAAGGCATCTTTGTTCATTCTTCATTAAACGCCGCCACTACATGCACTAGCACGTGATACTGGTGATAGAGACATATAACTCCTGATGATAGCTAATCCAGATGATGTACTCTATTTCTTTCTCTTTCTCTTTCATCGGAAGATTTGAGTGAAATTTGGTTAAACCGGCTGCTGCAGTGTGTGAATATGGTAATGAATGTACGACATAACAAGCTTGCCCATGGGGTTTATTTACACGTGGCACCATATCGGCAACAATGCGTTCGAAGAAATGAGTGCCATATATAGATGAGACATTACTGTAGGGGTAATTGTCCTTTGAGCAGCAAAGGAATCATGTAATACCAACAAAAAGTCGTCCCAGTGTATCTGTGTTATGATCAAGTTGTAGTGAGTGAGTGAGTGTGGGAAACGTGTACTTTGTAACATGCGATTATTGCAGTTACACAATGAACATAGACTTTATTCACCGAGTTTGAAAGCAAGTGTTGTGGATGGTATTTCCCCACATTAAAGTGATGTATTGTGATGGGTCTGGTGTTGAGAATTGTGGGGTAAAAAGGCCAGCAGCCGACCTGTCAACCAATCCCAATGCATGCAAGAATGGACAATGAGACGCCGTTAAAGTAAGAACAAAGAGAATGAATGGATTTCTTTTCTTTTAGAGTTTTTCTCATCGCACACACACCGCCCTTGTTTTCTCTCTCTCTCTCTCTCTCACTCGCTCTCTCTTTCACTCAGCTTGGCTGTTCGTTGTTTGTTATGCAGGCACCTTTTCAGCAACAGCTGCAGCCGTCTTTGTCTACAACTACAAGACAACTTCCCCACAATCTTCCGTCGCCCGATTCCGATCTCGATTCCACTTCAATGGTCATATTGCCTTCTTCCCCTTCTTCTGCTATTGCCAATTCGCCTTCTACAACAACTACTACAACAACCAATGACACTGATTCGCAACCAACACCTATGGTTGTTCCAGCAAAACGTGGATACAAGTCTCATGTTCCCAGTGCTTGTAAGTGATCTCTAGCTTATATCATTTGCTTTATTTACTTATAATGCATTAGGTGTCAACTGTAAGAAGGCTCATTTAGCATGTGATGGTAAGCGTATAAAGAAAGAGAGAAAAGGCAAATGTATTCATGCTTTTGAAACGATAGTATCAAGACCATGTAAACGTTGTGTGGCATCAGGAAAAGCATCGACATGTCAAGATGTTCAGCATAAGAAACGAGGACGACCCAAGTTGAATGATACAAAGCGACTTAATATCATGTATGGAGGATCAATGATTATTCAGACACCTGCTTCCATTATGCAAAAGAACACACCATCCACAAGTTTCTCCTTTGTTCATGAACCAGTGGAATCATTTCGTAGTCAACAACAAGAAATCACTTTGAATAGGGATGATCTTCCTCGTAAAGGTCGACATGAATCATCACCAATACCATCAACACCTACACAGCAACCACTACCATCACAGCAACAATCACCATCACCACAGCAACAACAGCAGCCATCATCATCATTTTCATCTCCTGCATTATCCTTTGTCACTACTACATCATCATCACCAGCAATACCATCATCATCATCATCATCACCACTTACAATCACCATGTTCCTTTCCATGGAAATGTGCTGTGCTCGAGTATCAGAAGAGACAAAGGAAGCATGGGGATATGATCCAAAAGACCTTGCACATCGTTCGTTATATGGTCTTATATCTTCGCATGACACAGACCGGCTGGCACGGTTACATCGTTTATTACTTGATAATATCATGGATATTACACGGCAATACGGCAAAGACTTTCGATCTGATGCACGTCCACCACCTTCAGAACGCACTACATCACCACTTTTTCACCAAATTGAGCCAGAAAAGTTGATGATCCCTGCAAGAGGATCTGAGATGTTTATGGATACTATTCATGTCAAGAAGCAATCTGGGGATTATGAGCTATATCAAATGCAGGTGTCATTGGGAGCTGGACTTGGTGCTGACTTGACAAGACCTTCAACACTGAACAAGTTGTATATTGTGGCAGAATTAAGGAAGCATGAATATCGAGTGAGAACACCTTATCAATTGGATCAAGAAGTCATTCATCACAGAGACAGCAACAATAGCAATAACAATCGACAGCATATCAGTAACAATCGTCGGCCTTTATCCAAGTTCCAGGCTCTTCCCAGCAATAGCAGTAGTAATCACATCAATAATAACACCAGCCAACATTCACCCTATCATCGACCTTTAATGCCACGTCCACTTTCATCACCATCTTCTCGATCAGGACCATTACAAGTACGACAAGGATTGTTACCAGGTCATTTTACCACCAATTCACAGCTGAATACAGTGACATTATCAGCCAAAAAGTTGGATATCATGCCCAAAGTGAATGTAGCTCCAGTGACAGCAGATAAACGACGTCAGCCAATGGAGAATAAGGTTGCCGATCGACTATTTCCATCTTTGAATGGGTCTTATTTTCGTCAGATAGCCAGCAATGCTGATACCACGCGGCGACAAAGTGGAGGAACAGGGGGAAATGGCACTAGTTCCACAACGCCGATCCATGTTAGTCCAGGCCTATCTTATCGATTACCGCCTAATAGTGCAGGAGGAAGCAACACACCTACTATTCCACCAAGAAGAGTTGTACCATCAGTGACACATCCAACTACACAGTACTTTCTACAAACATCCAGCAGTACATTAAATGCAGCAGCTTCAGCAGCACAAAGAACAATGAAACAAACAAGTATTCCTGAATTAGAGAGCAGTACTGCAGCAGCGGCTGTTGGCAAGACGGACTCGAATCGCAAAACGGAAATGAGTGTCCGATCACTTCTGTGCTAAAAAAAAAAGACCAACGTGGCACACTGAAAGAATCATCACATCTTACGTCGATCCCATTGCTATTTTTTATCACCGACAAACGAAACACATCAAGTATAGTGTAGAGTAGTTGTTATATATATATTGTACCATAGTCCTGTTTCCTTCTCTTTATTATATATTATGCAATACACAAAGCTAAAGTAATCTTGTATACCTTGGGACTCCCCTGATCTTTTGCCAAGATGGTTAAGAAGAAATAACCAATGTCTTCTTCCATTGGTTGGATACTGTTAGCGTTGTTGGCGGTCTTATCATAGCACACTAGGCTGTGTAACATGATGCTTATCCTGTGTGTGTCTGTCTCACTATTTAAGCCAGAGCAGAACTCCTCGTCTATTTTCAGTCTCCCTCATCCCTTCTTCCATCATGTCTGAAGCTCGCATTGCCGACGTCAAGATTGCTACCAACTCTTCTTATACTCTTGAAGAATACCGTAAGCGTAAGGTTGCTCTTATCACTGGTAAGTTTTCTTGATCTACCTTTGCGTCTCGATCGCGGGTCTTGTGTACCTGAAAGGATATCATATCCATGATTGTGATGACTCTAGTTTACTCATGATCTGCATTAGGTGTTACTGGTCAAGATGGTTCCTATCTTACCGAGTTTTTGCTCGACAAGGGCTATGAAGTCCATGGTATCATCCGCAGATCCTCTTCTTTCAACACTGGTCGTATCGAACATATCTACAAGGACCGTCATGATCAAGGTGAGGAAGATGATTGGATAAAACAAGATGGGAAATAACACTGTGTATATAGATGTCAAGTTCTTCTTGCACTATGGTGATTTGACTGATTCAACTTGCCTTGTTCACATTATTGCTCAAATCCAACCCACTGAAGTCTACAACTTGGCTGCTCAATCTCACGTCAAGGTGTCTTTTGATATGTCTGAATACACTGGTGATGTGGATGCTCTTGGTACTTTGCGTCTTTTGGATGCTATTCGCACTTGTGGATTGCAAGACCGTGTTCGTTTCTACCAAGCTTCTACTTCCGAGTTGTATGGTAAAGTGGTTGAAACTCCACAAAAGGAAACCACTCCTTTCTATCCTCGTTCACCCTATGGTGTTGCCAAGTTATATGGTTACTGGATCACTGTCAACTATCGTGAATCCTATGACATGTATGCATGCAATGGTATCCTCTTCAATCACGAATCTCCACGCCGTGGCCGTACTTTTGTGACAAGAAAGATTACTCGTGCTGTTGCTGATATCCATTTGGGACGTCAAGAATGTTTGTATCTTGGTAACATTGATGCCAAGCGTGATTGGGGACATGCACGTGATTATGTCGAAGGCATGTGGCTCATGCTTCAACAAGACAAGCCTGAAGACTTTGTTTTGGCCACTGGTGAAACTCATACTGTGCGCAGCTTTGTTGAAAAGGCTTTTGCTGTTACTGGACGCAAGATTGTCTGGGAAGGTGAAGGTGTCAATGAAGTTGGCAAGGACGCTGAAACTGGCAAGGTGCGCGTTCGTATTGATCCAAAGTATTTCCGCCCTGCCGAAGTTGAACTTTTGCTTGGTGATCCTGCAAAGGCTAATGAAATTCTCGGCTGGAAGCGTAAGGTTAGCTTTGACGAACTCGTCACCGAGATGGTTGTAGCCGATATTGAAGGGTAAGTGTCAAAAGGATATTTGTAAAAGATGTCTTTCTAAATCTTGTTCTCTTTATAGCTCGTTGAAGAACGATACCTACAACTAAAAAGAGACACTTTGCATATCAATCTATTCTTTCCCCCATCATCACCCATTTTGTCATCCTGTTACTTTTGCCTTCAATGCACGCCTTTTTTATTTCCACCACCACTTGTCCTCCATTATCACCACCACTTGTACACTTCTTTGAACAAAAAAGCAATTGCTAGTAAATGATTTGTTTATCAATACACTGTACACTTTGTAAAAAAACAGAATGATGATGGCGTATTGTTGTATCCTGCTGCTACTTGTATTTCAAGGTGCGATCTTTAGAGAAGCGCGTGCAACCGACACCTGGAGCGTTTCAGACAGCTTTCTCTCTCTCTCTTTTTTTTTTTTCCTTGTTCTTGCACAACCATGAAGATATACGCTGCTGCCTTGTTATCGTCTCTGGCATCCGCTGTTGTTGCCTTTGAAAGCACTGTACCATGTCTAATGTGGTCTCCCAAGGAGTGAGTGTCCAACAGTCTTTTACAACAGCCCATTCAACGTTCTACACGACCTATAAACTCATTCCATTGTACAAACAGTTACTTTACACCTACCATGGATGCCATTGAGCAGTTTATTGTTGGCAAAGATGACGCTGTTTCTACCATCTGGTCTTCGCTCTCTCCCGACATTTGCGATGCCAAGCTCATTGCTGTCGTTGACCAACCTGGTGTATGTATTGTATTACTGTTTGCAACCAGGGGAAGACTAAAGTGTTTCATATAGATCCATGTCAATGATTTCTCGCGTTCAGAATCCTTTGCTGCTATCAAGGTACATGTTCGAGTCAATAAGGGATGTTATAGACTAACAATGAGATATATAGCAATATCGCAAGGATGCTGCCACGCGTACCGAGTTTGAATATATTGCTGATAGTGTTGATGTGAACCAACTTGCACAATTGATTTCTCAAGAATGTCAAGGTAACATGGTATCAGTGTCTCCTCGACAAGGTAAAAGAATATACATTATGCAAGAAGCGGATAGGATTCAATGACTGATTTCCTTTTGGGATAGCTCTCGATATTGATCAAGATGCTCAATCACCTACTGTCGCTGTCATGTCTTTGCCATCTACTTCTATTGCTTCCATGCAGGAAAATGGTATGTATAGTTGAGGATTCAAGCTATGGGTCTTTAATTTGACTTTGGGTAGATGCTTCTGTGGATGAGTTTATCAAGTCAGTCCAGGAATATGCCCAAGACGATTATGCCGTCATTTATACCTCGAGTTCTGCAAAGCAATCCGTAAGTCATATTTATTGGTCATGATTTCACTGAATACTAACGACATTATAGTCCTCACATATGAAGAAACGCAGCATGTTTGAACGTCGTGCTCCTGTATCTGAAAACAGCGCTCCCATCTTTGCTAAATATCAATTGTTCTCACCTGGTATCTTTATGGCTATTGGCGTATCCGCTGTCGTGGTCTTTATTGTTGCTGTTGGCGTCTCTTGGCTCGTTAATATTCAGACTCCCATCCGTTTTGAAGGAAAACCCAAAAAGAACTAGGATAGCTTTTCCTTGCTGTTCCTTTTTTACATAAAGAGAAACGAGTTGTATTGCATTTTGTAACCATTCTGATACAATGACTACCACCTTTATGCCTGTAGCTTGACATCCTATAGCTAGTATGCTTCAAGGAACTGTAAAGTACACTTGGTTTGATGATATACAAGGATAGGAAAGGATATTGATGCACATGATTGAGCAAGTTGTCTGAAACTCTTGATACAGGGGATATATACATGAAAAGCTGGGAGTACAAGTAGTGTTATGACCTACTGGATATAAAGCCTGATCATCTTCTAATACACACGACTTTTGCCACATTGTGATGATGACAAGATTTAAATCTGCTTTAATGTATTGTATGGGATGATGGAGGAAAAGGACCAATATGGGATCCTGGTTATAGGTAAGGCTGTTGATGTGAAAAAGGGGTGAATTGGATAGCAAGGATATTCGTACAATGTTCCCACTTTCATTGATATCCTGGTCACTTTGCACTTGTGCTTTCTTGTCTATACTAAGCGGGATTTAAGATCCCAGCTTGAAGGATGATGTTGTCTTGATCTTGCTCTGATGTCGAAAGAGATATAGCTTTGCGTTCTACAACAACCTTCGCCAGCAAGTCTATATTCTCTAGATCTTTTTCAAGCCATTCATCGAGCTACTCCTTGTAATGCTGAAGCATACCGTGGTTCAGTGGCCAATAACACCATCATGGCTCTCTTTGTTTGTGGGTATCGATGGCATTTTTATTCTCTGCTCGGTTGTCGTCTCGTACAAAGTTGATGCGATTCACTGTATCCTGGATGTTGGGATCACATTTGTCTCCTAATGATGGGATCCAAGCATGGGTGGTACAAATGTTGTATTTGTGTCAGTCAAAAGTGTTGCATGTGCCACAGTCAAGAGAAGACTCGCTTTATGACAAAGTTATGATCCAAAGCCATTATCGGTGTCCCTTATTCTTATGCATTGTGCCATCTCGTTATATGTGTGTAGGCTATGTACCCAAATGTAATGTCGCTTTGACAAAAAGTATAGATCAACTGATGTATGATGAAAGTGAATTACAGCAGTATTGGTGATGTGGATGGTTGTTGGTATGTGCAATCTATGTTTGATTTCTATTTAATCGATAAGATTGAAATGGGATCGGTAATCATGGTTGGGATGTGTGTCAAGGACTTCTTGTAGAGTCATGTTTAAAGGTGGCAAGGGGTGCTTCGGTGACATGATGCCATCATTTCGCAGTTTTCGAGTGAATAGAGATGATAAACCCCAATGCCATCCAGAAAATCATCATGCAATTGCCTGATCAGCATCACAGATTATCAGACAGCAACTGATCAATATCAGGACTCGTTTGAAACAATCAACATGAATATCTTGAGCAAGTCGATGATCATATGAAGCCCACTATAGACAAAGAGGAGTGCTTCCTTCCTCCATCAATGCTAAAACATGACGCCTACCAAGACGTTTTCAATACTTCCTCACTACTCAATGATCCGACAACATGTCAGCATCTGCACTGGAGCAATCATCGTAAAATGCATCACAGGAGGAAGCTATACAAGATGAAACGTGATATGGGATATGAATATGTGACTCAAGAAAAAGCAAAACTTAGATTTACCTTATTACAAGAGCCAAATATCACAATGATGACCATGACAATGAATGCAGGATAACAATGACACACTAATGGATGACTACAACGATCAGTACATGTTCACAAGATTACAGGATAGGAGTTACGCACATACACCTTGTCATTTGACAGTGTAAAGGTAATCAAAGAGTGATGGGATGGAAGAAAAGAGACATGTATGTGGGAGTAAATTGGGCGACAACATTGCTATTTATGTGTACATCATGGGCGTGCGAGTTTCTGCGCATACAAACAATGATAAAGGATGATGCAGAAGCTGTTGAAATGGTGCAGATATGATAAAGTGAAAAGGTGCCTTCATCACTTGTAAAGTTTGTTCTCCAACAAAGAGACTTTAGCGAATGATTGGCAATCGACATCAAAAAAGGGATCAAATGGCAATATTCTTTCTTCAGAAAACAATGAATGCTTATATCTTTAGAATGATACTTTGTACATCTGCACCTTGAACACTACAAGCAGCAGTGTTATACGTTAATATCAGCAACCATGAGTTACATAATCCACGAAGGGGAGAAATGCAAGCTTTACTTGAAGGCAAAACGACTCCTCAACTATGCTATACTATACAACACACTGCCTTTACCTCTGATTCATCATAGTATACAAGCATAGGATCTATATATCTCTTTCTTCTCTCCATGTCTTCAATATTGATATAAGCAATGTGCTCATTTACAGACGCACAAGATCTAGTTCCCGAATTCTACACTGGGAACATATCAAGCAACAGTTTGCTTCGCAACATAGCACCTTTATATTACAGCTCCAAATGATAATGGTATACAGTCGTATTCATGCTCTATTTCTAGGTGACCAGCAAGGTTGCTTTAAACAAGAACTAAATCTAGTCGCGGGACTTGAAAGACAACAGTTAAACCTCGTCACTTGCCGCCTCTTTTTCTCTCTTTGGTCCTCTTGCTACAAGTCTACACAAGTGTATTGCAACAATGAAGTTAGTCAGGTAAAGTTTCAAAGAGTCAATGTCCTTGAACGGCAACAGATGCGGTCAGAGGAAACAAGGATCTGGAAAGATACGCGTTTGGATACTGACCATGGAGTATGGATCTCTAGATTCTTGATGAAGTTGAACAACGAGACGGTCAGCGTCGAGCTCAAGAATGGCACAGTGGTCCATGGCACTATCACTGGTAAGTATATAGAAAAGTATTGGAAGAAAGAGGATTCACTTTTATATATACTTTAGGTGTTGATATGAGCATGAACACACACTTGAAGACTGTCAAGATGACTGTCAAGAACCGTGATCCTACCAGCCTTGACTCGCTTAGCATTCGTGGCAACAATATTCGATGCGTTATCTTGCCTGACAGCTTACCACTTGATACATTGTTGATTGATGATACACCCAAGGCAAAGGCTAAAAAGAAAGATGGCAAGTAGTTCTTTTTATCCAATATTGCCTATGATTTGATGCTTATACATCTTCTTTTACAGGTCCAGCTGGTCGTGGACGTGGACGTGGTGGTCCTGTACGAGGACGTGGAAGAGGACGAGGAAGACGTTAAACTACAACAACAAAAGACATCATCAACACACACAATCTACACCCAACACATCGACACACACACACATATCACCCTTTTGCAGTAGCATCTACGCACTTTACTATATATTCAATCCCAACCCATTGTATACAAACATATCAAACACTTTTTCAAACATGATAAAAAGGATGAATCTCGTTATTGTTGAAAACGATTTATACATGAAAGATGCTATACCATTTGTTGACGAGGAAGAGCTCGATGATCAGTGGAATGACGCTTATTAACATGTCCTTGTACACGTTCATGACGACGAAGAGCATCCATACGAGTGAATTTCTTGCCACATTGTGAACAGTAACAAAAGGGACGATTCTTCATGTGAATGGATTGATGCCTTGACAGATCATAAGAACGACGAAATGTTTGTCCACAGATACGACCTGATGCAGGATCCACAACATGTTCACAAAGAAATTGACCAGGTGTTGTTGTCGACTTGCATTTGGATACTCGACGTGAAGTAACAGGGATCATGGCTGATTTTGTAAATGCAGGATGTCGATGATAGCTGCTAATGTTACCATGACTACTACTACTGCCAGTAGTGTTGTATGGAGAAAGAGGAGGTACTGGTGGCGATTTGGCATTATAGGAGGATAATGGTGTTTGGGGTGGAGTACGAATGCTGTCATCGTATGATAAATGGCGATGAAGAGGTGCTAATTGAGAAGAGGATGATGTTGAATGATGATCATCTTGCTGATGTGTCACTTTGGTCAACGTTGTAATGGCTGGTAATTTGATTGGAGCACCTAATGATGATGGTGAAGGAGGCATAGTTGTTGATGTACGGCGGAGGTCAAGTGGATGTATAATGGGCGGCGACTCGAACAAGGAGGATCGATGATGTTGCTGATGATAGTGTTGCTCGGATGTTTGATGAATATTAGGTAACTTGAGTGTTTTAAAGGTGTCAATCTCCATCTTGCTCATCTCCGAACTATCTCCAAGTGATATACCGGAATCTTTGCGAATAGACGATGTTAAGGAGAAAGAGTCATCCTTCGTACCGTCAGCGTCATGTGTTGCGTCTAAAGAATATCGGCCTAATCGCATTTCCGTGTTATGTACCGGAGACCACCTGAAAGCATTCGGCTTAATCACCGGGACATCATTAGAAGATTGTCGTGGACGAGCTGTAAAAGATAGTCATTTTGTATTGGTATACAAGTAAAGTCATCATACAATGCTTACCTTGGAAAGAAGAAATGCTTTCTCGACGCCATGTTGGAAGAGGTGGAGATAATGTTCTTGCTCTTTTGTTACGTAAAACCAATTCCATATAATGTCGCTCGGACATTGCATTTAATGCATCACGCAGTGATTGATCATCATGCAGCATAGCGCCACCTTGCTGCGTGTTACTCTTTTCGGTGGTGATGTAGTAATCGCTCATATTAATGTCCTAATAGGACATACATGAGAAGGTGCTTTTACATAATATGCTTTCCCTGCTTTTGGTATGACTATGTACCTCTTTTAACGCTGCATTGCGCATCTTGTCAAAGAGCTCATCAAACTTGATCATCTCGTCTTGATAAATACAAAGATGTAAAGGAAACTGAATAGCATTTCCTTCCACTCGCACACTAAACAAAAAGGACACAATTAGATGACAAGGACGTGTAGATGCAGAATAGCATACCGGAAGCGATAAATGGTCTTGTACATTATTATAGTGGATCTTCAGATATATATGTGTAGCTTGTATTAAGGATATTGGTATAAAGGTTTAAGAAAAGAGTGGATGGGGTGATAGTGGATAAATATGGATAACGAGAGAGGAAAAGAAGGAAAGGAAAGGGTAAGTCAATGATAAAGAGAGCATCCGAATTTATACAATGCGCTTTAAAAAGGGTTCTTCACTCTCTGGTTAAGCGCAAAAGATCAATATTAGAAAAGACAATATCACGAAGGGGTGGCAAACACATCATTGACAGTGAAATCCTTTGTGCATTTGGCGCAAATACCTCGCCCTGCTCTTAAACACCCTACTTTCTTCTCCATGATTGAGATTCTCGATTTGATAATCTCCTGTTTCCCTGATCCCATACGCAAAACCAAGCCATATCATCCATGGATGGTGCTTGCTACTATATTTCGAAGCATAGGAATGATACAAAATGGCAAAGATATTCTCAACAACGTCGAAACACAAGCAGCTGACCTCCCTTTACATGTGCTGATATGCCAACGTGGAATCTCCTCCTCTTCCACACCGTCGCTTGCTTATTTGGGCCACCGTTGCTCCTTTAAAACCTTGTGATTGTTTCGCAGACTAATTGTGTTTGGCTTCTTGCCACATATGCAGTAGTAAACGCGCACAAATACAAGCACAATCTTATTCTTCACATTGTCTCCTTGCTTGAGCATCCCTGTGAGGATCAAAACCAGCCATCTCACGTTCTCTTTTTCAGCTTGAGCACTTTGATCAGCAACACAAGGGCACAACCCCTATCGGGAGCAAAGATGTGTTGTATGTATAAGAGCAATGTCGTTTATAGTACTAAATGCAGAGATCTGCACCAAGACATATCATACATGACTACTTTCACCACGATATAGCACACGCGTACACACATACATCCAATACTAATCTCTTATTCTCCTATGCTACTAGCAAATTATAATCTGTGCGTCATATTGAATCTTCTCCTTCTCATTTCTGAAATGTTCACCCCAGTCCACTTGTTGAAGAAAACATGATGCATATGGAGAATCCACTCTCGTAACCATAAATAGCATAGTATCACACATCCATATAATACACACGGTCCTTTATGCATCTACTACTACTATTGACATGCGCAATTAGCAATGATCTCCTATAGCCGATCATACTAGTATTGTTCACTGGTACCAGTAGAGTCTGGGATAGAGCTCCTCTCTTGACAATCTCCTTTCCTTGCCGATCGTCATGGGATGGATTCCATAATGAGAATTGCATTCATGCATTACAATGTATACTTGTGTGTGTAACATATGCAATAAGAATGTCACGCATAGCACGTCAAATCATCCATCTTTTCCTGCATTGTTACACGATGCATTCTGACCTGGATCTTATCACAATGTATCAATGTTATTCCTACTTTACACTCTTTCTCCTTCGTTACAAGGAGTTTTACCACCCAAAAGTAAAGCTCCTTGTTTGACTCGTTTCAGTATATCTTGAACCAGTTTTTCTCCCCACACATAGTATGCATCATTAAAAAGATGACAAAGGACCCTTGATAGAGGAAGGAGATGATATAGTGGATTTATAGTAAAAGAAGGGACTAAGAAAGGAGAAAGAAAAGGAAGGGGGAGAGTTAGCTGGTTTGAAAGATGAAGAAAAATGTGCTCTATGCAACAATGTCAAGATCGTAACGCCAAAAAAGAGGATGCATGGCTCATATGGCCCTGCATAAAACATATCAAACGCACGCACACACCCATTTGTTCCACATCACACAATCCACGGAGCAATCTTTACAAGACAACACTTTTTTTTTGGGGGAAAATGAAAATGCAACATGCTAAACTGTAGGTGCTGAGTTTACTCTTCCGAGGGACCAGTGGTAATCACATCATCGATCTTCAGGATCATCTTGACCAATTGTGTAGCCAAAAGGAATTGTTGACGCTTGGAAATAAGAGGATCATGCACGTGTAGCTCCTTCATGTCTATAAAGTGAACTTCTTGTTAGACCATGTTCCGATTTCTAAACACAATTTATGCCGATAAGTGGGGGAGGGGTAAAGGACTTACCATTAGAGTTCTTGTGAAGACAATCAATGCCCAATCGTGAGTTATTGGTAGTTGCTTGTTGTGCCTTGATTTCAGCCAATGTTTCAATGGGCGACAAACCAGAATTCTCTGCAAGAGCAAGAGGAGTAGCATCCAAAGCATCTGCAAATGCACGCATAGCATATTGTTCAATGGAAGAGATCTATATACAAAAGCATGTCAGACATTGTGTTGTAATAGGAATAAGGGAATACATACTTCATCGGCAACCTTGGCAACTGCCAATGAACAACTGATTTCAGCAGCACCACCACCATAAACGACACGATTGTCACGAACCAAGTTACGAACAGCACAAATGGCATCATGCAATGATCGTTTTGCTTCATCAATAATCTAAAGTACGTGTGTATTAGTGTCATGAATCCTATCACGAATGGCTGATTCTTACCATTTTGTTTCCACCACGCACAAAGACAGTGACAGCACGGCTGTTGGCACATTCTTCAATGACAAGCATACGGTCCTTGGTAGTGCCAAAAGCAAGTTCACGAACAACACCAGCCTTACCAAGCTTTTCAGGAGTCAAATCTTCGAAACGAGGAACAATACGACCATTGGTAGCGATAGCGATAAGTTCAATTTCTGGACCACCAACCCATCTCACAGCAGGAAGTTGGTTTTGCAACAACAAATGATTGGCTTCATCATCGAAACCCCACTGACAAATGACAAGATTAGCACCAGAATCCTTGACTTTCTTGATCATGTCTTCAAACTTGTCCTTCTCATATTCTTGTAACTTCTTGTATTCTTCGACCGAAGTGATATCGAGCTTATGCTTGGTCTTGGGTCGTGGGGGTTCAAATGCACATGTAAGAATAGCAAGCTTGGCATCATGTACTTCACGAGGCATCTGTGGATGTGACATGTCCTTGTCGATAACAACACCATGAACCAAAGTAGTATCTTGAAGAGAACCACCCATCTTGCCATCCACCTTGATCAATTCGAAATCAACATCCTTGCGTTCCAAATCGGCCACAGAGAGAACTGCATCAACAGCAATGTCTGCAAATTGTTCATGACACTTGGATACACTATAAAAGGAATAAGAAGAGATGCTCGTATATATATATATATATATCCAACCAAGAAACTTACATTTTGCTACCAAGACTGGTCATGGCAATCTTTTTCAAGTTTTCAGTGTTGTCCTTGCTGAATTCAATGGTATCAGAAATCTTGTCAAGATGCTCAACGGCGACATTGCAAGCACGTTCAAAGCCATCAGCGATACGGATAGGATGAATGCCACGATCAAGAAGTTGTTCACATTGTTCCAACAAAGCACCAGCCAACACTACCATCCAGAGTCAACAATGATACACATGGCCTATATCAAATAATCCACACTTACCAACAACACCAGTAGTGCCATCACCAATCTCATCATCTTGACTCTTGGACAATTGCACCAACAACTTTGCAATTTGATGTTCGACTTGCATTTGATCCAGAATAGTGGCACCGTCATTGGTTACAGTGATATCACCATCAGGAGAAATAAGAATCTTGTCCAAGCCTATCATCGAATAAGTCATATGACGTTATGTATGCATGTCTGTCTTTAGCTCACCTCGAGGACCAAGAGATGTTCTGATAATGTTGGATACTGTCTTTGCTGCAAGGATATGGGACTATCATACACAACTTTGTCAATATCTTTCAACTCTTGACAACGCTTTTGCACAAGTCAATCGGCCTTGGATGACTCCAGATCGGCCCTGTAGTGACCAGTAGATGTACGCGCTGTTTTTTTTTCTTTGCTGCTTACCCGGATTGCTTCGATGCCGGAAAGACGCGACTTTCTTTGACCTTCACGAACAATGATGAAAGGTCTGCCATATTCGTCAGTGGCGTAAACCGCAGAATTGGGGTCAATATTGGGAGGAGCTTGGGCAGCCATCGAGATTGCGGGATGAAAAAAGAGACAGGTGGTAAAGGAGAGACTGAAAGTGCGCGTCAATCGATATTTTGACAGCGGAGCCAACTCAAGCTTTAGACCGACTCTTGTGTACGCCATACATTCCCTATCCTACATTCCCTATCCTTCTTCCCCTTCTTGCCACATCACATTATTCATGTACATGATCTATCGTCATTAACAGGTACATATAGCTATAAGATACCTATAAAATGATACCATGAGAATACAATGGGCATGTTGTATAGCAATTTGAATAGTAGTAGTAGTGGCTCATTATAACTCCTTTGCGTACAACACATATGTCCTTATACCTGAAAAAGAGATTGGATCCATGTGTTTTTACTTTGAAGCAGGAAATGGCACTTTTCTATGCATACTACATACTACATTGCTTCTCGAGCATTCTATCAATACGTCATAGTACTATTGACCTTGTTACTATCATCATCTTCAGGAACAACCACACTTCTTTATTGGACATATATAAGAAAGACTATCTCTTGCTCAATGATGCTTGTATCGTTTTGCAACATGATGAATGATATGAGATGGTTGTACTGTCATGGAGATTCAAAGTTATCTTGGAGGAGCGTGGACATAAAGTCAAAAGACACCGCTGTCAGCTTGTCAAACCTCTACCGCGTTCATCTCTTTTCCCAATGGCTGAAGTTGCCAAACCTACTCCTGCAAAGACAAGTTTTCAAGACAAGGAAAAACCAACCGAAGTGCGTCTTAGCAACATTCTTGCTGCCAAGGGTAAATGTCACAAACGTCAACTTTTTTCTCTTGACGTGCCATGTCACACATATACAACACACGATCTTGACACACTCTTATAGCTGTTGGCGATGCCATTCGAACTTCGCTTGGTCCTCGTGGTATGGACAAAATGGTACGATCGAGCAAGAAACACAACACCTAGATCTTCCACTAACACCTTGTCAAAACATGCCTAGATTCAAACCAGCAATGGTGAAGTCGTTATCACCAACGACGGTGCTACTATCTTGAAGCATATGGCTGTCCTTCATCCTGCTGCAAAGATGGTAAGATGATCTTGTGTTGTAGTAATGGATCATGAAGCTAATTACAGTCTAGCTTGTCGACTTGTCTGCAGCTCAAGATGTAGAAGCTGGTGATGGTACAACTTCTGTGGTGGTTCTTTGCAGTTCAATGCTTTCTGCTGCTGAAAAGATGTTGAATAAGGGTAATAAGGAATGCTATGGATCATGGATGTCTGGATGTTAATGGTGTTTTAGGTATTCATCCTACTACAATTGCCGAATCATTCCAACGGGCTGCACAAAAGAGTGTCGAGTTTCTTACTGAATTGGCTACTCCACTTGATTTGGCTGATCGTGAATCACTTTTAAGAGCTGCATCCACTTCATTGAATTCCAAGGTATTATGACGATCCTTTATGCATCATGATCTCTTTACTGATGATATATATACATGTAGATTGTTTCCCAATACTCTTCTTTACTTGCTCCTATTGCTGTGGATGCTGTCACTCGTGTCATTGATCCTGCTTTTGCTGATAATGTCAACATCAAAGATATCCGTGTCGTCAAGAAAGTGGGTGGTACTATTGATGACACTGAACTTGTGGATGGTTTGGTACTGAATCAAAACGTGGTCAAGAGCGCTGGTGGTCCTACTCGCGTTGAAAAAGCCAAGATTGGTTTGATCCAATTCCAACTTTCTCCTCCCAAGCCTGATGTAAGTCTACAAGTTGATATCATACTAGTCACTCATGTTGTTTATTAGATGGATAACCAAATTGTTGTCAATGATTACCGTCAAATGGATCGCATTCTCAAAGAGGAACGCCAATACCTTCTCAACATGTGCAAAAAGATCAAAAAGTCAGGATGCAATGTCTTGTTGATTCAAAAATCGATTCTTCGTGATGCTGTCAGCGATTTGGCTTTGCACTTTTTAGCCAAGCTCAAGATCATGGTGGTGAAGGATATTGAGCGTGATGAAATCGAGTTTATCGCCAAGGTATGCTCTTATTGGTTACTTGTATTCTTTTACTCATCGTGCTTACATCATGTAGTCTCTTGGATGCAAGCCTGTTGCCGACGTGGAATCATTTACAGATGACAAGCTTGGTTATGCTGACTTGATTGAAGAAGTTGAATCTGCTGGATCCAAGATTGTCAAGATCACAGGCATGAAGAATGCTGGCAAAACTGTATCCGTCTTGTGTCGTGGTGCCAATTCACTTGTTCTTGAAGAATCACATCGTTCACTTCATGATGCCTTGTGTGTTGTTCGTTGCTTGGTCAAGAAAAAGTAAGTACAAGGAGAAATTGCATGTCGCACAGATGATTGAGTGGTCTTTTTGCTAGGGCATTGATTGCAGGTGGTGGTGCACCAGAGATTGAAGTATCACGGAGATTGATGGAATACGCAAAAACGCTCAAAGGCATGGAGCAATATTGTTTCCAGGCTTTTGCTGAATCTTTGGAAGTGATCCCTACAACTTTGGCCGAGAATGCTGGATTGAATCCTATTTCTATTGTCACTGAGCTTCGAAACAAGCACGCCCGTGGTGAATTGACTGCTGGTATCAATGTCAAGAAGGGCACAATTACCGATATCCTTGAAGAGAATGTCATTCAGCCATTGTTGGTTTGTACTAGTGCTATGGAACTTGCAGCAGAAACTGTCAAGATGATCTTAAAGATTGATGACTTGGTATGTTTCATTTCGATTGTGGATACAACGAACATGTTCTCATGACTGTTTGATAGGTTCAAAGCCGATAGATTGCTCTTATTTAAACCCTTCTTTTGTAATAAACACAACTCCTTCATTGCCAAACACTATGCTCATACGACTGCGGATTAGTCATGTGTATAACTATAGCTGTAAGATTGATACATTAGAATAGCACACTGGTCCTTGAATAAATCCAAGCGTTTCAATAATGTTGTTATTCCCAATGAAGGAGATATGTCATAATGACGACGTGCATAGAGAAAAGACTGACACAGGAAATTGGATATATTTGACGTACACAACTTGAGAAAAAGGCAAAAGCTAAGATATATATGCATATATATAAAGGTAGTAAGTGCAAAAGAGTGACTATAGTAAAAAGATCCACTATTGCTGAAATGCTACTGCATCTTGTGCCTCCAATTTTGGACCAGTTAATGGCGTACCCAAGTATTGAGCACCATCAACATTATCGATATTGTGAAACTCGAGGATTTCCGAATACATCATCACTATATCACTATAAGTAAATGCGTCATCCAGATAAATGCATCACTTGTTTACCTTTCCATGTATCCACAGGTAAATCAGCTTCATTGAATGACCAGTCGAATTTCTCTGCAGCAGCAGGTTCATCGGATGGATCATGATAGGGAGCAAGATAAGGATGTTCAAGAGCTTCGGCAGCACTGATACGCTTACGAGGATCAAAAGTGAGCATTTTCTCAAGCAAGTCAATGGCTTCAGGATCTTGGACTGCAAAACGTTGACTAAAAGGAATAGGATCACGTTTGGGAAGGTTCTTGACAAAGCGTAGGGTCTAGATTATAAAGTAAGAGAGAGAGAGGGTATCACATTATATGCATCAGTTACCCACGTTTTCACTGCAAATGGTGGCGATCACGTCATCTGGAGGAGTGCCCAAAAGCTCGGTGATGATTGAAAACTGGTGAACATCTGTTGCAGGTCATCGGTTAGGCTCGGTGGATTTCCATATTGGGACTAGCGTGTTCCTGCTACTCACGATCTTTTCCTGGGAACAATGGATTTCCCTCCAACATTTCGGCAAAGATACAACCAGCACTCCATATATCGACTATGCAACATGAATTAGAAACATCAAGATTTTCACTATGCAACACTTTACCTGCCACATCGTACTTTTGCCATGTCAACATAATCTCTGGTGCTCGATAATATCTTGTAGATACATAACCTGTCATTTGGGGATCCTGAATACGAGCAAGTCCAAAATCACAGATCTTCAAGTCACAGTTTTCATTGATGAGAATGTTGCTTGGTTTCTGGATTGGATAACGTGATTAGGATGATGCACGTATATATGTGCAAGGTATTGTAAATTCACTGACCAAATCACGATGGATGACGCCTGCTGAATGTACATATTTCAATCCTCTCTAAAATGGAATCATGTCAGCAAGATCGAATTGCCAAGCCAATCCTCATCTACTTGCCAAGGTTTGATACAAAAAGTATTGTATAAACTGCTTTTCCAGTGGCCGAGATTGAAGTAATCGATGCAAGTCTGTGCCAAGAAGTTCGGTGACAAAGTATCTGCAACATCCATGAATGCCCATTTCTTCATCATCCCATGTCACTTACATATCCTCCAAAGGTGAAATGAAAATGTCACTGAGACTGATAATCTACATTTCAAGTTGTCAGCCCCCCCTTCTTGTTTATCACTCTCCCATCTCCTTATGATATCACTTCACATGGCGTTTTATGTGTCCTCCCATCCCACTTGTTCAACTTACGTTTTCATGTCGTAGTGCTTTGAGTAATTTGAGCTCACGATAAGTGCGTTTGGCTAATACTGGAGCAGAGAATGGCTTCATGATCTTCTTGACTGCTGTGTTCATTCCTGTTAACTGATCCTTGGCCGAGCTATGCAATTCATCAGTTGTGTTATTCATGCATGACATTACTTGGAAACTTACCAAACCAGACCAAAAGCACCCATGCCCACAGGTTGTAGATCAACATATCTTGACAAGTGTTTCAATAAAGAAGGACGATGATGATGTAGTAGTAGTAGTTTTACCTGGTAGTTACTTCAAAGACTGTACCAAAGATGGATAGCTTTACGAATTCGGCCATAAGGAGAGAATGATAAGGTTGTTATAGTGAGTGGGAGATGGAAATAGAGAGAGAGAAAACAAGGAGAAGAAGAAGAAGAGAGAGAGAGGAAAATGAAACACACAGGATTGAAAACGGGCGTTGTTGTTGTTGTTGCTGCAGAAATCGTCATAGTTCAACATTTGAGTTGGGCGGCCCGAGTCGATCCGCATTTACTTTTTTGTACTCTTATTATATGCTGCTTGTGGATGGTTACCAAGTGCTGCTATTTGATAAGAAGCCTAAACCTTCCCAAATACCACAACAAAGTCTACATTGGCACGACACCTGATCCGATCCATCGTCTTCGTCAACACAATGGTGAAATTGTACAAGGAGCCAAAAAGACAGAGCATGGTCGACCATGGTATGCATACAAGTGTCAACTAGGATACAATAATTGACGAGTCTTTATTAGGGAAATGGTCATGTTTGTCTATGGATTCCCTAACGATAGTTACGCACTTCAATTCGAGTGGGCGTGGCAAAACCCTTTAAGGACAAGGCATCGACAGCGTATGACGTTTTGGGATAATGAGTACCTGAAGAACAGCTTGAAACACAAACAGTACTGCAACTTGCTTACCTTTAAGCTCAGGATATTACTCGACATGCTCATGATTCATCCTTATCGACAATGGCCACTGAAGCTTTATTTTATTGCAGCCGATGTACATGCTTTATTCGACATTGTAGCTTCAACCATGGCAGGTGATTTACCATCCCACATGACTATTACCAGTGGTCCACTCGATATATCACCAATGATCTCTTCATCCATGGTAACTGGTAGCACAACCATCACTCGATCCTTTTCTTCCAATCGTTGTCATGTGTGTTTAGACATCATTCAAGACATGGTAAGTCATTTTCCTTGCTTGTTTCATCCTTTCATCTATTGAAAACTTGTCACAGAATACCAAACACGACACATTTGTGGCATGCAACAAGAATTGTGATATGGTTGCTCATCTGACATGCCTCGCTACCAAATTTCTTGATGACGCTAAAGATCAGGTGTCTCTGGTACCCGTGTCCGGTTCATGTCCTGATTGTCATAAGCAACTTTTATGGGGTGATCTCATCCAGGATCTACATGTTAGACATCGTATAGCATCATCATTCAATAATACATCATTGTAAAACTAAATCCAGTCCATAACATTTTTGTATTATCTTTCTTGAACAAAAAAAAGATGGGATGCATTGTGTAAATACATGTGTATGTGTTGTATATATGTTTGTCAATAATGTGCGTGTGTGTGTGTGTGTCTGTGCGTGATGGAGACAAATGTGCGAAGGAGTAGTGTGAACTTGAGTGAATGTGTATATAAGTTGTAGGTGTGTACAAATCGAAGGGATGGTGAAAGTTTTACTTGGAAGCAACGATAGCTGAATGATGTCCACCTGCAGCAACGCGCAAGACCTTGTAGCCTTCAAGTTTTTGACCAGTCAACTTGACAGGAACAGGTTCATCTTCTTCGGATCCATTACCAAGGTTGGCTGATTCACCAAAGCCCCATGTATAAGCAGTACCATCTGTTGTAGTGACAATACCATGGTTACCACCACTGCTGATTTGTTCGACGTTGCTCAAACCAGGAATCTTGACGGGAAGGCCAATTGCACGCTTAAAAGCGGATTTATCATTGTCACCCAATGCAATACGATCAATCTCTTCTTTGGGAAGACCAAGCTGGGATGAATCGGCACGACCAAAAGCATAAACATCACCATTCTCCATCAAGACATAAGAATGATGTTCACCAGCTACCACAGACTTGATTTCACCCTTGTCTTGTAATCCTGGAATCACTGTGGGTACAGTCACTTCTGATGGTGTCTTGCGATCCTCTTCATTTTCCCATAGACCACATTGTTGAAAGTTGTTCAAGCCCCAGACATATAAATCATTGGTGTGACTCAATGCAAAAGAGTGATACGATCCTGATCCAATGGCTTTGATGTTCTTTAGAGAAAGTGGCTCTGGTTGCAGACCATTCTTTTTGCGACGTTCAATCACACGACGACCCAATTGATATTGTTGACCATTGCCCCAACTGAATACACGTCCATGGTTGTTAAGTGCAAGACAATGATCAGCACCAGCTGCAATATCCACAATGGTTTCTTTGGCAAGTGGTTCAAATATCTTGGGCAATTCTTGTACAGCTTGCTTCTTGGAGAAACCGAGAGCACCTTCAGACGACTAGAATAAACCAAGGTCAAACAACATGTCAATATATATAACTCGATGAACTACTTACACGGAAAGTACCCCAGCAGTATAATTCACCAGTATCTGAAAGAGCCATTGATACAGAATCACCACATGCTACCTTGGTAATGTTGACACCTTCAAGATTATGCACAGGACGTGGCACATATTCATCTCCTGGTCGTCCCAATGCTCCTTGATCATTGCATCCCCAACTCCAAAGCTATGTACTTAATGCTTAGTTTCATAACATGTACAAGATCATGGATTGTTTACCTTGCCACCTTTAGTGATAGCAATTGTATGAATGCCACCAGAGACAACATCACATATCTCTTCGTCGTCAAGTGCTCGTAAAGGCATGGGTCGTTTACGTCTCAACATTTCGTCACCAAGACCAAGCTGACCAACGTCACCATTACCAAAGACGAACACATGTCCAGCTTCCACGGGCTTCTGTGGTAAGGGATTGATGTCGTGGAAAGAACGCGAAGATGCTTGGCGCGTCAGACCCACTGTGGAGTCACCTTGACTATTGCTGCTGATACGAGCACGCTTTACTACAGGCGAAGTCTCCATTTGGTCGCTCATTGTGAATAGAGTATAAAGGGAAAAGAGAGAGAGAGTTGTTAAGTGAAAGCAAACAGTAGACAAAATTTGAGCCTTTGTTAAACCAAGACTAGCAATCGGTGGCTAAATCAATCACTTCCGACAATGACCCGGCATCTGTTTATGTTTGCATGCAGTAGCAGTAGTAGTAGTAGCATCTTGTATATTAGAAAGACAATGAATCAATACTATGCTGATATCCTATTGGTACAAGTGATCCATGATGTCTAGATATGCACTAATATGGATCATACAATAACAATACCTTCATTTCTTATAATGCCAAGATGATCATTGAGCATAAACTAGTATCACGTGATATATGCAATACTGTGAAGAAGGATACTACAGACATTCATTTTCATTCATGTAATAGCAGGAGGAAAGGGTGAATCATGCTACTGTCATCGGGAGATAAAGTCCGGTTGCACTGGGTTTGTCAGCTACTTCTTTATCATGTTCAAGTCTCAAGACACCAGCACTTCCAATACGGCTACTGTCGCTGCTTCTATTATTGCTTCAATACTTGGTCTACTTTATTTGCGAAGGAAGTTCATTCACAGGCCACTTACTGAAGACGAGAAACTGGAACGCGATCTTGTCAATGAGCGTAACTTATCACCATGTCGCACGTCTTTCACCACCCATTGTTCCTTACGTGTTGTTTCTTGTTAGCTGAATCCCCACTCTTGGCCAATAACTCACAACACATACAAGTACGCGGACACAAGCTTCGAGTCGTCTATATACCATGTACCAAGCCTGAAGCACCCTTGATCATATTCATCCATGGACTAGGTGGTCAGGTAACTTTATTATCCAAAGAAAGCATATGTGACTAAGAGTACTGTTGAATAGGCATCACAATGGGAGGCACAACTGGATTTCTTTTCAAAACGCAATACAGCCAACCTACTTGCAGTGGATATGCTTGGATGTGGCAAAAGTGAGATGACTTCAGAGTAAGTTTTGCATGACATGCATAGTTGATGTATACATCTCATTCATACAATCATTTAGATGGGATGCTTATCGTACACAATCTCTGGCACAAGATGTGATTCAAGTGATACGCCACTATGCAAAAGAAGATGGTGATGATGATAAACAACCCATCATGGTGATTGGTCACTCGTATGGCTGTGCAGTGGCTACCTATGTTGCAGCTTCTTCAATCAATATCACTACACTTGTCCTTATTGCTCCCAAAGCACAATTGGATGCCAAACAACAAAAGGGCAAACAATGGATCCGATATATCCCTGACTGGCTCTTTGATCGAGGACGCAAAGCTGATCGTCGTGGTGGATTATACAGCAAAAGTGTGAACCGGTTTCTCAATCCAGATCAAGAAATAGACAATGCTACTCGAAGAAAGTATGTATCAAACAATGAACCCAGAAATGCCATCTAAATTGCTTGTCTTTAGACAACTTTTCTGGAACCTGTCAAGTCGTACGCCTGTATACAAGCGATATGTGTATGGTGTGGATCTACCTACCAGTGATGTATACAAAAAGATCACCGCTAAACAAGTTAAACTTATAGGAGGATCCAAGGTAACTTTGGGGGGAAATATGTGACATGGGGGGAAAGATGAAAACAATGACATGTGTGTGTATGTGTGTTTTCTAGGACACAATGGTACCGCCTTCAGATATGGAAATTATACGTCGTGCTCTGGATAATCATCAAGATCTCCCTTTGCTTGTTCAAGGAGCTGGACATATGCCGATGGTTACACATGCCAACCAGATCAATATGACGCTTACAACACTTGGCCATCCCTATTTCTCGTGTTAATGCAGATATTTTAAGCAGTTGAACACACTCTTCTTTTGATAAAGTCTTCAAGTACAATACCATCATTATAGTCTCTTTATTCTCTCCGTTCCCCTACAACATGTGACCCCTGGAAACCCCGAGAATGAGCAAAGAGTATCATGAAATATATATATAGCTTACAATCAACACTAGTATCCTTTTCTTTTTCTCTTGATTGTTTATATTCCTTTCTAATGCCTTGTTTTGGAAGTCGTAAAAAGAACAAGCGTAAAGCGGATGAACCTGCTGTAGTAGAGCAGATCCGACAAGAATATGATGAGCTTAAATACAAGGTAAAGACGAATCTATAGGTCATGCGTTTCATATCATCTGACAACGAGTTAGGAAACGGAGCATTTGGATGTGATAAGACGTCAATCAGCTGAATTGGATGAACTGCGTAAGCAGGTACAAGATAAAGTACAAGATGATGCTCTTCAAGAACGATTACAGCAAAGAGAAAAGGAAATCCAACAGTTGATGGAGAAGCTTGAGCAGCAAAAGCAAACAACCAATGTGCAACAAGAACTTGAGGAAAGGGAAAAAATGATACGTGAAAAGGATAAGCAGCTTCAAGAGCTTCAAGAAAAGTGGAAGAATGAACAAGCTGCAGCAAAACCAGAATTGCAGCAGGTGACGGATCAACTGGATGAGCTGAAACAAGCAGTAAGTCTCTTTTTCGATTCTCCTTACACACATCCAATTCTACATTTCCCCGTTTTCCCCTCCTCCTTTTCTTTATATGATATTGTGTTTAACCCCTTCTTGTCATTATTACTTGATTCCCCGATACATTTTAGAATGAAGAAGCTGTGAATCGACTTGAGGAGGCTGTAGGTCGGCTCGAAGAGAAGGAGAAAGAATTAGCAGTGTTACGTGCTCAGCTCAATCGCCGTGATCGAAAACCAAAGAATGGTGATGAGGATCAGAAACGACTGAATCGCCTTACCATGGATCTTGAAAGTGATCGTTTAATGATCCAAAAGCTGGAGGAGCTTAATCAACAACTTGAAGTAAGCAGAACCCAATGACATTATCACACATTGATTGACATGTTTGTATCACAGGCACAAAAACAAAAGCACGAGGCGATTCTGCAGTCGCATGCTGAGGAGATTGCAGAAAAAGATCGTGAACTTGTGCAACAACAACAATCCTTGAGTGATTTAAAGCAGACACAAGAGCGTGCTATTCGCAATCTTGAGCGACAACAGCAACAAATGATTCAAGAGATAGAGCTTAAGCATGAACGTGATACTCGTCAACTGAAAGAACGACTTGAAAATGCAGAAAAACGTGCCAAGAGTGATATGAATACTGAAGTTGAAAAGCTGTTGCAGGAATTTGAGCAATCAGAACATGATCATTCTGTACAGCTTGCCAGTCTTCACAAATCGCATCAAGAGCAAATGTCAGCCATGCGTCAAGGTCAACAACAAGAATTGATGAAATTGACATTGCGCAAGACAGGTGGTCCTAACAAGGTGATTCGTTGGCCTGTCATGCAACATGACATTGAGCTTGTTCCACGTGATCCTGCATGTGTACAGCTTTATGTATCAAGCGTTTCAGCTAATCCCACTATCAAACGTAACCAAGAATCTTTGCAAAACACATTCACAGCCAAGGATATCAAGTTCCAAGTGGTCGATGTAGCACAAAGTGAACCAGCTCTTCAACATATGCGTCGACAACAAGGTGCCAACAAGGGATTGCCCATGGTCTTTGTTGGTGGAGAATATCGTGGTGTAAGTGACATACATTATTCAAACAATGTCATGCATGTACTTATTTCATATGTAGCAACACGAGGATTTGATGAAAGCCATTGAAACTGGAACATTGAATGAGTTCTTACGCCCACGTGAAAAGTTGTCAGTTGCCACACCAACATCTCCAAAGAAGCAGATACCAAGAAAAGCATCCCATTCTGGATCAGTATCATCCAATGAGCCAGTCACTCCCACCACTTCATCCAACATTCCTCCTCCAGTGCCTATTCGCAAAGCATGTCATGATGAAGATGAAGACTTGCTACGAGAAATTGAAAAGGAATTGGCTCAATCTGATTTCTCCAAAGTGGATTTCAACTTTTAATCTTTCATGTCCTTTGTAAAATGTATATCCACACATGCATTTTGGTCTCACAATGACCCTAATACACCTACCAAGCCTTCTTTTGCTCGTCCATCTCCTCCACATTCTTCCTATACATAAACATCCCCATCTGCTTTCTCTCTTTTGTCCCTGCAGTATCCCATTAAAATCACAAAGAATAATTCCTTTCAACACAATCCAATCACAAGAGTAAGAATAACTTGGGGGAAAGCAATCGTTCTTTCTTCAACAATGAGGCAAATATACAAAGGAATCCGGGAATGTATTGAGGAAAGGGTTGTTGTTATGGTGAATGTGTTGTAGTGAGTGAGTTTTTTCTATCTCTATACGTGTATAATATGGAAAAAGAGGATCGTTGTCGTCGTTGTAGATGTATTGTTGTTGTTGTAATGATGAAATGATTGTTGTGGATTTGTTTACAACTTGACATTCTTTCTGAGAGATTCCTTGTACTCAGCAATGCTGCCTTCGAAAGGCATCACCTGGCCATTCTCACAACGCCAGATTTGTTGAGCAACTTGAGAGATAAGTCTAAAGTCGTGAGAAACAAGGACAACACCACCAGAGAACTCATTGATAGCTTCAGCAAGTGAATCAATAGACTCCATATCCAAATGATTGGTAGGTTCGTCCAACAAGATGATATGAGGATGGCTCACAGCAAGTTCACAGAAAACAAGACGCGACTTGAGACCGTCAGACAAGTGAGCAATGGGAGAAGTTTGATGAGAACCAGAGAGACCATAACGACCAATTTGTTGACGCCAGAAAGAGACTTCAGTGCTGACTTGGGGGAACTTTTTGCGCATGTAGTCAATAGGCGACAAGTCCATTTCAAGTTGGTCAGCAGAGTGTTGGGAGTACTTGCCAAGCTTAAGGGAAGTATGTCTTTGGACACGACCTTCAGTAGGCATCAATTCACCACTCATGAGCTTGAGCAAAGTAGACTTGCCAGCACCATTAGGACCCACAAGAGCAATACGAGAATCCATATCCACACCAAGTTCAATGTTCTTGTACAAGGCATTGGCTGGGTTGCCATCATAAGAGAAAGTGATATCTTGGAAAGCAAGAACAGGTGGAGGCAACTTGGCAACATCAGTGAAGGAGAATTTGAACTTGTGAGGATTCTCAACCTTTTCAACCAAACCAGCAGCTTCCATCTTGTCAATGATCTTTTGCTTGGACTTGGCTTGACGCACCAAATTGGCATAAGTACCAGCAGAAGCAATGAACTTTTTGATGTGAGCAATTTCTTCTTGTTGCTTCTCATAAGCCTTGGCTTGATTGATCTCGTTTTCTTCCTTGGTCTTGACAAACATGTCGTAGTTACCACCATAGTAGATCAACTTGCGCTTGTGATTCAAGTGCATAATGTTGGTACAGACACCATTAAGGAAATCTTGGGAGTGAGAGTTGACAACCAAAATACGATCATAGGTCTTGAGATATTCTTCCAACCAAACACATGCTTCCAAATCCAAATGGTTGGTAGGTTCATCCAACAACAAGAGAGTAGGACGGACAAAAAGAGCACGAGCAAGAGCAACACGCATACGCCAACCACCAGACATATCCTTGGTAGCCTTAGCCATTTGCTTAGTAGTGAAACCCAAACCAGAAAGCAAGGTACAAGCACGAGTCTCAAATGTAGCAGGATCCATTTGCTCAATACGTTCATACAAATCATCCAACAAAGGATTGTCGGCACCATCATCTTGACCCAAGAGTTCTTCCACTTCCTTTTCAAGACGAGCGACTTCATTCTTGGCGTGGTGAATAACAGCTTCAACAGCATTCATGTCAGAAGGTTCTGCCTCTTGATTCAACAAGTAGGTCTAAAATAACATTCAATGTCAGTATATGCAATTTCATCCCCTATCATCCAATGTATGTAGGTACTTACATCAATATGAGGAGGAATCTCGATATCTCTATCAGCAAGAGATTGAAGGAAGGTAGACTTGCCAGAACCATTGGCACCAAGAAGACCATAACGACGACCAAAGTTAAGTTCGATGGTAGCATTATCAATCAAGACACGACCATGATAGTTGAGCGAATAAGACTCGATCTTGATATCACGACTACGTTCCTGAGAAGTATAAACACCAGTGGCAGTACGATCGACATTGATGGAAGCCTTGTTCATGTCGAGTTTGTCAACGGATTCTTCAGTAGCAGCAGCAGCCTTAGCAGCACGTTTGCCACCACGACCCTTAGCTTCAGCCTTAGCTGCTCTAGCTGCAAGACGCTTTGCCTTTGATGCTGATACTTGTCCGCTCATCGTCGTCAATGGAAGTGAGGAGAAGAAAAAAGAAGAGAGAGAGAGAGAGAGAGAGAGGAGGAGACTTGGATCAAGAACCAGTCGTTGAAAGGTCCCAAAAAAAAGTTTCGAGCCGTGATTGTGACTGAATTTCCTTTTATTACTACCAGCTAAATGCTTCAGCAGTACACAACTGAAACCGATGACGATGATGCCACACTTTATCAAATAAAAAAGACATTGATTTCCCTAATTGTAATCATTCTATCCTATGATCTTGTTGGTAAAAGAGATCCAATACACTTACGACTCATCACCAGTGAGATCATTCATCGATATGCAAGATCGGGAGACATCACAAACCACCTCCTATTCGGAGTTATTGAGCAGAAAACGTCATTGGACTAGTATGGGTTTTAGTGGATCTTTATATGGCCAAGGCACATTGGTCAAATCTCTCGGCTGTCGGCTTTCTATCCGCACCGGGTTGTGGGGCCAATGCTTGCCCATTAAATACTTGTATTCACGCATGTTATTGGATATCAATTCAAAACATCTCTAGCACTTGTTACAAGGTATTATGGCATCGCTTATTCCCTTTAATGAATCATCTATGGCAACAAGGACTAAATGAAAAGATATGAATGTTGTAGCAGGAGCATGATAATGCATCTGATATACTTTGATCCCTTTTGCTTCACTTTGTCAATCTGTCACGTGATAAAGATAGACATATTGACCTGTGTAGTTCAATTGCTATCACTTTTGTCACTTGCTCTTCAGACGAATGAATATGATTGCCCACGGGATATACATCTACATGATCAGTCTGAAGGAGAATGCAATATCATGCCAGAGACTTTGTTATGTATCACCGTGAAATATCAGTCATCACATTAGAATAAAGAAGCTGTAAAATAGCTACTTGATGCCGACATGGCTGAATATGGCTGAATATGGCTTAGAGATCTTTGCTTCATCAAGTCGGTACATAGAACTTACTGCAGTGCAAACTCAGTTGGTAATAGAGTGACCTGGATATTGTGTGACACATGTTGGTTATATAAGAAAGGAATATGGACCCTAGTTGGCGTCTTTCTTGTTCTTTTCATCATCCATACGCGTATCATGGTCAATTCGACAACAGAACAACCAGAAAACTTGTACCAACTCATTTTTGAGACACCTAATCCTAATCAAGGTTTCCCGGATGATGTGCCTTTGCTTATTGATGCAGAGAACACAGAGCGGTATTATACATTCAATGAGCTACGTACCAAGGTCAAAGCATTTGCCCATGCTCTCTTGGGACCATCTTTAGGTCTCAAACAAGGTGATGTTGTTGCCATTTGCTCTCCCAATGATGTGAGTATCATGTAAAAGTGTCAACAATATCATCCATTGCTAATATAAGGCATGTAGATTGAGTATTACGCTGCTTTTCATGGTGTTATGGCTGCAGGTATAATGTTCAATTTCAGTCTTGATTGACAATGTTATTGATCAATGATGAAATCTATAGGATGTGTTGCTAGTCTCTTACGATCATTCTTGTCTGCCGATGATATTTTCAGGATCTTCAAACTTTCTGACCCCAAGCTTGTGATTGCTCATCCAGATACGGTACAGCTCATGCAGGACGCTATGAAACTATATGGCAAGCAGCTTCCAATGCTTGTTATGGCCACGAAGCAAGCACCAGCTGGCACACAGCTATTCACAGACTACTTGCAACTCATTGATGATGAGCAAACATTACCACATGTCACTCCTGATGCACCAGCACATTTGTTATGCACATCGGGTACCACCGGTCCTTACAAATTGGTCAATGGAACGTGAGTAAATACTGCATGACAGGAGTGACACAAGACTAAATCTTCTTCTTCATAGTCATGCCGTGGAAATGTTCCGTGTCAAGTTTGTTGCAGAAGAAACTGATAGAGAATTGCTTGGAAGCAGTTGTGCTCTTACTGCGTTGACTTGTGGCAACTTTGCAAGTGCACATAACCTGTTTCATTCTTTGCAATCTTGGCTGTACTGCCGATATCGCCAATATGTCACTGATAGCATGGATGAGAATGTGATATTGCGTTACCTGAACAAGTTCAAGTGTCACACGCCTAATGTTCTTCCATGTCATGTGCTGACTCGATTGATTGATCTTATTCAGCAGCAAGCTGGGGATGAAACTTTGGATCTCTCCTCACTAAAGATGTTATGTGGTGCTGGTCAGCCTTTAGACACCAAAGTCATTGAACGTGCTGCTGACATTATTCCCAAGACCGATGTGTTAGTCTGCTTCGGCTCTACCGAATGTGGATACAAATTTGTGCGAGCCGTGAATGGATTATACCAAAGTATGTTATGCAACTCTAAATTTTTCCTCTTTCGGGTAAATTCATGCATTTCTGCTTTTAGCTTACAAGGGCAAATATGCCCGTGAGAATGATGACCGACTTGAATTCAAGATTGTGGATGAAAATGGCAAAGGTGCGTGATGTATACTCGTGCGCTAGATGAAATAGCCATGAGCTGATGTGGTATACTTTTCCCCGATTATAGCTGTTCCACGTGGATCTCAAGGCGAAATGCTCTTCAAATCTCCCTTGGTCTTTAAAGCAAGTGTTACATCACTGATCTTCGTACTACAACTACATGTATCTTATACACGTCTTTTAGAACTACTACAACAACCCAGAAAAGTCTGCAGAGTCCTTTGATGAAGAAGGATTCTTTCGCACAGGTGATATCTTTGTCATGGATGAGCATGATCGTATTCGATGGCTTGGTCGAGCATCGGAAAGAATCAAGACATATAACAAACCGGTAAGATTCTTCCTTTTCTTATATATATATACAATACATTGTATAACATGTGGTGTGACAATGGATAGGTTGTTCCAAAGCCCATCGAGGACCTTTGTGTAAGGAGACATGACGTTTTATATATCATTTGGCTGATATACTTTTATACAAAAGATGGCTTTTGGAGGAATTAGGGAATGTGCTGTAGTGGGTGCATTTAGCAAGAAGCGTGTTTATGAACTTCCTCGTGCTTATATTGTTCCCGAGCATGGTAATAACCAAGATCCAGAAAAGTTGGCTGAAGCCGTGGCTCAATTCGTGAATGAACGCGTACCTGAGAAAGACTCGGAGCTGACTGGTGGCGTTAAAGTTATTTCTGCTCTTCCTCGTACAGCTGTTGGAAAAGTCGATAGATTTACTCTACGACAGTGGGCTCAAGATGAAGTGGAATAAGTGCATGGTGTCATTAAAGCGCTCCAATAAAGTTTTTGACGATGTATGATGTCTTTTTGATAGCAATAACATGCAAGAATGCTCTTATAGTAATCGTGCTATGACATTTGCCGAGAGCAAGATTCATGAGTCGTGCCAATAGATGAAATTGAGAATGAAGTAAAGTAGATGCATAATGAAAGATCATGCTTCTTTGTCAAGATTTATAAACATGCATGAAGCCAAAAGGGGTGATTCTTATGTAACAATGAACATCAAATCATACTGCCGATAGACTACATTACAGGGTCAACTCTTTGTCTACGTGTTACTGGTAACTAAAGTATTGGCTTGAGCTCAAGTTGTCAATTCATCTTTATTGAACAGCATTGATGATGGTATTCTATCTTCCACTTTGGTGTCAATATTACTTGATTAGTTCTATCATGCGCAATGCAATGAGTCAATGTTAATGCTATTGCTGAACACATACCTATTATCCGAGAGATCAGTAAAAATGGAGCTGTGATTGGCAAGCATCGCATCTAACTGGTAAACTATACACAGGTGGGCTGAATATGGCTGAGGCAGAATCGGCTATCATGGTCATACCAAGCTTCAAAGTCAAATGTCTCTTATTGCCTGTGGATGATGTGATACACCACTAAGCCTTTTAACGGCAAATGATGAGTAGGAATATAAATAAGGAGTCATAAGTATTTACCTGGTTCATCTATTACTGCATAACTACTTAAATATGCTTGAAGCAACAACAAAGCAGCCAGAAAACCTGTATCAACTTATATTTGGTAGCACTAATCCCGTGGGCGGATTGCCGGAAGACGTACCTTTGCTTATTGATGCGCACAACACAAATCGGTCTTACACTTTTTCCGAACTTCGTAACAATGTCACTGCATTTGCCCATGCCATCTTGGGTCCTTCCTTCAATCTCAAGCAAGGCGATGTCGTTTCTATCTGTTCTCCCAACGACGTGAGTATTGTCATATCTTTTTCAATATAGTCTACATGGGCTGACGTTCAATGTAGATTGAGTATTATGCCGCTTTCCATGGTGTTATTGCTGCAGGTATGCATATGAGCTTTCTTTTCCTTGAAACAGGATGACTGACGTTGTATAACTATAGGATGTATCGCTTCTCCTTTACGAGCTTTCATGACATCGGATGAAATCGCTGCCCTTTTTCATATTAGTCATCCCAAGCTTGTCATTGGTCACCGTAGCACGATCCAACTTTTGCAAGATGCATTAAAGTCATATGGCAAGGAGCTACCAATACTCGTCATGGCAACTAAGGAGGCACCAGTTGGAACACAGCTTTTTACTGATTTCCTCAAGTCAACGGAGCACCCACAGCAGCCATTACCATCCATTCCACCGGAATCACCCTCCCATCTTTTATGTACATCAGGTACCACTGGAGCTTACAAGCTGGTTAGCACAAGGTAATTGAAGAACACGATGATACCATGATGAATGCAATACTAAATGACAGCTACAGCCACCGCACAGAAGTACAACGCACACTCTTGATGCAATTAGCTGGTGATCAGCCATTCTTTCGTGGCAGAACAGACGTCAATGTGCTTACATGTGGCAACTTTGGCAGCTCACACAACATGCTCAGCTCTCAACAATCATGGCTTTATGGTCGAATTCGTCAATATATCACAGACAGCATGGATGAACAAGTGATTTTACACTACTTGAATGAATTCAAATCCATTACTCCCAATATGCTTCCTTCCTTTGTTGTCGCTCGATTGGTGGATCTTGTTGAAAAGAAAAAGCAGGCAGGTGATACATCATTGGACTTGTCGTCACTCAAGATGATCGGTGCTGTTGGCCAACCATTGGATCCCAAAGTGATTCAACGCGCATCCAAAATCCTTCCAGGCACCGCGATAGTGCTTATCTTTGGCTCAACAGAGATTGGATTCATGTTTCTCCCAACAGTGGATGGAGCCTACCCAAGTAAGTATCCATGGTCCATATTGATTGTTATATTGACATGTATGTCACATAGCTTTTAACAAGAAATACACACTTGAGAATGATGATCGATTCGAATTCAAGCTGGTGGATGAAAATGGTCAAGGTCAGTGATGAAATTGTCAAGCTATAACATCATCTGACATGACATGTATAGTTGTTCCACAAGGATGTCAAGGCGAACTTTTATTCAAATCTCCCCAGATGATCAAGGTATGTCTTTTTGCATAACATGCATTTTATATTTACTTGTTACTCTAGGAATACTACAACAATCCAGAAAAGACTGCAGAGTCGTTTGATGAAGAAGGATTCTTTCGCACAAGTGATATATGTGTCATGGATGAGCATGATAAAGTCCATTGGCTAGGACGTGCATCCGAGCGAATCAAGACCAACAATAAACCGGTAAGATTATCAAGATTATGTTGATTAGGCAGTACATTGACAATATGGTATCAATAGGTTGTCCCAAAGCCCATTGAAGATCTCTGTGTAAGTATGCAATGTGACAGTAACACTAGTGCTAATCTATGATGTATACAAAAAGATGTCATTTGGAGGAATCAAAGAATGTGCAGTCGTGGGTGCATTTAGCAAGAAACGCGTTTATGAGCTTCCAACTGCCTACATTGTATTGGAGGATAACAAGCAAAAGGATCAAGGAAGGCTGGCTGAAGCTATAGTTCACTTTGTCAACGAGCGAGTGCCTGATGAAGATTCCCGGTTAACTGGTGGTGTCAAAATCATTCCAGCAATTCCTCGTACATCTGTTGGAAAAGTCAATCGATTCAAGTTACGTCAATGGGCACAAGATGATATTGAGTAAAAAGACAATAGCTGAAACAAGTGAGGAATGTCTTTCTCTTTTTGTGGCACTGTAATAAAGCACATGGTTTTCTTTGAGCCTATCTAAAGATCACATGGCATACCAGCATCTTTATTGAAATCATCCGATTGGGTAATGATAATAATAAAACAATCTTTACAACAATACAAAGTGACATCAATCCATCTACTGACATGATCTTACTCCATGTTTGGACAAGTCGGTGTATGTGCATGTGTGTAAATCCGACGCATGATAGGCATTGGAGGTCTCATCCAATAAGCGTTGTTAGTTGTAAGCTGATTTTCTAAAGTGGAGTCCAAACCGACCTTGTTCTTTTTCCCTTTTCTTGTGTCCTATTTCCCATAAGTCCTTTTTTCCCTCTCTTTCACCATTCCAAATGCTTCATGACCCTGACGACATTGTAAAGATACCTCGTGCCGAGTATGTTCAATGGTGCAGAGAACGACTGGATCAGTTCCACTACAATGCATTGTCACCAAGCAGCCATACTGCGGCAGATTCAACGATGAGCAGCAATAGCCGATTGCCAACTGGATCACGTTTTGGATATGCTTTACCCCATGAGATATTGCTTGAAGTGTTTGGATATCATAAAGAATCACAGTCGACTTTGTATGCAATATCACTTGTATGTCGACAATGGATGTTATGTGTCACACCGTTGCTGTATCGTCATGTCAGAATTTGGGATACTTATCGATGGGCAACGTTTATTCTCACATTGACACGCGACAAACGATCGTACAACTATGGAAAGCTTGTGTCAACTCTTAATCTCGCTAATGACAACGTGGGCGCATTGTATGGTAAGTCAATCTCGGGTTATACAAGCATCGGGATCATGCTGCTGGACGTACTACGCAAGAGCCACTCTAATACTTGAGCATTCTATTGTTAGGTCTAAATCACAACCATGTTCAATTGATGAATTTCGATACCAGTGATGATACCAGTACTACTACCATTACAACACTATCCACATTCTTAAGCGAAAGGAGGACATCACGCGATGAAGGCAGTAGCAGAAACCATGGAAACAATACAACAACACCATCATCAACAACAACATCAACTAGCACAAGGGAACACCAAGTGTTTGTGACAACGTCATCACTGATGCAGATCGCCAACACGTGCAAAGGATTGACGCATTTGGATCTGTCATTGACTTCGATTGTGTATGACAGTTTGATTGTGGAGACAGGCGAATACTTGTCAACATTACAAAACTATGCTGTACAACCAGGATTGACTCAAAAGCTGATTCCTATGGATCGTGTCATTGAAGTGATTGGTGAAGAATGTCCAAATCTAAGACAAGTGATTATGCAACGATGCGATTGGGGATCAGCACAGATTATCTGGTGGTGGGTGTCACACTGTCAAAACTTGGCTCTTCTTGATGCTCGTGGATGCAATAAATGCACAGTCAAAGAACTTGTCATTCGTCCTCTGGAAGGCGTGATTTATGTTGAAGATACAAGACGACCTGCACCTGAAGAAGAATTTGAGGATGAACAACATCAAGATGGTATGTAAAAGGATTCAAACAAGGATGAGACACTAACCGATTGCATATAGGTTATTTTGATACTACTGTGCAACCACCAAGATGGGTACCAGCGGCACCACCAGCTTTGTTAGCTCACACGGAACCTGTTCCGGTTCCTCTTAGACAAGTAGTTCATCATATCATTTCAGAAGCAAAAGAACTTGGTGCCAGTGATCTCAGTTGGTTCAATGCGTAATCCCTATATCGTTTTAATCTCTTTGTTGTATATATATCATGCCTATAGTAAATACATTCTCCCACCTGTTTTGCTCTGTTACTATTTGTGCAACACCTTTTTCCTTATCCGCCATTGCATCTTGCATTGCTCTCTCTCTCTTGAATACACATAGAGCTGTACTTTATACCAACATTTTCTAATCAACTTACACGCGCATTGCATATTTGTTTTGTATCATAAACACCACGCAAAAGTTAAATTCACACACACACACACGTCTTGAACATCCTTGTTCTTCTTCTTTCTCATACACATACGCCTTTTGCTGTGAACCATGTCTACAGAAGAAACCAATGGCAAAGGCCAACAACAAGATGAAGCTAATGAGCGTACAGCCTTGATACAATCATCCAGTCAATCTTACTCTACTCAGGAACAGCAGCAGCAGCAGCAGGAAGAAGAGATCTTGACATCAGTGGTCGATGTTGAAGCAGGTGTTGCAACAAGTACTCTGGAACAAGAGGAGCGTCCCATTGTATCTGAAATGCTGATGACCAAGACTGTCAAGAAAGTGATTCGTCAACACAGAAAAGCTCAAGTGTACATTTCTGAGCAATCATCATCATCCAGCAGCAGCAAGCGTGTCAGTAGCAAGACTAGTACTACTACTGTTACTAGTCCTCCCCCAGTGGCACTTTTACAAAGACGTGGTAGCAATACAAGCAGTAGCAGCAGTAGCAGTTGCAACAGCAGTTCATCCAGCAGTAGTGATGAAGAAGGCAATCAGCGTGTGCCTATAGGCAATGGTCATCAACGCGTACGTAAGCGTGATCAAATCAAGAACGCCCTTAAAAGTGCCACTCAACAATGGAAGGATAAACATGGCTGGTCAAGTTCTTTGTTTCTTCAACAACAGCACAAAGACAACAATCAACAACAACAACATGGAGTGGATTCAAGTGAAGAGCCATTACCACCACTTCCAGTGACTCCATTGACTCTACCACCTGTTGAAGTGGACATTTATCGTGTTACTGGTGTTGCATCAGTGTGTACTTTATTGGCCATGGCAAAAAAGAATGATGAAAAGACACAACGATTGGCCATATCAACATTGCACCATAGTATCAAGGCAACAGCTCATACACGACCTATGATTTTACGTCAAGTGCTTCTTCAACCCCATCTTAAAGGACTTTGTGCACTAGAATGGGCAGTGGAAAATGAGTGTCACTTGTTTTTGGCGGATCGTCTTGTTCAATCCGTGATGCATGTAAGTCTTTTTGTTTCATCTCACTTGTCATTCCCACGCTCACTCTACTACTTACTACAGGATGCATGGTGGCTGTACGGATCTGCAAATGACTGGAATAAGCAAAAACCAGATCAACACCCGTATGCTGTATGGAGTCCTTATTCATGGATGCCTGATTATTTTGCAAGATGGGCTTCACCACGTTATCAAGCACTTGCTGGTCTGGCATGTGGTATCGTTTATTTGGCACTGCATTTGGCTACTGTTGCCAATGTGGATTATCAAGGCACCAATCATGTACACCCCTTTGAGTACGCGTATTATGTCTTTGTCTCTTCAGATGCTTTGCTTTTCTTCACTTGCACGCTGGTTCATCCTTTGGTAGCTGCACGTCGACCATCCAGCTATATTACTTTGACTACTGTGGGATTATTGGTATCCTCCTTCGTGATACGCTTTGTTGGACTCTTTGCTATCCACAATCTTGAACGACAAGCACATCTTTTATATTGGTCATTTTCACTACTTGCATGGGCAACACCACTCATGTTTTTCCGTGTGGTGCTCTGGCATGATAATCTATGCTGGAATGTATACAAGGCACGTTTCTTGGTGGGAAGATGCATTGTTGAATCATTATGGGCTATTGGTCTTGGTGTTATGGCACTTGTTGCATTCTGGCTTGGATTAGCTGCATTGCAACGTGATGATACAAGTGTATGGGCTATGCTCAGATATCTTGCATTGGGTGCATTACATGCTCCTGCTATTGCTGATACACTCTATTTCCAACCTGTTACTGCTGGTATCATGCTTTTTGTGTACCTGGTTGTGATGATTCTTTTGGTGGGATCTTTGATTGTAGCTTCTGTGCTTACTACTCTGATCGCTACCTATCCACATCTCGATATTGAACATAACAAGTTTCTTGCTCGTCGTGCATCTTGTCGTCCAAGCTATGGCGTGTTTATTCCCAATTTCGCTATTGAACTTGTTATTGGTGCAGTGCGTCTTTTATTCACCAAAGTGTTCAGAATGGATCCCAACTCGTCAAAGTGTGTTCTCTGGCTCGATCGCATTCATCAAGTGTTATGGTTCATTGTCTTTTTACCAGTCATTGTCCTTGTAGCTGTGATTGAAGGCATTGTATTCTTATATCACAAGATCAGATACTCCTTGTCTTCTGGTTACCATCAAATCAAGTGAAATAAATGTTGTCTTTATTCATGCAGTAGTCATGTACAATGTGTAGCTAGCTAGCCAATCTAATGAACGTGCACGCGGGCGGGTGTTGAAAAGGGGTCGTATCACACACACACATGGACTTGAGCTGTTTTCGGCTTTTTCTTTCAACCAACTTGCCCCTGTTTTTCAAGAGACAACACACACCACTAGACATTGACATTCCCAGGGTAGGATCGCAAGCCATTTATATCCTGGGGGGATAAAACGCAGAATGGGACAGCAATGGGCGATAACAACGAATGAACAAAATACACTTCAGGAGTTAGCAAGTACTTATAGCCATGGCCGAATACAAAAAGAAGCTCTATGAATTGCAGCGTCAAGGCAGCAATCGCACCTGTTTCGACTGCAATGCACCCAATCCACAGTGGGCAAGTGTGTCTTATGGCATCTTTATCTGTCTCGATTGTTCTGGCATCCACCGCTCCTTTGGCGTGCATATCAGGTAAATGAAACGATTTCATTGGGCCACCGCATCACTTTGACCTTGATGAATAGCTTTGTTCGATCCATCACTATGGATAAATGGTTTGATGATCAATTGCAAAAGATGGAAGTACGTGTTTATTCTTCTCATGACAAAATAGGTTGCTAACAGTATCAAAAGATGGGTGGCAACAAAAAAGCAAAGGATTTCTTCGAGTCTCAACCTGATTACTCAAGTACCATGTCCATGCATGAAAAGTATCATTCAACATGTGCAGCTCTTTATCGTGACAAGGTAGAATATACATGGAAAAAGAGAATGGATGTCCTATTTAACAAGCTATCATAGTTGTCAGCTGAAGCTGAAGGACGTAGCTGGTCACCTAGTGCCACTCCTGTCAAGAAGACAACAGCAGCAGCACCTGTTCGATCTCCAACAACTTCAACACCTGGTTTAGGATCCACCAATGGCATGTCATCGACTTCTTCTTTGCGTAGTTCTGGTTCTCCTGCAAGTTTCAATAGCAACACCAATGGTACCATGATGAGCGACAAGACAAGAAATGAAGCCTACTTTGCGCAACTTGGTAGTGCCAATGAAAGTCGTCCCGAGTAAGTAACTGATGAAGGATGAATCTATACGCATTGCTCATAATGACGCCATCAGTCATCTACCACCCAGTCAAGGCGGCAAGTATACTGGATTTGGAAATCCTGCATGTAAGTCAAAAGAAGCTTATCCAGGATAGTATTATTGATGATGCATGACATAGTTGAGAATCGTCCTCGAAATGACATGACTACACCTGATTTCCAAGATATCGTCAATGATCCCATGAAAGCACTTAGCAAGGGTTGGTCTTTTCTCTCTTATGGCATGGAAGAACTTGGCAAGGTAGCTGTTACTGGTGCACAAGCTGCAGCTCAAAGTGCTGGTCAATTGGGTCGATATGCCAATGAACAATGGAATGATCCCAATCTACGAGACAATGTCAATCAATATGTGAGTTCCTTTACTACTAAGGTCGGTTTTTACTTTTTGTAGCATCAAGTCATGCTGTATTGTGAAAGAGAAAGAATGAGAATGGATATATATCTGATACTTTTAATAGACACGAGAACTTTACAACAGCTTTGATACCCGATCCTATCAGCAACAACAACAGCAACAACATGATGGTGACTTTTTCAGCTCGACTATTTCCTCTTTGCAACAACAACAAGCTACACCTGCAAGTTCACGTAGTGCATCGCCATCGGGTTTCAATAGCACCAAGCCATCCTCAACTGCTGGAAGCACCACCATACGATCCCGATCTACTCTTCGAGAAGCTACAGCACGAAAATCTTCCAACAAAAAGGATTCAGATGATGAATGGGATGGATGGTAGTCAATAGTGTTTACCCCCTTATCCACCCTCCACGCATATACACATGAATGTTTTCTTGATTAGATTAAAACAACACAATACTTTTCTTTACACTAATATTGGGTTGAATAAGGATGGGGATGAGTGAGAAAGGAAAGATTGTTTATATTTACTACGGGATGAATGTATGTAAGCGTTTGTATACAATGAAAGTGTGTATGTAAAGACGTGATTAGACAACCATATTATCAATCGTTATTCCACAAAGCTCAAGTGGTTCTCTTTGATCTCTTGTAAACGTGATGCGTATAGAGCTCCAATCTTGTACACCAGGACATTCATGGATTCGAATAGCAACTCGCCTTGATGTGTCATATTCCTCCAACTTTGAAATCTTGCAGCTCACCTAAGGACACGTCATGTAAATATTCATGTAATGTGATCTTCCAATTTACACTTACCCAATGGCTTGGTTCCTTGGCTACAGATACTGTAAACAAGTCATTTGAATCCTGCAGTTTGCGTCCCAAATCAAGAATCACGCGCTTTGCTTTCATCGTGCCCACCATATCAAGTCCAACATAGTCACCAATTTGTGGATCTGCATGGTACATATCATTAGTCCATCACTTCCTTTGCAAAATAATAAAGGTGGGACACATACAGTGGTATGAATTCCAGCAAGTGGTAGCATCTTGATCAACAGCGTAATGGAATGCATGCGAAAGCCATGGTTGTTGCATAGGGATATCCATGTCGTGGTATAAAGTCTCCCATTGTCGAATACTGGTGATATCCTGCGTGCTGAATCTTTTTCCAACCCATGTTGGATTGTCTGGAATTGGGCTCATGCTGGTAGTGAATATACATTGATCATTGCCACATGATGCTCTGAATAAAGTTAGACTAACAAACACATCATGGATAGCATCAAAGGTACATTACCTGGCATCACGTTCTGTTACTGGTGGTTCCACTTGTGTAGCTTCATGATGTCGATCTTCAAGTTGTCGTAATGTATCATACTAGATGAAATGGTTATATCGAATCAGCTACTTGATACTTGTTGCTTACCATGATCTCTTGCATTCTAAGGCGATTGTTGTATCCTCTATCTGGTCTTGGTTCACGACCGAGTGTCAAGAGTGAGTTGGCAAGGACCCAAGGATACTCATTCATGCTGATTGCAAATCGAATTTCTGCATGATCATTTGCCGAGTCATGTTGAACAAATGCTTCAGCAGCAGAACGAGGCACCATGGCACCATAACGAATATCTGCATATCCTGTATGTAAATCTACTCTTGCATGTATAAGCATTTATCTACCATCAAGCAATTCATCTCATACGTGCCATTGTTGTTCTGAAATCGCCACTTTTGATGATCAAGGTATCGAGAAGCACGAACATTGGCATGCAATAAATGGGGATGTCGCTTGTAATTGGTATAAAGAGTATCCATGAACAAATTAAGTGCTGAATCATCTTGAAAGTAGCATGAGTGATACGTGGTATTACTGGCACAGGTTGTGAATCGATTGTCGTTGTGTACAATGTGAAATGCAACATCGTCATCAGTTTTGGATGTAGAACCATTAAAGTTGAGATCTTGGAATAGCTAATACGATATACATGATTCAATGACACGCCATCCATCTTCTTTTGTATCGTAGTAATTACCTGCATATCAATGTTGTCGAATGGATCATCCACAATGATCTCTTTGATGAAAGGATACTTTATCAAGTGCTTTACAATGTGATGAATGGCTCGTGGATCAGTTGATAGTCGAGTGATAATTGCACTGATAGGAATAAAGTGGTTGTGTGCTGTGGCGTCTGGCGTAAACATGCTTCGTGTGTACAAGCTTTGACGCGCCAATACACCAGTATCAGCAACTTGAACAGGCCAAGCAGGCATTGCCATGTCGTCTTCAATGACAATGGTACGATTGGAAGGTGGTGTTGACAATGAGGAGATGCCAAAGTCTTGGTCGAATAATGCGTATCGAGGACGTAGAACAAAAGTGGTAAACATGACAAAAGCAAGAGTCAACACTAGACCCATTCGTCGTAATCCGCATATCCTTGGTAATCGACTCATCGATTCTTGCATTTGTTGGATTGAAAAAGGGGAGAAAAGGAAAAGAGAAAGAGAGAGAAAGTTTGATTGTAAAAGGAGACAAGAATAAAGGGTCTGGACGTTTGATCGTCGTATGGATGTACTACAATCAAGTGAGCAAGTCCATCATGCTGGTACTCCCATCACCCAATAGGATAGGACAAGTTTCCACTTGTTTGTGTACCTTTGAAGCGGCGAACACCTCTTATGGCGAAAATAAGCTGTTTGCTACACAAACAATTACAACCCAGGTAAATACTATCATTAGCCTTTCTGCTTGTCAGGAGTTGGTACAATGACTTGTCAAGCATATCGTCAAGCTCTACATGCCATTCTTTAAGATAGAGTCATTTCTTCTTTACATAATTGATACTTTTCATTCCACTTTTGGCTATTCATTACAATCTTTCATCCATGTTCTATTAATGTCACATCAATTGCTACACAGACAAATATAATCAATAAGAATAGTAACTTGATGAATCCATTGGCTCTCATTGCCAAGAATATAGAATACCCAGTGATATGGCGTACCTGGCACTTGGACATGAAGTAAGATAAAGGTACCATGGTATCTCTCTTGTATTCCTTTTGTTGTTGCATCTTTATAAAGTTGGCATATGACACTAGGTTCAGTCATAGTAGCCTACTTTGATAGTGTCAAGCTTCTCCAGCATGTTCTTGGATTATACATAGTCTGCAATGGATTCCTCTAGCATGGATGCATATGATTCTCAAGCAAGTTAATGCGACTTGCCGCTTTGAAAGTTGCTATATCCTACATAAGCATGCCACATCAAAGGATATTATATCTCATGTGAAATTGACTGAACTAGTCACCAACACAATTGCAAATGAATTCAGCCCATTCGTACAACAAGAGCTTGAAGCATTCCATCATGAAGGTGCTCAATCACTTTAAACAAGTCAATCACAAAGTATGGTACTACAGCATGACACTTTTAGTCGACTATGTAGATGATCAATGACATAATTGCACTAGTGGAATAACACGTTGTAGCATGAAATCATAGTGCTACCTCATCATCATGCTGTTTTGATGACAAGCGATGTTGTTGGAAGAGTATCCAATGAGAACACATGTGATCAGAATTTAGTCATCGGCCGCCGATGTATATGCCTGACACCAGCATAAAGCATATGCACCTATGCATATGCCCATTCGGCTTGTAAATGGCCACCAGACTTATTCGGGAAAGTGCACACATGTGTATCATCCTTTGTCAATCATGTCAATTACAAGCTTGGAAGCACAGTACATACATAAACTACATTATAGGCATCTTGAAATGCTCTTTGCTCAGCATTATGTGGGATGCACTATAACAACAGGCTCCGGGATTAGTTCGGCTTTACCAATCTTCCTCGTTCTACAAGATTACTTGTTATGGACATGGTCAGAAGAAGAGGAGAAGGAAAACTTTTCCCAACTGGCGGAATTGAAGACAAGTAGAGGAAACATTAGCCACCATACGAATATTTGTTATGGTCCCTGCATGTGTATATGTGTACATCAATTGACATTAGCATGCAAACAAATAAGAGAGTCATGGTTAACAATGGGGAAAGTCATATGTGTCACATTTTAGACTCCAAAACGCCCAAATGGTCTCATTTTGGAGATCGACAATGACGACCCATACCCAAGCAAGTGTGTTTTTAGCATATTGAAAGTACACAAAGGAGAAAAAAGAGCGAGAAACAAGAGGGATATTCACGGACCATGGTAGCACAACCGAACTCCGAGTACCTTTCCAGCGATTCTTTTCTTTCTCTGGTGTCATTTGCTGTTATTAACCGGGTTTTTTGTCTTTTTTTCCCTTCCTCTCCTTTCTTTTGCTCGTTTGATGCCCTCCATGTCATGCCATGTTCTTTATTCTCATTTATATACTGCATCTAATACTCGTACCTATATGCCAAGCAGCTCATGTTGTGGTAAATTGCACATGGCCATGTGCAGATAGTTCTCAAGTGTGTGTCGTTTCTTCAACAAGAGTTGAATGTCGTCCCCAACGCAACTCACAGTAAGTAGATTGCTATCATTTAGATGATGAAATACTCATATCACACGCCAAGATGGATACTTAGACAACCGAACCAGTCGCCTGTCTTTGTTGGTGAAATAGCACGTTGGCACACACCTTGTGTCACATCTCCGAATCCGACATTACACTACCTTTCAGAGGACACAGCTCACATTAACGCCAATCAATCTATCATTCCATGGCCACCAGCTGATACAGATCGACCACTGGACTCACATTTAAGTGATTGTGAATCATCTACCTTTTGCGATTTGGATGCTGGCATATGCATTGATAGACTGGATGAAGATGCTACATGTGATTCGACGAATCAGTGCAAGAATCCTCTATTATGTATTCAGAATAAGTGTACCGATGTATCATTAGATGGCAATGAAGATGATCCACCATCCAATGGTACCAACAAAGTACATATTGCCATCATTGTTGTGGTAGTGGTAGTTGCTGTTTTGGCCATTGTATCCATTGCTGGTATTGTGTATTATCGTCGCAAAGTGCGAATGCTTAAAAGCAAAGGTGATCCAAGCGATTCTTTTTCAAATACCATTACAATGCAGCCTATATCATCACAACAACAGCAACATGTATCCTCCTCTGCTGTTGTTCGAAATACATCTTCAGCATCCTCTTCATCATCCTCTTCAACAACATCTCCTCCTACAGCACCTGCACCTGTAGTGATTATGGAACCAACTCCCACGATGCAACAACAGCATTTACATTATCAACTTCAACGCCAACATGGCACAAATGATATGACTGTTCCTCCTCCACCTTATTCCCCTTGAGATCCCTTTTGTCAAACACAATCTTGTAAATAATGAAACACTTTGTACATAAACGCAATGTATTATCCTTTTAAATCCAATCCACCACGATAACGTCCTATCATGATTGGCATATCTGAAGATGAAGATGCTGTCGACACTTCTCTATCTAATGTAGGCCGGTCGTCCCCATAGTATCCACTTGTATTGTCCTCATAGCTAGTAGTGCTTGATGGTTGATGTTCCAATGGGTAACGTGAGCTGTGCATGGTATCATCGGATAAGGAGGAATGGGGTCTGTGATGAGATGATGGTGATGATGAGATATTGTGATGATGACCGGTGTTGATTCCACTGGTTGGTGTTGCAGACTGGGGTCCTGATGATGGTGGAGTGATTGTGTCGTCTGTAGTAGAGTAAGATACTGTTTTGGACCGTCTACGAGTGATTCCTTGTGTCAAATGTGAAAGTGATGATGATAACTTTTGGATTGACTTGCGGATTCGGTCCTGCAACATACAAGTCATTCTTCCTGCCATTCATGCAAGTATCATCTTACCATCATTGTCACTGCATGATTCACTTCATCATCCGTTACTTCTACAGCTTTGTATCGACATGGATCAGCTTCTTGCCACCATTGTTCGGGATGTTCAAGATCTTCAATGACCCATGGATGATGCTATATGAAAAAAGTCAATGACATGAATGCATTCATTGTTGATTCTTACCTTGACTTGCTCAAGAGTGATTCTCTTTTCTGGATCCTTGGTCAATAATCGATGTAACAAGTCCTGAAGTTGATCTGAAATATCAAAGCCAATCTCATCGGGATCTGGAAACTGCAGTGGTTCTTTGGGGATGATGTTGAAGAGCTCAAATTCATTTGCTGCTGTAAATGGGCATCGTCCAAAGACAAAGCAATGTAAAGTGACACCCAGTGCCCATACATCAATTGCCTTGGTGATACGATGACGTCGACGTCGTTTTGTATCATCTACATCTTCTCCTGTTGAACAAAGCTCTGGAGCGAAGAAAGCAGGTGTACCAGCTGTTTCTGCAAGTTCACGATCAATCTTGTCACAACATCCATCATCTTGTTCCATTTCCTCTGGTATTGTATCATGATTGCCTGCTAGATGCTCATTGAGATATGATACGCCAAAATCTGAAATCTTGACCACTCGATCACGTGTCAGTAATAGATTGGCAGGCTTGATATCACGATGAATGATGCCTTGATAATGCACTAGAATGACATACGTCAGGATCGAAATGATGTATTCACATTTCTCGTAAACTTACGATAGTCCAGACCACTAACAACACTGCGAAATATGGATCGAGTCTCTTCCATATCCATTACTGGCATTTCATTTTCATCTCGCCATTGAATCTCGCCTCCTTCCATATATTCGAGAGCTAGTCATTGCATTAGTCATCTACCACATACACATACAATTGGATCCTTACCCATATACAACTTGTGACTCGCTGGATCATCCATCACTTCCAATAATCGAACAACATGTGGATGTGCACACTTTTTCAAAATGGCGATTTCTCTCCTGATCTTTTGTTCATTCTCTCGATACTGATCTGCTAGTCGTCGTGTAGCATTCACATGTCCACCAGATCCATTGGCATTACTACTTGCTCCTCCTCGAAGCAAGTTGTATCCAAGTTGTCTTTGTCGTGCTCTCTTGTCAACAATCTTGATAGCCTATGACATCCATGACAGTCAATAAACCATTTGACTTGCAGTATTATTACATACCACGAGATCATGTGATTCTATATCTTCAGCCAATTTGACTTTGCCATGTACACCACGACCAATTTCACGAACAATCATGTACTTGTTGTTGAGTATCTTGTTGCCTGTTGTTGGATCATAATCCTTGTTGATAGTATGTGTTTCTACCACAGTGGGTGTCGTTGGTTGTTTTGAAGAAGAAGATGCTGAAGTAGGCCGTGATAAGGAAAATTTGCGTAGCCGTTGTGTGATGCTCCATGGTACGTTATCTGTAAAGAGATGATGCACATCCTTCTTTCTTGATGATGATGATGACTGATCATGACTAGTAGATATTAAACTATCAGCACTTTTCCATGGTGTCAAAGAAGTCCCAGCTGTCAAATATGAGTCGTCTTTTCTGTTGGCAGAAGCAGCTGCTGCAATGGAAACACTTTGACGACGAGGACGACATGGTGGAATGGGAGAAGCATGACTGGAACGAGACGAAGACGACGATGGCTGCTTTTGCATGTGGACACGGCGATTAATAGAAAAGGCGTATACGTGTGTGTGTGTGTTGTTCAGAAGAGAGAAAAAGGAAAGAATCGGTAAAAGGAAAAATAAAGACCACCTGGGTTGTTGATTGATGTCCCAAATGTTGCGCCACTTTATTATTGACTACATAGCAATGTTTTCTTCTTTCTTTGAATACATGGATTGCCAAGACATGCCTTATTCACACACACACACTTCATTTACAGCAGTGTTATGTTATTCATGCAAACTGACTTTTAAAAAGATGATACAGGTCCCTTTCTCCTCTTTCTATCTCCTTGATCAAACTATCATCCCCCATTCTTGCTATTTACAGTGTATTCCCCATTATGGAGATGGTTTTAAATGAGCAGATCAAATAATCTGGGATGATTGCACTAAAAGGAAAGTCATTTCATTTACCAGCAGCACCATTACCATGCACCGGAACCTTCCGACAACTCTTTCTCATTGGATCAAAAGCAAACTGCATCTACATTAGTCTTCCGATGCCAAGTCGGCACCACTGCAATACACACATAACCAGTAATGACGGGTACAGGAGCCATCATTGGAGCATACATGACGACGAGCATATGTAACAAGGTTGCCTAAGGATAGATTCTGATTGAACTTTATATATTGGATCTAAAGGCACTAATATACACTAGTCGATCCATCGCCCAATACCAATAATGCTTCTTTTCTGACATGTCATCATCAAACAGCTCATATTCATCGAAGTATATTTACTTTTCTCTTGCTTTGAGCTTTTACCAGTGGTAATACTCCTACATGTTAGGAGCAAACAAGTAGAAACGACCACATGTGATATGTATACCAACATGCAAAGTGGCGTATGCAAGAAATATGTAGATTAGCAATGACCATTTATAAAGAATGTGATATACAGCCTAGCCATTGTAAACGAACAATAGTAGTATAGTGATGGTAGGACTACAGCAACACCAAACAACAACCCAAAGACCTGGCACAATGTCGTACAGATGATGAAGATGGCGGTGTGGATCAGGAGAGAGAGAAAAGAAGGGTGCTTACTCCTGTATCTTGTTGAGAACAGGGTCGTCGTTCACACAAAAAAAACGTTTTTTAATACCCCAGAGGGAGAGAAAGTATGAAACAAGTCTGTTCTCGCAGTTTCCTTTTCTTTTTTACTTCTTTTTCTTGTTCAATGTCATCCAACACACATCACATGATGCGTTACGCCTCGCGTTTTATCAAACTACGCGCAATACCATCCACTTCATTATGGTCTACAACCAGCACGGATGATCATCTTGACATTGATCATCGTACAACTACTGCTTCATCATTGTATACAGCTGATACTGATGATGAAGATGATGATGCTGCATCACAGCTCACCTATCTTTCGGATTTGGTTCGCGAAAGTCGACTCAAGAAACGAAGGCATCACTATCATTATCATGATGATGATGACAATGAGCCTGTATCATCATCATCTTCCTTATCATCTCCTCAAGTGAAAAAGAAGAGACCTTTTTATGCATCGTTTGCATCCATGTCCACTCATTTGTTTCCAGTTGTTGACAAGGAAGAGGAGAAAAGAAGCAAAGCAGCCACAAGACATAACAGCATACCAACAAATGCAATACCAGCCATGGCATCAACATGTACGATAAAAAGAAACACGTATTCAACACCACATTTGCCATCTTCATTCAATCACAATAGTCAGCAAGATATAGCCATGATGGATGATGATCCAATTGAACCACCTTTGTGCCGTCGTGTTCTTTCTACACCCACTACTACTTCATGTTTCGATGACGATAGTTCTTCTGATGATGACGAAGAAGAAATCAGGCCGTGTTCTACTGCATATCTCATCTCATTACCACCCACTGCTGCTGCTGCAGCATCTGTAGCAAGGAAAAGAAGGTGGCAATCAAAGCAGAGATTATCATCATCACCATCCTCTTTGTATTGTAAGAGCCATTCCTTGTATCATCTCTAAATTGTGTCATGTCATACATATAATGTCTCAAAGTTGCTATAATTACATATGCATGTATGGGTATTTTTAGGAGCCATGGTGTAGTGTGTGGATGAGAAGCCGACCCGATACAAGGGGACTGGCTAATTACCAAAGAGTAAACGGGGAAAGTGCTTATGTGTTTGAAAAAGAGATGCATTGCAGGGAGATGGTGCATGAGAAGGAGTTGTACTAGTGCAGCATTGTTTTTGTTGGCGGTGGATCCATTCCTTGTAACACACGATGACTGGATCAGCACAAACATTATATGCACATGCATCATCATGAGCTTGGATGATCATCATTCTCTTTACAATAATCGGTTGTACAAGAGCCATTTGACAAGCATTTCCTTTTCCCCACACATGTGACAAGACATGGATCATTTTGACCATGATCCTTCTTTTTTGCCTCTTTCAACCCCCTCTCTTTGACACTTGTACTACTGCTGATATCTTGCTTAGGGAGCAAAGAGCGGGGCTACATGTATATCTAATCATTTGCATGTGCTTTCTTAGATCTAAATGATGATGCATTGTAGCCATGAGCGATGCTAGTACTCCTGTTGGTAGAAAAAACAAGACTTTTGCACATGTTACTTGCAACTATGAATGCTTTTAAAGATTTGAATGATGTGTTTTATGCATGGATCGTCATTCTCAATGTTTGTGTGACGCAAGGAGCTCTTCAAATCGTCCCCAATTGCCGGGACATCTTTTTGTCGCGTGTTGGTGTTTCTTCATGTTCCACATCAACCCATTTTCCAGGTACGTACCCCGCAAATCTTTTTCTCCTTTACCATGATCATGGATTCATAAGAGCTACTTGTCAAACCACTCTCCAGTGTCAAAAAAGAAGAGATCTACAGCATTGACATGTTTGCTCTTGGGAAGTGTGTTTGGTGGATGAACATGTGCAACTGTTGTTGTTTTGATGCAAGCGGAAACTGGCATACAAGGATTGACAAATGATGACACCATCATGATCCTCGGCTTCTCATACATATGAATCGGAGGAATCGGAAATGAGAGAGTGATGCTTATCCATCACTTTTTGTATCGGAATCCCAATCACTTTTTTGGGTAGATCTTGATGCACGTATCTCGATATCATTAGAATGGTTGCACCACGCGACGTTGATGGATTCTTCTTTGTCTCCTTTTTGTGCGCTTGTTCAATTAGCCGTATGCAAGATGATATTTCATATCAAGACCAAAATGGATAAGGTCCACGAAAGATGAATACTCAGATGCATATTCACTTGTCATGATGACGACGACCATGTATGAGCGGTGTTGAACACATGGTGTAAGTGTGTGTTGAGACCTTTTTACTTTGGCAGTCTTTGTGTAGCCATCCATGACACACAATGACTGAAGAGTGCATACAAGATACAAAGAACATGCTTTTGGCTTCATTGTTTGTCTATATCGACAACTACCAGTATCAGCAATGTCATGAATGAAAACTTTTATCGGCACGACTCTTTGCGGGATGATCTTTATTTTGTATATGCCGTGCACAGACAATCCTGTGTTCATTCCCCCCTATTTTTTATCATGCCACACTTTTGGTTCTCATAGATGAGTCTCTTTCTTTTATCACGGATATACTTTTCGGGTCCTTTTTTTTCTTTCGGCGCCATTAACTTATTTATTGGTTGTTATTAGCAATTATATCCCCTTGCTGATGCCTATACTCCTTCCCTGTCATCACATAGGTGAATGTATCAAAGATAAACAATAACAAGCAGATCTTGTGATAGTTGGATGTTCATGTGATATGCTACATAAAGGAGATGAATATGAAATAGGATAGTTGACAGTATAAGCCTCCCTGGTTCCAAGCTGTCATTTACATTTCGTGCATGGGGAACAGGAAAAATTGGGTCCAAGGTGTAACAGCAGGTATGTTATACAAGGCTAATGCTAAAACAGACACTATATCCTTCACCCCCCATCATCATCCTTGTCACTACAAGGCACGGATATCCAATCGATATAGTATGTTGCGTGATGTGATACATGTATTTGTCAGCGTATGTGTGAGAGATCAAAGAATGTTTTGTCTATAGATGAGAATGAAGATATGGGCTATATACGTGTTGCATAAAGGAGAGGCATAAGAAGGGGTAAAAAAGAAGAGTTGGGCATATAGCATATAAAATGAAAAGAAGAATCATCTACTACTCTTGAATCTTGCCTTCATCAAGTAATTCACGGTATCTTGGTGTCTTTGCAAATCGTGGTACCGAGTCCTGAGCCATCGTTCGACAAACATGATCATTAACGCGGCCGTACAAATGCAAAAGTTTTGCTAGTGTCACCTCCTCGTGCACAACCTGTATCTTTGTCGCCGATGCAATCTGCTGGACAGCACCTGAAGAGAAAGGAAGATCGGTTGTAGCCGGACCAGCCGATACTTTGAAGTTGTTCTTGACAAGATGAATGATCTCTTGGTGTAAAGCATGATCAATGTTGACTTCTTCTTCAGCTGTAGGTGAAAGGAATCGATCATAGATTCGATAACATTCAATTCCCAATTCTTTGCTGCTTGCACCTTCTCGACTCCTTTTGCGTAATCCTTGATAATCGATCCAGTAGTTGACGTTTTCTTCACAGAATGTGGATTTCAGATATTCTCGAAAGTGAATGCGAAGTAAACGATTCTGTAAGAGCTGGCGTAATCGAATCCATTGCGTATCTTTGGGTTGATTGTGTACTCCCAGTGATAAAAGATCTTCTTGTTCTTGGTGATCATTGTCATTGCTCTTCAAACTGATACTGCCATCATCTGATCCACCTCCCTTAGCACGTAGTCGTAACAATTTGCGTGTTGTTTCATCCAATTCTTCATCATAATTGCCTTCACTCGTGTTGCCAACACTTTCATCCGATACTGAATCAGTCGAGAATCCAAAATGATATTTGCGATCCTTAGCATTGAGTACCAAGGGTGTGTTGTTATCATTTTTGCCATTGTTGACTGCTGATGATGCTTGAGTAGAAGATGATGTGGATTGAGATGGCTGTTGTTGTTGCTGTTGTTGTTGTTGTTGCTTTTGCTCATTCTCTTTCTTTTCAGCAATGGTAGCTTGAACAACACCTGATGGATTGGCGTGCTTTTCAGTAGGCAATAAGCGATTTGCATGTGTTTGTTGCATTTGAACAAGCTCTGATTTGTCACTGACTGATTGATCACTGCCAGAAGTAACTGCACTAGCCTTTTCATCCATTGAAGCAGTATTCCACTCGAGTACTTTTTGACCACGCTCAGTGACGAAATAAAGTGTACTTTGAGTCATCCTGAAAGAAGGTGGTGCATCTGGATCATTCAAAGGCATTTCAGGCTTGTCGGTAAGCTCACAAATCCATCCATATAACACAAACTCTGCTGCTATCGCCTGTGCTTCTTCAGGTGATGCTGCTGTTGTATATTCGCATAGCCATTCAAAGCATTGGTATCCATAAAAAGTGTGCTGAAAGTCATTGGCATTTCTCTTTTTGATATTGGTCGCGTGATCATCTGCAATCAATCGTTCAGTCGGTAACCATGCCATCATTGTCTATAAAAGACTTGTTAGTATATAAAAAGATTCAAGACATCATCCTATATAATACCTTGAATGCATTCGTCAAGTTGACACGACTAAAAGAAAGTCGATCATCCACACGTAATCTCTCCAATGCAAATATCTTAAAGTTCCCAATACGCGACAATGGATCTTGCATATGACTCATGGATACATAGGCACGTTGAGCAAACTCTTGTGCAAGAAACTTTCCCTTTGGAGTAGGACGCCATATGCCTTTATCCTTCATAGTACGGTTCTGTGGATTGACTGCATCCTCCGCCAAACGAGCATTGACCATGTAAGTGCCCAGTGTCTTTGCCATGTTGGGTGACATGCTGAAGGTAGTTGTAGTGCGTGTTGCGACATGACGAGTGGGATCGTTTGGATCGACAGTGCGTACAACGTGAGTAAACTTGAGATCACCAAGGACTTTGACGGCTTCTTCAGTAGTAAAAGTGGAAGGATAAGTCCGGAAAAAGGAGCGATGATCGGTTAAAGGGACCTGAATTAAAAAAGCAGACCACAGGTCAAACATATCCTGCAAACAGTAACAGCAATGACGATCAGTTTCATTTCAATGATATCCAAGAGAGAGGAACAATAGAGTATGTCAATCATTACTAACTTTGGCATATGGTCGGCCACTCGAAGTGACGCGCATCATGGTTGTATACGTCGACGGCGTTGTATTGCTGTTTGGCATCTTTTTAAAACGTTATTGACACACTCCAAGGGGAGACTTGGGTGCTTTGATCGTAAAAGAAAAAGAGTCAAGTGATAAATAGATAAAAAGAACACTAGTTTGTAGTTTAGATGCCAGCAAAAGCAATAAAGTAAAAGAGAAGAGAGAAGTAGACAACCATGGGATTGGATTCCGAGAATCGTCTACGAAATCTAGATTGCACGTGGGTGACTGATTCCGCTAATTTGTAGCTTTCCTCGCTTTATTGGCTGCTGATGTGATACTCAATGTTTATTTGACTTCCATGCGATGACAATAATAACTTGTTTACGACTTGGATGATAATGCTGCTACACCTGGAAGCTCTTTTCCCTCTAATAGCTCCATAGAAGCACCACCACCTGTTGAAATATGACTTATCTTGTCTTCTCCTCCCCATTGTAATGCTGCACTTGCACTATCACCACCACCTATATATCATATAATATGATGAGTATAAAAGATTATAGTCCCGTAAAAGTAAGCCGAATCCCCACGCATTTGGCTGGGTCGTCTCGTACGACACACACCAACATAATGGTCCCTTTTTCTCTTCCCCCCCAAATAAACAGCACTCCCGAAACTGCTTACCAATGATACTAGTTGCACCCTTGGCTGTTGCATCAATAACAGCTTGTAGCAATGATTTTGTGCCATTAGCAAAGTTGGAGAATTCAAATACACCAGGTGGTCCATTCCAAACAATAGTCTTGGCCTTCATGATCTCGTCACGGAAGATTTGGTTGGATTCCTTGCCACAATCAAGTCCTTCCCAGTCATCTGGAATACCATCCTTATCTGTCGCATATCCGACTTTAGCATCATTACTAAAATCGCTGGCTGTCACATAATCCACTGGGAACACAAGCTTAACATTCTTTTGTTTGGCTGTATCCACAAGCTCTTTGACAATCTTGGCACCTTCCTCATCAAACAAAGACTTGCCAATCTAGGAAAGAGCATGGTTGTTGTTATTAGCTATATGGGTTAAGCATGTCATGTTTTGTACAGGTACCTTGACATGATCGATTGTCTTTTTAAAGGTAAATGACATTCCACCACAAATAATGAGCTCGTCTACCTTGTCAAGCATGTTCTTGATGAGCTGAATCTTGTCAGACACTTTGGCACCACCAAGAATAGCAAGGAATGGTTTCTCAGGATGTTCCAACACTTTGGCAAAGTACTCAAGTTCTTTCTGCATCAAGAAACCAGCTGCACGTTCTGGCAAGTCGACACCCACCATGGATGAATGTGCACGATGGGCTGTACCAAAAGCATCATTCACATACACATCAGCCAACTTTGTCAAGCTTTGACGAAATTGCTCCACTGCTTTGGGATCCGCTTTGATCTTTTTGCCATCTGCATCCTTGTGTGATCCTTCTTCTTCAGCATGAAATCGTAAGTTCTCCAAAAGGATCACTTGACCACCTGATGCTGATTGACACTCCTTTTCCACTTTGGGTCCCACACAATCATCCAAAAACGTAACCGGTTTCTTGAGCAATGATTCAAGTTCTTTGGCTACAGGTGCCATTGTATACTTCTTTTGTACTTGGCCATTAGGTCGACCAAGATGTGACATGAGAATCACTGCAGAAGCTCCTTGATCCAACGCGTATTTGATTGTAGGTAGTGCTTGTACAATGCGATTGTTGTTGGTGATCTTGTCATCTTTGATGGGTACATTGAAATCCACCCTATGATAGCATTCGTTATTGATATGCTTTTAGTCTACCATGCACTTTGTAATACCTGATAAGGACACGTTTGTCTTTAAGATTAAGATCACGAATGGATAGCTTGCTTGACAATGACATGATGTTTACAGGAGAAAGAGAAAACAACCATGATGGTGAGACAAGGGTTAATGTTGAAATAAGACAATAGAAAAAAAAACCCATGACGGAAAAAGTGTTGCTTGACATCATCACGTGGTCACTCTAAAGACATGTTTTATTTATGCATCGGATGAATCCTATTTAGCTCTATTCTATTGTCTTGGGATCGGTACTGCTAGGCACGTGTCCATAACACACGCAATCTCCGCGTCGCTTAGCCTACTGCCATTTCTTGATACTCTTTTTTTCTCTCTTGTTTCACAATGTCGAGACGAGAACACGATTCTAGGCGACCTAGTCGAGGAATGCAATCTACCATTGGCAAAGATGGTGCAGAGAAATACAAGGCAAACTAAAAGAGACATGCCTGTAATTGTGCCAGTGTGTTTACCTTGTTTTATCCATCAGGGTCTCTTTTCCGCCAACGACTGGAAATGTACCTTGTAAGTCATTACATGAATGGTGAGATATGGCTCTAGTGACTCATGTATTGGAATAGATGTGGCAATATCAACTGGGCAAGGCGTAAGACGTGTAATCAATGTTCAGCACCACAGCCAGGTTCAGAATCACAACAATCACGTCGAGAAGGTGCTGGTGGTGGATATATGGAACGTGATCAAGTAGTCGAATACAGGAGATCAAGACAAGATGATGATAGTGATGAATGGGATGAATTTGGTCGACGCAAAAAGAAGAAAACAGACAACAAGGATGACAAAACAACATCACGTGATCAAGAGGATGATGATGAAGAAGAGGATGATGATGATGATGGTCGTTGGAATGCATGGAATGATTTACTTTCATCAGATGGAGAGGATAACACATCAAAAAAGGATCGTAACAACAAACGAAGCAGTGACACGAGAGACCGACGACGTGATTCCAGTCTTGACAGAAGAAGAAAAAGTGAGTCAAGTCGACGACATTATGATGACAGAAGACGACCCAGATATTCTCGTTCAAGATCTCGATCACCCCATCGTTCTCGCTATGATCGATCCCGACATCACAGAGATGAGCGAAGAAGGTGAAACGATGGAGGGGTTTTTTCTTGATTCCTTTAGCTTAGTTACCCTTGTTCCAACCTCTTGTCTCTTTTTTATCTTTACAATACATCAACGATGGCATTGACGATTACGGATATATGCAAATTTGCTTTGGGTAAATGCACTTTGTTTGATAGTGTGATATACGTATTGATGCATTAGATAGCTATTCTTCTGCCTCCTTTGGGAGTTTTCTCTGAACGAGGCAAGTATACACATGATCCATGATCTTTCATGCATTGTAACACCTGCATCTATAGGTTGTTCAATCGATCTTCTCATCAACATTGGATTGACGTGTCTTGGTTACATTCCTGGTAAGAGTCATATGGAGAGTATCATATTCAATGACATTGACACATATGCTTCAGGTATCATCCATGCAGTGATGGTCATTATAGCGCACTAGTAGCCCATAGAATACCTTCTTTGACATGTATTACTAAAGCCATATAAGACATTTTATCCACACATAATACTACACTATCTTGTCAACTATCGGCACCAGGATGTCGTCGTCTTTGTGTCATCCATGTTAGAAACATTGCATCTTTTGAAAACAGTGATTGCATTTACCTTTTTACACGTGGGTTTATAAGGCTCATTCCTTTTCGCCTAGGCTGTAGTCTGGCAGGTCTATTCGCTATGTCATGGCTATTCACGATTGAATCAGGCGGTGAAGGGGTGATTGCAGTGGCTACGACAATATTAGTTGTATAAGTATATATATCTTATTCAATGAATCATGAAAACGAACCTTCAGGTTGATGTTGTGTCATGACAGCCTTGAGCTTGGCATTCAAAAGTTCATTTTGCTGTTTCAACTTTAGAGCATCAGAATCTTCTTCTGGAACAGACAATGATGGTGAAGTGGTTGCTGTTTGATTATCCGTGCTTGATTTGATGCTGCATCCTTCGTTCTGTACATGCTGAACCAACTAGAATGGCAATCAGGTTCCATGTAGATGATGATGATGGGAATGATGTTTTTACCTTGATAAGAAGAGTCCAAGATAGACGTCGAAATGCATCTGTATCATCCACATGATCCAATGGTATCTCTATCCCACATGAACGATCACTCACGGTAAACTAGATGAATGCATGTCAGTTGTTTTCCTAATGAATGATTTAAACAACCTTTCTGGTATCTGAAACAGCCGATCTGCCTTGCACAATGCTTTCTAAAAGCCAGCGAGTGAAATCACTTGGTGATGCAGCAGGTGGTTCACGCATTTGCTATCCCCATGGATGATGAGTCAATGTTGTCATTCTATTCATTTGGTCTTACCATAAGCTTTTCCAATTGTGTTTCTCCTTTATACTGCGCATAATAGTACTTGTTTTCATCTGAAAGGATATGAAGTTGCCAAGTGGTGTCGTTGTATTGAGAATAGATCACGTCTACACCAGTCACTGTGTAAGATAGTTGTACAATGTCGTCAAGTTGGTTCCACGGTTGAGAATCTTGATCCAAACTGTTCATTTTATGACTGTAATGGAAAAGAGGAACAAAGAAATTGAAGAGATACAATTTGCGGTTGATGTATGCGTGCCCGATTCATCCCTTGCCCATTACTACATTTGGAAACCTATGATTTTTTAAACAATGAACAATCTTGCATTACATGTGTAACGAACAATTGTCCCTGTGTGATTGTCACTGGTTGAACAAAGACTCATAGTGCTACAAAGCAATGTATCATTCTCTACTTTTCCACACTGCTCCCTTCCATCACTGATAAATTGCTTAAGTCATTCACGCCAACATATGCTATGCCCAACAGTGTTGTATTATAATAACTTCTTAAGCGTATCTACAAGATCAACAAAGCCATGCTTCTTGAGTAATTCTCGTGCCTTCTTGTCAGTATCCTCTTGACTATCAAAGAGAAAATGAGCCATCATTGTATTCCATCTTGTCTCATCACTTACGTCATGGGTCCATATTCGAGATCCACAGTGACCGTATCCATGTTGATATGAGGAAAATGCATCACATCCGCAGTCGAGACTCGAAAAGAAATGACCACCTTGCTCTTGGACACAAAACTGGTTGGTGTAATTGTAACAAGTACGCCTCGTTCATTGTCCACGGAATCTTCAAGTGCATGAATCTGTGTCGAAAAGTGTTGACTGGCTGCTTTCACTTTTGCATGGATCAGCTTGACATATTGCCAATAGATAGCTGCGCTTCGAATGATCTACAAACTGATTGAGTAATCACGTATAGACATTCAAATTCATGATTTACCTGCTTCATATCCCATACATTGGTCACCAAGGCACTCAATCCAAAAACAAGCTCAGAAAACGCACCATAAACGCGTTCACGCTCTTCCATCATTCGTACAATGATAGCATCCCATTCCCGTGCTTCAAGCTTTGAGTGATCAATCACAATATTGATATCATTGTCCAATGTCAGCTCAGTCTCTTGGTCAGTCCAATTGATGATCTCCCATCCTCCGATTTTGCCACATGCTTCGTATTTCTCTACGATAGAATAAGTCCACATTCCTTATGTATCATCTAATAAAAGTACCTTTGGCATCAATAAGATCTCGTCCAGAGAAAGAAAGTCGTCTCAGTGATTCACGTCGCTGTGTCAATAGAGCAATTTGCTAAAGCAACCAGGATTAGCCCATGTGATGATGGTTTGAAATGTTCCTCACTTACAGAATCCAGCTCTGATGTTCTCTTATCCAACGTTGATACATATCCTTCAAGTTGTTCTTGCTCAGAGTCGAGTGATTGGATGTCCTTTCGATACTGTTGTAGTGATGTCCTAGATATCATTCATCAGCATTTGAGCTTTTAACCATAAGATGTGGCGTTACTGACCTATGCTTTTCAATGTCTGATGCGATTTCTATTCTTTCAGGAGTGTTGTATTCCTTGTCACGTTGCTTTGCTTCGTCAAGTTGATGCTGAAGACGTGTCAAGTCCATTTGAAGTATTGGCTTTCTGGATGATACAAATCGATCATAGTCGCTCAATTGTCGTAAATCCTATATTGGGTATGTTAGTCTGCTGTTACACCACCATCCCATTTACCACTGCTTACCTCATCCGCTTGTGCCATAAAGGTATCCCATGATTGTAGCATCTCCTCAGTCACTGCCAATTTCCACTCGAGCAATGTTTCAGCTGCTTTTGCCTTGCTCATCTTCATCCACCTTTGAAGCTCTTTCTAAGGGATAATGAGTGGTAGTTCATTAATGTAGTATCCAAAAGGCTTACCTGCATACGTGTCTTTTCTTCCTTGTCAGCATGGGTATATTGATTGATGATGCGTGGTTGACTGGCATTGGCTTTTCTTTCTTGTTCTTGCAAACCATCATGATTATCCTTAATCAGCTCTTGTAAAGAAGATGTATACTGTATTATATTAGATCCAACCTATATCCATCATGGGGTCCACTTACATTCTTGTATGCTTCTAGCTCTTGGAAGGATGCTACCGTGGCAGCTTTCTCATGGGTAGGAACATCGCCTACATCAAGTCCTGTATCAACAGGTTGCTTCACTTTATCCAATCCAGACTTACGTGTAAGAGAATGATCCAGTTGTGTAGTTTCCATCTCTTTCATCTTGCCTATCTCTTTCCAAGGGATGTCGACTTTGTTGAGGAATTCTCGTAAACAAGTACTTTGACGAGCAGTGTGTTGGATACCAAAGGATTGACGAATACGGCGTGACCATTCATAAAGAGATTGTGGTGTCTTGGGTACAGCAGGACTCTAAAAGTATAGGTCAAAAGTCAATTCATCCATCTTATAAAAGTTACCTTTTCGATTCCTTCTTTATGTACTGGAGTATCATAGCGAATCGGCGTCTCATCCAATATATCTGGAATTGCATCGTTAGCACTCTTCCATCTTGATATTCCTCGAACTACCCCATATACCTTTTTCTGAATACATGGATAGATTATGACTGGTGTTGTTATCGGATGCTGAGCTCTGATCATGCCTGGATATGTGTTTTTGATTGTTAACAGAGGAGGAGGAGGATGGTGATGGTGAGAATGAAGCATTGGCTATAGGTGATATGGAGACAAACGATGACTTTGCTGCATGTGCTGATGATGATGTTGATGTATGAATGAGATCTTCTTGTCTTTCTGTCAATGGTGATCGTGCATTGGTGATAGCGGTGGTGATGCTTGATGTTGATGCTGAATTGGGAGGTGCAGGTGATGATGAAGATGTAGCAGTAGTAATAGGATCACGTGTAGCTATGGTATCTTTCTGATCGTGTTTTGGTAATGCTTGTAATGCTGATAGATCATCAGAGGAAGAATTGCTGTTTTCATCCACATCCAATGAGCGTAAAATTGTTGGTTGTTGTCCATGTTCTTCTTCATCATCATCTCCAAGAATATCATCAAAAGTAGGTAGTTCACGGCCAGCCATGTAATCAGTAAAATCCATTGCCATCTTTCTCTTTGGTAATTCCTTTTTATGAATCACTTTGACAGGAGTAGCACGTCGCTTGGAGCTGTTGAGATACTCGCTTGGACTTCCAAATAAATCCCTTCGTCTATGATCCAACAAGAAGTATAAATCACATGTGATTGCTTGACAATGATCCATTGATGTACCTTTTACGATGATCACTCGGAGGATCTGATAACCTTGACATGAGTGATCTAATAAATGAACTAAGTATATGCATCATCTTCATCCAGTGAATAGCTTACCTTTGTTCTGCATGAGAAGTAGTAGGTGATGATGGTATATCAGCATTGAATTCAGTCCTTCCATCTTCACGAAACACCCTATTCATCCCACGTATCAGCTTTTACTGTGTGGATAAACATGGTATGAGAGAAAATAGTCTTACCGAACATGAGCGTCTGGTGCAAAACTGACACGTCGTTGCACAACCTGATATTGTCGTCGTCTACAAGCATGGTTAACGTCCAAGTGTTACGAGAAAACCTGCAACCTACTTTGCTGACGACATTAAAGGAGAGCCATATGGATCGGGTGTGCGTACTTTGAGAATGCTTCTTGCAGGGGACTATTGTACAATGGACACGATTGAGCTGAAGGGTTCTCTTTGGTTTACAAGAGTAAGCAAGACTTGTTACATTGGAAGCAAATCGTGAGGAAAAGCGCCATTCAGAGTTGTCGACAGTAAAAGGAGCATTGTAAAAGGCATTGCCACGAGAAGGGCTGTTGCGTTTTGGCGTTGACATTGCAAAAGAGAGACACACTGCAACTCGAACCAGCTGAGATTACTTGGCACTTTAATACAATTCTCCCTCCCAATCACACAGACACTGCATTGCTCTTTATGCATCAAGCGATAACAACAACTTTTTATTTTGAATCCAATACAATTTAAAACTTATAGACATGGTCTTGTGGATATCCCATACTAGATAGAATATGTTGTTAGTCAATAAAGTGACATGAATCGACATCACTTACTCTTTGAGAACACCGTTAAGTGGACCTTGGCTTTTATCAGGAGCTTTAGCACCTGCAAGTGATGCAAGCATCGCATCGGGACCACACACAAAGATGATAGAGTTGGGCTGATCTGGAGAAGGGAGATGTTTCTTGATCAACTCGTCATTGACATAGCCATGGTGACCATCCCAGTTCTTGGTTGGTTTATCCACGGCATATACCACCTTGAAACGATTAGGGAAAGATTTGGCATACGAATCAAGCTCCTCCTTTAGGATAATATCTTTCTCAGTCTGGTTACCAAAGATAAGTGTCACTTTGGTATTGTTATCCTTGGACGATGGACCAAAGATCTTACGAAGCAATTGCAACTACAAAGATAGGTCAGTATCATGTTTTGTCGCATGTAAAAAGAGTCTACATACCATAGGTGTGATGCCAGTACCACCTGTTGGGAGAATTTAGTCTACTTGCTGCTTGCATTTTCCCAAATTAGACATTACCTGCAATCATGCCGACATGTTCCTTTTTGCCTTGATCCCAGTTATACTTTGGAATGGGTCCTTTGATTTCAAGCTTATCACCAGGTTTAAGCAAATGAATATGACGACTCATCTTTCCTTGTGGATAATCCTTGATGACAAAGTCCACGTATCCACGTGCCTAAGAACAATCATATAAGTATTGCTTTGTCGCCATTTGACGCGATTGTTCTATTTACGTCTTCATCTGATGTAGGCGTATAAGGACGCATAGTTGCTTCTTCAGTTCCATCAGGCTTCTTGAATCGATGTCGTGTAAAAATGCATGACGCAACATGCAATCCTGATACATGACCATCTGGCAACTTGAAACGGAATCTGCTGACGTTGTGATTGATAGGCATTACATCCACCAACTATATCATGGATCATGTTAATCCATTGTGTTGTCTCTCTATCAAACTTTTTTACTTGCCGTGAATTCGCGAAATTCTTCAGGACTAAATGCAGCTGGAGGATTGCTAGCTTCAGCATAGGCTTTTGCAGTGCTATGCAAAGAATGTTGACCATACATGACGTATGCGGCTCCAAGTCCTCCAGCAGTAGCCAAAACAGAAGCAGGCATGACCCAACGACTTTGACGTGGATTGGCAGATGACATGTAAGAGCGTTTGATATGCTATATTCCTTATCATCAGCATTTGCATGTCTTTTTTTGGCTATCATGACTTACAGCAGACACTGCTGCAGAAGTGTATCCCTTGGAAGTGGATGAACGAAGCGCGTTTGACAAAAGCATGTTGTGAGAAAAAGAAGCAAAGCGTGCAATACACAGATTGTGTGGATGCTTTTGAAACTACCGGGGGCCCAGTAAAATGCTGCTACTAGAAAGAGTATAGTATAACCCCATCTGCATGAAATTTGGTTGGCTCATATTCCGCACTTGTTACGTTTGCTTTTCATCATTCTTGATTGTGTTTGTATTCCTGCATATTCTTATTACACCATGATAGATACCACTTGATTGACTGTTCTTTATCCATTGTATCTTTTACAAGTATATGCACGTCTTTCATGTGGAGCTTTATCACAATGGCATCCATGACATAGCAGGAGTAGTGGACAAAGACTATGTGTCTATTACTGCAAGCTCATTTGTTTTCTGATATTGAAGCAAGCGTATTTGTATTTTCTTAAAGTCAAGTAGTATTTTACACCCATGACAGTCCTTGAAACATACTCATGAACATGCAACTCCCTTACTTGTCAGAATAGCCCTAATGTAAACTGGCATTAGATATGAGCTATTATCATAAAAGTAAAAGGGTGGATGAAGCCAATGTTTCAGTAAGGTGTATATCACAGAAGTTGTAGTATTGTAAGAAGGAATAGGAAGAGATGAGCATTAGAAAGTAGTTGAAAGTGGAATACTACTGCTGCATTGTTCTAGAATTAGTTGCTATGTTTGGTATGTGTACGTGGTCTATGCAGCTTGGTATCCTTAATCAAGTATTAGGTACCTAACTCCTTCACTTTTAACATGTGGCATTGCAGTTCATTACTTTTGATTGGTTAGGTTTAATAATCTATCAGCGACTGTGCAGCGACCCAATAAAGTGTACCCCAGCTTAATCATCCGAGCTCACAAGAAAAAGAACATAAAGATGTCACATGGTGTGGGATGTTGTTAATCAACATGCATTTCTATAACCAATGGAAGGGGAAAGCTTTACAAATATGGAGCAAGCCATTGTTGTGTATATGGATTGGAAAAAGTAGTGTGGGGGAAATAGTGTGAGTATATGGAACATCCGTGCTTCATGATAAGGAGCCTTGATTGGTTAAGCTAAAACAAGGTCCGCCGTGTGAGTATCAAAGAGTGTGGTTCATTTCAATCCAGTGTATTCTCCCCGTTTCTTTTTTAGGCCCACTTGCCTTTTTCTTCTTTTTTCGTCCACTTTTCCCGATGAACCAAATGCATATGGATCCCTCGTCTTCCAAGGAACCAGTCATCAAGAACAAACCCTTTGATGAAGAAGAACACGACTCGGCCGACGATTCGGATAGTGAGAAACCTGCCAAGCGTTCTGGTCGTCGCAAGATCAAGATTGAGTACATTGAAGACAAGAACCGTCGACATATCACTTTCTCTAAACGCAAGGCTGGTATCATGAAAAAGGTATGTGTCTATTGGTGTGTTGTGTATAGACAAGGCTTATTGATATACGCGTATAGGCCTATGAATTGAGCACATTGACAGGCACCCAAGTACTTCTTTTGGTTGTTTCTGAAACAGGACTTGTGTACACTTTTACAACTGTCAAACTACAACCTATTGTCACCAAGCCTGAAGGAAAGAATTTGATCCAAGCTTGTTTGAATGCTCCTGATCCTGTACCAGCAGAGTCATCCAACGTAAGTGCTTTGTTTTGTTGCTGTTGTTGGGAATGAATGCTTATCATGTTCTTAATATAGGATGGAGGATACAATAACAACAACAACGCGTCTCCACGAGTGGAAAAGAATGAGGATAAGCGAGTAAGTTGGAAAAAGTGAATCATCCGCAGTAATTGATTGTTGTTGTTTTTTTTCATGTGTGACCAGATGGATCCAGTAAGCCATTCTCAAGCTGCTGCTGCTGCTTCAGCATATGCTGCTGCTGCTTCTGGTGGTGCTCCTCCTCCATCTTCTACAGCTGCTCCTCCTCATCCTTCTGCTTATCCTCCTCAAACATATGCTCCAGCTCCTGGTAGTGGTGGTCCAATGCCTGTTGGTGCTAATTATCCAAACTATATGGGTGCTCCTCAATATCAACAACCACCTACTCAACCATCGCCACAACAACAGCACCATCAACAAGCAACAACTCCACAACAACAACATCCTTCACAACAACATTATGGTCAACCACCTCCACCTACTGGTGCTACTGGTGCTGCTGGTGCTCCACCACCACCAGGTGCATCATTCTATGGTGCTCAGCAACCTGGTGCTCATCCATACATGTCACAACATCCAAATTATTGGCCTGGAGCTCCTGGAGGTATGCCACCACGTGCTGATAAGCGTGACGACAATGGTAGGCCGAGAAAGGATTGAAGATGATGGAGAGAAAAAAAGAACTACTTGTATTGTTGTGCTATTACTTTGTTGATTCCTTACATTCCAAACCTATCAATTCCCTGATCCTCTTATTGTTTCCTTTACTTTTGTGTTTTTTCTTCTTCTTCACATAATGCCTTTGTACTCCCCCTTCATTGTATACACTTTTAAAAAGAAACAAGGTGGTTTTAGGGCAGATATATGCAATGCGTGATTGTACTTTATATGCGGATAGATGCAAGAGTGATTGTGATTGTGTTGTAATATCTAACAAGAGCCTTCCATAATGGCACGATACTTTTTCTGATCCTTGAGCATTTCATGGAAGATGCGATAACGACGCTCATTGATTTCTTCAAGTTCAGAATCTCCTGTAGGTTCAACCACTTGTCCAGCACGACCAAGACGCACCATGATTTCCCATAAGCTAGTGGATGGTTCAGCAGCACGTGCGCCCAAGAATGCAGCACCAATAACAACTGCAGCATCAATACGATCAGGCAGAATAACACGACAACGTGTGATATCAGCATGCAATTTGACAAAGATAGGATTCTTGCAAAGACCACCTGATAAACAAAGCGTATTGATCTTGTAACCTTTTGCATTAAGAGATTCAATAATATGACGTGTCTGACAAGAAATGGCTTGAAGTGTTGCCAAATAACGAGTGGCAAGATCATTGATACTATGGTCAAGCGAGACACCAATGATCATACCACGTAAAGTGGGATCAGCCAAGGGTGAACGATTACCATGGTAATCAGGATAGATGTGCATTTGCTTGGTCAAGTCTTCCAAATGCTTAAAGCCACGTTCTTGTTGCATACGCTCCAAGTGTCGGTTAAGAAAAGCATAGATATTCATATTTTCAGCATCAGCCAATTTGCGAGCTTCATGGATGGCAGGATGTGTGTTAAGTGTATGATCAATCAATTGACCAGTAGAAGATTGTCCACCTTCTGCATGCCACATGTCTGGCACCATGACAGATCGATAGGGACCCCAAACACCATCCACATAGATATCTTTGGGTGCCATTGCAATATGACAGCTTGAAGTACCACATGCAATAGCAACACGGCTTGAACCTTGATCCAACAAACTCTTATCAAGTGATTCCAACATACGTGCACGTTCTTCAGGATTGGCTGTGGCACCTGTAGTAGCAATAGCACCTGCATACGCATCAATCACAGCAGAACCAACAGGGGTACCAGGCAAAAGACCCAATTCTTCAGCAGCTTGTTGTGTAAGACCATTGCCAACAGGATCACCAGCAGTCAATACTTGACCATTTTCTCCTTCAATACCACCCAAACGTTCCCATTTTTCATCCTTGAGCTCACCAAGACCAATGGCTTCAAAATAACTGGCATCCCATCCATTTCCTACACCACGGGGTAAATAGCTGCACTTGCATGTCAATGAGCAAGTGGATCTTGCAGTAGAGCCAGTAGCACGGAATGTCAAAAAGTCAGGCAAATCCATAAGATGACCAATGTTATCCCACTTGGCTTTGGGCAAGTTTTCCTTGAGCCATAATGATTTTGGAATCTCCATTTCAGGACTGATAGTACGTCCCACATAATTGAGCACCTTGTGTTGTGTTGCATTGATACGTGCTGCTTGATCCACTGCACGATGATCAGCCCATAGAATCAAGTTTAGGTCATTGTTTTCAAAATTGGAATCTTGATCCACTGAAGCAGGATTGCCTTGTTTATCCAGTACCACCAGTGAACATGTGGCGTCAAAACCTACACCTTTGATATCGGATGGCTCTACTTGAGCACTTGCAATAGCCACTCTGGTAGATTTGCAAATAGCACGCCAAATATCAGTAGTGGATTGTTCATATATGTCATGGCGTGGATTGTATAACTTGATAGGTTCCACGTCTTGGGCAAGAAATGCACCTTCAGAATCAATCACGACAGCACGCGCAGAGCTAATCGGTACGTTGTCAGCTCATTTTGTCTCAGGTACACATTAACATCCTGTAGCTCTTACCCTGTGCCAACATCAATACCGAGATAATATGCCTTGGGTGACATTGTTGTTGTTATGTGAGAAAAGAAGAGAAGAAAGAAGCGGAAAACAGCTGAGCAGGAGAAGAAAGGGGAGCGGGTTTAAAATAAGGATAGCGTTGTTGCTAATGACAGGCTTTCTGGTTTTCTTGTTATCCAATCCCAACAAGAGATTAGCTTTAGAATCTTCCGATTGGTCCATGTAAGTGTATCCGGGGTAATTTGCTCCAAAGACATGGTTCTTTCGTCGTTCTCCAGTCTTGTTAATATCATCTCCGCAAGCGATTCCACCCTTTTTACGTGTTTGATATTTGTTGTTGATCATCAATCTCATCATGAACAAGTCTTGTGGACCCCTTTGTTTACGGAGTATCAAGTTGCGTATGACCTATCACTATCAGTTTTATACGCGTGTTTGTGTGTGTGTGACAACCCTTTGTAATCCTCTGCACCAATCCACAATCACAGCATGAACATACAGGTGGCACAGGTACAAAATGTCTTGAAAAAGCAAGTGTAACTTGGTACATTGATCCAATCCTGCTTGTAGAATGTCTCATTCATGATTGCTTTATGCTAGACTTGAATCATGCCCTATTATGTTTGTTGTCATTGCATCCATAAAGTGATAGTTCTTCAACTTTTAAACACGCTTCCATCTGCATGGTATATATATATCAGGGGATTGACGTAATGGGATGCCTGGATGGCTCTAAATTTTCAATGCGTCCAATCAAACCCGCATCCCCGGTTGAAAGTTACTCTGACAGCATGAGTTTTTTAATCAGCGAACCTTGGTCATGTCCACTTTGTATAGATTTAGTGAAGCTTGATCATGGTAAATGGGTTACGTGCTGACATTAGTATGTGTTGGAATCAAATGGCATATTGCCAAGCCTATTTCCCCAAGGGGTAAACAGCTGACTCCCCACACAAGCGATCCCACACCCAAAACATTGATCCGAAACAAAGACCAAAAGAAAAATCATGAGCTGATAGTTTGGAGAGATTGCTTATATATCCATTTGTGTAATGTTAGATATGCGCCCCGTTATCTCATGAATGCAAAGATGACCAAAAATGGAAGACAAAAGGAATGACAAAGACGACGTTGATAAGATTTCTGTAATGTGCGATTGTGTGGGGATGGCATGATATCTAACAAGAATCAACATGCCATTTATGCGATTGGTTCAGTGTTAGCTTTATCTTTACCATAATGGTGAAAGCTTCATCCCCCGACTGACGTATAAAAAGAGACAAATTCAAGGATTTTACAAGGTTACTTTCTTCTTTCTTTTCTTTACTCATGTTTTCTAATATCATTGACGGCATTCGTACTCATTGGAAGCGATCAAACACTGAACCAAACATCTATGAACGACGTCAAAGTGTCGTTGAGCAGCAACAGCAGCAAGATGATAGCCTAACCCCTGTCACTACTGATGAATCAGTCGCTCATGCTATCCCTATCCGACGCCGTAAAACTACAGGAGCATTATTTGGCATATCACCAGATTCCACAGATGACTATGTCCAAAAGGATCTCATTTCAAGCTCTTGGAGCTAATCCATGTCAAATAAGCATAACTCGTCCCACCTTCTTGATCATCCCCGATCATTATTCCATTTCTGGCATGTTCTCTTTACCCAATGTCTCTTCTTGTACAGTCCCCACTTGCATGTTGATGTCCCACTTTTTGTACATACACAGAAAAAAATAATATACAACATAAAATACAATCTAATCTACTCTTGCCAACTATGATGAAGTGATCCAATGCCATCTTGGGTCCATGCTAGCATTCGACCATCCAGACTTGATCCATAGACCACTGGCGCAAGTACATCATCACAACTATAGCCACAGCATTTCTCCAGATCACATATCTGTCGATAAGACATGCCTTCAAAGTCATCCATCTCCTTGATTGTCTTTTCGAAAAAGGCCATGAAACGATTGACATCGATCTTACGTGGTGCATCCTTATGATAATGGTCAATGGCATCTCGCAACTGATCTGAATTGTGCTCGATATGCATCTTGTCAAAGTAAGCGCCAAGACATTCAACAGGTGATCGATCATTCTCCCATGTCAGACAATCATCCAGTACATCCTCTGGTGGTATTGGGATATTGTAATGTTCAAGCGTATGTTGGGCTCTTTCCAAATCCTTGTCCACACAAATAGATGATCGGCACTAGTAGATACGTCGTGTTAAATGACGTGACATGACCATGATGCAAATAAAAACATACCTCAAAGTTATAGAAACGACGTCCCATTGCTGTAAAGGGAGCAGCAAACCAATTCTCCGAATGACCACGTGCATTAATGCTAATGACAACTGTGTTGTTCTTCATAAACACAGCTCCACCTTGTTGAGATCCATGAGGAGTCAATAAGAGATCCACATCTTGCATCACATAAGCTGTACTGGCAAGTGAACATCCCTTGTCGAAATCCAAGACTCTAAGTACATAGTTCCTCTCTGTAGCTGAATCCATGATAGCATCCATCACTTGTTGCAAGTTGGTAATATGACGTGATCCACCACGATTAATGATGCCAATGACACGAGTGGGTTTGCTGGATGTAACAGCTGTTTTGAATTCACGCATCGTTTCAATACAAGCCTCATCATCACGATGGGTGCCATGAAGTGAGCTTTCTTTGTTGTGCTGTTGCCAGTGATTCTCTTTGACATAATAATCCAGTGTTGCATCCCGAAATGCTGAATATGTATCTGCTTCAATAGGTTGTTCACAGTAGAGTGGTAAAGAACAAGATACACGAGTTCCAATTACAGCTTCCTTGAAACAAATAGGATCATCCGGCAATAACATTTGCTGTGGACTTGTCAATTCACGCTCTTCTCGTACAAGATCACGTCCAGTGGTGAAGAAATCAGTTGTCATTAATGGTTCAAGATAGGATATTGATTCTGCTACACGTGCTCGATATGTCCATACATTGCTGGTATCAACGCTATGCTTACGAATGGTGCTACAAGAGCCATGGGTGAGTGAAAGAAGAGTGGGATAGTCGACAACTTACCTATAAAGGGGTATCAAGCCGTTGAACAGCATATGAGAAAAGTGCTCAGGCGAATAAAGACCATAGACAAAGAGCGTTTCATTCTTGAAAGCAATAGCACCCACGTCTTGCTGCCACCTGGTCTTTGGTTCAAAGTAGAGATCTGTGACACTATCGGCATTGATCAAGTTGACTGACAAGTCGCTTCGTAGCTGTCGTCGATGGGCATAAGAGCTTGCAATGGCAAATCCACCTGAACAGTAAAAGACGTTAGCTGGTGCCCAAGTCAAGTTGTTGGTTACTTACCTGTTTCCTTGTCGACACAAAAGTTCTTTATAACGCATTGGCGATGACGACCTGAGCCGATGCAGTCCCAAGTAGAAGAAGGACCCTTTGTACCATAAGTGTAGTGCCATGCTTGATAAGAGTAATAAAGGATAGATAGAATCGTACAGACAACACAAGCATAAAGAAATGCCTGCACTGTCCTACGACGATATAGCATTGAATGTATGATATGCGGAGGGAAAAGAAGGAGTTGACTAGACTACTGGGTAAAAGGTAAAAGATGTTCCTGACTTGGTATGTTGTACAAGCTATCCATGCAACAGATACACAACACATTCTCCCTCTTTATATCTCCATCAGTGTTTGTCCTACTTGTTCTCCTCTCTCTTTCTTTCTCTTTTTTCTATTACAATACCCCCACTTCCATTCGCTTCAAATACAAAACTTTCTCTCTCTTCACGTTCCCTTCTTGAACCATGGCTCCAGTCTCTGTCTCTTCTTCTGGCATAGGTGTTGCTCATCTACCCAATCAACGACACAAGATTGTCACCAAGCGAGGTGCCAAATTCACTGTCATGGTGTGTGGTACGTAAAACTACATCTCGAGAAGGCTGCCTCTTTTTTAGTTTATTCCTGAGAGATGATCGACCCATTTTCTTTGCAACAACAGCTACTCATTTTTTGTAGGCGAATCTGGTGTTGGCAAAACGACCTTTGTGAATACTCTTTTTACTGCTTCCATCAAGGATCACAAGAACCCAGCTAAACGACATGCAAAGCAGCTTGATCGTACAGTTGAAATTGAAATCACTAAAGCTGGCAAGTATCTTGATTGACTCTAAAACACTTCAACTGACATTGTAAGATAGAACTCGAGGAACAGATGTTCAAGGTCAAGCTAAGCGTCATTGATACACCTGGATTTGGTGATTATGTCAACAATCGCGACAGTTGGCTACCTGTGATTGAATTCATTGATGATCAGCATGAAAACTATATGCGTCAAGAACAGCAACCCAGTCGTCAAGGTATCATTGATATGCGCGTCCACGCTTGTCTCTACTTTATTCGACCTAATGGCCATGGGTAAGAAAAGTAGTAGTAGTAGTAGTTGTGTATCCCATCTCCTTGTTTCTCCTCCATTTCCTTTCCTCCTCCTCCTGAAAGAGAGAAAAACGTTGACTTACTTTTATATCTCCCTTTTGGTGCCTGAAAATCTTATAGTCTAAAGCCATTGGATATCGAGATTATGAAACGACTTGGTTCCCGTGTCAATCTTATCCCTGTCATTGCCAAAGCTGATACGCTTACTCAAAAAGACTTGAAGGTGTTTAAGCAAAAGGTAAGAGTCATCGATTAGGGAAGCACATAGGAAAACTACTAATCCTATCTCCAGATTCTCGAGACAATTGAAGCTCAAAACATTCGCGTGTATTCATGCCCTATCGAGAGTGATGATGAAGTTACCACCCAACGTAATAAGGATATCATGTCAGCCATGCCTTTTTCTGTCATTGGTTCAACACAAATGGTGCGTACGCCTGATGGTCGTCAAGTATTGGGTCGTCAATATGCTTGGGGATGTGCTGAAGTGGAGAATGAACAACACAGTGATTTCAAAAAGTTACGCAACTTGCTTATCCGCACACACATGCTTGATCTTATTTCTACCACTGAGGAGACACACTATGAAAACTATCGTCAGGAGCAAATGGCAACTCGCAAGTTTGGTGAACCAAAGTATGTAGGGATGACATCAAGATGTGTATATGCTTTGCTGATAGAATGATTGTATAGAGTGACCAAATACGAGAATCCCAAACATCGTGAAAAGGAAGAAGCTTTACGCAAGGTGTTTACTGAACAAGTCAAGACTGAAGAGAATCGCTTCCGCCATTGGGAACAGCAGGTGCGTGCTCACGTGATGCAACACAACATGTATCATGCCAATGGATTCATGTCACATGATTACAAATGACTGATCTTGTCACCTTTTTTATATCTTGCTTTGGTAGCTTATCCAAGAACGTGATCGACTTAACAAGAATTTGGAAGAGCAACATGCTCAAATCAAGGCACTTGAGACTGAATTGGAACAGCTTTATTATCAACAAGGTCGAAGCACTTTTAGAAGGTAAAAAGGGACAAGGACGACTATTTCATCAAGAAAACACACACTCCAAGTATGTCAAGATGTTGTGAGTGGATTTTTTCGTTTCTTCAATCAGTTTCGTTTCTTCTATCATGCTTTATCCCCCATCTTATTTTTACTATAACTTTTCATCCCCATGGATCCCTTTAATCTCTAAATATACGCAAAGGAACACAATTTGCTCTTTGTTGATCAAGACAAAAGAAAAAAACGACTGTATATATATACACAATTGTAAACAAAGAAAAGAATTCTCTCTCTACTCCTCATCATAAGGATGCTGTTGGTGGTGGGGGTATGTCTTTTCCTCAGTATGTCGACTGTAAACAGCATGCTGGATGTAAATGGTCACATCAAATACAAGCGTACCAGCACTACCAAGGATATAAGGAATAGCTTCTAGCATCGTTTGTCGGTTTTGATTGGGATTCAAAAGGATGCCAAGTGTATAAGTAAGGTTACCAGCAGCTGCACATAAGAATAGAGCCATTGATAATCCTTGTGCGGAACGACGCCGAAAGTTGCGATACATTTGGGGTACACGTGAGCTTAGATATAATAATGCACAAAGCCATCCAAAGAATCGACCAATCCAAAGATCAGTATCCCATGAAGAGAACACAAGATCGTGTGATGGGATGGTAGTTAATGATGACTGTGCGTCAGCAGGTGATACGCTTCTGAGTGACACAAGATAACCCATCATGAACAATGCTCTTACTGCATCACCACCCTTACTGCTACTTGCACTTGTATCTTGTTGTGATGATATGGCATGATAACTACCACCTTCACTGTTGTTGGCTGTTAATGAATCAGGCTTGTCTTGTTGTGCCCCTGCATGCAATAATGGATCTTGTTCTTGGGAACATGACGTAATATGACGCTGATTGTTATTGAGCCACAAACGTAACCCATTTCTTGGATAACGCACATAATAGAGCCATTGAATACACAACATGGCATCCACCAAGGTGAAATAGATCGCCAAATATAGCTGAAAGTCAAGTTGGCCGGTGAGAATACATCCAATAAAGTTTGCAACATCCGCTATAAAAGAGTGAGTCATCGTGAGAAAGGATAATGGTTCACTACTCCTTGAATTACATACCAATCAACCATGTCATAAGGAATGTGAAGCTAAGTGATGATGCATCTTGAAGCTGGTAGTTCTTGATGATTTGTCTAGATCCATTGTTTAGCATGATGAAAAGCAAGCTTTCAACAAGATACTCACGGCAATTGTGCATTGAGCCAACAGAGTATAGACAAGTAGCCAAGCAATACACTACATGAATCTTGCCATCCATATACGCAATCACCAAAGAGTGTCTTCCAAACATCATCAGCAATCATTGGGTAAAGCTATTCTACTACTAGTGATCATGTATTACATGGATCCAACGTATGTAGTGGTCGCCGTCTACTGTGGATGGGCAAGATGGCGCAGAGGAGGAGTTGTCGATGAAAAGCATCATGCAAGTGTAAAAGGGATGATGTAGTTTCTATGAATGGTGGATGTAAATGCTTATAAATGATAAAAGAGAGAGAAAGCGTGGATGTGGAGAAACAAAAAAAGACAACTGATAAAGTAAAAGCAATGTTGTAATATATATTCATGTTCCCAACCCCTCGCTGTACCCGAAAGCATCCCGTTCTGGTCAGATTCTGCATATGTGATCTTCAAGTTCCGTTATCTTGTATTTGCATGAGATCCGCTTTAAATTTTCTCATATGGTGATAAGCATCAACCCAATGTGATGCATCCTTGTAATCCAATTCCTTATTTGATCCTTGTTCCAACCATGTCATATAAGCAAGCAAGCAAGCAGCAGCAACAGCAGCAACGTACTTTTAATACCCAAACAAAGTTTGTCATCCATGCATGAATTCTAAGGATGTTTGCTCAATCTAACTCCTTTATTGTGTCTATTCACTCACTTTTCTAGAATGACATTTGCACAGTAGATGATGATGTTGTTGTTGGGTGGGAATTGGAAAGGAGTGAAGGGGAAAGGCGGTTCTCCAATTGCATGTGGCACCGTTTTTGGTAATAAGATGTTGCTACTTTCACTTTTGACTTCCTTCTCTCTTTCTTTCCTCCTATTCTCTTTTATCTATGATACTTACTGGTGTTACAAACACACTACCTTCTCTTTCTCCTTGGGTTCAAGATGACAATGGCTCAACATGTCAAGTCAAGAGTGACACATTGGCGACGTTGATTAGTGTCTTTTTATGCATCGGACTCGTGGTGTCGTATATGCCACAGGCAAGTCATTCTACAGTGGATATCAATGCCTTACAAGCGACTGACAATGTCAATGTCTATAGCATTATCGGATTATTGTCAACAAGACCAGTGAAGGATTCAGTGCATGGTTCTTGCTACTTGGCGTGGTATCTTCCACATCCAGCTTCCTCAACATCATTTTGTTACAATGGGATGCCATTGTTTGCTGCGGATCCTTGGTATGTATTTATTGGGATGATGGCTTTTCATGGATATTCATACAATGTGGGTGTCTAGTCGACAGGTGCATGTCTTGCCAGTTTGATGGGCGTGTTTCAGATTATGCTTCAATGGGCTATGTTTTCGCTTGTGTAAGTTGCAACTGGGTTACTGTTGTGTGATGGATCGGGAACTTGGATGCATGGTACCACCATGAAGCTTTGTATCTCAGAGTTGGCAGATAGGTTTATCTTGTTCTTGATCTATTTTCCCGAGAAATATGCTGCCATATCAACACCAGACCTCCCAACAAAGGTACATACCATGACCAAAGAGTGGAAAACTGCCCTTGTCATTGCTGCTGTTTGTACTGGTCATTTCGCCATCTCGTTCCTTATCACTGTCATCTTGCTTGCTGCTATTGGAAGTCCTTCTCAGCATTGGGAGACCAACTATTGGGCTGGCATGCTTGGTATACTCAGCATGATCTTGGCTTCTTTTCAGTATTTGCCACAAATATGGAAGACTTGGAAACGTAAAGTAAGTTGACATTGGAGTAAGGATTGATCTTGTTACTAATTCATTTCTAGTCTGTTGGTGCATTGAGTATTCCTATGATGTTGTTACAGACACCTGGTAAGTTTTAGGCAAAAGGGAAACAGAATTATGGATACGAGTGGCACCCATGATGCCTAATACGATCATGACATAGGCTCGGCTCTTTTTGTATACTCACTTGCTGTTCGGCCTGGTACCAATTGGACAGCATGGATCACGTATCTGGTAACTGGTATCCTGCAAGGTACACTTTTGGTCATGTGCATTGTCTGGCATTATCGTAACAAGCGTCTGGGTATTGATGATTTGCATGGTACACGTATCCAAGATGAGCGCACTCCCCTTTTGCGTGATGAGAATCAATGATCATTTATATACCATCTTCATGTCTTTTGCAATAAATGATGCATTCCATATTTGCACAAGTAGCAACTGCTTCTTATAGATGTATAGATTTGATAGTACAATAGCCAGAACTTTTATTCCTTTCAATAAATCATGCATTTGAAGTCTACATTGTTTGCAAAAGTAGCAACTGCTTCTTATGTATAGATTCATATTACATGGACAAAGATGCATAGATTTCATAGTACATAGACATAGCTTCATCATTAAATTGATCTTTGCACCATTCACTGATTCCTTGAATGATCCCGAATGTCATATGAATGTCCAGATTACAAAGTAGTGTTTATGGTGTTGTACAAAGTAAAGAATACTTTTATTGTACGACTGCAGCATGGGCTAATCCCTCACTCGCATTTATTGGGCAGACAAGATGTCAGAGTCACCAGCATCGGTGATGGAGAGGACACCGGTGCGGAAGAGCTTACCGCAAGCAGTACCAAGGTCAATGTTGTCTATCATGATCAAATTTAGTCATACTGTAACCCAATTCATGATCCTGATTCAAATGATACATACTGCCATTGTAGTGGTGGACACCAGTCTTGGACAACATAGCATAGTACTCAAGTTCAGACTTGCGAAGAGGGGGGCAGTTGCCGGCAATGACAATAAGCTTGGCTATAAAAGAAAAAACAAAAGCTCTAGTCAGTAAACTAGAGGTGGGGGACGATCTCTGCCCAACAGGAGACGACTGCTCGTTTCTTTTTTGTTGTTGTTGTGGCATTTGGGCTCCTGTCCCCCGTGGCAGTCGATCAAAAAGAAAATGAATTACTTACCCTTGCCCTGACGAAGAGTCTTCAAGGTAGACTTGTAACCAAGAGTGTACTTGCCAGACTTGGTGACGAGTTGGAGACGAGAGTTGATGGACTCGACGTTCTTCTTGGACTTCTTGACAGCAGGGGCCATTGCTATTTATCGTGTATTATGAGTGTCATTGTTGTTGTATCCATGGCGTTGACGTACCAGTAGAAAAGTTTGGTAAAGAAAAAAAAGAGGAAGGTTGCTCTACACAGTCAGCTCCCCAAAAGATATACAAAATTTTCACAGACAAGCCACAGCACTCAGATCATTCTCCTTTTCTCTTGCAAAAGCCCCGCATATCACATTAACTGTCATTGTCTTGGATGTATGTAAACATGTCCAAATGATGGATTAGACATGATGAATACATGTAAAGATGATCACAAGTAGATTAATGACTAAAAACTCGAGCATCATGGCGTATCATGTAACAATGATGATGATGTTGACATGCCTTGGTGACACATGTTGTTAATGCATACATCATTCTCTTTCTATCAAACACTACTCTATTTGTCTTGTAATAGCATTGTTTATGATAAAACTTGTCTTATGGCATCATCCGCTTTCTAAGCGTTGGATGGTTGTTGTGGGATGAAGCTCCAATAGCCGACCAGGCTGTCCTTGATTATCTTATCCCAGCTATACCAGCTTTCTTTGTTGACGACTCTTTATACAATGTTCTTGGGATTGCGCTTGACTTCTGCACGACACGTTCTATGCCGACAATACAGTGCTGCTGCTGCTATCAAGCCTGACATTAAGTTGTTGAAGCAATTACGCCAGGAGACCGAGGTGTCCATGACCAAAGCCAAAGAAGCCCTTGTCAAAAACAACAATGACTATGCAAAGGCCATGGCTTGGTTAGAACAAGACGCACAAGTTGCTGGTGCCAAGAAGGCTCAAAAGGTTGCAGGAAGAACTGCTGGAGAAGGTCTTATCAGTATTGCATCTGTTGTTGCAGAAGGTGCTCCACGTAGAAGCACTATGGTAGAGGTATGCATGCTATGATGATGATGATATCCAACATGTTTAACATAGACATGATAGCTTAACTGTGAGACTGATTTTGTTTCACGTAACGATGTCTTCAAGAATCTTGCTTCTCGTATTGCTGCCACATCACTCTTATTGCACGATTCATCCAAGGCCGTTGAACAAATTCCAGTTGACAGCTTGTTGCAAGCTCCATTGATGCCTCATCCAGATGATGCTACTGCAACTCCTGATGCTACCAAAACAGTACAAGAAGTGATTGTTGAAACCATTGGCAAGTTGGGCGAGAATATCACTTTACGTCGTGCAGCTGTGGCATCCGGTAGTGCTGTTGGTCAGTACATTCATGGTGGTGATGCCGCTACTGGCAAGATGGGTGGTTTTGCAGTACTTGAACCTCGTAAAGTACAAGTGAATGCTGATGCATTAACCAAGGTGGCTCGTCAAGTGGCTCGTCAAGTCGTCGGCTACAATCCCCAATATCTTCATCAAGAAGATGTTCCTGCTGGTGAATCTGCTGATGTATCAGAAATTGTCTTGACTAAGCAACCTTTCATGTTGAATCCTGATCTTACTGTTGCCGAACATGTTGATAAAGCTGCCAAGGAAGCTGGTATCGAGGATGGTGCTGTTGTCACAGGATTTTTGCGATGGCAAGTCGGTGAAGGTATTGAAAAGAAGGAAAATGACTTTGCTAGTGAAGTGCAAAAGGCTGCTTCTGGTAATTAGACTCTACCCATTCCCAAGCATATTGTATCATATAGAGAATAAAAGTACTATTGAATCATGTATAAAAAGAGAGAGAGAGAGAATACAACTACATCTAGTCACGATCCACTGCAATCTTGCCCATAGCTAGTTCATCCACATCTTGTGTTTGCAATCGTTGATGAAGATATTGCCAATTAAGACTGAATGCATATGTGCCGATACAACTTGCAAAGTATAACTATAAAAGAGTGAGCAACTCTTGGGGATCTAATAAACAAAAGACATGTACCTGAATCATGTTGGCTAGAAAGGTAACTACACCAGAAGCAATCACAAGCTTGTTCACGAGGGAGATACAATGGCTCTTGTCACTACCACCTGCTAGGATATTCTTGCCAGGAACCACGACTGGGGTATATGTGTCATTGAAGGGCATAGCACCATTGTTTTGTAAATCCTGACAGTCATTGATGTATACATCACGCTTGACCTTAAAGTAAAACCAATAGGATAGCGAAATGGTCAAGATCAGCAAGACAAAGAACCAGTTGACAATATGATACACTTTGACAAGTTTGCGTTTTTGCTAAAGATGAAAGATGAGTATTGATCCATGGATTCAATCACATTGCTTACCAAGATGATAGAGATCAAGCCATAAACGTGTGTCAGGGTATATGCGATACTGACTGCAGCCATAGCACCAAACACACCATCAAATGCTTCATTCGTTAGAGGAACATCCACAGCTTGCACCAAGGTAGCCCAATTCCTCATGCCTATAACATGTATTCTTAATCATGGGATGATATCCTTGAAGGAACACACTTACCTTGTCGTTGAACAAAGATAGCGATAGTGCCTGCCAAATACACGGTCTAAAGTGGATATGAAATGAGTGACGCATCAGTAAAAGTCAAACAAGACGTTACCAAGAGAATGGCCGAGATGGCAATAGCACCAATGCGAACAGGAACACAACAAAAGACTTTGGCAGCCGGCATGTCTTGAAGACAGACCTGGTTTTGGATCGAGAAGCAAAGCTACTGCTGCTGCAAAGACGGTATGCAAAAAGAGGAACACAAGCAGGATTCAGCTGGCAAATTGGCTATTCCACCTTTAGGACATGGTGTAACCAAGGCACTGCTACTCGATCCAAGGATAGCATTGAAACCTACTACACATTTGAAACGTTGTCAGTCATGTATAGAATAAAGTATAGAACTATGGATGCATTAGGATAAGCTCATCGCTTTGGCTCTTATAAGGAGTAATTGGATCTTTCGGCACGTGCAATGTTGGGATGCTTTTCACCAAAGATGATGACATGTGATATACATGATCCTCCCATTCATCAAGCTTCATTGTCATCTTTATTTGCTTCCTGAAGAATAATGAATGTGTATTAACAAAGAACATACGCCAGGACAATGAACATGTTGGTCATTCACAAGGAACATCCAATGAGAAGAGGGATCCTGCATATGACACATCGAAAATGGTTACCATGCACTTTTTTAGGCAGCTATCAAGGTAGGTTACCCATGACATAGGGGTTGGTATAACAATATAGGTCATTATTACGAATACCACATGTCAATGGAACTGGTTCCCAAGAAGGCTATTGCGTGACCAAAAGGAATAGCATGTAGAAAATCAGGACTACACGCGTTAAGGGGGTGAATTTCTTGAAGGAGAAGGTAACCCAAGCAATATACATGCATCATCATCATCCCATTGCTCTCTTTATTCTCCTTGACTTTTGATGAATAGCAGCCATCTTGATATGAGGAGCAAAAGTAAGAAAGGCATCATTTGGATAGCTGCAGGGTGGTAGTAGTGTCGTTTAATAAGCTGCAAAGCCCTTTTACTTTTGCATGAAAATCATCCAGGTCAATGTTGGGTAATTAGCAGATAGGGGACAAGGTATCATCTAGTCAATAACTAGAACAATAAAAAGGTCTGTGATGTACTAGTATATATAGCTATGAGGAGGAGGAATAGAAGGGGAAAGTGTCAGATGCACGTACCTTAAGTGATGATGCTCAGCTTATATCGGCGATGTAAAAAGAACAGCAGCATGGGACAATTGATTCATGCTACAGTGTGGAAATGGTAGAAAAGGAGTTGATGAGATAGAAAAGATGTGTAGGCACGTATTTGTTGTTGTTGTTCATTACCATCCTAGTCTTGATGTTCTCCTGCATATGATAGAAAGCCTCTCACTTGTCTCTCTCTTACTCGAGTGATTTTTGCTGTGTGTGACACTATCTAGAGAGTTAATCATCCGCGCGCAAGGGGCCATTTTCATCACTCTTGGTTGTTCCACTCTTCCCCCCTTTTTTCTCTTTTTCATTGCCCCTTTCCCGTTTTCCTATATTATTACACTCTCTTTCTTTTTCTTTCTTACGGTTCCACGAAACACTTTTCTTGTACTATTCTTTTGGACGCTGGACGCATAATGATGAAGGAACCTGGCTCTATGCGACAAGCGTACGCCACATCAAGGCAAGTATGACATTCTCCCCCTGTCAATGGAAGCTCTTGACTCATCATCTTTCTTTATGTCTAAAGGGACCTAGATGTCGTACTCGAAGAGAATGAAGCTGGCGTTTCAATGTCACAAGGCGGCATGAGCTACCTGGATCAAGTTCTAGACCCAACAATGTCCAACTCGCTTAGCTTCTTGAGAAGTGCTCATACAAAGACCACTACCACGTCTAGTTCAGCTTATCACGATATCCCTACTACTTCATCTATGGATACAACTCGTCCTTCACTTCCAATGAGACGTGCACGTGCTGGAACAATGCCATCTATGGTTCATTTACCTGAAGAACGAGCTCATCGATCTCCTTTACTTCGTCCTTCAGCAGCAGCAGCAGTAGCAGCAGCAGATACTCGTCATCGTTCAGGATCACTTAATCTCCCTGTTCCTCCTCCGCTCACTATCTTTGGCTCTTCCTGGTCTTCTGGTATGGATGGTAGTCAACAACAGCAACAGCAACAACAGAATCAACAGCAGCAACAAGTACGTTCTTCGTTGCCATCTCCTGCAACTGAGCAATTGTTACGTGGTGATAGAGATTTCAGTATTGCACGTACTTTACGTTCACTTGGATTGGAAGATGAAAGTGCTACTGGTGGTGCTCCTGCTACTACAGCTACCACGAATGGATTGTATCATCATCATCATCATCATACATCTTATCAGCATCAACAACCATCTGCACCTGCTACAGATATTTTAGCACCAGGATCTCAAGGTCGTTCACTTTTATCTGGCAATCGTAGTCGCTCTTATTCAGTCAATGCAGCTAGTCGTTATCAGGATCGTACTATCCCTGCACATATTGCTCCACCATTGGCTCCTCAAGCAGCAACTCAACCACCTACTACAACACCAGCACCACCTACTACTTCTCCTCCTATGCGTACTACTCGTGCACGTGCTAGTACTTTTGCCAATCCACTTGATAGTTTGACAGTCCAACGTAATCGACCTAGAGCTTCTAGTATGGGACGTATGGATTATGATCGTGGCATGAATCCTCCTTCATCTCTTTGGCAAATGCAACTTCCCACTCTTGACTCAGTCACTGATGATGAATCATCCTATGTGGATCGTGAATTCGCTACCAAGCAACCAGAATCTTCATTGTCATTGGGTGATTCAGAATTATTGGCCAACATGCTTCACACACAGCAAGTGTATGACACCATTCCATCAGAGCAACATCAAGATACTGTTTATATGAATGGCAATGGAGTACCAGAGGTATAGAAAGCGATCAAGGAGAAAAGGAGAGGATGTGTACATGATGAGGAGACCCTTTTGATACTAATTTTATTCATGCATTACAGCCATATCTTCATTATAGCCAATCGACGCCCACGTTCCGCAATCATCAAGCTCAAATGATGCCTTCCACTAGTTCGCCTACGCAAACAGCTACACGTTCCTTGTGGATTGGCAATATTGATTCTACTGTCACCATTGAAAACCTGACACAGCTATTCTCATCCTTTGGTCCTATTGAAAGTGTACGTTTACTTTTGGAGAAGGAATGTGCATTTGTCAACTTTTTCCATGTTGAGGATGCTGTTCGTGCCAAAGAAGAAGTCCTTGGAAGATTAGGGGGTCGTGTCGGCAATTGTATTGTACGTATTGGCTATGGCAGAGCTGATGCTGCTATTCCTGATACTACAGCTCTTCAACCTACACGTGCTTTATGTAAGTATGACTATTCTGATGCTGTGATATCCAGTAATTAATGTGACCTGCCTTTTATAGGGCTTGGCAATATCCCTTCGGGAATGGCTCCGTCTACTTTGCAACACATCTTTTCATCCTTTGGTGCCATTGAATCTGTGCGTGTCCTTTCACACAAGAATTGTGGTTTTGTCAACTTTGAGCAAGTGGATAGTGCATCCAAAGCTCGTGAAGCATTGCTCCAGAATGAAATTGGTGTTCAAGGTTTTGCTGGTGTACGTGTTGGATTTGCCAAAGTGCCTCCAGCCAAATCTGCTGCAGCTAATGATGGTATTACCACGACTACTACTTGTGCAAACGCCAACAACAGCAATGGTGTCACCAAATTACATGGCGATAATGATCGTGCTACCATGGAAGATGGCAATTCGTGGCTCACTGATCTTTGGAGTATCATGAAAGAATATGGTGCTGAAGACAAGGCTTTGAATTTGGTCAAAGGTAAATTCTTATTTCTTATCTCTCTTGTTTTACTGACATTCAATGCTTGCATAGCTCTTGAAACATCATCTGGCTACTTTGAATCAATCCCACCTGTCCCTGAATTTGGTGCTACAAGGAAATTTGATGCCGCTCGATTGCGTGACATTCGTAAGAAGCTGGATAATGCAGGTCATGGCACCAAGGAAGTGGAAACAATTGCATACGATTGCATGGATGAGATTGCAGAATTGAGCAGTGGTAAGTTGTACATACATCTCTTGACTTGTATGATGTTAATTACCTTGTATTAGACTACATTGGCAATACAGTTGTTCAACGACTCTTTGAAAAGTGTACAGAAGATACCAAAGCTGCTATGCTCAAACGTATTGGACCCCATATGGCAGCCATCAGTGTACACAAGAATGGAACTTGGGCAGCACAAAAGATTATTGACACCATCAAGACACCAGAACAGGTAATGTCTTGATCTCATTGGCCTTTTGGAATACAGAATGCTGACATGCATATCTTAGATTCATCTCGTGTGCACCCATTTACGTCCTTATGTACCTCCCTTGTTGTTGGATCAATTTGGCAACTATGCTGTACAATGCTGTCTTCGATTGGGTGATGGCAACAATCAATTCATCTTTGACGCCATGGTCGAGAAACTTCTGAATGTCGCACAAGGTCGATTTGGTGCTCGAGCCATGCGTGGCACTTTGGACAATCAGCATGTCACATTGAACCAAAAGGTACGACAAAATGATGGATTAGATGATTCAAGATATTGATTGGCATTGTTACTTTTTAGATCTTTGTTGCAGCAGCATTGACACAGAATGCTTTGTCCCTTTCAACTAATCCCAATGGTGCTTTGTTGCTATCGTGGCTCATGGAATCATCCAATCTTGAAAACCGACATTTATTGCTTGCCAAACGTCTCATTCCACACTTGGTACAAGTGGCAACACACAAACTTGGATCACAGACATTACTTAAACTGGTGAATCAAGATCAAGAAGATGAAGCACGAAGCGTCATTTTGGAAGCAATCACAGAAGAGAATGCCTTACAAGAGATCGTTTCTGATTCAGTGCGTGGTTCACCCTTGATCCAAAAGATCATCTCGAGTTCTTATATCTCAGAGGATCAGCATGAGCAGCTCGTTAACCAAGTATCTCCTCTTCTTGGCAAGTTGCAAGGCCCAGGACATAAGAAATTGCTGGATGAGCTTGAAAACAACAACAACAACGATCACCATAGTCAGTAACAACTATACCCAATCTTCAAGAGATCCCATCCAAATGCCGTATTACATTCCATGCACACATTCATTTCCCACAACACACGCACGTTATACACATTGCACATCACACCGACATCATGCATGCTGGTCTTGATAAAGACAGCTTGTATAAGTAATCCAGACGACAAAAGTAATCTTCTTGGGAGTTTGTGTTTTTTCTTTCTTTCTTTCTTCTTCCCTTTCCTTTAACATCATTTTGTTTTGTTTGTAAATCCAGAGAATAAACATCAACATAATCTTATCTTACATTAAGCCTTTTGCCATCAGAAGTAGTGTTCTCTTGATTGTAATAAACCAAGTGAGCATGTCGTCATCATGATCTTACGTACTGCACTTGGATACATGTTGCTATTGGAAATGATGTTACAGGGTGGATATGGCATCTCTGACAGAGCTTAATGTATCTATTCTTTGATTCAATACACATACATCTGACATGACACGGGAACAAGGAGAATCGCGAATATCACAATGTAGCATTTATTGGACGGGCTACTTCATAATGATAAGCTGCTTGATTGACATGCTTTCCTAGTGAAGAAGTGGTTGGTCTTCAACTAGTCATCGTATTGTAGTGAATCAAAGCAACCAAGATAATCCCCTATGCATCCTATTTTTCAGTAACTTGATATTGAACTTGCTGCCCAACCAACATACACTTAAGAGGACCAGTACCATGGTGGAGATCACTACCATTCTCTCTGTACTGGTCGCCATAAAGTCGCTCACAGTCATTTTCGTTGCATTCTTGCTCAGTTCTGCCTTCACATGGCTTCTTGTTTCCTTGCTGCTGCCCTTGGGCAGTAACACTGGTCGCGGTAGCAATAGCACAAACAACAGCAATTGCCAAAAACTTCATAGTGGATTTGAAATAAAGAGTTGTTATTATAACAGAATCAGCAGCATTACGTCAAGCTCCTTTTTATAAGCGTCTTCTAGCATCAGGCGGTAGTTAAGGTGCACGAAAACGCATATGTATTGGTTTCCACCAAAAATGAGACGTAGATTATGCAAAAAGCCGATCAAACATTGCAAGTATGGAATATTGTGAAGCTGCTAAACCTTTCCTCAAAAGATTTCTTACCGTTGCATCGTACTTATCTTTTGGTCAAACGAGTCGCTGACTACAAGAACAGGATCATAAGCGAGAATCATAAAGAAAAAGAATGCTATGACAGCATAAAAGTGTGCCTTTGCCAATAAACTAAGTCATCATAAACGAGAATCCATCCCTTGCTGCAGAAGCAGAGCACATGCATGTTTACATCTGTCGATGACATGATATTGATTGCTTGAAAGGGGATCATTGCTCAGGCAGCCATTGAATAGGATTTCTCTCAACAGGACAGGTTTGGTCAAAGAACTAATGTATGAAATGCATCATGACCTACTTTTCTCTGGGATACACATGAAGACAACTAGCTTGACGTTTCATCCTCTAATGCACCAAGACATATACAAATGACATGACACAGTATCAAAAAGGAAAGAATACCACATAATATTGGAAATATTTAGTCAAATGATCCATGTATATAACATATTCATAGGACTACAAGATATGTATGATTGGACTATTGGTAACTCCAATGTTGCTGTTTGATCGACACCTTACTGAGCTACATTTCCAGTATGTGACCTTAATACCCATCCGGGCCCATCATCTTGCGCATTTGGATCTTTACAATAGTTAAATCCCCCTATACATATCCAATTTCTTAGTGATCTAGCATATTACTCGATGCTCAGCCAACATACAGATAATAGGTGCATTGCTCTCGTGGAAAGGCTTGCCATCTGTTCTTCCCAAGATCTTGTTCTTGATTGGTTGACACTCGGGCTCAGTGCATTCTTGCTCATTTCTGCCTTTACATGGTTTCTTGTCTCCTTGTGCAGTAACACTGGTGGCGGTAGCAATAGCACAAATAAGAGCAATGGATAAAAACTTCATAGTGGAACTGAGAAGAAGCGTTGTTATTACACAGAATCAGCAGCATCACTCCAGAGCCTTCTTTTATAAGCGTATTGTGTTGTCAGATGGTTGTTAAGGGGTAGTTGGCGCAAGAGAATCTGTTTAAGAGAATCTGTTTCCATGGAAGATATGGCGTAAACTAAGCAAAAGCTGATCAAGCATCTCCTGCATGGATCATGCAACAACTGCTCAAAGCTGTTTCCTTGCCTGATTTCTGACTCGTACTGCATAGTGCTCGCTGCCTTTCCTTCTGTACACAGTACCGCCGGCTACAAGCAGTTCTCAAAAGTGACAATGAAAGCAAGAAAGTTCAAGGTACAATGGAGATCCTCTTTCTCCTGCAGGAGAATTCATACGTATTCTCCGCTTGCATGGAAGATATGGCGTTTATTACTTCTTGGAAGAAAATTGCTTACGCAGCCATTGAATAGGGTTTGGTGACTTTTTATGAGATACCAGACCGATTGATCAAAGTAATAGTGTATTGCATGAGCCAGTAGCTGTCATCCAATATGTGCATGCTGTTTTGCATGATGACACTGCCAACAAAATCTCAGCTCCTGGAGCTTGAGATCCACATTAAATCGATTTTGCAACAAGATGTAATGACGACTATTTATTCATGTGTAGTAATCTCTACTATTATGATGACAGTGTGGTAGTGTCTAATTTCATGTGTTCTGGTGTGCAGTGTGTACAGGCAGTGTAAATAGGCAGGGTTGTCCCAATGGCAGATTCAACTGGGACCACTCGTTGGCCTGGCTCCGCTCGACTTGGGGAATTTATCTTGCGAGACAACTGCTTCTCTCTTTCTTTCAAGCTCATACTCACTTTACACGTACACGACTCCCATTGACACCATGCATTCAAGGTATGTGCTATAAAGAAGCTCATGTTGGTTGTTGTATTCATACAGTTGGGTACATTCATAGGCAACAAGTGTTCAAGCGGACTGGGTGGTTGTAGTAGCCAGACGTGTCGCTCTTCTGTTTCGTTGTTATGCCGCTTCAAGTTTGGTACCTACAGGTACAATCAAGGAGCTCAATGCTTCAGCAAAACGTGTTGCATTAACCGTTCAAGCTTTGTGTAGACTTCAAGAACAAACGCAACAAGACTTTGGCTGTTTCTTTTGGTTTTGGCTTTGAGCTTTTGACTACTACACTATGACTTCTGCTGCCACACAAACAAGGTCTCTTTACGTTGTACACGTTGCCATGGTGCTGTTATATATAAAGAAGGCAAGTAGAATGACAAGAGCTGCTTATTTTGTATCTGTATACTAATGATGAAGTAATTAGGCTTCTTTGGTCAGGCAGTATGCAACTTTGGGCATCATCATCTTCATCTTCTTGGGTTCGACTCCCAGCCTGTACCTACAACTAGTGACTATTTGACATGTTTGGATTGGATGGTTGAGAATTATGAGCCTTGGAATTACAAATGTGGTGTTCTTCCTTGCCACGGATCGTGATGTACCTTGGATGAGATGCGTGCTCGTGGATGGTACTTTCGCCATGTGAATTCCTGCAGGTTGGCTTTCTTCGATCGAAATGGATCGCACAGAGTTTTGTTGAGCGGCATCCTTACAAAACAAGATTCACTGATATGCCTTTTTCTTGTATTTATGGGGACGACGATGACAGCGATCACGACAATGACAATGACTATAATCATCACGATGGATGACAGCATCTAAATCGATGCAACCACAACCAGATTTGATGACAATGGCACAGCCAAAGCATGGACTCGGGAATCTCTCTTGGCAAGACGTCGGATGGTTACAGCGCATATGTTATTGACGTGGAAAAGGAAGATACAAGATCCGATTAGTATACATCACGATGGAGACGATGGTGAAGGATACTTTATTGCGCCCAGTAGTTAGCACTTGGATAGCTTCATTATCATTCTCACAATAAGATCTCGTTGTGCTTCAGGCCTATTCTATTACATACATGTGCTTTTGATCCATGTGGTGTTGAGCTGCAGCAACAGAGTTCAAATCAGTAATGTTGATGATGCCTTTTAGGAGAATGTTGTAGTAGATTACAGCACTTATCTGTCAGGTGTGCTTTCACTGTAAGCTTGGACTTGAGGAAAGATACCAGGTGCAATCAAAGATCTGATATATGGCATGTGTCATGCACTACCGCTATCTTGGATGCACATGTAAAACAACTAGCTTGATGCTTTCATGCTCTACAATACACTTGAAGAGATTACAAATGATATGATATTGTACTAAAAGTAGAAGGAAGACAACGTAAGATTGATAATTTAGAGATATGCATCATTTAATGGCCCATTTCATAACATATTTAAAGGACTCTAAGATATTGTAACTGGAAGATTGATGACTTCAAAGTGATGCTTGATCGACACCTTATTGTGCTGCATTCCCAGTAAAGTAGCCCTTTAAAAACCGTCATCCTCGTATGGCTCCATTTTTTCTAGGCAACGGTTAAATATCCCTATGTATATATGCAATGTTTCAGCAATCAAGCATAAAACGCGATTCTCAGTCAACATACACTTAGAAGGACCAGTACCATAGTGGGGGTCGCTACCATTCTCTCTGACCCGCTCTTTATAATATGGGAAACATTCGTTTTCGTTGCATTCTTGCTCAGTTCTGCCTTCACATGGCTTCTTTTTTCCTTGTTGCTGTCCTTGGGCAGTAACACTGGTAGCAGAAGCAAGAGCACAAATAATAGCAATGGCCAAAAACTTCATAGTGGATTTGAAATAAAGAGTAGTGATTATAACAGAATCAGCAGCATTACATCAAAGCTCCTTTTTATAAGCGTCTTCTACCATCAGGCGGTTGTTAAGGAGACATTAGTGCAAGAAAACGCATATTTGTGTCCATGGAAGATAAGACGTAAATCATGCAAGAAGCTGATCAAACATCGTATGCATGTATCATGCAGCAACTGCTACCTTCCCTTCTGTATACAATACTATTGGCTGCAAACAATCTCGAAAATGACAATGACAAAAGGTTCTTAAAGGATTGCTGAATAAAGTGTATGTGTATCTCCAGATGTACAAATGCTCTTGACGAAAGATCCCTTTTTGCTGTAGAAGAGCTCATACATGTTCTTGGCTTGCATGGATAATGTGGCGTTGTTTACTTCCTGCAAGAATTCTGCGACAAGTGATAGAGATTGGTGATTTTTCAAGATTCCAGACTCTTTGATCAAGTATTGATGTATTGCATGTGTAAGCAGCCATCATCCAATGTGTGCATGCTTGTGCTTCTTGTGCTGTTTGCACAATGATGCTGCCAAAATCTGCGTCTGTTGAGCGAGTTGTTCGCATCCCAATGTTGTCTATGTGATTCCATGGAAAGTGAGCATGAAGATAAGATCAAGAAGACATATGGCCTGCTGTTACTATACCAGCACAGCTAATCAGTTGTCAAGCTTGCATATCAGTATGTGATTTCCCATTCCATGATACAATACTGCGACGTGTATACAGAAAGTGACTAGAAACCTGGGAAACATACTAATGCAATTGGCGATCCCAACACTTTTGTGCATGCTTTTGCTTTCCAATACAGCTATTTCAGCATATCAATGGGCACATTTGCCGGATACATAATATGAATGTGTAGATATCGGCCTTTAATAGCGCGCATTTCACTGTCAAAATAGCACAACAAACCTATCTAATGAGAGCTTAAGTGGTAAATATCATTGGCAACATGTCGATTTACTCTTTTTGTTCCTTGTTACAATGAGTCAGTACTATGAATGTATGACTACATCACATTATGGCTATTATACATGATCATTGTTCTAGATGAAGTTATAGTACCTGGGAAAAGCGGATAGGATTCAATGTCATTCATTACATGTGTGTTACAGTGTACTGTTTCGGCTAAAAAGAATACCAATGATCTCTAAAGCATGGTAATATTGACCAATGTAACACAAGACATCAATCCTGTACCTGTCGCATCAGATTGGGACGCTTTGAGCCATGCAATATCGGAATTGAATGCCTCTAACTTTGACATGCCACATCCTTAGGATACATGATTCATAATTGCTCTGCTATCCTTGTGGTTTTCTATCAACTAGTTGCCTTCAAAGCATATATTGCAGCACATGGTATGACACGCCAATGTCACATTGCAAACAAGGGTGCAGTACAAGGTCGACGACCCTGTGACAAAGTACAATGGATGAGTCATATCCCAAAATGATCTATTGTACTGCGAAATAGTCTTGCAAGCAATATCATAAGGTTCTGATCATGGGAATTCTGATGTTGTGTTTGTTGTGCGTGAGAAATCTAGATAGATGCTATATGATGTAAAAGGGGGTTTTGTGGGGTAAGTAACGTGTTTCTTAGGCTCAATTGAAGGAAATGCCATGCTTTGGGTTGTGCTACGCGATAGTGTAAAGCGGAAATGAGGAAATAGAGAACCCTGTTGTCCTACCAAGCTCTTTTTCTCTCATTACGAACACTTTCTCCGACAACATCATCTGCAAATTGTCCCCATTGTGAGGCGCCATTATTCAAAATAGCTGCTGCAATCTTTTCTGATAAAGATCAGTGACAGGCGATCCATGGTAAATGGAAAGCAACCATGTGGCTTCTTTGTTGTAGCAACTGATGTGAAAATGAACCACGTAATGTCATTTCACAGCAATACAAGCTGCATCCACCCTGCATGATAGAGTTGAAGTTACACAGGACGTCAATTAAAGGTTCATAGATATTTTCTTCCCAGCGTGCCATTTACATGCATGATCGGCAAAGTTTGCAGCGATTATACTCCTTAGTGATGATGGCATTCATTTCAAACTGAGTATAGTATATACTTTTGGCTCTCTGCAGTGCAATTGCAGAAAACGCATATGTCAGTTTTGTAGTAGTGCTCAAAAGATCACGGTGAAAGGAGACACTTTATGTGTCACATATACACATGTACATTGATATGGCATCAACACGGAGACAACATGTATGACAATCAAGTTTGTACATACCTGTTGGTGTACCGGGATTGGAACAACAAAAAAAAAGAGGTGATTTGGGACACATACACAAGTTCCACTGGCTGAGCGGGGCTAACCAATATCCCTGATATTATTGATTACATTACATTAGCCGTTGTTGGGTGTACAAAGTACAGCAAGGTGATGAATGAGGAAGAATGCATTGAATGAAACACACACATAAGCTAAGCGGCTAATAATGGGGGATCATTGTGCTCAAAGAATATAAAAGAGGACCGATTCACGGTGACAATGACCCATTATCTTCAACACACTACTTTTTCCTCCTCCCATTCCTTTCCTTCCTTTGCGTATACTCGTAAAGATGATCTTTGGCAAGAGTTCTATCGTGGCTGGTTCCATTATCCTTGGTTTTGTGCATCAAGCTGTCGCTGCATCTTTCCCAAGTGGTGTTGTCACCTACTGGGGACAAGTATGTATCACGTCTACATGCAATGCTGTTGAATCATGACTTACTCTATGATATGTAGAATTCTGCAAATTCTGAAAGCGCTCAAAAGGGTCTTGCTGAATACTGTGATGATAGCTCGGATGTATTGATTGCTGGTTTTATCACCAATTACAACGTTGGAGATCTTCCTACTCTAAACTTGGCCAACGCATGTACTGGGACCTTTTTTGAAGGCACCAATCTGCTCAAGTGTGATCATGTTGGAAAAGGCAAGTGATTCACATCTTACAAAGAAATGATGGTCCACTAACATAAAGTATAGATATCCAGACATGTCAAAAGAAAGGCAAGAAAGTGTTATTGTCTTTGGGTGGTGCCAGTGGTGCTTATGGCTTCAAGAGTGATGATGAAGGAAAGACTTTTGCAAACACCTTGTGGAATCTTTTTGGTGGTGGTGATAGCAAGACTCGTCCTTTTGGTGACTCTATCATCGATGGCTTCGATCTGGATATCGAAGGTGGTGGATCAACAGGATATGTGGTAAGTAGAACTTGTATAAGCGATATCATACATGCATGCTAAAGACTATTTGATAGGCAATGATCAAGGAACTTCGTACCTTGTTTAAGAAAGACTCTTCCAAGGATTACTTTATTACAGCTGCACCCCAGGTATGTGATGAAGATATCTAATGTGGAATCACTAAAGCTTACATCTATTTGACTATAGTGTCCATTTCCTGATGCCATGTTGGGTGATGTCATTAGTGAAGCAGGTGTAGATGCTGTCAATGTGCAGTTTTACAACAACTATTGCTCGACAACTGGATCAAGCTTCAATTTTGATCAATGGGATGACTGGGCCAAAAACAAGTCTCCCAACAAGGATGTCAAGGTATTCCTTGGTGTTCCTGGTTCTTCAACAGCCGCTGGATCCGGTTATGCCAAGATTGAAGATTTGAAACCTATCATCAAGGATTTGTCAAAGTACTCGAGTTATGGTGGTGTCACTGTTTGGGGTAACTTACACATACATCATCATTGTCATCTTTTGGCTGATTGTTCTTTATAGATGCATCACAATCGTACAACAATAAGGATGCTTCTCCCAATTTCGCTGTTGCTTTGGCTGATATTGTTCATGGATCATCTTCATCTAATGACGACAATGATGACTCTAGTGATGCTGGTAATGATAAGACTATTGATCCATCGACTACTAGTGCTACACCCGGTCCCACTAGCACTACAAGTGATGGCAATGCTGAAACGACTACTACTACTACGACATCTGCACCTTCACCCAGCAGCACTGAAGACTCTGATAATGACAATGATGATGCTGAACAAGAAGATACTTGTGTACAAGATGGTGATGAATGCTCCAACGATGGTCAATACAAGTGTGTTGGATCTGGTTTTGCTGTGTGTAATCATGGCAAATGGGTTGTTCAGCAATGTGCTGCAGGACTTTCATGTATGAGCACCACGGATGGTTCTTCCATTTATTGTACTCAAACCAGTGGATCCGGCAACAAGAATACTTGTAGCAATAAGCAAACTTTGTCTTCCAAGGCTGATGTTGCTGGTCCTGCTCCCAAGGCTTATAATGCAGCACGTGTCACGACCCAATTGTCAGTCAAGAAATCGGATGACAAGTCATTCCAAGCTGTTGTCAATGCTCGTCGTAAGGATTCCAAGCCATTTGGTAGCACTGTAGTCGTACAAATGACAATGCCACCCAACATCAAGGTTACATCAGTCGATCATGGCAAAGTGCAACAAAAAGGACGCAAGGTCAAAATCCAGCTCAAGAACACCAAGAAGAAAAGCATGTCAGTTGTCTTTACGATTGCTGGTTCAGTCGATCAAGGCAGTGTCTTTAATGCTCCTTCTGCCAACAGCATCAAGTTTATGACCTAAATAAAGTTCTCACTTTTGTATTTTACATATGCCACAAGTATTATATGCCTAGTGTTTTCCAATTTATTCACATGATGTTGTGGAATCGTATAAACATGCCTTGTGGTGAAATCATACAGATGCAAATATGAAGAGTTTTTCTTTTGTAAAACTGCATGCAGGTATACGGGATAGCGGGGTGGATGGAGAAGAAAAAAGGGGAAAGAACATTGTCAATCAGGATATACGAGCTGTATAAGTTTGTACTGTGGTAAGTTGTGGAGATGGTGATGCCGGTGATTTGTGCGGAGGAGGTGTTGGTTGTTGCAGGGGAGTCGTACCTGAAAGAAAAGAAGATTAGTATCACTATGGCTCTTGTAATTTGGATGAAAGAGCGCTTACTGCTATTGTTGCCAGTGCGAGTCATTTGAACAGAGACGCCATTCATCGCTGCTGATAAATGTGTTGCAATCATACCATTGGTCATAGCTATAGCTGCTTCTCTTGGTGTCATCCTTGATCGGCTATTTTGTCGTTTAATGGGTACTGTAGCAGCAGGAGTCAATCCACTACCATTACTAGACACCAATCCTCGACTTGTCGTTTCATTCTTCAGCATGTTGGGTACTTCTGACATGGGTGTAGGCAAGTTCTTGTCCAAAGTAGCAAGTTGTGCATTTGATAAGTTGGTATGATATGGCAGAAATCTAAGTTTGATACTCATTCATCAGCTTGTATCTCTTTTTAAATGCATCTTCTTACCGCTCATCATTCTCGTCAAAGTATTCCACTTCTTCATCCAAGCAAACAACATCAGGATCAAATCGATAGCGATCATCTAAATTGTCTGGTGTCCTGTATCCAATACGATCAATAAGTACACGTCCGCCACGACCAATCCGCTTTCTGAAACGTGGTGCTTGTGTCCTTTCTTCAGGTGCAAGTGATTGGAAAAAGTGAAGTGGTAATGGCAAAGGAAATGGCTGATATGAGCACTATACAAAAGTAAGTACAATATGTATCTAAAGTCATTCATATACTTACATTGGTAACATCTTCATAATCGGCATCTTCTTCTCTTTTACGAGCAAGCTCCGATTCGATGGCAAGTTGCAAGGGTGACTTTTCAATGCTGGCATCATCTCGTTTCCTGCGATTGAGTGGTATCTTGATAGTTGTGCTAAATGCAGTGTAAGTACCAAAGCATGACAAGATGGATTAAAACATACCTTGAAGCAGTATCAGATGGTGGTATTTTGCGTTTCTTTTTGGGAACTGGCATAAGGGCTTCTTCGTCTCGAATACCCAATTGACGCTGATATTCACGAATCTCACATCGTTTGTCAAAGACTGCATGTTCTTGAACAAGACCTTCTTTGCGAATCTTTTCACGTCGTAACACCATCTCCAAAAGATTGCGTGCCTTTTCCATTTCAGTGCGCAACTTGCGTAATCTCTCCAAAGATTGTTGATCTGTGCGTCGTGTTTTGCGAACAGATTTTGTCTCACGTCGTCGAAAGCATACATAAGGATCAATGTCGCCTTTGGTGAAATCTTCAAACATGAGTTCGGGTATAATTGGCTTTCCACCAGCAGCAATACGTCGAGCACGCCAATGAGCTGCTACTGGTTCAATATCAATCGAGTTGTATGTGCGAGCAAGATCAGGAATCATCTTGAGTAATTCAGCATAATCAGGTGTTTGTGATGGATCCTTATAGGTTGTCAATCAGTGAACATTGTAATAAAGAATGACATTTTACTTACCAGATTAAGATGTGGCATTTGAGTGCTTACACCTGATTCCATAAGGTCCATCATGTGTTCGAAAGCATCTTCAGATAACTTGTGATCCTTCTTTTTCATGTTGTGTTGTTCCAGAAATGCAACGTCTTGTTCATCCATCACATAGCGACATGAAATCAATTCATCTACTGTCATGGAATATCTAATCAAACTGCTGGGTTGCTTGTACTGAACATGGTAGACACGAGTGTATTCCTTGTCATCAATCTGTCGAGATGCATCTGGTGTTGGGATATATCGAGCTACATCTTGACCTGTCGTAACAGCAGCACGTGCAGCAGAGATAGCAGCTTGAAGATCATGCTAAAAGTAATCCAGTAGTCAGTTAATGGGTACACAAAGACCCCCCAAATCTCTCCTTAATCATCCTCCTTCCCACACACACACACAGTTGCATCGTAAGAGGCACAGCGGTAGATACCAAGTACCCATGGGCAACCAACACACTACACTACACACCATGAATGATACTTTACCTCTTCCTCTTCATCTTTTTCTACACCAGTCTCTATTTGAGGCACAGCACGTTGAAGATTGGCTTCATCCAAGTCTGGTAGTTGTTTCTCTTTGAATACTGGTAGTGGGTGCTTTGGAGAAAGCTTCTTCACCCGGAAGCGGGACGCCATCTGGTTCGTCATGACTAAACAGAGAGCTTGACCAGTCGACAATACAAGATGGTGCAATGATCCAAGGACGTAGCAGATGAGAAGACTTTGTTCTGGCCAGGATCCAAGGAGGCAATCACGGTGGTAGGTGGTGTCTTGCTCTCTTTGACTTATGGAGATGAGTCCTTTTTTTTCTCTTGGCTGTTATTTTGCGCACTTCAGAGCCGCTCCTGTATAGACGATACTATAAACTGCCTATCGCCGTTTCCCTAATACTCTCCCCACCCATTGCGGACTTTCTATTTTCCCTTTTCTCCACACATCACACACACAGTATACTAGGGATCATGAATGATACTTTATATACATACATATCAAATGCTATACATCTTTTGGGTCTCTCTTTCTACTCGGATTCATTCTCGGATGCTGCTTCAGAATCAAACTCTTCTGCAACTTCACTACCACTTTCATCAGGTGCAAAATCCTCATCAGCTAAATAAAAACCCAAGTTAATAAAGATAAACATGTCAACATGTCATCATCATCACTTACGGCTTTCTTCTTCATCATCAACATCCATTTCCTTTTCTGTTCGTCGTTTCTTGCGTCCACTGTATTCTTCTTCATCTTCATCTTCGTCCTCATCCAATTCTGCATAGCTTACAATCGTTTCTTCATTGTTGACTGACTTGACCTTGATACGCTTGGATCTCAAAAACTCCTCGAGATTGGCATATTCTTCTCGATTGATACTGGAGAATTGGATATCACTGCCATTCTTCATGTGGAACTTGATGTCAAATGTACGTGAACTACCACCCGATGTAGTGCCAAGACGAGAGAAGCTGACAACACCAATTTCGCTGTGTGGAATGAATGTAGTGGGCTTTGGTATAAAGAGGAAGCTCTTTTCCAATGGATACAAATAGCCTTCATTTGCCTTCATCGAACACTTGAGAGCATTGGCACCATGATGACTAAATAAATGACTTTAGCTCATCATCCTTGATCAAATACACATACACATACCTTCTATAAGTGCCTGGCACAGTCACCTTTCTATTGGTAAGGGCGCGGAACACAGTGCTGACCACTTCATATGTTGGAGCATCATAACGCTTTTGGAGCTTGTTTTCATACTTGTCATTGATTGCTTCACTACATAATAGGAGCACTAGTCAGTCATTTACTCCAAAAGTCATTCTACTGACACTTACTCATCAAGATTCAATTCAATGTCAATTTCTTCATCACGCACAAATTGGAACACAAGGAAAGGATATTTGGTTTGACCTTGACGAAGAGGAGGATCCAAGCCAATCTATCATGGATGTACATCTCAATACGCTGATAATGCCACATCATTCAAATAGTGCTCACTTACCACAAACATGACATGCATTTCATCAGGCTTCAACAAGAGGAAAAGCTTGATGATGTTGGAATACAAGATCTTGTAATCGTAAGTCTTGCCGCGAAGACGAAGGAAATCTTGGTACATGTCGATATTGTAACGACCACTATCAATAGAATAAGTATGTCACCTTTTCAACAAGAGAATGTGATACTAACCGTGGAGTCAAGCACAAGACTTCTTGGAATTGAACAATGTTCTCTGTGGTCATCTGGCTGAATTCAAGCTTGGATTTGATGGTTTCATAAAACACCTATGCCCATGGATCAGTATCGTGACTAGAATAGCATCATCCAAGAAAAGCTTACCATATCAGCAGCAACTTCTTCATCCTCTTCCTCATTATCTTCGTCCTTGTTCTCTGATTCCTTGGCAACTGTACCAGGTACATAGAATGTGATATCCATCAATTCATCCACTTCTTTAGGATTCACGCCTTCAGGTGCAGGCTGGCCGGGATCGACAAAGTTGACAGAGACTTCATTCTTGCCGGGTTTGTTGGTGCCAATAGCTTGTGCAAGTGGTAATTCAAACATGGGCTTGTTGGATACATCAAAGATAAGATTGGAACCTATCATGGAATAAGTAAACCATCCACATCACTCGTACTACTACTTGGATCTTACCTTGAAAGCTGGTATTTCCCCAGTTCCATCCACGTACGCTTAGTTCCTTTGTTTCTAGTTGCACCTTATAATATAACTTGATGGCGTCCTTCAAATCGTCAAAGTCCTAAAGAAGCGTGTTGCGTCAGATCCACTGTTTTAAAGACGTTCCAGTACAACATACTTCAGATCGGAACCCATCGAACTTGTAAATAGTATTGTCCTTGACTACAATGCGCACTTGGTGACCACGAGCAGCTCGAGACCAGGAGACCTTTTTGACATCGTCCGCAGCAATAACAGTGGTCTTGTTGCCAGTGGACTTCCATCCAATGCCGTTTGGAGCAAGACGAAAGCGACCAACGTCAGATTGTATGCCACTGTGGATCGATTCGAATTCAACGTAGCGTCGTTCAGACATGGGTGGATCGAGACGTAAGTTGAATGTATAAAAGAGAGGTGTGAAAGAAAGGGAAACGCGGCGCGCTAATGCACGTATTTTTTCAACAGCTGAATGTACTCTTGGCTCTCTCTGGATTCTAAATGGTCGTGTGTGGATCGTGCACGTTTTAGAATGAAATGTCGTGTCTTGGATAGTAGATCCCATACAATAAAGCATCATCCAACAATGCGCTTTTTCAGATCTTGATGATACTGGATACCAGTAGTATATGAGATAGGTTTACTTTTGCAGTCAAACGCATTGAATCGACTCTTGAATCCTCAACAAGTGTCACAAGATCACAATCTGGATAAGGTGGATGATGCTTGATGGCTAATCCAACAAGGATATGTTGAAAGTTTAGGATCCCTTATTACTTACTTTGTACCATTTCTTGACTTTGAAAGCAGACAATAGGCTGTTCATGTGAAAAAGCTAATCATTTCATTGTCTATAACCCTCCTGATTCTTCTGGACTTTTCAAAGGAACATTGTATAATCATTTTCACTAGTTGAATGAAAGCTCTTGTTCTAATAATGCAACACTATAACTCTGCAAAGATCTACTCTTGTTTTCAGTCATCAAGTCAATGTATAGAGCGCTTTTTCATAGTCATCCAGTCCCTATTAAAGTCTTTTCACCTTCAAGAACACAGCTTGTTTGCAGGATCCCCAACCGGATTGTACTTGCCTGTGCCTATGCCCCTTATTCCCCATGATGATTTCACAGCTTACGCATAACACAAGTAGAATCATCGTACAGGATTTTTCTCCTCCTCTCCCCCTCTTTTTGCCACAACCAGTTTGCCGCCATCTTGTGGTACATATGAATGTTCCGAATATGCTGCAACAGCACTAAATGATCACACACATCACTTCGAGGCAAGGAGTTGCCACAATCATCATCAGCGATTGATGCGCTTTCCTGAATACTAAGCTGCCGACTCATTTTGCCCCTATGTATCTTATTAATACTTGCTACATCCATCAATTGACTTCATGTAAACACAACATCATGGTGTTGTATGGGGCAATATCTTGTTCGAATGGGAGAAAAGGAAACAAGTATATAGTCATCAATGTCAACAAAGCTCTTTTTATCATGCGCTTAATTATGCAACCACTTTGGTTGAATCGAGCTCATACATATCCCCAAAGGTGAATAAAAGAAGCACTACACAGCAGTTATGGATAGTACTCTGCATTAGATCCGATCATTGTCACTACTACTCTAGGATAATGTACCATCATTGCTATCATCACCGAACATGCAGTTATATTTACTGCTCCTCTCTGGATCTCTTTCTCCTTTAAGATTATAATGATACCCATCTACCTGTAAACGAATGAAATGATACCAATCAAGGCTCACCACAGCTGCACTTGGTGTTTTTACACCACCATTCATGCATACCACTACACATATAAAGTCACTGACGGCAAAAATAGAGCGGTATCCCATATACGATTCTGCAGTCAATCCCTTTTGGCTTTCTCCAGTAACTGATCACTATATATAGCATCGTTATTCACTTTTGGATGTATTATGCACTACGTAACAAGGACGCTCCTCTTTCTCCTTCTGATTTGAACTTTCTGCAGCAGTTGCTCAATCTTATTGACAAGTGCAACAAATATGCACAATGTCTTTTTGAGGATGTAATCTAGCTTAAAGTTTCCAGCATATAGCCATCTTGAACCAGACAACAAGAAAGCTAGTACTGATATGGAGACTGGTCGACTTGTAGCCGACAATTGGGCCGATATGTACAAGTTGAGAAATTTTGCTGTCACCACATGCTGACAACATCAAATGATCGATTGGCTATTAGGAGAATGGCACACATGGATATACAGGAGGTGAAGAAAGGGCTACAAGATGTTTACGTTGATTGTGATATGGGTTCACAGACCTAGTATTACCCAATGGTCTCCTCTCTTAATCCCCCCATACTCTCCCTTCTTGACTTTTCTCTCTCTTTTTCCTCTTCTTATATCCAATTGCACATCGCACGCGGTACTTTATACTTGCTCCTTTCCAAAGTGTACAGCAAACAAGATCTTTTCATTCAATCCAGTCATTTTACTCTCCTTTTCTTCTTTTTCTACTCTTTTCCAACTTGCTAGCACATTCACAAGTGACAGCAGCATCAGCAGCAGAAACATCTATAGACCATCGTCAAAATCATGATGATGGATGATGATGTAGAGTCAACCCAACAACAACAGACGTGTTGCAAAGCATGTCATCAGCCATGTAGTAGTACTATCGATCCTATTCGTATTCGTGGCGAGATATATCATCCAACATGTCTTGTATGCGAAGTGAGTACATATCTCTTTTCTTTTCAATGATGGTGGAATAGGAGTATGTAAGCATCCACACTGGCTTCCGACAAGGGATCCATTGTATGTGTATACCCGATGAATATCCTTATAAGTGTGGATGAAAAGGAGAAAAAGAAAATTGCTATTCATATGCACTTTGGCGTTGCTTGATACATTAAATATGCAACAAAAAGTGGCGCCGTAAGCTGTGTATATGATATATGGATCTTTTTGAAAGCAACAACTCTAATGGGATCGCAGCGGAGATCACCCAAGGGAGGAGATAAGGAGTTGGGGAGATATGAAGGTGTATCTAATAGCTTCATCTCTTTCAGGATTGTCTGATACCAGTGGGATCCAATGTTTATGCGTTAACTATCAAGCGCAACGACAATGGCGTTTATCAGCAGCACGTGATGATCCTCTGTGAACAACATTACTATACGCATCTCGGATTGATTTGCAAACAATGTCATGAGCCTATTCTTGAACCAGTTGACCCAAGATTCATGTATCATCCACAATGCTTGCAGTGTCCAGATTGCATCACACATGATGCTGCATCATCCTTTGAATATAATGGCCAAGTCTATTGCCGGTACCACTTTTCTCTTAATGATGATACCCATTGTGCTGGATGTAACATGGCCATTCTCAAGCAATTCGTTGAGCAGCAACATGAGCCGAGAAAACGATGGCATCTCACATGTTACATGATACAAAAGGTATGTATGCTTCTAAAAGATGGCTATCAATCAATTGTATGCCTTATGTTATATATATACATAGTCATGGGATGTTCGACTGGCTGAATTCACTGTGTCCGGCTGTGGTAAATAGCGTTATGCGTCTTATTGACATGTTATCACTGACCCATATTGTCTGAAGATTATCAATTAGTGACGCCAGATGAGCTTAAAGAACAACAAATTTCGCTTGAAAGAATGCTAGATCGTATTTGGACTGATCTTTCAGCTTTTGAAGAATCCGCAGCTGCATGTATTTCCGACATGTTGCTCAATTTTGCAGCTGGTGCCACAGTGGAATCTCTTCGCATGGTCAGTCAATTTGTATCACATGTGCAAGTCTTATTTGCTGCCTTGGATGCTCTTGATACCACATCTCTTGATATGGAGATCCACAATAGCAGTAGCATTTCTTGTGCAAGCGAATCCAAATCCATCTCGACTTTCATTATCCAATTGTTACAACTATTGGCATCCGGAGCGACACCATACAATCCAAAAGAGTCGAAACACGCGGGCAGTAACAATAACAATGTGATAGTTGCACAACAAGTGCTCACTCTTGTCACTGGTATGGCTCAAAGTCTCAAAGCTCTCATTCGTATTGGTTTAGTGGAATCATTACAATTGGTATGCAAGTAGCACTAAAGATATATTGAATTCCAGTATTCACGCTATGACTATTACATAGGAAAGCCGTCAATCAGGCACAGTATTGCAGTTTCTGCAAGCATTACTGCCACTTGAAAAGAAACGAGTGTGGATGGCAGGAAGATATTGGTTCAAGGAAGAGCCTATACCACTTGCTTCTGAACAGACCATCACAGCAGTGGATCAATGTCAATGTTGCAAATCCATGATTGAAGATGAATGTTTGAGACGAGGACCATTGAAATGGCATCTTGCATGCTTCAAGTGCACTCTATGCGATACATCACTCGCTTCACAGCTATCTAATGCATGTCTTGTGCAATCTACGCAAGATGAAAAGACCCTATCTGCCATCCTAGTGTGCAATGAATGTTATTCAAAACAACAACAACACCAACATGAAGAAGAACAACAACACCAGCAATACGATAAAGCCATAGTGGATGCTGGACATCCTCCCCAATCCAACAATATACCAGTTGCACCAACTAACCAGGCACATTTATTTATCCACACCAGTCGTTTGGAACAACATCTTGACTTGGTACGCTCTTCATTGACACAGTACTTTTACATGATTGCAGGTATACCTTTTTTTATAATCACCTTTTAAAAGTGTTATAACATGACTTATAGGCAGGGTGCCAGGAGCAGTAGGAGGTGGAGATAGTGCTATTGCAAGAACAGCAGCAGCTAAAGTTACCAGCCAAGTTGGAGCGCATGACGAAATAAATGTAGAAGCAAAAAAAAGCAGACGCACGTCCTCTTTTTTGCACCTGATTGATCGGCAACGAGTGACAACCCCTACCATGAAGCGATCTATCACACTATTTGACAAGACACCTTTTCATCGTCGTTTTGGCAACAATATAAGAAGAGCTCTTAGCACAGAATACAAGGATCAACAACAATACCAATCTCCCTATAGCAACATGATGTTTGGTCGAAGAAAACGCGCTGCCACTGCTGATGCAGTGATCATGTCTGATAATCCACAACCAGAGGAGATCAATCTTGTTGACTTGAATGAAGGACAAGATGTCTTGATTAGGTATCTTGCCGTGATACATCTTCACCAGCTATTGCATGATCAATATCGGCTGAATGATCTGGTGTCCCTTGTTCTATCAGATACACCACGACAATCCCTTTGGAGAAAACTAAAAGGTCGCGTTACTATGGCTACAAGCAAGCATCAACAAAACAATCCATACAAGATATTTGGTGTGCCATTGATAACACTGGTAGAAAGAACAAGGACAAGTCGACAAGGTCAATTTGAAGGAGAACGTGTTCCTCCAGTGATGACACGTTATTTGACGCCGAATACATGTATTCCCGAATTTGTGCAAGCTTGCATTTTCACGTTACTCGGCATGGGTAAGATCTTAATACTTGCGCCAAGAAAATATCACAGCTGATACGTCATGCAGATATGTCGGTAGAAGGTGTGTTTCGGAAGAACGGCAACATCCGTGACCTGAATAATACTCGTCAAGCAGTGGATCGTGGTGATCCAGTGGATTTTAGTCGTTATTCCTCACCTATCCAACTATGTGCATTGTTGAAGCGATATTTACATGATTTGCCAGAGCCATTGTTAACTTTCAAGTTGTATGACTTGTGGATTACTTGTACACGTAAGTAGTCCTCCTGAAGGTCCCTTGCATTCCTACATAGGCTCTTTTTACTACTGGATGTCTCACTAGATCACTCTTAGGTATAGAGAATGAGACAAAATGCAAAGCCGCTTTGCATTTGACATGCTGCATGCTACCAAAAGCTCACCGTGATACGATGCAATTGCTGTTTCTTTTCCTTCGTTGGGTCGCCTCCTTGCATGATGCTAATCGTATGGATGTCAAGAACCTTGCTCGAGTCATTGCACCCACTGTGTTTTATGCTCCTACTTCTACAAATCATCATTCCACTTGCATGTCCCAATCCTTAACCAGTGAACGTCAACAAATGGCTCGAAACGAGATTAAAGTGGTTGAAATGCTTATCCTTTATCAACAAGAACTATGCAAGGTAGGTGATTGTGATTCGTAAAAAAGATTCAGGGACTCTGGACCCTTGAAGGGAAAACTAAAGTCATATGTTTATGCATGACAGATTCCTTCTCACCTTGCATCCATGGTGCATGATTCAAGTATGGTGGATCGGGTCACATCCGCTTCCATATCACCCAAAGAAGCTATTAAAAGCCTTGTCTCTAATCTATAATTTGCTACCTGGCCCTATTTTTATCCCTGCTTTCTCCCCCCACATCTAATCGTTTGCCGTCATTATGATAGGCTTTGTACAATGTTCCTTACTCCTTGTATCACTTGTTTGCAATAATAATTTATTGTCTGTGCAATGTCTCGTGAATAATGCGTATTGTCTAGATGGTTTCGCTAATGATGGAAAAAGCCTTTCGATACATGTCAAGCATTGCTTTACATCGTGCACGTTCAGCTGTGACACCTGAATCCTCCTGCAGCAAATCGGTGAATAAATCCTCCCGATAGAGTTCTGACACAAGTCTATTCTGCACAGATTCCCGAGTAAAGTTCACCAACAGATGCATGATCGCCTTGGGTACCAAGTCTTGGATGGATTTGCGGACAATGTTAAAGTAAGATATGATCAATGTGCCTAAGGAATGTCATTAGTTTCATGAATGACTTGATATGGATTCACTTACGAATCAATTCCACTTCCATGTCTTCTCGATCAGTAGGTTGACCCACTAGCTCTTCATCCAAAGCCAACTACATTCATTATCAGCACCTAATCTTTGCTGCTTCCTTTGTATACTTACTCCTTGTGAAAACTGTGGTTCCAGCTCTTGATCAATCTCATTGTTCAGTTTGTCAGCCATGGTCATAGTGGATGATGCGGGTGGACCAGCAGCAGCAGGAGAAGCACCCATACCACCCATATCAGTCTTGGATCCACCACCAAAAAAGTAATTGAGAAAAGAGTCTTTCGAAGGCGATGATGCTGACATTGTAGAGGATGCTGCTGAAAGTGGTCGTTCTAAATGTTGCATGGGTTGTGATAGAGTTTGTTGTGAAGGATGATGGCTTTGTTGCTGTTGTTGTTGTTGCATAACACCATTTGCATGTGGTTTTTTCCTGTCGTTTTTGCTGCGAACTTTTCTGCCACTTCGAATCTCTAATTCTCTCATAGCACCAGTGGCACCAGGGAAATCAGGATGGTTGGTATTGATATAAGCGCATTCGATCTCAATCAAACTTTTGACATAAGAAGTCGAAGGACCAAGTCGTTCATGAAGTAGGTCAGATACAACTTCAACCAGTTTGGATTGTAGTTTGGGAAAGCGGGATAATTCCTGCATACAAGTGTCAATCCTATGCACCATTCATCCCTGTTCAAAACACTTGCCTTGGTACCACATGTATGACATATCTTTGATAGTTCTTGGAATGCCATTTCAACACATCTGAGACTGGGAGCTTCCAAAAGTCGAATCTGAGGACGTACAAGAAGATCAAAAGCAAGTTCTGGTACAAACAATGAACAACGTGGTCCTGTCGAATTGCGAATGGCTGTTCGGATATCTTCGTTGGTGATATTGGAGCATGGAACAATGGCATCAAGTGCTTGCCCAAAAATGTTGTTGAATATATAATAGATACGTGCACCACCAGATCTAGTATCATCGTATCAGTATATTGTATTGAGCCATCCATTCACTGATACTTACAATTCCTTGGTAGAAATCTCGGGAGAAGTACCATCAATAGATGCCATATATTGGGTAGCATACATGGTGATCATTTTCAAAACCAGCGATCCCTATTGTTGGTGTTAGTCTTGATCCATTACTACTATGATAGACATCATCTTTACCTTGTGTGCACTACCAATAAAGGCAGGATCACCATATTGTGCAAGTTCATGCTGCGTTTGTCCAATAAGCGAGCTCAATTTGGATCGTAAATCAGGCAACTTCTCTCGGATATGATTCACAAGGATCTATCGACCAATTGTCAATATCTTGAAAGACTCTTTTCTTCATTGTGCTTTACCGTGTTCAATTGCTTGGAAAGATATTCTGATCCACAACGAGAAGCGATACTCTTGTAAGCATTGTGTCTCTGAAAGAACTCCTTTTCAGCTTTGATGGCATCTTCCATGGGCTTGTTGGTCAAGATATCTTGCTGACTTCGATTCACCATGCCGACAAAACCCAGTTTGAGTGGGAATGCACGACCCGTCAATACATCCAGAGCATTGGTACCAGCATCCATCAAATCCAACTTGGTCACTACACCAATGGTTCGCTTGCCTATGATCCAAACATCAGCCATTCAATCCAAGATGTGCTGTATATCATACATTACCTGCAGGATCCACTTTTCGTGCTAATTTGAGACTGTCCGAGTTGGCAATGTCGGTGTTGGCTGGACTTACTGCAAGGATGATGCTGTATTTGTGTCAATAATCCATGCTAACATCCAATCCTAATGCATTTTACCTGTTTGGCTTTGAGATATAATCGAGTACCAAGCTACGGATCTGCTTTTCAATATCTGTAGGCTGATCACCGATAGGAATCTATGGCAAGCGTTAGAATAAACATGATATACATGGATAGAATACATACTTTGGTCAAACCAGGCAAGTCAACCAATGTCAAGTTGAGCACCTTTTTGGAGTAGATCTTCAAGTGAATAGGTTGACGTGCGATACCCTTGTTGGATCCTGCTACACGAGCTGTATCATCTTCAATCTCTTGTCGCACTTGAGTAAAGTCGTAAAACCGCTTGTTGCTCACATGAAGAAACTCGGCATAGTCTTCTGATTCGCTTGATGCTGGTAACGTCACCAGTTGCAACACAAGAGGACGACGAGTAACAATGCCACTGCCACGAGGAAGAAAGTCGCGCTGTACAATAGTCTCCAACACTGACGATTTGCCTGAACTTTGTGCTCCAACTGTCACAATTTGTGGAAGATCCAACGTGTCGCTTGCTACACCAATGGCAGAAAACACATCTTGTATCTTGTTGACAAGGTCAATTACGTTGTCCATGTGTCAAATACGTCAAAAGAAAGAACAAAGGGAGGTGGTCAACGAAAAGGAGAACGACGTTCAAGATGTCTGTCGGAGACCGAGTGAAAGGCTACAGCAGCAGCAGCAGCAGCAGCAGCAGACAACAACAGCACCATCGCTGGTTCCTGAACTTGGATCTACAGTCCCGTGATCATTATCCTTTTCAACACTATCTTCCCCTGCAGATGGGCTGTGCTCTCCTTTCGCACTGACCTATCAAAAGTTTCTTTATTCACCCTACTTCTTATTGTCCTTTATCATGTATCTATAGCATTACACTTTATCTTTGACGCATAAAAAAGGTGCATTAGCCATTTTTGCGAACTGACCGACAAGATGATGATACCAACACGTGAGTAACAACAACACTGATGCATCTGATACTGCTACTGTCGCCACATGTTTGATAAGCAACCAGCATTCTGTGTCATGCCAAGATGTGAAAAAAAGAGTACCAATGAGACACATTGCTATACACGCCACAGCACTAATAAATCCACCATTATTGTGACCCCTTTTCACTGGGATAGTGCAACTGGGATAGGGTACACAATGCATATCAAGAAGGAAGGACTTTCTTTAGTTTCTAAAATGCACTATTCTATATATCGTCTAGAAGATTTCCGCCAAATAGTGCTAATGAGCAAGCCAAGTGATGATGTATGCAATATAGAACAGAGGAGAGTGTTATGAGTATATTAATGTACAAATGCAATAAAAGGGAAGGATAATAAGGGGGACAAAGTGTAACAAAGGAATGTCAATCTATCTACAAGGAGGAGGAGGAGCAAGAAGAGGATCAAGTGGTAGTTTCAATCGAATGCCACTTGTGATGTCGTTGACTGATATAACCAGAAAAAGTACTTTTGGGTGTAGGAATGAAATCATCTGCATGTGATGCAACTTCTGCATCCACTAGTGGTAACAAGAGTGGATCTTCAATGGCTTGTGTCACTTCTGGGAAATCGTGTAGTGTAAATAAGCAAGCAAACTCTGCATAGAGATCGGCCAACTGCTGTTGTGGACGCCGAGCATCTGTTGCCATGTAAATCAATCCAAGTCTGGCATGAAGATGTTCCAGTGATTGTAATTCCACACATGCTTCCAACACATCCTTTCGATCTGGTAATGCTTGTAAGCGTTTCACTGTATCTTCCATAAACTGGTCTGCTTCATGCTGATCTTGTTCATCATGTACATGTTCAAGTGCTCGTCGGATAGCTGTACGTGTGTTGCTTGCTTGTTTACGAAAAACGCCATCACCTTGCCGCATATGTACACTAGTAAATGAGCCATCACTCATGCTGATATCGCTAGCACCAAGCTGTGAAAGGATAACATTGGCTTGTTTGAGTACATCAGGATGAGATAAGCCCATTTCATGACGTAAATAGTCTCTTGCATCAACAAGTTCTGGATCACTAAGACCAAGACGATTGCTTCCAAAAAGAGAGCCGAAAAGTACAAGTTGTTCAGGTCGATCCATAATATCTTTCAAAAGAAGACGCGAGTCAAATTGTCGTGTTGCTGATACATTGTCATGATCAAGAATCTGATATGAATATCTGCTTGGATCATGGATACGATAAATAGTCTTGATACCATATTGTTTTTCAAGATTCTCAGTGTGCATGTCGTTACGCTGTATGCTGTGAATACCAAGATGATCAAAAGGTCTAAGATCAAAGATGCTGTCCACTGGCATAGGCACATATCTACGATACTCTGGACATTTGGTTGAAATGCTAGTGTTGGTAGGACAGTTGGCTACAAGGTATTCAAGATCGTGTGATGGTCTCCAATAAGTAGCCTTGCCCAAATTGAGCTCTGGTAGTAACAAGGTGCGATTCAAGGCCTTGGCAATAATAGCAGCATTGATTAGAGCAATACGCTGATTCTGAAGACCGGAGTGTGGAAGAAATGAGACATATCGTTGATCATGTTTCAGGTAGGATGAAGAGTCTCGACTTGTATTGTGATGTTGCATCCAGTTTCTCCAAATATCATCAGCACTGTTGTTACTGGAAGTCATCAAAGGTCGTAATAAGAACATGTGAATGATCACCATGATGGCAATCAAGAGAAGCCCTGCAGTGCCTGCTGCTGAAGGGCGGTAAGATGATGATGATACTACTCGAGACATTCGGGGTGAAAAGAAAACTAAAGAATGGGATCTTCATTTACCTTTATACGTCCTCTTTTCTCATTTAACTCCCGACAACCTAGTCCAATAGTTCGGATTAGAGAAAAAGGATCGACGCAATGATATGATGCGATTCACATCACTCACCTGCCACGCCTAGACACAACCATAAAAAGTTTAGGGCCTTTTTCATGCTGAATTGTTTTGGGACTTACAATCCATCTTGGCAAATTCTACTCCAGTTCACTCATCCCACCCATCATATCTGTCAGCTAGTGTGATTTTATCTTTTACCCGTATCTTATATAAAATATCATGTAGCGCTTTTTCATACAAGGCAAGTTTTGTTTATACATTGCATCTCTGTTATGCTTTCCTCTTTTATTAGTGATAAGACGTTGATGACGTTAATGTGATGCTATTTCATCGTGAAACATCTGCCAAGACTGAACAAGGTGGGACGAAGACGACATGTGCATTTGAATATGGTCCAGAAAAAAAGGACTTGTGAAACGTCAAAAAGGGATGTGCGTTTTTAAATTCTCTTTATTAGGATGATTACACAAATCGCCACAGTTGCATTAACCAATTATGATATTCTGAGTTAGCTATCAACCACGAGCTGGACTGGTGCCGCTCCTCATTCTTTTTGGATAATGATGGCAATCTTTATTCATCTCGAGTCAATGAAAACACCTTGTTTGGAATTGCCGGTCGTCCCAAACCCATCCTCCTTTTCTTGCGAGGTGCTTGTACTTGAAGAGATTCATCTTTCTTGGATACATCTTCTGACTCAATCATCTTGACATCTTCTTCATCTTCATCGTCTTGTATAGCGATAATAGGAGGATTTGGTGCCACATAGCTTTGCTCATCGTCATCAGTTTCACTATCGAAATCGATCTCCATGGTAACTTCATTGACATCATCTGACTCATTGTTCGTAGCTGCTGGTGGTGGTGTCTCTTGTCGTGTTTGTGATGGTCGATGTGATGAAACAGAATGTGCTTCTTGTTGATCCTCTTCTTCATTATCAGTGTCCATGTCATCGCTGTTCATTCGATCGCTGTTCAATTCATCTCCTTCATCTCCAGATTCTTCTCGAGGAAGCTAATTAGTCATTGTTAGTTGTCATGTACATTGTATTCCCTTTTAAACCATCTAATATACCTGTGATTGTACTTCTTCTCCTCGTATATCTCTGTGTTTCAATGCGCCCATAAAAAAGGCATCGGATGGTGCATTGTTCTCTGTCAATAGCATCTTGACTTGAAAGATAACAATCTCCAGCGATCTCTTCAATGGTGGTACATAAGTAGATAATTGAACATCCTTGATCACCTTGACATGTGAACATATAATCTATGTAATACATTATTAGCATAAATCATCCTTTCCCACTGATATACAACATACCTGAAGCATACGTGTACTCTTTTGAAAGTTCCTAAGGATGTCTACAATCTCATTCTTGTGCGATCGGAACACATTGGTGAAGAAAGGAATCGAATGCTTCGCAAATTGATCGACAAAAGAGCGACCAGTCTTGAGTATCATTCCAAAAAGAGCACGTTGATCCTTTGTCTTGGTATAACTTGTAATATGCCAAAAGATCTTTACAATCTGCGAGTTTTGGACTAGTATCACAGTTGCATCCTGGTGCGTTTCTTGAAGCAAGTGCAGTGCTTTGACAGTCTGGTTGATCATGGCCTGTAATGAAAATGCCTTTGGTATCAGTGCACATCCAAATAGCAATATGCATCACACTACCTGATAGTAAGAAAGCACAGTATCTGTTCGAAGCAATGGATGTTCTTCAAGACTGCCATTCTCCTCAAAAGATTCCAGTACATTATTCACATAATCGTGCAACGTGGACAATGGGTCTTGATCCAATTCAATGGCCTGTTCCAAAAGATAAGGGATCTCCTTCTATTTTTGATATAGTTTAGTAACATAGTAGTAACAACTTGCCTTTTTCTCTCTTCCATCTCACCTTGATATTGCGCCAATCAAACCAATCTTCCTTCAAAATGCCTGTGACAACACTGTGTGCATTGGATCGTAACGAATCACTCGTTCCAGAAAGCTCCTTGATGCGCATAAGTGTCTTGAAGAGTACCACTGCAGTGGATGCTTCCGGCATATTGTCAGAGAAACGTGCAAGATACTTGAAAGCTTCTTGTGCCTTGGTCGTAAAGGATTGTGATTGTGTGTTCTCAACAGCAAGTCGATCAGCAAGCACTCCAAAAACAGTCTAAAGCCAAACAAGGTTAGCTTGTCATATCATCCTAATCATCGAATCAACTACTTGCCTCCAAGATGTCTTGATTTTCAGGATTACCAATGTCAGGCCAAGAAAACAACTTGTAGATGACATTGAATATATTCGCTGCACAATGGACAATAGGTTCAGAACCCTATGTGATATGATTAGGATGTCGATATGAAAGCTGCATCCATTTGACTTACAGAATTGTATCTCCCAGATTGGGTATCCTAAAAACACAATCAGTCATTCTTGTATTGTATCAGCAACCTTGGTCATCTACCTGCAATTGTATGTCTTCATACAGGTTTTCGAGTCGTTGTAGGATGATTGGAAGATGAGTAACGACTTGTTTCAAAAGATCACGTGCATTGAGCCTGAGCAAGTAAGATGCTTGATTCTGATAGCGCTGCTTGTCATCGGATGTCTTCTTTTTGCCGAATGGATTGACAGATGTTGGGACAACTTTCTTTTCAAGCTTGTTGCACAAGTCCTCGAGGATATAATTGACTTCTTCATACTACATGACGCAGCATGTTAGCTTCATAATGTCATCTCTTTCATCTTTGAATAAATTTGCCTGCAGATTTTCTTGATCATTGTCATGATGTTCGAGTATAGCAATCACGTCAACCTACAAGTATTCATGTCAATAGGATGATCTCGAAAAGTAGAATGCTGACTCACATTAAGAGCTCGCATAAAAGGTCGTAACGAGTTGACAGAGTCAAAGGATGGCAAATGTGTACTGGCTTTCTTCACAGATGGCTTCGAATCGGCATCGGATGCGTCTGGTACAGGAGAACGAGGTGTACTCGACTTGACAAGGTATAAATTACCATATCCAACACTGATCTTTGTAGTTGCTTACCGAGCTAATACTGTGTAAGGATCGCATGCTATCTTTTCCTTCCATATTGGTCATCGAATGAAACTCCAGAGGCGTGTAGCTGCCCATAGACTTGATGAATTGTTCCAATAAAGCTTCCAATGACAAGACATTCTTGATCCGCCTAACCAGCTTGGCATGGTTATCTTCATCATCGTCTCTGCAGAAGGCATTCAATAGCTCACGTATCCTAGATATTGGGTATCAGGATGACTGTATAGATATGTATGACTGAAACATACCAATTAATTGTGTAGAACAGCATATCGCACGCATTTTGCATCTCATCGGGTGGCAGATCCTGGATCAACTCCTGTATACAAGCATCATCAGTGTCCCATCTTCTTATCCACATATACTACATACCTGAAGATCATCTTCATCCCATTTGAATAGGATAATTCCACATCCAAGTAATCCATCGATCTCTGCCAAGTCGTTATTGTTGTTCACTCTCTCATAAGTCTGTATCAGGTTGAAGATGGGACATAGCGTGAGCACCAGCCTTCGTTTTTGTCGATCATCTGACGAGCACATTGTTGGATAAAGCCCAATAAGAATATTCGATTCTTCATCCTGTAATAACCGTATGTTTAGCTGGTCATATCTCTTCAAAGCATCAACTACAAAAGTACCTCGTTATCCACACCGAGTTGATTCTGGGGTTTGAGACAAAGATCAGATCGTTGGTTCATGTTCTTGATGACTTGATCCACAGAGGCGATATCCATAACATGTTCTTCAGTGAAGCAATCGGTAAAGTTGTTCTTGATCCATAGCTGCAATCGCTTGTCCAAATCATCATATTCCACCATATATGCAAGTTCATCATACATGAGTACCAAACAATTCTATGCAAACATGTCAATCATGGTTTTGTATCCAACAGGTGACTTGATCTTACCGGGTACTCAGCACAATTACGCATGATCATTTCAAGCATTTGAATAGACTGACGTAGCAAAGGATGTCGACTGACTTGCTCCACCGATACTCTGCCTAGTATCTATCAGTATCAAGAAATGTTTTGTCTTTTTCCAAAATGGACTTACTTTGAGTACTTGATTCTGCAGCTGAACTGGCATTGCAAAGGGTATTGGAACCAAGCACCTTGATAATGGCCAAACATCCCACTACGCCAATCTTTTTGTACTTTTCACGTGGATTCGATAGCTGTTTGCGAATAACAATCTGGATTTCTGACCAAAGACTGGAATGGCTGCCGTCATTGTCTTTATCTGATGCCTATATAGGGTATACTTGTCAGAGCATGTAAATGAGAATAAGATTGGAATACGTACTGTCAATGCAAGCAAACTGAAAATGTTGAATAGTGTTCTGATCTGGGAAAGTGATAGATTGTCCAAGTAATCGAGAATGCCTTTGATGAAGACATCATATACTGCCATGTTGTTGACATCGTTTTCAGAAAGATGGAGAAGAACATCGAGAGCAGCATCCATTTCTGCAGTGTAAAGAATGAGATCTTGGTTAAGGTGATGATACAATGTGGATGATGTGAAAGCTGTTCATAATAGAGGTAAAAAAAAAGGATATCGAACCACTGCCAATATGGGTGACCAGGGAGCCAACAATTTCCTATAGCATGTTTAGTATGACATGAAAAAGGCAGTGATCAGCACAACTTACCTGACGATGGTATGCATCACTGAATTTGAAAGCATTGATATAAAGGGCGTTTGAACAAGGAGCAATGGCATTGGTTTGTTGTGCGGATCGCAAAAGACTTTCGGCCAGCGATAGAATTGCATTCCAATAACTATAAGCGCATGCATTAGCTCATTCATCTGACTGCATCTTTGCATCCAATTTACCTAGTCAAGCCATCAGCATGGTGAAGAATGACATCTCGTAGTAATCGCGCAGTGATCAAACCACCAGTGATCTTTTTCCGAAAGAGCACTTCAGCCTTCTTCTTGGTCGATGTCATGGAATAGAGAATGAACAACACCAACACATCAATAGGCTTGTGTGCATTCTACAATACGTAACCTTTGAGTGCCTGATTTCACATTGTATCCTTTGAGATTCTTACCTTAGTTTCCAATGCAGCTATAGACTTGAACCAAGAGTCACAGACGTATTTGTGGAATTGAAGACCAAGCTTGATGGATTCTGCATAGAGTCGTTTGTAAAATGCTTTCACAATCTTTTCATTTACTTACCCAAAATCAATCCTTGAGCAGCATTCTCGTTGCGTTGTCGAGTACTCTGTGTTCTTCCAAGAGATCGGAAATCGAGCTTTTCTCTAATACCATAAATGACCTATCAAGATGATTAGTTGTCATCAATCTATCAATGATAGATCTTGACATACCATGTCGATCGTGCTAGGTGAAACAGTCTGCAGAAGAAACTTGAGGATCACAGCGAGATCATCTTGTTCAGCTTGTTCCAATCGATCCAATACAGTATCTCGCACATCTTCCTATTGATTGATATCAGTCACATGAATCTAAATGCCATCATGAAAGTATTACCAAACTTTCTGAATGCGATGTGAGATTCGATAAGGCATCAAGAATAGGCACAGTCAGCTCGGGATACTCGTTCATAAGCTCTTTCAGGTACACGACCATCGCCTAAGCAGTTATTCGTTGTCAGTATCTTCATGTCTTTGACCAATCCATGTGTAGTTACCTTGTGTTCGGTATCATTGATGATGTCTGGTAGTGAAGTGATGATTTCATGTTGGATGACAGGAGGTGTGATTTGGATGATCTTGGTGACAAAAGGAGTTGTCAGTATTAGAAATGACACACATCACTCTATGCATCTACCTCTATCAACTTCCCACTCAGGGCTTGTGGATCAACAATGTATTCAGACCACCTTAACTGGTGTAGGATAAGACGTGCAGTGCATGTGCTTGATTGGCTGTGTAGACAGATACAAATGTTATCCATGCTCGTGTAACATGCATCATGATTGTCACTTACTCGTTCTCCAGCTCATCATAAAACTCGGGTAATCTTTCCAGCAAGTAATCGATGAGATCCTTTTGAAGAATGTCCACTTGTAATAATGTCTTGGCCACACTATCGAATGAAGTACTCCTAGGGACATGTATCAGACTGATGCTCTATATCGTAACAATCATGCATACCGTGTGGATCGTCGTGCTTCTTCTGATAAAGTTGCTGGTAAAAGAAACCTTCTAAACATATCCAAATCTAATAGCGTATCGTTCATGCTCTCAAAGAAGGTCGTCAAGTTGTTGGGGTATTGTGCATCGGAACGGATCTTGATTGACAGGTCGCGACGAAAGAGTACAGGTTCACAAGCTATGGAATGCCAGGTCAATTAGCACAACAGTGAATAGCAAGTCAAATGTCACTCGTACCAAATACTGCTGGAGCATCGTTATCGTCAACAGAAAGTATACAGCCGGAATCCCGTAATGCTTGAAGAAAGACTGTTTCGGTCATGGTTGAACAAGAAGAAACGCGTAAAGTCAGACGCGTGAATGCAACACGTCTTTGTCTCCGCGTCCCCATTATCCTGCACGTGACATTGTATCCTCTTTCCCTTTCACTATCCACATTAGCTTATCCTTCTCCTTGACACATCCCACATAACATATCCTCGATAACAATTTAACTTGACTCGTGACTGGAATAAAGACTCGAGAACATGAAATGCTACACTCTACTTGAAGACTTCATTTTACCAACACAAAGCACTGTTTATTCTTTATCTGCCCAAAGGGATGGATGAAATGTCAATGATATGTTATTGCTTTTGCTGCTACCACGACTCTATAGCTGAGTTTGTCATTCATGCAGTAATATTACTACATGGTCGGATTTTGACATTGACAGCAAGATGCGCCAAGTAAAACATGCAGGGTTTCAAAAGAAAAGATCCATGCATGCAAAAGTGTGTGTGTGAGAGAGAGGAAAAGAGTGGTTTTTCCACATGACATGTCCATGGTCGGTCAACTGCCTTGATATGGTCTTGTTATTGTGAATGTTTTACTTGTGATACACCCTGGCGATACTGATGATGCACCACACATTAGCGGCAATTAATAAAGTGGGCTGGATCACCATCACTTTGGGAATGTCCTTTTTCTCTGGTTTGCGTAACGTCAATGTGTATTTGATCTTGCTCGGGATACACAACCCGGGTTCTCTGCATGTAAACGATGTCATTTTGTCATGTATGCATCAGGTTGCATGTACCAGGTTTACTGACACAAACAATCATCATCAGCCACCATAAAGAAAATGATTTCATTGTCCCAAAATTGGGTAAGCAACGAGACATCACCAATTTCGTATGTCGACATATATAGCTTGGCAAAATAGAAGTTTCCTGCCTTCTTTTCAAGTGCGTTGGTGTCACATCAACTGAGTTATGATCAAGCCACGATTCATCACAAAGTGGCGGCTGTCTTTTTGGCATCAAAAAAATGATGGGCATCTTTGCCTTATCTAGTTAAAATGCCTGCTTATATATAAAAAGCATGTACCTCTTCTCCGCCTTGCATCTCTTTCATCCTCTTTTTGCCTCTTTTTGAATCTTTTTATATACACTCGTCATGGAAAAGCAGCAAATCGATCCTCGTGATGGAGAATCAGAAGTAGCCATTATAGGTGACAAGCCAATCCAAAGTGAAACGACAACACATGCATCCAACAGCAACTTGCCATCGTCTTCAGCTTCCACGTCAGATCAAGTATCAAATGATGAATCAAAACCAGAGCCTACGATCAAGCAAGGTCTCATCAACATTGTGAAATCATCATGGATCAATCCATTAGTGGTCTTTATTCCCTTTGGCATTGCTAGTCATTTTGTCTGGAGTTCTACTGTGACATTCATTCTCAACTTTATTGCCATCGTGCCTTTGGCCAAGTTGTTAGGATTTGCTACTGAAGATATTGCTCTACGTACTGGCGAGGTAAATATATCCCCAAATGAAACCAGTCCAATCAATCATGTTATAAGTGCCACAGCTCACATCTTTCTTTATAGATCATTGGTGGATTGCTTAACGCTTCTTTCGGTAATGCCGTAGAGCTGATCATTTCGATCATTTCTCTGAGCCAGAATCTGGTTGTGGTGGTCCAGGCTTCCATGTTGGGATCAATTCTTTCCAATTTACTTCTTGTGCTTGGCATGTGTTTCTGGCTTGGCGGTATTCGTTTCAAGGAGCAATCTTTCAATCCTATTGTCGCTCAAACATCAGCATCTTTACTTTTCATCGCTACTACCTCCTTGCTCCTTCCAGCAGCTTTTTATGCTTCCGTTGGATCATCAGAGTCAACTCAAGAGCTCACATCCGACATTCTTAACATTTCAAGAGCTACATCCATCATCTTGCTGGTCATTTATTTTGCCTTCTTATTCTTTCAGGTAATAGCATCATCATTGAAACAATGTCTTTTGTATTCACATCATTTGCATTCCATGTAGCTTAGAACACATAAGGATTTGGTATGTAGCTTTATTCATGTGGAAGATATAAGCATGTATTAATCATGTCATAGTTCTTGGCTCCTCCTCGTGAAGTTCATCGTGCATCCTATCAGCAAAGATCAGGTACCAGTCGAACCATGGAATCCATGTTGATGGCTCGTGAACAAGGACTTGAGCAGAATCAAGTTGAAGATGATGATGAGGAGGAAGAAGAACCACAAATGCCATTTTGGATGGCCGTTGTCCTGTGAGTACATATGACAAAAGAAAGATAGATACACATGCTTACAAGTCAAAAAGTCTTCTTGTCATCACTGCATTAGTAGCTGTATGTGCCGAATTCCTTGTGTCAGCTATTGAAGATGTTGTAGAACAGTGGCATATCAGTGAGACATTTGTAGGTTTGATTCTACTCCCAATTGTTGGTAATGGTAAGTACAATCGATATCACATCCTATTGGAACAATACAAGCTAATCAACACATCCTCTTTAGCTGCTGAGCACGTCACTGCTGTTACAGTCGCCATGAAGAACAAGGTAAGCATGAATGACTACAAAAAGTTCAAGTAGTATGCTCATGCTAGTGCACATAGATGGATCTTGCATTGGGCGTGGCTGTTGGAAGCAGTATGCAAATCGCTTTATTGGTGACACCACTCATGGTTATTATTGGCTGGGGAATGCAAATCCAGATGAGCTTGCTTTTCAATGTCTTTGAGACAGCAGTGATGCTCATTTCAGTTGTCATGGTCAATTATTTGATGATGGTAGGTATCAGACTGGTTGAGACAAGAAGACGAATCTAAACAATGCATATTATACAGGATGGCAAGAGCAACTGGCTTGAAGGTTTTATGCTTTTTACACTCTATATCATTTTGGCCATTTGCTTCTACTATTATCCAGATGCAGCTGCAGCAGAACTTGGATCTTAATTCCTTACTACTACTTAGACACTGTATATACGTAATCTATTTATTACATCTCCTCCAAAACATTGGTCATTGTTTCCCATACTGTTCATTGTAATCTAAATTGGTGATGTGTTATCTGATTTCCTAATTAGAACGGCATTGTCAAGAATAGATTGAAGAGACATGATCAATCTTTCCTTGATTGAATGTACTGAATAGCGCCATTATCTCGTATGCTGCTTTTCACAAGTCCCAAGGGCTTTTGATAGTATCAGTATTGGATCGATGGCTGTGCAAACTGCATTCACATGCTTGTTGCATCCGCATATGGCACTACTGGGATCACGTATAGCTCTTGGATCACATGCAATCACCAACAATGTTGCCTTTGTTTGTTGTTGTTGACATTCATCATCATTATACAACATCACATGTCACAATGGGTCCCAACAGTATAGAGTAGATGATATTTGTTGTAGTCAAAGAATGAAACTAAAGCAGAACAAGTAAGGGTAGTGTATATGTAATGTAAAACAATAGGAATCAAGTCGAGTATAAGATGATAAGATGATGTTGTTGTTGTTCTAACAGGCGCAAGTGCTGGATTCGGATGCATCAGAGTTGTTGAGATCTACTTTTTGCACTAAATCAAGATAAATGTAAGCACCATGTGGCAAATAAACGCAAAGGATCGTCATGGCGTATGCTGCATCGATTGCAGCACGTACTTACTTTGTTCCTTGCCATCTGGCGATTGAGATTCCATACCAGGTAAGGCTTGTGCAATCCTTCGAAAGAGTGTTTTCACCTAAACATGGTGGTCAGAGACTTGTTGTATTGACACTTTTTGCACTTACATTATGACCAGCTTTGGCACTCGTTTCAATAAACATGACATTAAGCTCCTTGGCCTTCTTCTCTCCTTCCTCCAAAGTTACAGTTCTATTGATAAGCATGAGCCTATTGAATTAGATAGATAGCATTGATAGAAATACCTCTTATCATTAAGATCAGTCTTGTTGCCAACAAGGACAATGATGACTTCGTTGCCACGTTCAGCGCGTACATCGGCAATCCACTTTTCTGTGTTTGAAAACGAGTTCCGACCTGTAGAAATGTGTAACCAGGATGAGTTTTCTTGTAGTGAAAAGGTAATGCATTACTTACTGCTAATGTCATAGACCACCACAGCCACTGAAGAATCTCTATATGACAAGGATTAGAATGACATCATATTCTTGCAAAGGTGATAGTTACCGAATATAAGATGGGATCAAAGAGCGGAAACGTTCCTAAAAGAGATGAAGCATTAATAACGGGGGTATTGAAGACGTAAAATGCAGGGTTAAGATGCAAGTAGCTCCTTAATCCACAAGAGTATACGCGCCCAATCCAATCCCAAGTACCTGTCCTGCTGTATCCCATAACTGAAGGCGCACTGTACGATCTTCAAGGTACATGGTCTTTGAAAGAAAGTCGATACCAATCGTGGCCTGAAGCTCAAAATGTCAGATGCATGATCCATCACCTTTTTGATAGACCATTTACCTGATACGTATTGTCAAAAGTGTCATACATGAACCGTGTAATGAGCGAAGTCTTGCCAACTATAAGATGGGTGGCCAATGCCAAGCATGAGTACCATTGTAAAGAGAAAAAAAGACAACAAAAGCATACCGCTTTGTTCGCCCAAGAACACGAGCTTGAACTTTCGTAAAGGATTGCTGAATTCGGCAGTTGCCATGCTTGCAATGGGGGTATCAGAAAGAGAGGAGTGTGTGTGTGTGTGTGTGTGTGATAAAGAAAGTCAAGAGAGAGTGAGAGAGAGAGAAAGGAAAGAGAAGAAGCAAGGTAACCTTGTCTAGGTACCGGGCATACTTCTGAGCTATAAATTCAAAGTGCTACAGCCTTCGGACCGGTTCCGCACATGGAAAGACAAAAAAAAAGGAGAAAGTGAAGCACATGTAGAATATGGATCAACATAAATGATTCATCATATTATTAAAAGTTTGATTACTATGAAATGATGGAAAGAAGATAAAAAGGAAATACGAGAATGATGAGGATATAGATGGACATCGGTAAAAGAAATAAAGAAAAGTATAATAGTGATCATGGCCTAGACACACACATGAATCAGCCTAAGCATCTGCTATTTGAGCTTGTGCCAATCTCGACTCCAGACTACGTAGGGCTTCCTCCTTGCTCAACAACTCGGCTCGCTTTTCTTGAATCTCACGCTGCACCTTGAGCTCAATATCGCGGAGCTGTACAACAACAACGCTGCATGTTAGCTTACAGCACATTTCACAAGACACTATTTTTACCTTTTCTTCTTCTTTTCTTAGCTGTTCTTCCTTTAGACGTACACTTTGACTACTCATATCTTCAGCATTCAAAGCAGCATCCCTAGAAAGATGATATCAGTTAAAGGGGTTATAGGATGTAAAGGGGTTGGCGGAACAAGGGGGAGAGAAGAAAAGACTTGCTTACTCTTGTTCACCACCACTGACAGTACGGCTGAGTTTCTCGGTACGATAGTTCTCATACAAGAAGTCGTGTGTAATCTCCTTTAGATCTTGCAAGTGGGAACTACCAGAACTTGAAGAATTGATATCATTGCTTGGGATAAAAAGAACAATGTTTCTTGACATACCTTAAAAGTGCTGATCGCAATCTTGCAAAGTCAGAGTGCTGAGGATTATCCACTACATGGCCAAAACGTTTAAGTCTCTATCTCTACATCCATCACTTTCCCCTTATATTGAACCCCGTATATGAAGCTTATTTACCTTCAACTGCACCCCAAGGATATTGACGACCACGCACTGTACGCCCACCTACATTGATTTCTTCATCACTACCAATGATAGCAAAAGGAAGTAGAGCCCTTAGTTCGCTGTTTTCTTCAACTGTATCTTCATCATCTTCTTCCACATCATAAGGAAAGTTGTAGATGGGAATGTTATAGTGCTCAATATCTTCCATGATCTATGTACATACATCTTGATGTTAGCTCATCATTCTTTTACATCAACTTTTGCAATCACTTGCCCTGCGTTTGAAATCTTTAAGTTCTTGTGGAGTCAAAGAGTCAGCACGTCCCACTACAGGGATTACATTCACTCTAGGGCTCAAACGACGCATCAATTCAATATCAATCTCACGTAATCTATAGTGTACTAGCATGAATATGACATCTTTAAAAGCATCATTGACATATATAACTTACGCATGACCAGTGGGAGAAATAAAGTATAGCAGAGCATGTACACGGTTGTCTCTAAAGCGTGGATTACGCTTGATACGTGACTCTTCGGCAAGAATATCATCATATTGTCGTTCCAGATAGCCGACAATTTCCTGGAAGCTAAATGCAAAAGATGAACAAAGAGCAAAGCTTCTAATTTGGTACTTCCTTACCATCGCTCATTGTCAATATTGTCTCCAAAACCAGGTGTATCGACAATAGTGAGTGAAATCCTATGTTGAAAAGGTGTTTGAGCATAAGACATTACACGTGCTCTCCTTGTCATTTCCCAATCTTTGCTTAGTCCCATCCCCCCTTTTTATTTCACCCCTCCTTTTTTACCTAACACCGTCTTCATCCAGCTCTAAAGAGAAAGAGTAAGGGTTTAGTAAGCCAACACATGTTACAAGCTTCTTAGACTTACCAACAGAGACGGGCTTGATAGTAATGCCTTCTTCATTATGAGCTTCTTCTGGATTATCACACACTTTCTTTGCAAGCACACCCGAGTTGCACAATGTGTTGACAAACGTGGTGCGACCAGTGCCAGAAGCACCTATCATGTAAAGTATGGATCAATCATTTTGATCCTCTAATCAATCCAATAACATACCAACAACCATCAAAGTGAATTGAAATCCTTTCTTGACATTTTTTCTACGACCACCTAATCTCTACAAGAGAGATACTGGCATTATTAGTGCCGTAAAGTGTATATGTTGCCGAAAAAGTGATCGTCTTACGTGTGCCATGTTGATTTACTGATGTATATGACTTGAAGAGTAACAAGGAAAGAAGAGTAAAGAGAGAGAGAGAGAGAGAAGGGAGAGGAACAAACGAAGAGTCCTCCCGCTCAATGGTGTTGGTCTGAAAAAGCCGGAAGGAGAAAATAAAGGAGGGGAGAACAAGGGGAAAACCAAAGACGACAGCTCCTCGCGTGTTGTTGCATCACTTTGTAAAGGATATGAATGTGTATATAGGTCTGAAGAAAGTGATCATTATCGGTACTCTTTGCAATAGGAGTGCCTTACTTTTCATGTATGAGAATAAGTCTTGTACTACAAACAACACATTGCTCCTCATATGCAACATGCAATGCCCATCCATCATCATTATCCCCTAATCCAATGCCAGATGTAGAGTGTAAAAGTCACAGTTCATTGTTTGCAAGTTAAAGTGATGCATGATTTCTATGATATTCTATGTCCTAGTGAATCCACCCATTCCACTGCAATAAGAAGACTACCCAACCATCCCACATCCTCTACTTGAATCACGTGCTCTGATATAAATCCCCCATAACACTGCATACTCGTAAAAAGAATTGTTTCGATATGTGTGAGTCAACAAAATGTGTGGATCAAAGACACACCTGATTCTACTATCGCTTAGTGAGTTTCCCAAAAGCCCTTGTGATCCTTGACAATTTCTTCTTCCAATTCAGGGAATGGACCAAAGACCTTGATATCACGAGAGCCAGTAGCCAAAATTTCACGAGTAGTCAACTTTAAAGTAGGGTTTTCCTTACTGCCAGCAGCATCAGTCAATTCTGTAAGCTTGGAACCAGGAAGGCCAAACACGATAGTGCCAATGTTTGCCCAATAACAGGTGCCGGTACACATGGCACAAGGCTCAACACTAGTGTACAAGACACACTTTGAGAGATATTCTGGAGAAAAGTTGGTAGCTATATAGGCAAAAGAACAGGTCAGTATGTTACACTTGTAAGCATATCATCCATACATACCAGCAACACGAGCCAATTCACTTTCGGCATGGAAAACAGGACCAAAGTTGCATTGTTGCAAAAGAATCTCGCCTTCAGGACTGACAAGAGTGGAACCAAAAGGATGATGACCCATGGATCTACCGCGAGCTGCAATATCAATAGTGATACGCAAGTGCTTGATCATTTCATCGTGGCTTGGAGTCGACATTTTGGTAAAAAGTTGTGTGTCTATTGCCAAGAAAAAGAACCTGCCTTTTTATATCCATGAATGTTTGCGAATACCCTGTTCAAGATTATCTCTTGTGTAACTCGAAAACGTATATCTGGGATATATATGAGACGCTATCTCTCTTTTTTAAAGTTTGGTATTCAATACTCAGCACTTTATCTCTTTATCCCATATACAGCATTTAATGTCTGGTACCCAAATTGCTGGATACTAGTAATAGGTAAATGATACAATGGTTGGTATGTCATCATTGCAAAAGTGACAAGTGGAAGAGATGTCCAAGAAAGAAAAGAGACACGTCAAACAATTGGGACGTCCGATCTGCCGGAGCAAGAGAGGAGAGACAATGTCGGTCAATGTGTTTCCAGACCAAGTGTATTCGTCATCACGCTTGCCCTACTTGGTCATAATTTTCCCATGCTATTGCATATTAGCATAGGAATGGTACTTGTAGGCATTGGCTATGATCCAGCCAGCTAGTTGGATACACGTTCAATTGATGCATTTGACACATGCCAAGGTGTATTCCTATGACTAATCTTTAGGACAACACGAATGGACCTATAGTTCTCTATCTTCCTCTATCAAAATTATATGTGTGTGGAACTATAGACAAGATCATGAGATCATTTACTCTTTCACACACAGATACGATGGCTATATTCACACAGATGGCTATCCCTTCACACCGCTGTCAACTTCCCTCCGCATCCAATCACCAATAGAAACAAGTATCTTTTGTACTGACATAAAATATATATATACTAAACGAAAAAGGAGATGTATAATTTCTACATAGACCCTGCGTCTTGTTGCATGGGGGATGATTGCTTTGTGGATGGATCCTGCAACTCAGAAGATGATGCTGTAGTCATGGTGTGATGATTTGAAGATTGATCTTGCTGGGGTGATAATGATGAATCCACTGATGCTAGTCCTCCAGCAGGTTGTTGTTGTTCTTCCTCTTCATCCATATCATGATCATCAGGGGGCAATAAAGGATCACTTTGAAGTTCTGGGGATGGCATGGCTGATGATTGCATTGGAGAAGAAACAGTTGAATAGTTTTCTGCACCAGCTAATGCAGCAGCAGCAGCATCTTCAGCAGCGGCAGCTACAGCTTCTGCTTCATTGTCAACAGGTTCAGATGATGTTGGATTGTTGTTGGTGTTGGTTGTTGCTTCATTGTATGATTTCATGGCCACTTCATATTCATCCATCTCCTTTTTGTACATGTCGTAATATTTCTATACGCCCCAGTCAATCCACTTGTCATGCCACACTTTTCTCTCTCCTTACCTGCTTTTCTTCTCGTGTCAAACCTTTCCATTTCTGACCCAATAGCTTAGTGACATCGCCCAAACTTTCTTGAGGAAAAGCATCCTTGACCTTGTCACGCTCCAAACGACAGAATAAGAAAAAGACATTGCCAGGTCCTTTGGGTGCATTAGGATCCTTTTTCTTTCTAGGTGCTTTTTCTCCTGGTATTCGACCACGCCTTCCACGATGATGATGATGATGATGAGGCTGGTAACGGAAATTCTATCACTTTTTATGAGCAAACAAGCACACTTATGACTGTATAACTTACCACATCACCATCATGTGAGAGCATATCCGATACACCATCAGAATGTTCACTATCACGACCATGTTGTGTTTTGTCCATACGCTCCAAAAGAAACCTATTCTCATATATCAACATGAAGCTGTTACGTGTTTAAAACACTTACGTTCGCTCAAGTCGTAGCCTGTTGATACTCTTTCGTGCCTTGTAGATCCTTATATGTAGTGCATCGTTCTCCTAGAAATAGTCAAGATGAGGTGGATTGGTTGAGTACAAGAATAAAGAGTGTGGCATAAACGTACGTCTTCGATTTGCCTGATCCGTCGTTTCAGTTCCTTGTATTTGGTCTTGTATTTGTCTGTTATCGCAATGAGTCACTTGTTGTGTGGTGTGTGGCATCGTACACGTACCTTCAGCCATGGGACAAGAGAAAGGAGCAAGTCGTGAAAAACAAAGAGGAGACTTGACTGTTGTGGATGCATATAAAGGTGTCGGTGATACCACCATGTTCTAGTTCGTAGCCTTTTAGGTCCGCATAGTCTTCCCAATACCTGCAAACGTCAAATTTATATCGCATGTTGCCTGCATCAAAGAAAAAGATCCCATTCTATCCTATGTTCTGTTGCTTTTTATAAATGAGTCATTGCTATGGATGATTATCACTTGAACAATAGTCGAAAGAGTGAGCTAATGCATGAGATTGACAGCAAATTCCTAATTTGGTTGCTCCCTTTATATAAACAATCAGCAATTCTTGTTCTTCTCTAGGACATTTGACATATAAGCTATAGCATACATTCCCATCATTGAAACACTAGCTAGCCACTATGATACATCGTCATAACTGGGTCCATGTGACTGATAAGATGAAGTATAGCATTGTTTAGATAAGGAGTCAACTAGTGACGATCACTACAGCTATTTGGTAAATAGATGGGATGGTGGCATAAGAGCTATGCTTCTTGGAAAGTTTGGACTTCATTTGAGATTGATTTAGTGTAATAAAGCTCATAGTTTTCTAAAATGCATTATGGTACAGGATGAGGACGAGACTTGATAACAAAAGTGGTCCATGGAGCTTGCAAACCACCATATCGAACTGACTGGCAACCTGTACGCCCCAAGGCATCGCAATAGCAGACCTTGGATCATTGTTCATGAAAGTAAAGGCACTGGTAAAACACGCAGTACAATTGGTACAACAAGGCAACAGACAAAACGAGTGGGACACCAAAGAGCTGCACATTTAGGATACAGCTATCATTGCAATCTTCATTTATACTTGCAAGAAGCTGTTCTATGCATCTGGTCACATTCTCGATTCTTCTTTCTGAGCTTCCTAAACACACTTTTGGCCATAAAGATGGGGACTCTTGAAAGCTTGAGCTTAACACTTGGAAGCTTCAACATTGTTTTCAGCATCTCCTGTTACTGACTTGTTTCTCCAACAAAGAAACTCCCAATTTCCCTCGGATTTGGGATTGCCTTCTGCTTGAAAATATACAAGATATATGCTCCAAAAGGCGAGCAACACTTGAAGTTAGATCAATAAACTAGATTGCTCGCTCTTTGATTCTCATAAAACGACTCTGCTGTTGAAGGATCGAGATTGCCTGCTGTGCGTATGGCAATATTGACAATATGTAAGGCAACCATTCGTGCATATGAAACATCAGAGACCAGATGTCGAAGTGATTGAACAAGGAGCTCAGTTTCTTGTAACACCAAAGAGTCAAGAAAGGCAAAAAGTGATAGTCATACCAAAGAAACCATCAGAGAATACAGCCAGATGTCACAAAGAGAACAATGAACACCAGTATGAAGACAATGAAGCACTACAGGGATGATGACAAAGAGCCATGCATGAGTATCATGATTAAAGACTACCCTTGACCCTTACCAAAAGGATTAGTGGAATAGGCAATCAAGTCCACGAAAGAGAGATATAATGATTCTGGTGACAACAGCCTTGCTTATATGAGCATGGGCGTGGGAATTGTTGTCCTTGCAAGAAGATTTTGATTGATTGCAATGATAAAGTGGTAAAAGATCTATGCTGGGGTGAATATACCACTAGGTGGAAGGTGCTTCATCATCAACAACTAATATGTCTGTGCCAATGTACCAGGCAATTATCAAGGAGCTATTCAGATGACGACAGGATAAACATCTTTTTATATCAATATATATAATCCACTACTACTACACTAATTAATGGCAATAGCTACACCATTAGCATCCACAAATGATCCATGTAACGTCAAAGCATTAAAGTCTCCAAGAGTGGCTCTTCCCATTTCTTGCATGGATTGTGCATCCAACACCAATAAAAAACAAGATTCACCACCATCTTCTGTTGTCTTGTTCACCACGGATAAGATAACACCATCATCTTCACTGGTTGCATCTGGTTTAGGTACAAATACGGGTTCTGAGCAAGAGCATCCAGGTTGATCCCACATCAATGCAGTACTATCAGGATGTGTGTTGGAGCCAAGGAAAGGATGATCAAGATCCACTTTGATAAGACCATTAACAACAGCACCTGCAGCATAAGAAGGAGCGTAGCGTGATTCACAAACACCATAAAGGTAGCGATATCTTGATAGATTGTATTGTTCATTGAACCGTGGCAATTCGACATCATGGGCCAAGACTGTATAAGAAGCGACACGACGCTTATTGTACTCGAGCATTCCTGAAAACAAATATCCTCCTGTCAAGTTTCCAGGTGACCAAGGATGCTGATTCTCATCACTGCGTGGCACTTGACCCAATCGATATCTACGTACTTGAGCTGGTGCAATCTTGTTGCCTGGTTTGCCTTGTGCCTTCTTCTTGACAACGAATCTCACAGGTTTCACTTTGCTTTCATTGACTTTGCCACCAGGTGCTGCTTTACCAAGCTCAAAACTGGCATCCACAATGTCGGTATTCTCATACATGCAATAATCCAAATAGATCACACGCTCCTTGTTTCCACCTGGAAGTAATACTTCTTCATCCCATGCATTGGCTGCATGAAATCCAAAGCATGGATCAGCTTCATAAGTTGCTACATGTCGTCCAGTGTGTCGATCAATCACGTGAAATAGTGTACGTCGATTTTCTTCCCAATGAAATGTCTGATAGGCATTCGAATAGTAAATGGCTGCCATTCCACCAAATCCATAGTAATAAGGAAAGTTGGGAACAATAATGTAGTTCTTGGTCATGTTGAATGAGTGAATATAAGATGGTTTCAGTACTTCCATTGTCTTCCATGCACCCAAGTGTCTCCATATGGGTTCATGCACTGTAGTTTCAGGTGGTGGCATGTCATCCAAAGTGGGTGAGAATGGCTTGATAGTGAATGTCTGAAAACTGGGGATTGGACCAAGTCGCACCATAAAGTTGACATATTCATTTGTATCCTTGTCATATTGATGATGTGAAGCACATAACATCCCCCAAAGCTTCTTGTCAACATGTGCATAAGTAAACAACTTGAGTGGCTCTATTCAATTGATTTGGTTAGTTCATCATTATCATCATTATCCTTATATTGACTTACTCAATGTATCCTTATCCACCAATTGTAATGTGTTTGCATCTCGTTTGACGACTACGGCATCACCACGCTTAACACCAATTTCTCTTTCAAGACGTGGTCCAATAGGAAAGTTGGGTGTGATGGTGACATTGACCAAGTCATACTCTGGATTCTCCTCGTGCTTGCGCATGGTGTCATTGAATTCCATGATATGGTGAAAGAATGTCTGCATACGCCCAAAGATTGTCTTGCAAGGATCAGGACCAAAAGTGAGCAAAGTCTTGTCATCATTACGGATACGATCCTCCAGTCCATGTGATGTATGCCTGGATGTGTAATGGACCTTTTGTGTTTCACCCGATACTTGAAAACGGTGCAACATGGCAAGGCCGTCAAATGGATGACCAATATGATGTGTATCACCATTATCCATCAAGACATTGTATCTTCCAGATCCTATTTCTTTTTATATAAGTGATATGTTTCATCATTAAGGGTACATGAACATACCTGAGCGATAAAGGACACCATTCACCCAGGAAGGGATGATGCCTTGGATCTTGATCTCGATTGACTTTTCAAAAGCAGGAACATTGGCAAAACCAAAAGGAGAAGGAGCTGGTTCATTGATATTGGGATTGAGCTCTGCTGGTGTTTTCATATTGAAGAAGAAGTGAAAGGTGAGATGGATGTGTCAATTGGCTTTTTATGCAAAAGGTGAGAAAAAAAGGGGGGCTGATCCCAATTTCATTGTTCTTGGGATATACATACATGTATGCAGGATGACTTGGTTTCCCCTGATATTGCTGCTGATATGACTTTCACACAGTAGTCGATGGTGTTGGTATCACTGAATCAAGAGATGGATGAAAAGCAATCATGGCAGGAAGAGAGAAAGAAGAGGAAAAGGAGGGAAAAGAATGAAAGACGTGTTCTTAAATACCACAGCTTTTGTGACTCAGACTTGTATCAAACTTGTTCTTCACTTGCTCATATCTTTGTACATGTCAAGGCTGCTGTTACGTCCCTTACGAAGCAAAGCACGATCAGTATCATTTATACGAAGCATTCATACCGGAGAAGCTCTTTCGGCCATTGATGCAAGGTAACACACGTCCATGCACCTCTTCCTGAAGAAAATTCTCATGACGTCTATTTGTTGTTGTGTAAAGGCTTTCTATTCTCAAAGCAAGTGAATTGAAACAAGTGGCTGTCCAATGTGGTGTAGCAACGAGTGGAAACAAGATGGAACTGTGCGATCGCATCAGGCACCGGTTTACAACAGCCATCGGCAACATTTCACGGCATGGTCACTTTGAAGCCAATCAACTAGTACCAGCATCAGTCGTGTCTTTGGACCTTGGGTATCGTAACCTTGCTCAGATACATCTACGACATGATAATACGATTATTGCATGGGATCGAATCGACCTTGATATACCCGAGGAGTCATTTCATCCTTCAGTCAGTGCCCCTTTTGTACGTCGATATATCCAATCCAATCTGGAACCACTCTTACTTGGCAATGATGATACTGTGGGTGCTGTATTGGTGGAACAACAACGTTATCGTGAAGCTGGTGCTGCAGCCGTGTTAGAAACGACCATCCGTGTCAATTGTGTTGAAGCAATGTTGTGGTACGCTCTGTACGACATGGTGGATCGGCATGATTCTTTACAATCCATCCCTTTAATGGCGATTCAACGACAAGCTGTGGATCGCGTATGGGCACCTTACTGGGAAAAGTTCATTTCACCATCATTGGCAATGTCAAAGAGATCAAAGACATATCAGAAGAAGCAAGCTTGTTCACGTTTGGTAGAACATTGGTTACAACAAGATCAAGTCGTAACGTGCCGTGATACACAGATCAAGGATGGATTTCTTCAAGAAGGAAAAAAGGATGATTTGAGTGATTGTCTTTTACAAGCCATGACTTGGTACCAATGGAGACGGTTCATGGTCGACTATATTCACGATGCTTTATCAGCATGACAACAACCTATTACTATAGAGCTACTTTATATACATCGTTTAATACTCTTGTACACACGATGCAACGTGTTTCTTTGTTATCTAATCAATACATCTTTGGGTATCACACGTGGATTACTATTATATACACTCTTCTATTATACATGGTGGATGGCTTTAATAATACTCTTCAGGTCCATTATACTCCTCACAGATAAAACACCAGCAAAATGCGATTGTTAGACTGTAATAGCACAGATGAGCATTGTATATGGAGAGAGAAATAGCTTGAAATACATACCATGCAATACTGTCACCCCAACAAGTGGAAGGATTAGGAGCAAAAGGTGCATGGGGTGGTGCTGCTGGTGGTGGTTTACCAGTAACTGAAGGAAGAGGCTTTGATCCAGGTGGTGGTATTGGAAGACCTGGTGGAGGAGGAGGAGCTGGTCCCATTAAAGGATCCATGGATGATATGCTGTATGGAGTCAAACTACTCATAGGTGGAGTAGGAATTGCTGCTGGTGGAGGAGGAGGTGGCATTGGTGGTGGACAACCTGGTGGATAGGATGGAAACATTCTGATAGTCGATTCAAAGGATGTGAGTGAATAAAAGAGAGAAAAATGGGCTGTTGTTGCTGTGGAAGATGATGCTGTATCTATATACGAGAAGCGGCACCTTCCATCACCCAATCTACAAAAGGAAGTGGAACCACTTGCACATGACAGCTTGTATCTTGTAAACAAAATGATGATGATTGCATACCCGTGTGAATATGTTTACAGCTCTAATTTGCTCAAAGTTGACTATGCACACTGGATTTGTTCCTATGACAAGGTACATACTATTTTTCAACATTGGAGCTCTCTCTGCATCCCACAGCGCCGCTTTATTCCTTGTTCCTGATCCAGTGACCTTGCTCATTGTCGCAGTCGTCATAAACCAGCTCACGATAACGCGACATGTTTTATTTGTATAACAAGCGATCAAGTAGGAGATTTGTGTATAAAATAACAACAGCATCATTCAGGAACAAAGGTGTACAATCCCCACGCTATCAACGTAGCATTCATAATACAAATACGTGTTGTCTACTACATTAGGATCATTATTCTGATATCATTGTTCCAAGTCTGCAGATGAACAACAGTTCTCATGAGCTCTTTCGGAATACTTGTTTAGACTAATCTCTTCAACCATTTGTAACACCCCTTTCATCTCATATGATACTCCTCTTTGTGTCGGGAAGGAATAGTAAAGAATATCAAATGACATCAACAATGCAATCACGTGGTCTACAAGCGAAGCCAACCATTTTTCTCCAATGCAACTACTTTAGCATGTATTGTATATCTTGTATCATGAAACTATCCACAGATATGTCTTCTATGCTATTCCAAACAACGTCTGCTCCAATATTCATCCCATCCAAAGTATCTTGCTGCTCATCCTTTCCTTGATGTTGTTCAAATAGTCACGAGAAATGATCCACAGCCGTACCAGTCTATCGTCAAAGAATGCAGATTGAATACACTGCCCTAGCATACATTTTCATCCACGTCACCTTTCAGCAGCTATGTCTCCACCATCAAATGCTTCGATAGCCTTGTGCACTTCCTCATCCAAATGCCATGAACAAGAAGGATAATGTCCAAAGTTGATACTATCCCATCACCTACCCTCTTTCTTCATACCACTGCATCATAGAAGCATACCTCTGTCTTTTGCAGCGAGTACTTGACATCAGTATTGAATATGCACTTGATAGCACTAGTGGCACCTTCATCAGTAACCAACTTGACGATATATCCTGCATTACTTGTGTACTTCATATCAATACCAACCATGCTCGTTTTCATGCTGTGGACGAGCTCTACTCTGCATTGGAGTCTGCTGCGATGGTCGTTTCAAAGATGGAGCTAGTAGGATTGCTTGCCATTACTGCTTCTGTCAACAAAAAGAGATATAAACCCGTTTGGTGTCCTCCAAAGCGTTCAGCGCGTTCTGCAGTGCACCTTGCATTTGTTGTAACGTGACATGACCAGCGTCTTGTTCATCGGCAGGAGCTTCGAATGTGTCGGTTGTACCAAGTGTGGAGCGGCATAACAAAGAGAGAAAGAAACAGCGGCGATTCACCTTTACCACCACTATCCCTTTTAACCAGCACACAACTCCCTGCCTATGAGTATTCAGAACTATATTAGCACAAACTATCAATCATAGCCAATAAAGAGCATCTTCTTTATTACATACATTGATTGCATGGTGTGGATAAAGTGATGTCTTGGTTAAATTGACCCAAAGAGTTGGGGAGCTATGTCCAAAGAAAGTTTTCTAGTGGATCAAGTCGCTTGCCCTGGTCTAATTCCCCACAAGGATACATCAGTCCAATATCATATCCTGAAATGACACCAATTCTATTCAACGGCTAAGTAAGCATTGATGATCTTGTTCGGAGAAGGAATCAATAACGCCATATCTTGTATGCAAGTCGAGCATAAGCTTTTTTGCAGTAAAAGAAGGATCTTCCATCAAGACCTTTGTACCTTGGAGAAGAAACACACTTTTATTCTATTCTATAATAACGTTCTTCTTTTGCTGTTTCCGAGACTGTTTACAGTCAGTGATATCTTTAACAGAAGTAAACGCACCAGGCACCATGAATAAGAAATCATGTAAAGGAAACAGGTTTGGACAGTTGCTGCATGATCCATGCATGCAATGATTCACCTCTTGTCTCCCATAGAAACAAGTGCATATACATTTACTTGCGCCAACGACTCCTTGGACAACCCCTTGAAAGCAAAAGACGCTTATAAAAAAGGAGCTCTGGAGTGATGCTGCTGACTATAGCAACTTTTTTTCTCGATTCCACTATGAAGCTTTCAGCCATTGCTATTATCTGTACGATTGCTTCAGCTGCCAGTGTTACTGCACAAGGAAGCCAAGAACAGCAACAAGGAAACGAGAAGCCATGTGAAGGCAGACCTGAGCAAGAATGCAAGGAACCTGAATGTAAGCCAATTTATAGCTACCCACTAAGATCGGATGGTAGTATGATAAGTATGTTGGCTGAGGATCGAGTTTTGTGCTGGATTACTGAAATATTGGATGTATAGAGGAGTTTTTTGATTGCTTTGTGCCAACGTGGAAATCCGTTTCCAACTTGCCAAATTTCGACACTCCCGACCCTCTTTCTCAACAAGATCTCGTTCAAACAGCGGATTGAAGCTATCAATAAACGATCTCTCTTGAATATGACAGTGACCAAGAAAACAAGCTTGTGTGGAAAAAATGAGATCCTGGAGTGTTGCGTCAATCTTGTTGGTGAAAGGTGGTGTGATTGTCCTCTCTTTTATAGATAGCGCTTATGGATGAGCCAAACTTTTACACAAGGTTCTTTTGGATGCACTGGTCATTGTTGTTCTTACACAAAGACACTGTGTATATGCTTACTTGATTGTGCAATAACGAGTGACAATGGTATGGCAAGTATCACTAGTAAATGCAAATAGGAGATTCTTATCATTCAGTAAAGACGTGAAGCATCCATCATAGAAGAAACAGTAAAGACGATGTAATGTGCAGGAACAGGAGTGGTAAACAAAGGATAAAATGACTGCTGCAAGCGTGAAAATGACTCGATTTTGCAACAAGATGCTATGACGACTATTTATTCACGTGTATATCTCTACTATTAGGATGACAGTGTGGCAGTGTCTAACTTCATGTGTTCTGGTGTGCAGTGCAAATAGGCAGTGTTGTCCCAATGGCAGATTCCACGGGGACGGGCAAGTAATGGGATCAACTCGTTGGAATTTATCTTGGGGACGCAGCAGCGATTTTGGGAGACAACTGCTTCTCTCTTTCTTTCAAGCTCATAACGTACACGACTCCCATTGACGCCATGCATTTGGACTGGGTGGTTGTAGCCAGACGTGTCGCTCTTACTGTTTCGTTGTTATGCCGCTTCAAGTCTGGTGCCTACAGGTACATTCAAGGAACTCAATGCTGTAGCAGAACGTGTTGCATTAACCGTTTAAGCTTTGTGTAGACTTCAAGAACAAACGCAACAAGACTTGGGCTGTTTCTTTTGGCTGTTTCTTTTGGTTTTGGCTTTTGACTATCACTATGGCTTCTGCTTTGACACAAACAAGGTCTCCTTACGTTATACACGTTATCATGGTGCTATTATATATGAAGAAGGCAAGTAGAATGACAAAAGCTCTTTATTTTGTATGTGTACACTAATATAAAGTGATCAGGTTTCTTTGGTCAGGCAGTATGCAACTTTGGGCATCATCATCTTCTTGGGTTCGACTCCCAGCCTGCACCTACAACTAGTGACTATTTGACATGTTTGGAGAGGAAGGTTGAGAACAAACTATGAGCCTGGAAACTACAAATGTGGTATTGTTCCTTGTCATGGATCGAAGTGTGCCTAGGTACTCATGGATGCTAAGTTGATTATCTGTATTCCTGCAGATTTGCCTTCTTTCACCGACATGGACTGCCCAGATTCACTGATATGCCTTTTTTTCCTTTGATAATAGTGACGATCATGACTACTATTATGTACGATGATGTTCACTACGACTATCATGATGGCAATGACAGCGACTACAATCAGAATCGATGACAATGACACAGCCAAAGGAATATGCAAGGTCCCGTTATTATATATATCACCATCAAGACAACAGTACATGTATTTAGATAGCTTTATTATCGTTTTTACAACAAGATAATGATGTACTTCATATATGTTCTATCACATCCACGTACACAATACTATCATTCACTTTGATCCATGTGACGCTCGAATGTAAAAGTGGACTTTGGGGGAAATGATGGAAGCAAGAAGCAGGATGAGAAGGTGCAACGTGAATAGGGAAAAGGACAAATCATTTTCTAGACTGTTTGCAGCTAGCAATACTGTATGTTTACAGAAGGAGAGACAGCAAGTATCAGGATCAGAAGAAACGTTGGGCAATTGTTGCATGATCCATGCATACAATGCTTTGATCGGCTTCCTGCATGATTTACACTTTGTTGCCTTTGTTGTTGATGTGATATGACCAGGTATTGTTCATTGGCAGCATGGAGTTTCGAATGTGCAGGTTGTACCAAGTGTGGAGCAGCATAACAAAGAGAAAGAAACAGTGGTGATTAGCCAATAAAGAGCATCTTCTTTACTTCATATGTTGATTGCATGCTGTGGATAAAGTGATCGTCTTGGTTAAACTGACCCAAAGAGCTGGGGAGCTATGTCCAAAAAACGTTTTCTAGTGGATCAAATCGCTTGCCCTGGTCTAAATCCCCACTAGGATACATCAGTCCAATACATATCATATCTTGAAACAACACCAATCCTATTCAATGGCTGCGTAAGCAATGATGATCTTCTCCTGAATAACGCCATGTTCTTCCATGCAGCTTTTTGCAGTAAAAGAAGGATCTTTCATCAAGACCTTTGTACCTTGGAGAAGAAGCACACTTTTCAATTCTGTAATAACGTTCTTCTTTTGCCCTTTTCGAGACTGTTTACAGCCAGTGATATCTTTAACAGAAGTAAACGCACCAGGCACCATGAATAAGAAATCATGTAAAGGAAACAGGTTTCGGACAATTGCTGCATGATCCATGCATACAACGATTTACGCCTTATCTTACATGGAAACAAATAGGTATACGTTTACTTGCGCCAACGACTCCTTGGGTAACCCCTTGAAAGCAAAAGACGCGTATAAAAAAGGAGCTCTGGAGTGATGCTGCTGACTATAACAACTTCCTCGATTTCATTATGAAGCTTTCAGCCATTGCTATTATCTGTACGATTGCTTTAGCTGCCAGTGTTACTGCAAAAGGACAGCAGCAAGGAAACAAGAAGCCATGTAGCGGCAGACCTGAGCAAGAATGCAAGGAACCTGAATGTCAGCCAACTTATGGCAATCCACGAAGATCGGATGGTAGTGACTTCCACACTAGTAATGCTCCTCTTATATGTATGTTGGCTGAGCATCGAGTTTTATGCTGGATTACTGAAAAATTGGATGTATAGGGGACTTTACTGGTTGCTTTGAGCCAAGAAAGACAATGAGCCCATCCGATTTCGACTTTCCAGGTGGTTTTAACTTTGGCAATCTTCCGCCTCCAGAAGGTCAAGATCCACCAGCACATTGAAGCTATCAATAGTCCTACTACGTGTCATATCTTATAGTCTCTTGAATACGTTATGTAAAAGAGTCATTAAATGCTGCGTTTGTAAGTCTTTTGTTATCTTTTTTCTTTTTTGGCACCGTGTCATATCATGTGTATCCTGTGTAATGGTATTAAAGTATGAAAGCATCAAGGTACTCGTTCCGCATGTGCATCTAAGGTACCGGTAGCTCATAGCGTATGCCATATACCACTTGTTTCATCAAACTTTCTATCTTTAAAGAGGCAGTGTAACTAGTGATCACTTTCCAACAATCAATGCCATATCATCGAGTAATGTAAAGATATATCTGCTCTTCTGCAACAATCAGAGGATCCTTTATTGAATCTTCGTATATTGTCAAAGGTATACTTCTTCAATCCTCTAATAGCATTCTATTGGTGTCAGCTCCTTGTAGTCTATTAGGCATTGGACTAAAGGCAAGACAAGTACGATGCAACAGCAAGTCATTTGGATCAAGGTTGGGCTGCTTCACATCTTGACAAGGTTTTGGAATCTCTTGTAGCTCACCCAGGTTGTTCTCTTAAGCCGGAACCAGCTCCCTGTAACAGAGATACTCATTGAAAACCTGGGTGTTCATGCATACACTGGTAATTGACGTGATTAGAATTACGCCAGATACTATTATACATATCAAACGATGACATCCTTTGCTACCAGAGCATCTTTTCCAGTTGCATATCTATCACTTAAGCTCCTACTCCCATATTCATCACACTGAAAGGAGACTTGTCATTGTCAAGCCTAGGCACATGTTTGGACTTTTGATTAGTGAAACAGCAAATGGTATCAGTTGGAAGTATTTCATATACAATCCCTCTTTAAAAATATGACAGTGATCCTGAAAACAAGCTTGTGTGGAAAAATATGGATCCTGGAGTGTTGTGTCAATCTTGTTGGTGAAAGGCGGCGTGATTGTCCTACACAAAGACACTGTATATGCTTGATTGTGCAATAACGAGTGACAATGGTATGGCAAGTATCACTGGTAAATGCAAATAGGAGATTCTTATCATTTAGTAAAGACGTGAAGCATCCATCATAGAAAAAAGAGTTAAAGACGATTGTGATGCACAGGATTGGTAAACAAAGGATAAAAGATTGCTGCAAGCGTGAGAATGACTCGATTTTGCAACAAGATGCTATGGCGACTATTTATTCACGTGTAGTAATCTCTACTATTATGATGACAGTGTGGCAGTGTTGTCCCAATGGCAGATTCCACAGGGACGGGCAAGTAATGGGATCAACTCGTTGGAATTTATCTTGGGGATCCAGCAGCGAATTTTGGGAGACAACTGCTTTTTCTCTTTCTTTCAAGCTCATACTCATACTTGCACGTACACAACTCCCATTCACGCCATGCATTCAAGGTATGTGTTATAAAGAAGCTCATGTTGGTTATTGTATTCATACAGTCGGGTACATTCATAGGCTACAAGTGTTCAAGCGGACTGAGTGGTGCTTGTAGCCAGACATGTCGCTGTTCTGTTTCGTTGTTATGCCGCTTCAAGTTTGGTGCCTACAGGTACATTCAAAGAGCTCAATGCTGTAGCAGAACGTGTTGCATTAACCGTTTAGACCTGTTTTAGACTTCAAGAACAAACGCAGCAAGACTTTGGCTGTTTCTTTTGGTTTTGGCTTTGACTACTACACTTTGGCTTCTGCTTCGACACAAACAAGGTCTCTTTACGTTGTACACGTTACCATGGTGCTGTTATATATGAAGAAGGCAAGTAGAATGACAAAAGCTCTTTATTTTGTATGTGTACACTAATATAAAGTGATTAGGTTTCTTTGGTCAGGCAGCATGCAACTTTGGGCATCATCATCATCTTCATCTTCTTGGGTTCGACTCCCAGCCTGTACCTACAACTAGTGACTATTTGACGTGTTTGAAGAGGATGGATGACAACAACTATGAGCCTGGGAACTACAAAAGTGGTGTTCTTCCTTGCCATGGATCGATGTGTACCTTGGATGAGATGCGTGCTGGTGGATGGTACTTTCGCCATGTGAATTCCTGCAGATTGGCTTTCTTTGACAGAAATGGATAGCACAGAGTTTTGTTGAGCGTACCTGCATAGACCTTGAAAAAGACATCCATGATCCACTACCTTTACATACACACTTTTGGTACCTTCCTTCTCATCATAATAGTAACATCTCTTATCACTGAAAGCACACTATTTATATACCATCCCCAAGCTTCCTTTCTCATCACAAAAATAATATCTTTTACATGTGTTTTATATTTATCACAAGCAATATGCTGTCCAAGGAAAGAAAGATACACGAATGTGAAAACGAGATATGGATGAATGTGTATGTGTTGTATGTGCGGAAAGAATGATATGGATTTAGACAGAGTCCAAGACAGGAGGCTCAACAAAGTCCTTGGAGACCTTGGTACCAACATCACCAGCAGCAGCAGCACCACCGTGAAGAGCAAGCAAAGCAGAGACATCAAACTTGGGTGCCTTGAGAATCTTGACCTTGCGAATGTAGGTGTTTTGCAAGGGGTAGATACCTTGGCAAGCCTTTTCAATGCGAACAGCCATAGCATCTTGAGCAGAGTTAGAAGCAGAAGCAGTAAGCTTGGCAACAAGTTCCTTCAAATCACAACCAACAGTCTCCTCAGTCATGATATCAAACATCTTCTTGCGGATTTGACGGATTTGGGAGCTTTGAGCATAAGTGGTCTTCTTGAGCTGGTTGCGACGACGAGCAGTGAAGGAAATGCAGAAAAGACGAACAAGGTAGCCATCAGTGGTCTTGACATCCACAAAGGCTTCAATCAAAGTCTATAGTAAAGTCAATACATGTTCTCTACTTTCCAATAGGATGGATGTCTTACCTGCCACTTCTTGACCATGGAACGAAGCTTATCAGAAGTCATGTCCATACCATAAAAGTTGGTAAGGCAGTTCTTGCCTTGGATTTCATCCACCTTAAGCTGGATCTTGCGGAAAGCACGAGCTTCGTCCTTGTTCAAGTCACCAAGAGAAACTTCAACGACACGACCGCTAAGAGAGTCATTGGCGTTACGAAGACCTTGAGTACGGTTCACCAAAGTCTTGCCAACTTGACGCACTTCAAACATGGAAGGAGCCTTGATGTCATACCAGTCTTTACGGGTGAAGGGATCAACACTATCATAGATATATCCATATCAGCACCATCGATCGTCCCATGGTACTATCCCATTGACTTACACCTTCTTCTTAAGACCCTTCTTTCCTTTGCTAAGGCGTCTATGATACAGCGAGTAATAATACGTGTCAGTGGGTGTTTTCTACAATGTCGCATGGTCGTTGCTGGTGGATGTTGGGTGTCATGCTGATAATAAAGAAACTCACTTGTTCTTGCCGACAGCTGAATGAAATTGAATCAAATGACATGGATTAGCGATATGATGGATTGATACATGTTGATGGATGGATGGATGGTTCACTCACCCATATTGGACGATTAAAAGGAGGTTCAATAAAGTGCAGAGCTATCTGGTCAAGATGGTTCTCCCCATTTCCAATTTTGGAACTCAGTGAATCAACTTCATCCTTAAGAGTCATTACAGATGGGCAAAATGAAATGTATTTCAAAGTTGTCCTTTGATATCTACTTTGGTGTATTTCTTTTCATGTTCAACTAGCTGTGGCATAGCTGCCTTGGTATCCAGTGTTTCATCCGTGTCCTGCACATTCACACCATGTTGTTTGAAAAAATCCATCATCTCCTCTTTGGAATAGAATGCAAGCTCCTGGAGAATAAATGACAATGGAAGACCTAATCGATAACTGGATTGGAAGGATTAGTATTAGCACATGATCATCTAACACACAATAAACACTTACGCTTTGCATAACACCTTCAATGCTTGTATCCTTGTACGATCCACAAACTTATCCATCAAGAAAGCTCCACGATCTGGTACACGTTGATAGAGCATAAAGAATTTGTGATATTCATCCCTGGCTAATGCTTCTCGTACATCTAATGCATGCTTCACGTTGATTGTTTGTAATCCCATATTCCTGCCATTGTCTTCCAACACCTTGATTTGTTGCACAAATGAGTTCAGCTCTATCACAACATGATGAATGATCCATATTGTATTCCAATTGTCCCTATTCACCTACCTCCTTTACTTCCAGTGTATAGCAGATAGAGGATTCGATATGCAACAAACTCGCCTACAGATCCTTTGACACCTTCCATATACAGATACATGAGCTGTGTCTGACACTGATGATACTCGCTCAAGTCCGCCTAATGAGGATCATGTCAATATGTGGTGACATTTGTGTTGGATCCAATCTTGCTTACCATTTCTAATGCCACTCGTGCGTTATGCTCGTATGCTTTGACTGTAAACTTGCTGCGAACATGTTGTACCTAATAGATCCATTTCATGAGAATCCCACCCTATAAACATGCCCTATCCGTGCCAACTTACCATAAGATCTTGTCGAAGTGACTTGTACTGCTCACAGATATAGGTATAGTTATGACGACCTTCTTGCCATGCCTCTGTTAACATTTTGAGCGTCTTCTTCAAGGTGGATACTGTGCGAACTGTAGATGGATCAGGTGCCTAAAAGAAGAGATATCAGCATCAATGCATGCTATGCATGTCTGAAAGACTTACTGATGTCAAACGAAAATAAGGCTTCTCTAAATCTGTACAAGTGCCAACGATCTTTCGATCCATGGTCCATTCCTATTACCAAGATAAGCAACATACATCTTGATCCTATCTTGGCTTTTCTTTACCTTGTCGTCCTCTTTTTCTTTGGTGAATTGTCGTTTGATAGGTTGATCATTCTGGAAGCGTCGTGCACGAAGTTCTCTCTTTCGTAACTCGTCCTCGTTCTCTTCAATCGATCCCATATTGGACGTGGTATTCCTATCCTACAGTAAGTGATCCATCCTTTTTCTTTTGCTTTCAACATACCTTGAACTGCCAAATGACTTGTTGAATGATAAAGATGATGGTGGTATGAAGGATGGCTTATATGGTTTCTTTGGACTATCAGCCGATGAGGATGAAGCTGCATTAGTCAATTGTGGATTCGACTGGTGACCAGGTGTACTGACAACTCGTGAGGAAGACGTCTTGTTTTTGGCAGGTCTATGCAAGTACTGAATGAGCCCATAGTCTATCTCACAGCACACTTTCTCTCTCTATGCTACCTTGCATCGTGTACTTGCCACTGATCGGCATGCTGCAGACGATCCCTTTTGTTTCTTGGTTGCTTGAAAGAAGAGCGAATGGCCATGGACGAGCTTTTGGGACGACTACTTTGCAGTTATTAACAAGCAGCTCGGGAAAGGTGAACCAAACTTACCTTGGATCCTTTGGCCATGGTACTTGTTCTCGGTTCGTTTCAGGCATTGCAAAGTGGGAGTGCTTTTGTTTCTTCTTGACAGGCTTGATGCTGAACTGAACGCTCATCGATCGCAAAAAGAGTCAAGAAAGAAGGAGCTGAGAATTCACACACACACATGAACGATCTGGGTGTAACGTACATACGCGCTGACAACACCACCCCATCTTATGCTGTTGTAGAATGAACATTGTTTACAATAAAAGCAAGATGACATTATATATACATAAGATTAATAGGAATAGCACCAGTATTTAAGCATAGGTGAATCAGGTATTTGATCCGTCATGGGTAGCTTATGGGAACATACAAAGCGAGGATCCAGTGATGATGGAAAGGTATCTTTAGCACGACTGTAATAAGTACGCCGTCCATGGGATATCAGCGACCAATCACCTTGCCATTCCTTTGGAAGACCATTGCCAGCTAGATTGCCTACTTCAATCACGCCAAGATGATGACATCGCTCTAGAAGCACCTTTAGATACTTGTTGAATTCACGAGCTAGTGGAGAATCGGCAATATTCAAGTAGTATAGTTTAGGAGCACGATCAATCACATGGGTCAATAAACCATAAAGTGTCATGGAAGGAGAACTTGCAAGTTCAAGTCGTTCAAGACGATGAAGTGTAGATGATTGAAAATGGGAAAGAACACCATCATCGAGATGTACATGTCCGCTCAAATGTAATGTATGCAAGGATGGCATATTGGTATTGATTGCTTGAATCATGCGTACCAAGCAAATAGTACAACATTGTGATGTTGGCATACCATTAAATGTCATTGTCATGTTAAGCTCCACAAGACAAGTAGCCCGTTGCAAGAAAGGAATCAAGGGAGTATTACAACAGGTGATGCCATGACATCCTTGTAAGCTGAGATGGGTAAGAGCTGTAGGATCAATGTGGATAAACAAATCACTTGTGATCCGTGAATGTGACAAGTCGAGCCGGACAAGTCGGGTGGTCTTTTTGAAAAAGGGTATAAAGAATGCTGATTGTTTCAACGACATGCACATGTAAAACGATACACAATCAAGTGATGCCATCTTCTTTTCGGGTTCTTTTTGGATTACATTGGCCATGGCACCAGCGAGTTTGGCATCACAACATCCACAAAAGTCAAGTACTTGTAAACGAGCACATTGAAAAAAGAGGACTTGTAGTACATCTGGATCAATAAAGGCAGACATCACCTGCTCGCCTACATAGAGCTCACTTACACGATGACATCCAGTGAAAAGCTTTGTCATCTTTTTGGGACATAGCAGTTTGTTGGCTTGGGCTTCAGTCCATCCAGATCCTCTTGCAGTATAACTTGACAAGTCAAGTCGATGGACATAAGAAAGCCATCCTCGCTTGTAAAAGTCATCCAGGTGCCTGAAAAATGCTGCACATTGTCGTGGACTATGAATCACCACACATTCAAACATGGAACGTATACATGCTGCATGCCACGTTCGATTGATCGTGGCAAGCTTAGCTCTATCTTGATTGGAATCACAGCTTTGAGCAACAAGTTCAATCAGCTCAGTCGATAAGAAGAGCATGAAATGGGGAGATGAAAAATTCGCGTGCAAAGTTCCCCAGGAATGGTAGGCTTTATATGTTCTCCAGGCACGTCATGGTACCACGTTACCCGATCTCAGTTCCCACGATAACAGCAATGATTGATTGGCCAAGATCTTTGGTTGAGATCAACACTCTTTTTGATTGGTCTTTGGAATCAAAACACAAAAGTGTCTATCCCAACAGCCTGTATCTTGTGCATTCGATGCATATCTGATGGCTGTTTTGGGTATGATATCAATCCAGACCACTTGTTCTATAATTAACCAACATCCCGTGCCTCCTGGAATATCATGAACACTTGTGCAGAAAAAGCACGATTGATTTTGATCGATTGAACAAAACGCGGTATCCGCATTTGGTTGCAGAACCCTTGCTTTTCTAAGCTCATCGCCCCATAACCTTGGGTCGTGTTGTTGTCATCCAAACATGTCAAGACAGCACTGGGTCCTTTTCTTTCATGAATCACATTCACTTTTATGAATGCTTATCAGTACTATGTCATGATGCATCTTTTGCCTGCATTTGTCAAGAAAAAGGGTTCACTGCAGCTTAGATACCAATGAAAGAGCCAAAGTCGACATGATGTTGCATAGGAGTGGAATACATAGAATCTCCTAATCCAAACATTTCTCTTTATACATATGGCTGAATATCAATGACTTGCATTGTTCAAAAGAAGAATGACATGTGATGATTGAATTGCATATGCAGGGAAGAAAAAGCGTGGCTTGATGATGTGCATAAGGATGGATGTCGTTAATCGTTATACGCTAATACATGGAGTAATATGGCATAATATGTTAGGTATAGGATGCATAATGTAATATAAAAAGGGGGGGGCTATCAAGGTCGCACACCAGTGTAGTAACATTCTAAGCTCAGATGTAAAGCGATCTTGCTAATACTATACATAAAAAGGCTTAAAAGAAAGAAACGTCATGACAAATGAATCAGTGTTTGTCATGATTGGTAGAAGTGGATACATTGCCTGATACCATCATATCATGATGTGATGTAGATGAGTGACCAGAGCCACTATGGGATGCAGTAGAATGCGATAAAGGGTAAATTGGGTAATCCGTGCGATGATCAACAACAGCTGAGAACGTCCGACACGATAGTTGGTCTAATCAATACCCACGCTTTAGATACAAACATTTGCTATGCCACGTGGTAAGCATATACCACTTACCCATCATACTAGGCATCTCTGTTTTGGTACGAGAATAAGGATTATCTTGTTGATTTGTCGCCACTGCTGATACTGCTGCTGCAGCTGCTGTTGCAGAAACAGGAGTAGTACTACCAGGATCAGCAGGATGTTGTTGTGGATTGGGTGACCAATGCGTTGAGACGATCAGTGAAGGACAACTGGTTTGTTTTGAAAGATGGCTCTTGATATACCCTTCTATGTTTTGAAATAACAATACTACCACTCAGCTGATGTTTACATATACACACATGTTGTGATGATTACCCATATTGTACTTGTTGGCCGTGCTTGTGCTGCCAACAGCAGAAGGGAATGTACTTAAAGTAGCTGGAGATGGTGTTGAATCCATACTTGTCCATGATGATGCAGTAGGTGATGGTGTTAGCTGATAGGATGTAGAAGCAGCAGCTGTGGATGACTTTTTTGATGAAGATGGTTTATACAAGTCATTGTTGGTTTGGGATATGGCAAGTGATGACTTTTTTCTTCGTGTTGCGCGATGCACACATTCGATTCTGTTGGCTGAACAAAAAGCACATGGATTGCCACCATCACATTTCGTTTTACGTCTACGACATATTTCGCATGCTGATCCTGAACTAAGTCGACGTGGAGGAGTAACATGACTAGAAAAAGATCCTGTGCTTTTGGATTTGCAAAGTGATGGTGGTGGTATGGTACCAGGAGCTGTATCTTGAATGTTTTTATGCATCACAGCATAGTGGAGTCGACTTTCTTCACCAAGGATACATTGCAAATTGGTACTGTGATGAGATGACTTTTGAAAAGACATGAAAAAGTGGGCTGTTGTATTGACTGCGTAGTAGTAAAAAGAGGAGAAAAGAAAGGATATAAATACAGCAGAGGACTTGACTCTTGCTCCAAAAGAAGAATAACACCAATTGAGGAAAGGAAAGATGCTTATCGAATACATACATCATCTTGTGAATTAGGGAGTTGTGCACATGGGCGGGAGGACGATCCAGCTTAATTGCAGACCATGTACCAAATGTGGTGGTAGCCCGTGGCATTTGGGATGAGATCCATGGCAACGGCACGCGATAATGGAAAGTTTGGGGGGTGAAAAAGATTGGGTAACACAACACACTTCATTATCCTTGGGACCTCCTTTGTTGACGGATCAAATCGATTCATGTGTCTATTGTGATTGCCACTAAAGACAAACCACCCAAGTAGGTTGGTACATATCAGATATTAAATTACCTTATCTTCAAAATGGGGGGCAATGTGATGTCCAGCATATGTTCTTGATGCATTAGCTACATGTCTTCTCATTCTCTTTACACACAACAGCCTAAATTTCTTAAAGATCACAACCGGAGTGCTCGGAACAGCGCTCCGGTAAAGCTCGTCCCTGAATTGGCACCAGTAAACATGCAGTCAATTCTTTGATGAAACAAGCAATCTTCTCATACGATATCACAATGTGCTAATGCTGAAGCATGCATGTAAAGAGATAGGTATTAAGCGTGTGAAGGTATTGTTGTTCGATGGGATGATACAGCAAAAAGAGAAAGGCGGGAAAGCAGCATACAAAGGGTAAGGTATCATCAAGTTAGTTCCGCAAAGCATTGCAGTTTTATTTGTATTTAGGGTCGCCTATATTTACTGTACTTGATTTTCAGTGGTTCATTATCAAATGGAAGATATGGGAACAACAAACTACGTATGAATGCATTGTATAAGATCGGCAAGTGATGATTCACACAAGGGGTGGGGGAGTGATGGAGACAAGAGTCAAAGCCATTCTACAGTAGGAGTAGTGAGAAAGATAAAGAATCAACAAGGGGTGGGAGGGGGAAAAGTAAGAAACGAGAACATTCACTCACACACACTTGGCCACTCACATGTGTGAGATCATTTATTTGTTCGGGTAGTATTTTGAGCTCCATATCTTGACAGTGTGTCCTTTTTGAGAAAGCATGCTAGCATAAGGTTTTCTTTAGTATAGTAATAAGGAAAAGAGATAGTATCGGCTCGGCTATCGGATCACACAAATGCAATCAAAAACCTGGGGTCATCATCTTCCTTTCATCATCTTGTCATCACATTCTGGATCATTCAGTGCAAAGATATCAATATCAGTCATGATAGTAGTTGCCGAATCAGTCTTCTTGATCTTTTGTCATCGTCAAAGACACTCCTTGTCTCCTATTTCAAGCCAAGTCCGAATGAATGTGGGGTGAGTGACACATTCCTGTTACAGATGAAAGTTGGCACTGGATGTTACACTGGTAAAGTAATAAAAAAGAAGCGAATCTGCAAAGAGGTAGATTGACACACTTTTGCTGTTTTCTTGTTGTGCAACAGTCCACTTAAAAGACAATGAATATAGACATTGAACAAAGACGCTTTGCTTTATACGTGATCTTAGTTTAAGCTACACTACATATGACATGGCAAAAGAAAGAGATCGTCTACATAGTACAACATGTTGGGTATTCTGGTTTGGCCTGGTTGCTCTATGCTCCATGACCATCAATGGATGTACAAGTGAATCCCATGAACTGTCATCCTTACACTATGCATAAGATACTTGCATAAAGATATGCATCAATACAGCTGATTAGAATATCATTGTCTTGTCAGGGTCCTTTGCATCTATGAAAAAGGCATAATGGATGTGTGCAAGTGTACGCAGGATCGTAGTGTCATTTTCTTTTACACGTGTTTTTACTTGTCGCTATGTCCTCTTCTTTATATGCAACCACCAAAGCCAGCATTGCAAAAGCACAAGCACTGTTCACTCACAGATAGAGAACGAAAGCGAGGCAGGGTACGAATATCGTTGCATCTGGTTCCATTTCGAGCAATACATTTATTCTTTCTTTCTTTGAGAACACAAGATTTCCTCTGTCTTCCACCATCCGCAACAACTAGCAACCATCTCTACCACTGTAGTCACCCCCAAACCCACTCGTATACCAGTTCCTGTATCGAAGACAACAAAGGCCCATGAGACTCATCTTGCTTCAAAACCGGCACCACCTGCAACAAGGATACCAACGACACAAGCGTCTCGACGTGATCTAATGGATGCATGTAGCAGCAGCAAGAGAACCAGTCAACATGACATGATGATATCACAACAGTCTATGCAGCATGACATTAGCAGCAATGATCCATATACCAGTACGAGTACCAGTACTACAGCCAGTGCTAGAGAAGGGATGGCTGGTTTGGTTGTTGCAGGAGCAAAAGACCAAGATGATCATGCTACCTATATTCGTGAAAAGGAACAAGGCATTCGTGTTGCCATGAGTCACCAAGGTAAAATATGGAACCATTCAATCAGGAACCCCAATGACTCATTTTCAAATCGATAGCTGCACTTAAACTTCATCATGCAAAGCTGACTTGTTACGAACGTAAAGAGATCCTCGAATATCCTCAGGTGTTTTATGTTGGACATCATGCGCAAAAGCATAAAACAGTATCACGACACAATCATGGATTTGACGATGATCAAGGCAATTATCGATTGACAATGCGAGATCATTTGGCTTATCGCTATGAAGTGTTGGATGTACTTGGATCAGGTGCTTTCGGTCAAGTTGTTCGATGCTTTGATCACAAGATGGGTCATATGGTAGCTGTCAAGATCATTCGCAATGACAAGAGAGTGCATACACAAGCAGTGGTGGAAATCAATGTATTGGCAGATATTGTGCGATGGGTAAGTGGATGAAACATGTCATCTTGACAGGATTATTGATCTTGATTAATAGGATCCACACGATAAACATCACAATGTGCGCATGTTGGATCACTTTTATTTTCGCAAGCATCTTTGTATCACGTTCGAATGTCTCAGCATCAATCTCTATGATCTTCTCAAGGATAATCAGTTTCGTGGTCTAAAGATGGGTTTGATACGCAGGTGGGTCCCAATTTGACATTGGTGAAATCCTTTACTGATTTCCAGTGGATAGATTTGCTGCTCAGGTGTTGGATTCACTGGTCTTGATACACGAACATGGTCTGATCCATTGTGATTTGAAACCAGAGGTAAAAGACTTTACCTTCACATGATGAAGAGGACACTAATCAATGGGAATGACTAGAATGTGTTATTGCTTGATCCCAACAGAAGTGCAGTCAAGGTAATCGACTTTGGAGGATCTTGTTTTGAGAATAAGAGAGGTAAAAGTGTGAAGATACATATGATTGGGATTTGTTTACTTATATTGTGCTATAGTTTACACCTATATCCAAAGTCGGTTTTATCGGGCACCAGAGGTGATGCTGGGAATCGCCTATACAACAGCCATTGACATGTGGAGCTTGGGTTGCATTTTAGCTGAACTATATACAGGTAATGTTTGGCAATGATATCTCTTGCACACTATCTCATGATGGATGATGTTTTGTTGTGTAGGCAACCCACTCTTTTCTGGAAACACTGAACAAGAGCAGATTGCATATATTATGGAGATCCAAGGAATACCAGACAAGCGCTTATTAGAAGAAGCATCACGTCGTCAACATTTCTTTGGTATGGCATGGATCACATTGGCTACAACAAATGCTCACTTTGTGATTAGATATACATGGTCATCCAAAGATACCAGCCAGCAACAATGGCAAACGATACCAACGACCAGGCACCAAGACATTAGCACAAGTATTGGGATCAAGTGATAAGCAATTCAACGACTTTATTGATCGCTGTATACAATGGGATCCATCAAAGCGATTGACAGCCAAAGATGCTCTTGAGCATGCGTGGATAATGCAGGGATGATAGGATAGAATGAGTAGTTTATTATGCAGGGTACCAATCTTAAATACATGTTATGCAGGGGAAAAAATGCTATTTCTTGCCATACTTTTTATCCATAATGTTCTTGACCATTTGGTATTCACGATTCAACTTTTGTTTCTCTGACATGCCACGACGTTGTTCACGATTTCGTTTCCTGCCATCACCCAACTTGACACCAAACTGAGACACGCTCTTGGGTTGAATTTCCACTGAATCCTTGTATTTCTGCCATTGTTCTTCATCATCAAAGTCCCATCGCGTGAGCTGTGCCTTTTTGTTCCTATGGGTGCCTTGATCGATCAATGATGTTGCAGTATGACCATCATCTTCTTCATCATATGCAACAGTGCGTCGTCGCTCTTCAAAAGATGTTGGCAGTGCTTCTGCACCCAATCCATACATATCAATATCAGCTGCATCCACATCCATTTGTTCATGTGCAAACTTGGGTCGCTTAATGCCATCACGCTCTGTGCTGGAAGATGATGCAGCGGAAGATGATTCGCGTTTTGTTGCCTGGGATAACAAGTTGGATACTTCTTTCATATCAACATCAGTGGTAGTCGTTTCTTCTTCCTCTTCTTGTTCATGCATCAATCCAGTAAAGTAATTGCTCTTGTTGGTGGTTTCTGCTGATGATTCACTGGGTTCTGTCACTGTTTGTGCTGGTGGTGGCGTTGATGATGGTTGTTGTGCTTTTTGTAACGAGGATTCATCCAATTCATAATCACGACCAACATCAGCAAAGATATCGCCATCAAATGTAACTACTGGTGCCTCTTTCTTCTTTTCAATGGCTGCAGCTGTTGCTTTTGGTTTGTCTTTGTCTGATGTGATATCCTTGCGCATAATGGCTGAAATCTTGCGTATCACAAGTTCAGTCTCGGCTTGAAGATCGCTTTGTCGTCTGACTGTATCTGCTTTACTGCGAGTGATGGATGTTGGTTGTTGAAAAGCATCATTGTAATGTCCCACTGGATCTGCCATTTCAAAGACATAGGCCATACGTCCAGGCATGAACAAGTCATTGGATCGCTTCACTTGCTTCTGGTTGAAAAAGTGCACAATGTTCTTGGCCAAAAGTGTTTGCACTTTGACTTTTTCTTGTTGTCCAATCTTGCTCAAAGCTTCATCAATCTCCTGATTCTTTTCCACTGTTGGATCATCCTCCTCCTCCTCTTCCTCCTCTTCTTCTAAAAGTGCTTCTGCTTGTGCTGCTTTGTTGTTCAAGTCGGTACGAACACGTTCCAATAAACTGTAATCGAGACCCTTGACAAGATGTGTATGCTCAACATCTCCACCAAGATACTTTGATTGTTCATACACTTCTTTGGCATCCAATGTCTCATCTTGTTCACGTGGTTGTAATAAGTCTTCTGTTGATCCTTCATCCTGCGTCTCGTTGGCACGTCGTTCAGCTGCTCGATCACGATAATTCAAAGGCGTTGCTGGTGTTGCTGTTGGCTTTGCTCGCTTCTTGCGCACTGAATGGGGTTGTGCAAAGACTGCACCCGTATTTCGTCTATCCATGAACAGATCGTAAGTGGATCTACCTTGACAAGTCCCCCATGTTCACTTACGGTGTCTTGGGTGGAGGTGCTTTGAATTGTGGAGTCTCGTTGGTAGTCGATCCTCCTGGACGTGGTGTTTGTAGCAGTTTACGAAAGTCATCTTGGGTCAATCTTAAAGTATAGTATTAGCTTTCTTTCCTTGTAGCCGTACTGAATTGGAAAAAGGTAGAGACATTACCCACTGTCGCCCATGGTTACGTTTTGAACAAGAAGAAAGGCTGTCTTCCAACAACTCCCACCCAAGAAGCCTAAAATTGGGATTGTTGCACATCCCGATCAATGCATATGATACACCATGCTATAGAGATCATATACCATCCTGTCATTGTTATTACATCCATCTTGGAAGAATAAGACTATATTTAAGAGAGATTGTACATGAAATGCTTCCTATTGTTGTTTCACTAATCAAAAGTACAAACATGTGCCTAGGCTTGACAATGTCAAGTCTCCTTGCAGTATGATGAATATGGAAGTAGGAGCTTGAGTGATAGATATGCAGCTGGAAAAGACGCTCTGATAACAAAGACTGCTGTTGCATCGTACTTGTCTTGCCTTTAGTCCAATGTCTAATAGACTACAAAGAGCTGACGCCAATAGAATGCTATTACAGAATTAAAATATACCTATGACAATATACGAAGTTTCAATAAAGGATCCTGCTCTTGTTGCAGAAGAGCAGATACATGTTTACATTTCTCGATGATATGACTATGATTGTTGGAAAGTGGTCACTAGTTACAATGCCATCGAAGAAGACCTGATGCCTCTTTAAAGATAGAAAGTTTGGTGAAACAAGTGGCATATTGGCATACGCCATGAGCTACCGGTACCTTAGATACACACGTGGAACGAATACCTTGTTGCTTTCATCCTTTAATACCATTACACAGGATACACATGATATGGCACGGTGCCAAAAACGAAAAAAGATAACAAAAGACTGATTATATAGCCACGCAGCATTTAATGACTCTTTTACATAATGTGTTCTAGAGACTATAAGATATGAACGTGGTAGGATTATTGATAGCTTCAATCCGCTGTTTCACCGCGATGTTGTTGAGAAAGATAACCGGGAGGGTCGAAATTTGCCACGTCGAAAATGGATGGCCCCGTTGGCCCAAAGCAACCAACAAACTCCTCTATACATCCAATATTTCAGTAATCCAGCACAAAACTCCATGCTCAGCCAACATACTTATAGTACTACCATCCGATCTTTGTAGGTCGGCATAAGTTGGCTTACATTCAGGTTCCTTGCATTCTGGCTCAGATCTATCTTTACATGGCTTCTTGTTTTCTTGCTGCTGTTCTTGGCTTCCTTGTGCAGTAACACTGGCAGCTGAAGCAATCGCACAGATAATAGCAATGGCTGAAAGCTTCATGGTGGAATCGAGAAAAAAAAGTTGCTATAGTCAGCAGTATCACTTCAGAGCTCCTTTTTATATGCGTCTTTTGCTTTAAAGGGGTTATCCAAGGAGTTGTTGGCGCAACTAAACGTATAGCACTTGTTCCTAAGGAAGATAAGGCGTAAATCATTGTGTGTATGGATCATGCAACAACTGCCCAACGTTTCTTCTGATCCTGACGCTTGCTGTCTCTCCTTCTGTAAACATACAGTATTGCTAGCTGCAAACAGTCTAAAAAATGATTTGTCCTTTTCCCTGCTCATGTTGCACCTTTTCATCCTGCTTCTTGCTTCCATCATTTCCCCCAAAGTCCACTTTACATTCGAGCACCATATGGATCAAAGTGAATGATAGTATTGTGTAGGTGGACGTGATAGAACATATATGAAGTACATCATGATCTTATTGTAGAAATGATAATAAAGCTATCTAAATGCATGTACTGTCGTCCTGATGGTGGTATATAATAATGGGACCTTGCATATTCCTTTGGCTGTGTCATTGTCGTCGATTCTGATTGTAGTCGCTGTCATTGTCATCATGATAGTCGTATTCAACATCACCGTGTATAATCGTGGCCATGTTCGTCACTATTATCAAAGGAAAAAAGGCATATCAGTGAATCTGTGTGATCCATATCGGTGGAAGAAAGCAAATCCGCAGGAGTTCGGATAACCAACTTGGCATTCACGAGTACCCAGACACACTTCGATCCATGGCAAGGAACAATACCACATTTGTAGTTTCCAGACTCATAGTTTGTTCTCAACCATCCTATCCAAACATCTCAAATAGTCACTTGTTGTAGATACAGGCTGGGAATCGAACCTAAGAAGATGAAGATGATGATGCCCAAAGTTGCATACTGCCTGACCAAAGAAGCCTAATTACTTCATCATTAGTATACAGATACAAAATAAACAGCTCTTGTCATTCTACTTGCCTTGTTCATATATAACAGCACCATGGTAACGTGTACAACGTAGAGAGACCTTGTTTGTGTCGAAGCAGAAGCCATAGTGTAGTAGTCAAAAGCCCAAAACCGAAACCAAAAGAAACAGCCAAAGTCTTGTTGCGTTTGTTCTTGAAGTCTACAACAGGTCTAAACAGTTAATGCAACACGTTCTGCTACAGCATTGAGCTCCTTGAACGTACCTGTAGGCACCAAACTTGAAGCGGCATAAACAACGAAACAGAAGAGCGACACGTCTGGCTACAACCACCCAGCACGCTTGGACACTTGTTGCCTATGACTGTACCCAACTGTATCAATACAGGCTGTTAAGAGCTTCTTTATAACATATACCTTGAATGCATGGCGTGAATGGGAGTCGTGTGCGTCTAAGTGAGTATGAGCTTGAAAGAAAAGAGAAAAGCAGTTGTCTCCCAAAATTCGCTGCTGCCGTCCCCAAGATAAATTCGCCAAGTCGAGCGGAACCAGCCCAACGAGTGGTTCCAGTTGAATCTGCCATTGGGACACAACACTGCCTGTACACACTGCACACCAGAACACATGAAATTTGACACTGCCACACTGTCATCATAATAGTAGATATACTACACGTGAATAAATAGTCGTTACAGTATCTTGTTGCAAAATCGATTCATTTTCACGCTTGCAGCAGTCATTTTATCCTTTGTTTATCAATCCTGTTCCTGCACATCACATCGTCTTTACTCTTTTTCCATTATGGATGCTTCACGTCTTTACTGAATGATAAGAATATCCTATTTGCATATACCAGTGATACTTGCCATACTTAATAAGAGCATTTGATTTGATTGTCACTCGTTATTGCACAATGAAGCAAGCGTATACCTACAGTGTCTTTGTGTAAGAATGACAATGACCAGTGCATCCACAAGAACCTTGTGTGAAAGTTTGGCTCATCCATAAGCGCTATCTATAAAAGAGAGGACAATCACGCCGCCTTTCACCAACAAGATTGACACAAACACTCCAGGATCTCACATTTTTCCACACAAGCTTGTTTCCAGAATCACTGTCATATTTTTAAGAGAGATTGTATATGAAATACTTCCAACTGATACCATTTGCTGTTTCACTAATCAAAAGTCCAAACATGTGCCTAGGCTTGACAATGACAAGTCTCCTTTCAGTGTGATGAATATGGGAATAGGAGCTTATGTGCATCTGGAAAGAGGCTCTGATAGCAAAGGATGTCATTGTTTGATGGTTTATATTGCTATCTGGCGTAGTTTTAGCCACGTCGCAACCAACCTTGATCCAAATGACTTGCTGTTGCATCGTACTTGTCTTGCCTTTTGTTCAGTGTCTAACGAACTGCAAGGAGCAAAAGCATAAGCAAAATGACGCCAATAGAATGCTATTACAAGATTGAACTATACCTTTGCCAATACATAAGATTCAATAAATTAATTTCTCCTTGTTGCAGAAGAGCAGATATATGTTTACATTACTCGATGATAGGGCATTGATTGTTGGAAAGTGATCACTAGTTACACTGCCATCGAAAAGGACCTGATTCCTCTTTATTGATAGAAAGTTTGATGAAAGAAGTGGTATATGGCATACGCCATGAGCTACCGGTACCTTAGATACACATGTGGAACGAGTACCTTGATGCTTCCATCCTTTAATACCATTACACAGCATACACAGGATACGGCACGGTGCCAAAAACGAGAAAAGATAACAAAAGACTGATAATATATAGCCACGCAGCATTTAATGACCCTTTTACATAACGTATTCAAGAGACTATAAGATATGACACGTAGTAGCATTATTGATAGCTTCAGCGTGCTGTTTGATCTTGACCTTCTGGAGAATATAAACTGGAAACGTAGAAACTAGTTGGTAACTCGACATTGGATGGCTTCCTTGGCTCAAAGCAATCAGTGAAGTCCCCTATACATCCAATTTTTCAGTAATCCAGCATAAGACTCGATGCTCAGCCAACATACATGTAATACGACCATTCAAGATTCGTGGTTTGCCATGATGTGGCTGACATTCAGGCTGCTTGCATTCTTGCTCAGGTCTGCCTTCACATGGCTTCTTGTTTCCTTGCTGCTGTCCTTGTGCAGTAACACTGGCAGCTGAAGCAATCGCACAGATAATAGCAATGACTGAAAGCTTCATAGTGGGATTGAAAAAAAAAGAGTTGTTATTACATAGAGTCAGCAGTATCACTTCAGAGCCCTTTTTTATAAGTGTCTTTTGCTTTCAAGGGATTGCCCAAGGAGTCATTGGTGCATGAAATGCGTATGTATTTCTTTCCATGGAAGACAAGGCGTAAATCCCTGTATGCATGGATCATGCCACAACTGCCCAACGTTTCTTCTGATCCTGATGCTTGATATCTCTCCTTATGTAAACATATAGTATTGCTAACTGCAAACAGTCTACAAAATGATTTGACCTTTTCCCTGCTCACATTGCACCTTTTCATCCTGTTTCTTGCTTCCATCATTTCCCCAAAGTCCACTTTTACATTTGGGTGCCACATGGATCAAAGTGAATGATAATATTGTGTAGGTGAACGTGATAGAACATATATGAAGCACATCATGATCTTATTGTAAAATGATAATAAAGCTATCTAAATGCATGTACTGGCCGTATCGTTGATGGTGGGACCTTGCATATTCCTTTTGCTCTGTCATTGTCGTCGATTCTGATTGTAGTCGCTGTCATTGTCATCATGATAGTCGTAGTCAACATCACCGTGTATAACATGATCGTCACTATTATCCAAGGAAAAAAGGCATATCAGTGAATCTGGGCGATCCATGTCAGTGAAAGAAAGCAAATCTGCAGGAATTCTGATAACCAACTTAGCATCCACGAGAACCTAGGCACACTTCGATCCATGACAAGGATGTCATCACTTTCATCGAGTCCAGAATCATAGTTGTTCTCATCCATCCTCTTCTAGTCATAAATGTCACTGATAGGTACAGGCTGGGAGTCGAACCCAAGAAGATGAAGATGATGATGCCCAAAGTTGCATACTGCCTGAACAAAGAAACCTAATCACTTTATATTAGTGTACACATACAAAATAAAGAGCTTTTGCCATTCTACTTGCATTTCTTCATATATAACAGCACCATGGTAACGTGTACAACGTAAAGAGACCTTGTTTGTGTCGAAGCAGAAAGCCATAGTGATAGTCAAAAGCCAAAACCAAAAGAAACAGCCAAAGTCTTGTTGCGTTTGTTCTTGAAGTCTACACAAAGCTTAAACGGTTAATGCAACACGTCCTGCTACAGCATTGAGCTCCTTGAATGTACCTGTAGGCACCAAACTTGAAGCGGCATAACAACGAAACAGAACAGCGACACGTCTGGCTACAACCACCACTCAGTCCGCTTGAACACTTGTTGCCTACGAATGTACCCAACTGTATGAATACAACAACCCAACATGAGCTTCTTTATAACACATACCTTGAATGCATGGCGTCAATGGGAGTCGTGTACGTGTAAGTGAGTATGAGCTTGAAAGAAAGAGAAAAGCAGTTGTCTCCCAAAATTCGCTGCTGGGTCCCCAAGATAAAATTCCAACGAGTTGATCCCATTACTTGCCCGTCCCTGTGGAATCTGCCACCATTGGGACAACCCTGCCTATTTACACTGCCTGTACACCAGAACACATGAAATCAGACACTACCACACTGTCATCATAATAGTAGCGATACTACACGTGAAGTAAACAGTCGTCATAGCATCTTGTTGCAAAATCAAGTCAATGTGGATCTCATGCTCCACAAGCTGAAATTTTGGCAATGTCATCATGCAAACAGCATACACATATTGGATGACAGCTACTGACATATGCATACATTAGTACTTTGATCAGAGAGTCTGGAATCTTGAAAAACCACCCCAATCCCTATCACTTGTCGTAGAATTCTTGCAGGAAGTAAACAACGCCACATTATCCATGCAAGCCAAGAATATGTATGAGCTCTCCTGCAGCTAAAAAGGATCTTTCATCAAGAGCATTTGTACAACTAGAGAAGTAGTACACTTTTATTCACAATTCTAAAAGAACCTTTTGTCATTGTCATTTTCGAGACTGTTTGCAGCCAATAGTATTGTATACAGAAGGAAAGGCAGCAGTTGCGGCATGATTCATGCATACGATGTTTGATCAGCTTCTTGCATGATATACGCCTTCTCTTCGATGGAAACAAATATGCGTTTTCTTACGCTAATGTCTCCTTAACAACCGCTTGATGGTAGAAGACGCTTATAAAAAGGAGCTTTGATGTAATGCTGTCGATTCTGTTATAATAACAACTCTTTATTTCAAATCCACTATGAAGTTTTTGGCCATTGGTATTATTTGTGCGATTGCTTCTGCTACCAGTGTTACTGCCCAAGGGCAGCAGAAGGGAGACAAGAAGCCATGTGAAGGCAGAACTGAGCAAGAATGCAAGCAAACTGAATGCCAGCCATATTATACAAAACAGGTCAGAGAGAATGGTAGTGATCTCCACCATGGTACTGGTCCTACTAAATGTATGTTGGCTGAGAATCGCGTTTTATGCTTGATTGCTGAAACATTTGCATATATACATAGGGATATATGGTGGTTGCGAAGAACATATTGGGTCATATCAAGAAGGCCCTTATTAAAGGGCTACTCAATATTGTGTCAATCAAGCAACACTTTGAAGTTATAATAATCCAGTTACGTATTGTATCTTAGAGTCCTTTAAATAGGTTATGAAATGGGCCATTAAATGATGTATAGCTCTATATTACCAATCTTACGTTGTCTTCCTTCTACTTTTAGTACAGTATCATATCATTTGTAATCTCTTCAAGTGTATTGTAGAGGATGAAAGCGTCACGCTAGTTGTTTTACATGTGCATCCAAGATAGCAATAGTGCATGACGCATGCCATATATCAGAGCTTTGATCGTACCTGGTAACTTTCCCCAAGTCCAATCCTACAGTGAAAGCACACATGACACATAAGTGCTGTGATCTACTACAACATTTCTCCTAAAAGTCATCATCAACATGACTGATTTGAACTTTATTGCTGCAGCTCAACCCCACATGAATCGAAAGCACATGTATGTAATAGAGTAGGCATGAAGCACAACAAGATCTTATTGTGAGAATGATACATAATGAAGCTATCCTAGTGCTAACTACTGGGCGTAATAAAGAATCCTTCATCGTCGTCTCCATCGTGATGTATACCAATCGGATCTTGCATCTTCCTTTTCCATGTCAATAACATATGCGCTGTAACCATCAGACTTCTTGCCAAGAGAGATTCCCTAAATCCATGCTTTGGATGTGCCATTGTCATCAGTTCTAGTGGTAGTTGTCATCGTTTTAGATGCTGTCATCCATCGTGACGATCATAGTCATTGTCATTGTCGTGATTGCTGTCATGGTCATGTCTACAAATAAATACAAGAAAAAGGCATATCAATGAATCTTGTAAGGAATGAATGTCGCTTGGGATCAAAGATCAATGCACGTGACATGTCATTGCTGGAAAAGTAGTAGGGAGATAAATGTGCCGATATCAAGTTACACATGTTATACCTTTTCAAAACGCCCTTTCTTTTCTATTCCCACCTTTCTTTATTCTTTCATGGCAACGAGGAGACAAGGATACGCGGCCATTCCAACCAATGAAGAGCAAGACACTGAACAACAGACTCGTGACGTGAATGACAGTGGAAGCAGCTTGCTTGGTCGTGTCAAGAACTATGACTATCGCGGATTCGTTTCACGTTATCGCATTGGGTACATTCTTGCCATTCTTATTCTTTTGGCGTTGGGAGCAGCTTTATTGGTAGCTCTGTTACTTCCTGAGAATGGCAGTGATAACCATCATGCCTGGCATCCAGTACAAGCACCTATCAAAGCAGGTATCTCCAAGGCTGCTATGCAACAAGGACTTGATCAATGCGAAGCCATTCAGAACAAACGACGTGTACGCAATGAGCCCAATCCACATCGCTTGAATCCACGTGCATCCAATGATACTCGACCCATTTTACTCAAGCATGCGATTGTGTGGGATGGTCAAGGCAATGTATTGCATGATGTTGATATCTTGATGCAACATGGCGTGATCAAACAAGTACAAGCTGATATCACCGACACACCGGAAGATACCAAGGTCATTGATGTCCGTGGTCATATCGTGAGTCCTGGATTAGTGGATATGCATAGGTAAGTTTGACCGATGGATCGGATGTAGCATAAAGGATTCCCAAAAATGGCTAAAAATGGCTATTATAGTCACCTGGGATTAGACTCTTGGCCTGAATTGGATGGTTCTCAAGAAACAAATGAAGCTTCCAATCCATTGACTCCTTTTGTACGTTCATTGGATGCTTTCAGTCCTTCAGATAAGGCTATTCGTATCGTTGCATCAGGTGGTGTCACTACTGCACTTGTCTTACCTGGATCAGCGAATCTTATGGGTTTGTTATCTTTACTGATCAAGAATGAGGACATGAAGGCTAATCGCGACTTTCTACTTTAGGTGGAGAAGCATTTGTATTCAAATTACGTCCTGTACCTACTACCAGTAACACTGATATGCTTGTACAAGCTGGTATTGATGAATCGACTGAAACAAAATGGCGTTGGATGAAGATGGCCTGTGGAGAGAACCCGGTATATATCGAGATGGTTTTGAAAAGGAAATACTTTTTTACTCATCTTTTTGTAGAAAAACTTTTATGGAAAACATGGACGTATGCCAAGAACACGTATGTATGAAAAAGATATCATCATCACAAGAGAACTCATCTTGCATCTATTTAGGTATGGGAGAAGCATACATGTTTCGACAACGATTGGATGAAGCACGTCAATTGATGGAAGCACAAAATGATTGGTGTCTTGCTGCACAAGATTTGGATATCAATGCTCCTGATACTCGTCTCGAATCCAGATTCCCGGAAGATCTTGCCTATGAATCGCTTGTTGCACTTTTACGTGGTGATGTGCGTTTGAACGTTCATTGTTATGAAACACATGATTTGGAAGCCATGATTCGTCATTCGCATGAATTCAACTTTAATATCAGCGCATTTCACCATGCTCTTGATGCATACCTTGTACCTGATATCATTAAGCGAGCCAAGAATGAGATTGTGATTGCTACTTTTGCTGATCATTGGGGATACAAGAAAGAAGCCTTCCAAGCAAGTCCTTATGGACCCAAGATTCTTCATGAAGCTGGTATCCCTGTGGCACTGAAATCAGATCATCCTGTACTCAATTCTCAACATTTGGTGTTTGAAGCTGCAAAAGCCAATCATTATGGTCTTCCACTCCATGAAGCATTCAAAGCTGTTACATCTGTCCCTGCCAAAGCCATTGGATTGGATCATCGTGTCGGATCTCTGAAACCTGGATATGATGCTGATGTTGTCATTTGGGATCGTCCACCACTTACGCTTGGTGCTACACCTCTTCAAGTGTTTGTTGATGGTATTCCTCTCTTTGATGAACCATCCATTGAACCACCCATCGTCAAGAAGGATACTACACCTGCATTGTACAAGGAGAAGATCTCGATTGAATCCATGATAGCTGAAATCAAGGATCAAGACTCTTTTATATTGACCGATGTGGGTGGTGTCATGCTTGGCAAAGACTTTATCACTGGTCCTGTCAATGTATTTGTACGCGATGGCAAGATGGTCTGTGCAGGTGATAGCTGTGACAGTGAGATGCAAGCCATGGATCATGTGCGCAAGATGGATGTCAATGGTGGTTATGTGATTCCTGCAAGTATCTTTTATTACATGCATGATAGAATGTATGCTAATATCTTGTTTATATAGGGTATTATTGCAGTTGGTTCTCATTTGGGTATGGTGGAAATTCCTTCTGAAGAGAGTACTGGTGATGGCACCGTCAAGGCTTCCAAGTCAAAGGATCCTCAAGATGTTGTCTATGCAGTGGATGGTATCAAGTTGGGTACTCGCCATTTAGAAGAAGCATACAAGGGTGGTGTCATGAACAGTATTACAGCTCCCATGTCTGAAAATGTCATTGTTGGTGTTAGTACTGCTTTCAAGACACATGCTGATTCATGCAAGTATCTATATCCTCCATCTTGGTCATCCATCACTCACTCTTGTATCTATAGTGCTTTCTGAAGGTGCATTGATCAATCCAGCTACAGCATTGCATTTACAAATTGGAGATAATGTCAAATCAGCTAGTTTTCCCACAGTCTCGTCACAGATTTCATTTATTCGTCAATTGTTGAAAGAGAATACTGGTAGCAACAACATCTTTGGACAAGCTTCACGAGGAGAGATTCCTACTGTTGTCAGCGTACATAACAAGGACGAGATTGCTTCTTTGGTGATGCTCAAGCAGAATCATTTGCCTACTACACGTTTCGTGGTGATGGGTGGTGCTGAAGCACATCTTGTAGCACAACATTTGGCAGATGCAGATATTCCAGTGATTTTACGACCTACACTTTGTACACCAGCTAGATTTGACTCGATTCATTGCTTAACGGGTGCACCTTTAACCCAGGGTACAGCAGCTCATGTGTTACATCGTCATGGTGTCAAGATTGCTCTTGGTGTCGACGATGATGGTTTGGCCCGTAATTTGGCATGGGATGCTGGATGGCTTGCTGCTACTTCACCTGATGCTAGTCATATCACTGAACAAGAAGCCATGCGATTCATCACCACCAACATTCAAGAGATTTTCGGTCTTGCATCTCCTGATGATGAATTTGTTGTCTGGTCCAACAATCCTTTGCAATTACAGAGTCGTCCTCTCTTTTCTTATTCCCAAAGACAAGTCAAGTCATTTGTATAGTATTAGTATATTGAATGCAATGTATTGGTGTTGATAGATACAATGTAAAAATGCTTGTGATGTTGTATATATGTGCAAAAGTAGTGGGGAGGGGAATGTATATAACTAAATAGTAAGTGCAAGGGCTTCAACAATGTTGTAACTGTCTTGTACATGACGCACGTAATCATTGATACGTGAGTTTTCATTTTGGGATGGGACTTCACCAGGAACACCCTTCCCACCATCAATGATAAGTGATTCATCGACAACAATCTTGGTCTTTTGTCCACGTTTACCACGATGCATGGCTTTGACACCTTCACAACTTGTACGAATATCCAATTTCTTGAGTAGCTCCATTTCATAGCGTGCGATACCAAGATCATCTTCAGGTAACCATACAGTGGGTTGCATGCGATAAAGTGATGGATGCATATACGATTCGACATGAAACATGAGCCTTGCTGAATTGACGGCAAAACTGGTATTATTGGCAATCGATTGAGTCGAATGTCGCATTTGTTCTCGTATACGTTTACGTAACGTGTCACGTGCATGATAAGCATCCACTACCACAGCGGTTGTTTCTGATTCACGACGTTTTCGACGACGTAATTGATATCCATAATCATCCTGTTGTTCTTCTTCAAAAGCGATACCATCATCATCTTGCTCCTCTTCTAGATCACTTTCTTCCTCCTTGTCAGGTTCTGTGAGAATACGCTTGTCGTCATCAAATGTAAATGCATTCGCAGCAGCAGCAGCAGCTTCAGAACCAGTCTTTGAAACAATCTTTTTCATCTCCTTTTCATCTTCATGGACAGGTAAATACTTGAAAAGTGGCTTGAAGGACATGTCATAAAGTGCAAGTGCTGAGCAACTGACGACCAAGGTGATAATCATAATGATCATTTGTGGCAAAGCTTTTTGTACAGCGAATAAACCAATCATTGTCAGTTGCCAAGTAAACATGCCAATGTACACGTGACGAATAGCTCGAGGAAATGCCAATCCACCTGATTCGTAACCCATCTCATAGACAAACAAGAACTGATACAAGTATACAAAGTACTGTAGGATGAAATAGAGACATACGAATGGCAAGATCAATGGCGCAATCACAGAGTATTCAATTCCAAGGACAAAGATCACCGTATGCGTAGGAATCAAAGTACCCAATTGGATGTTGGGACATTTTCCCTTGCGAATATAAATGTCGCGTGGCGTGGTGGAGAGAAATGGAAGCACATAGGATAGAATCAATGGCACCAATTGCAACATGGATTGACCTGATGTAAATGATTGAAGCATGACATAGGTAATAAAGAATGTGCTAGCCTATTTAAATAAGATGAGTATCATGCATGGATCATTAATAGGACTCGCTTTTATACCTTGGGTAAAGTTTCAGCCAACATGTTGACAACATTAAGAGGATTCTCCTTGATAGCGACAAAGGTATTGATGGCACCACCAGCAATGGTTGAAACAAGCACCACATCGATAAACTATGATGAAATAAGAATCATCTAGGAGAGAGAATAAAGACATAGTAACTTACCAGAAAGAAAAAGTATTTGTGAAGCAAAGAAAGATCCACCATGGAATTCTGAGGAATGCCTTCTTGAACCGAAAGGACTAGATCATCATAGGTCAATATCTCATAAGTACCAAACATGGACAACTTACATCGAAATATGATAGGCACCAAAGCAACGAGAATAGCCAATGCAATAGCAGGAAAGATACCTTGAATGATACCCACTACTGTAGTAGGCAATTCTTCAAGCACTGTAAGAAAAGGAAGCACCTTGGCAAGGGATTGGATATTGGAAACAGCTTGCACAAAAGTGACTATAATATCCCTTGCATTAGTATCACATGTTCTTGCATGGTAAGTACAAAATACTTGCTTGGAATAGCCCAAAAGATGACAATGGCTGTAGTAAGAGCCCAACTAATGACTCTACGACCCAATCTTTCCAATGACTTGATATTCATATTGTCCCAAATGATATCAGTAGGTGCTATTTGCACAAATCGAGGTGCCATTTGCAACGCTTTGGAATGAATCACACACTGAGCAGCCATATGGGCAGCGATTTGTTGGTTAAACTCGATGAATGCTGATGACAATTGGGCATAAGATTCTGGTGATCGTTGTGCACGTAAGATCTTTTCATTCAATTCGTGAATCTGCTCATGATAATAGTCAATCGAATCCACTTTACGTCCCACCAAAGGCAATGAAAAAGGCAGTGGAAGTGATGATACGCGATGTGTAGGTCGAAGCTTTTCTGGAATCATTGATTTAGGTCCACTTTCCAATTCCACGTGTCGTCCCTTTTTGGCATAGTATTTGTAACATGCAGAAATGGTTGTCGTTAATGCTTTCTCAAGATTGGCGACATGTGTTTGGCGTTCCACCACTGTATCAGGTAAATCTTTCATGTTCCTAGTCAACCAAATACGTCGTACACCACCTGGGAATCGACTAAAGATCTTGGTCAATGCCTTGACATTGTTGACACTGGGCGGGATGGATGGGACGTAAAGTGTACGTGCTGTCACTGAAGTAGCGTATTCAGGACTCAATAGATATTGACGTCGAAGTACCAAGAATGTTCGTGTCTCTCGATAAGTGTAATAAATGATGCCAACTAGTTACATAAGTATTTGTGGTGTGGATTTGTTTGTTACAAGAGACTTACCAGAAAGGACAACAGATAATACTAAATGTGCCCAGGTACGTTCAGGATCTTTGACATTGCCCATAGTCAATCGATTCAAGCCTTCACTATCACGTTGATCAACCAGATTGATAGGGATCAAGATGGGGACTGCCAAAAGAGAGAAGGATACAAAGGTAACAATGGCCATGCGTAAGAATCGTAACACCATGAATCGATCCAATCCAATGGCTTGAAGCACATCCTTGTCTGGTAAACGTAATAAGGTCCATATCCATGTCACTAATCCATCATCAATGGGCGGTGGTTGTCGACTAGTATCATCATCATGTGTCAGATCAAGTCAATTGGGACTATGACTATTATAGTACCTTTTTTCAACAAGGAAAGTGCGTGGTTTATAGACACGTGGACGATAACGGCGTAGAACAAGAAAGGCAGTAAAGTATCCACCAGCCACTGCAGCATTGAACCAAAGAGCAGAAGTGAATGTGCTTATGGACTGATCGGCACTAGGTGGTTTCACATGAGACAAGGTACCCTTATTTCGCCATGGTCACTTACTGTAGCTGATCCCCAGGTGCATCGGCCATTGTGTTTGAACAGTGGACGTTATTGAAAGGAAGGTAAAGTGGGGGGAGAAGAAGAAGAGGAGGAAGCTGACTCTTTTGTACATGCAGTATCACAGAAAAAAAAAGGCTCTTTGTTTCACCAATCTCGGAAACCCATTACGTGCCTTACATGGCAAGTCAAAAGCATGTTGCAGAATCTTTACTTGTTCCCCTATTATCCATTGATCCAATCAAACGAAAGCTTATTGTCTATGATATCATTTCCCACTTTGTTACACCTTGTCATTGACGCGTTGCACCAGAGGATCCCTCTTTTTAATCTATCTGCGGACTTGTAGGCCTGTGCATATTCTGAACAGTTTCTGCTGTTTCAGTTAGTGGATACTGAAACCGACGCCTAATGCCCTGGCTCTTTGATTCCCCCTGAATATTAAATTATGGAGTAGTAGACTAGTTCCTTATTGTATATTAAATACATTCATTGTATCATTGGCACTAAATCGATTGATCTATAAGTGACTAGATGGATTTGTTCTTTGATGCCAAGAAGGAAACCAAAACCAGCGGCGATATAAGCCGTTGTTTCCATATCGAGTTTACAGCCGAAGTGGCGGATGTTGCAATATCTTGGATCAGGATACATCATAGTGATAGTAGACATACATTGGTGCTCATTACAAAAGAGCTTTTGTCTTTATAATGCTAAACCAGCTGTTGCTATAGGATCAAACGAATATGTTTGACTTGAAACAAGAACACGTATCCCACCCTACACCAATCACAGTAACAATTCTGGCAATCCAGCATATCGAATCAAGGTCTAAATCGCTTATTTTTGACATTATTCTATACATCAGGAATCATCAGGAATAAAGAAAACAAGGACATGGGTTTATAGAGTGAGAAGCGGAGTATGTGGAACAACATGTTCAAGAATGGTGGAGGAGGATGAATGTATGATTCTTTCACTGGCTATCACTGCTACGTTGTTTGATGAAGCAAGTCAATGAACTTCTCAGGGACACACGACTCGAATCGATACAAGATGCTGGACTCGCTATTGTTTCAATATTCGGCAACGATGGCTTTCGTACACCTTCAGCTTACAGCTCTGGCAAACACACCAATCTAAATGTCACCTTGGCCAATCGTATCGTTGGACGTCAAGTCTTTATGCCTAGATATCAGGTAAGACGCGCGACAATAGGATATAGAGAGCCATTCGACTTATATACAAACATAGACACTACCATCATGCACTGTCGAGGTAAAATACTAGAAGAAGTCAAAAGGCATGTTTATTCATACAATGATAGCTTGTGGAAGGATTACAAATGTATGTGGACGAATCATCTCGTACAGCGTATCTCTTTATGGATGCTACCATCGACACACATCATTTGGCAGAAACATATTGTCATGATGTCAAGGTAAGATGAGAAGGGGGAAAATGGCGTGGGATGACAAGCATGGTAACTGATCCATAGAGCATATTCTCTTCAGTCACATTTGATGGAGGATCGATCCATGACGATGCGTGGTTTACTATTGATGTTCTTGATGTCTCATTTGGTGATTGTAAGGAAAAACAAGGATCTTGTGTGTGAAAATCATCCTGTTGACAGTTGACATTTTTCTAGCCTATTCTACCTCCTTGTTTACTGCCATCTGATTTCATGTCCGAATTGACCAACCTTGCTCAAGTCAAGCATGGCATTTATACTCATCTTGCACAACTACAATCAGCTTGCTGGAAATATTGGGATATTGATGTACCAAGTGCACTGTTTGAAAGAAAGGAGATTGAGAATCGACGTGAACGTGAACGTATCAATACCCATTTGATGGGTTGGTGGGGTCCTGCCAAAGGTGTTCCAATGATGGTTTTTGTTGCAGCTGATGTAAGTATGACTTTAACAAACAGGATGGATGATGACTCAATCATGTGTGTGTATCAAGGTGACCATTCCTCATGCTGACAAGATTACACGATCCAAGTTATCAGTGGCCATGAAAAGGATGCAAGAAGTGGTACAAGCTAGAGTCAAGAATATCTTTCGAGCATTTCATTTGATTCCACTTGCTGAAGGAGGATCTGGAAGAGAACCAGTGGAAGTCAGGTATGTCAAGTGTCTAATGAGTCATCCCATGTCCTGACATGGATTTTCTATAGATCACTCTTTACACTGCCAACAACCACCCAACCTTTTGTGCACGTCGTACCATCTACACCATTTGCTGCCATTTCTTCATTCAGTGATAGTCACACCATGGATACGTATTCTTTTGATGAACCTGTATCAATATCAGCATGGCTTCATGACAATCCTGATGACGGCATGGAAGGATCCAACAACAAAAGAAAGGAAGCAAAGCAGCAAACAACTGAATCTATTCTTGATGATTGTGGAAACAAGCTCTTGCGTAATTTTGTCGCCCATTGGATACGAGCAGCTACTACGCGACACCCAATGCATCTACAAATGATCACATCGACAGGATCTCGCAAAGGGGGCGAATCAAAACAATCCATCCCACTACCCAATGGATTACAATTTGCATCAGCATTGCTCGTCCTTCGATCTTTGCTTTTTGGTCCTGGTGCAAAGGATGACATGGATGATGGTGATTTCCGAAAAGGTGTCATTGCTTCTTCTCCTGGTGCTCGTGGCATGATTCAGCAAATTGAAGTCATCTTGCGTAAAAAGATTCGTGATACAGTGGAAATTGAACGTGTCTTTTCTAAAAGGTAAAGTATGATGATACATGTTGATTGGCTTTTGCTCATGAATGAGTACTACTAGTCATTCCTTGGAGATTATGCGCAAGTGTGTCGAGACTTATCTTCAAGATTCACCTCCCTGTTATACTCGACAATATCATGTATGGAAGGTAAGCAATGGATTCGATGGCATGCAATCACAGTTTACTCATCAAAAGATATATAGAAAGAGAATGTGCTACGTTTGTATGCTACTCTGTCACGTGGACCCTGTGCAGCAGAATTTGCTACAAGGCTGGAGCGGGAATGTGATTTGATATGGAAGCAAGGACGTCAAAGTTGTGAAAAGATCAGCTTGACAGGAAGAGTGTGCCGTCTCAAGGTAAGAATAAAGACAATGATTACTTTTTTTTTATCTCATTCCATGTTGTTTTAGGCAGGACATGAGAACACGGATCAGGAGCACGTGATTAAGCATACACGAGACATGGATGGTACAAAGCACAGCAGTGGATGCAGTTTCTTTCACGCATGTACATGTGGCAAAGTTCAAAAGCTTCGTGAGGATCCTTTCGATTTGGAAGAAGCCAACATTGGTTTCTACTCTCGTTTCACATGTTGTCTGGCAGATGGACGTATGGCAATTGATATACAACAATCCAAGTTTGGTGCCGAGGATGAACAACAATTACATACCAACACTGAACATATTCCTCACCATGAATCAGCTTTGCTTTATCTTGGACCAGCATCAGTTTATCGCAACAGCATTGGTCTAGAAAAGTGTGAAGGCTTCATGAACAATACCAACTATCTTTTACCATGGATTCTGGCAAAAGTGGCAGATCTTCAGAAAAAGGAACAGGCTGCATTGAAGAATACCAATTCACCAGTCGACAAGAAAGCAATTGATGCCAATGAATGGCCTTTACCTGGAAAGAGTGCCCAAGTCAAGTCCAAATCCACATCATCACCACTTAGTTTGGAAGCATTTCCTGCATTGGGTACTGTAACACGTGGATCCACTAGCAACATTGTTACTGCTCCAGTGAATACTGCATCATCATCACTACCAGAAACGAAGAGGAATGAAGAGACAACACCAGTGCCAAAAAAAGAAAGACGTCGACGTGATGGAAGACGTAGGGATCGTGAACATCGTCTTGAAGGATTGATTCGTGGCTATGTTGGAGCTGAATATGAATGTCCCCATGGTCATCGATTCTTGAGCTGTGGTGATGGTAGAATATGCAAGATTGGTCATAAAGGACATCCCAAGGTAAGCGTTTACTTGTATATTGGTGCATGTCATTGATTCACCTTTATCATAGGATCATGGTAATTACTTTGTTCATCAAGATGTCCCTTTATATGTCCCATGTCCATGTAACTTTGCCACGCCCAAGAGCACTACAGCTTCACCTGAAATCATTTCTCAATTGCAGCGACTTTATGTTGTCACTCCTGATTCAACTGCAGTATCAGTCTCCATGAAGCCCAGAATCAAGGTACTTGTCTTTTACTTGTGCATCTACTTGTATTAACCATGCATCTTGTAGATTGTTGATAGTGACGATCAGACATTTGAATTCGACTTGGGATTTGAGAATGCTTTCACTTTGCCACGCAACAGTCTTCATGTGCTACGACTCCCTTATATTTACACCACACCATCTGGAGATGTGCTTCCTAATGGACCTGAAGTTAGCCAACGACTCAAGAATGCTGTATTGCTCAAGGAATGTTTCCAGGTTCATGAATGAATTGGACATCAAGAAGCATCCTAAGCGAATGAAATCATGTCTTCAAGAGTCTCCCACCCCAACATTTTCTTTTTGCAAGAAGCAACTTGTAATCGTGGCATTGAACATCCGGCTCTTTACATGCTCGATGATTCTTTTTCCGATCTCGAATGCCACACATTACTTGTTCCTGCACAATGACACATCTCTTTTAGGGTAGTTATGTGATCTTTATCTCTATGAGAAATACAACATTGTTTCTAGAAAGAGTCTATATTACATAAGGGGATTGTTATCTATAATGTAGCACCAATACGTGTCGGTTGGTCATCGAGATAGGATGTTTCAGTCAATGTCTTGTCATCATTGAAAAGTACGCGTAATCCATCAAATGCAGGTGCTACTCTTAAGCCTTCTTCTTTTTCAAGTGTTGCTAATGAAGCTTCCATCTCATAATGATCTACGCGGTGTGTTGTGCCAACGAGATAGGTCTTTGTCGCATTGACTTGTCTAGCTGCTGCAAGTGAATCCTTCAATGCAAAATGAGATGCATGTGTGTCACCAACTAAACGAGACATGAGCAGGTGTATTAAGTCATCATTTTCCCACCTACCTCGTAAACAGTCGACAACAAATACTTGATTGGGAGGACCAGAGATGATGCGTTTCATGGTATCAGGAGGAATATAGTTTGTATCTGAAATGTAGCTCACAGCATCACCAATCTTGAAGCCAAGACACCAGTAAGGTTCACCACTCGAGAGATAAATGCCATGATGAACTATGGATCCTTGTTCAATATACTTTCTTTATCCATCCTATCTTTTAAACTATACCTGGTAGAGGCATGAATTCCAATCCATGGATATTGAAAGGCTTGTCAGTGGAAATCACTTGATAATTGAATGTTGCCACATCACCACCACCTATCCTCATCATCATCATCATTAGTATGAACCAAAGCAGACATTCCATTCGACTTGCCTGTGGCATTACGGGCATCTACCAAGAAAGGAAATGTTGTTGCAATGGTATCCATGGTTTCAGAAGAGAGAAAGATATCAATATGCTTTTGAACTGCTCCACCCAGGGTCCATTGACGTAAGGCATCCATTCCATAACAAGCATCTGCATGACCATGTGTCAAGATGACAGCATCCAATTCTCGTATACCATAGCGTGGAAACAATTCAAGTGCACTTTCTAATACAAGTCAATATCCAATGCATGGCATATCATCCAAGGACAACCGACATACCATAGAACGTCTTGCCACAGTCTATCAATACATTGCTGAATCATCCATGAGTTGTTTTTGAAGCGTATCAAGCATAAACGTATAGCTCACCGTAATCGTGCATTGGGTGGGTCGTCTTGGCTTCTGAAGCGCACCATCAAGGACGTATTCTTTTTCATATTCTTCTTGCCTTCAGGCGTCATGGCCGAAATGCACACCTTGCAAGACTGTTCTGGATTGGTAAGACAAGAGACATTAGGTACAGCACCTGACGTTCCAGTGCCAAGAAAGACAATTTCGACAATGGTAGCCATCGATGAAGGAGAAAGGATAAGAGCGGGATTTGTGTCACTGGCTGCACTAATCCTTTAGAACCTGGCGCTGACTCACTGGACCTGATGGAACATGCATACATGCGAGGATCTTTCAGCTGCTCGCTTGATTAGTTAGATATCCTTCTTTGTTGAAAAGCATCCTATATAAACATCTCGTTTCCTTTTTGCCTTTACACTATCCAATGTCTAAGCCTTGGTGCATATCTCATATCCTGTAACATTATGGACATTGTTGTATGTACAAGTATTTCATTGCTTCTTACTGCTTTCATTGTCATCATTGTGATATCTGACTCTTGTAAACCCGAATCATGCTTCTTGATGATTCAATCAAGTGTGTCTTTGCCAATATACAAAGCTTTCAATAAAAGAACTTGTTCTTGTTGCAAGAAAGTAGATATATCCCTGATTTGGCTGGAAAGAGATCACTGCTTACACAGTCATTGATGCTTCTTCAAAGGTGCCTTGTATGATCAAAGCATGTATGACATGCATCATGATCTACTGCTATCTCAGACACATTGAAACAACGAGCATTATGTTTCTATCCTTGAATGCACTTGGACAGAATACACATGATATGACGTGGTACCAGGAAAGAAGGAAACCACATAAGATTGACAATGCAGCCTTTAATAACCGATTATATAACATGTTCAAAGGACTATACGAGACAATACGATGCGTAATTGGATTATGATAACTTCAACTTGTTGATGTAAAGTCAAAAAATGCGGATCTGATTTGAAGTCAAGCGTAACCAGACGCAAAGTAACCACAATGGTGAAATACCGCTATACATCTAAATTGTCAGTGATCTATCATATATAACTCCATGCTCAGTCAACATATGTGTAAGGGGAGACTTACGCATTGATTTATCTGAACGGTAAGGTCCGTAATATCGCTCACAGTTAGCATCTTGGCATTCTTTCTCAGTCAATATAGTGTCACATGGCGTCACGCCATCTGTCGATTCCCCTTGTGCAGTAATACTGGCAGCAGAAACAATCGCACAAATAAGAGCAATGGATAAAACCTTCATAGCGGAATTGAAAGAAAAGAGATGGTATTGCACAGAATCAGCAACATCACTCCAGAGCCTTCTTTTATAAGTGTATTCTACTATCAATGGTTGTTAAGGGTTATTGCTGCAACATAATTTGTTTCCATGCACGATATGGCGTAAACTAAGCAAAAGTTGATCACGCAGCTCCTGCATGGATCATGCAACAGCTGCTCAAAGCTGTTTCTTTGCCTGATTTCTGATTCTCTACTGCATCATAGTTCTTGCTGACTTTCCTTCTGTCTACAGTACCGCCAGCTACAACCAGTTCTCAAAAGTGACAATGAAAGCAAGAAAGCTGTATTGAATTGAATACAAAAGTACTTCTTGTGCAAGGTACAATGGAGATCCTCTTTCTCCTGCAGGAGAATTTTATACATAGTCTCCGCTTGCATGGAAGATATGGCGTTTATTTCTTTTTGGAAGAAAATTGCTTACCCAGCCATTGAATAGAGTTTGGTGACTTTTTTGAGATTCCAGACTGGTAGATCAAAGTAATAGTGTATTGCATGAGCCAGTAGCTGTCATCCAATATGGGCATGCTGCTTTGCATGATGACACTGCCAACAAATTCTCAGCTTCTGGAGCTTGAGATCCACATTGACTCGTTTTGCTTATAAGATGCTATGACGACTGTTTACTTCACGTGAAGTATCGCTACTATTATGATGACAGTGTGGCAGTGTCTAATTTCATGTGTCCTGGTGTGCAGTGTGTACAGGCAGTGTTGTCCCAATGGCAGATTCCACTGGGACGGGCAAGTAATGGGATCAACTCGTTGGAATTTATCTTGGGGACCCAGCAGCGAATTTTGGGAGACAACTGCTTCTCTCTTTCTTTCAAGCTCATAACGTACACGACTCCCATTGACGCCATGCATTCAAGGTATGTGTTATAAAGAAGCTCATGTTGGGTTGTTGTATTCATACAGTTGGGTACATTCATAGGCAACAAGTGTTCAAGCGGACTGAGTGGTTGTTGTAGCCAGACGTGTCGCTCTTCTGTTTCGTTGTTATGCCGCTTCGAGTCTGGTGCCTACAGGTACAGTCAAGGAGCTCAATGCTGTAGCAGAACGTGTTGCATTAACCGTTTAAGCTTTGTGTAGACTTCAAGAACAAACGCAACAAGACTTTGGCTGTTTCTTTTGGTTTTGGTTTTGGGCTTTTGACTACTACACTATGGCTTCTGCTTCGACACAAACAAGGTCTCTTTACGTTGTACATGTTACCATGGTCCTGTTATATATGAAGGAAGGCAAGTAGAATGACAAGAGCTGTTTATTATGTATGTGTACACTAATACAAAGTGATCAGGTTTCTTTCCACACAAACAAGGTCTCTTTACGTTGTACACGTTACTATGGTGCTGTTATATATGAACAAGGCAAGTAGAATGACGAAAGCTCTTTATTTTGTATGTGTATACTAATACAAAGTGATCAGGTTTCTTTGGTCAGGCAGTATGCAACTTTGGGCATCATCATCACTTCTTGGGTTCGATTCCCAGCCTGTATCAAGTTCAGGCCACTTGGTAGTTCTGCACAAGCCTTGAGCCAGGATCGGTGAAAGCCTTGAACCAGGTTCGGAACACTACCATAACAGTCCTACCGTGCTATTGAAGCCGATGAAGATGGTCTTTTGGAAGAGCACGGCCACCGGGAGGTAAAAGGGGATTTGCAACAGTTTGTAGTCTGCCTGGCTGCGAAAGTGTGGACCATCAAGTGCAAAACCACATGCTCTTTCCGTGATAGGCTCGTTCTTTTCCCTTTGGGAGGATTGGGGACATTCTTTTCTTTCTTTTTCATAAGGATTGATTGAATGAATGAGAACACTTATGAGCCTGGACACTACGTAAGTGTGTTCTTCCTGGCTATCATGGATCGAAACTGCTGCCTTGCGTGATTCGTGCAGAGCTTTCTCAAAAAACAAGGGATCGCCCGGCGTTGCTCGTATGATGGTGTTCAGCTATGTGAATCAATTCCTGCAGATTTGCTTTCTTCCATCGAGATGGATCGCCAAGGGTTTTGCTGGACATCATCCTTCCAATTCAAGATTCACTAATGTCCCTTTTCTTCTTTTTTATTTTGTAGACACGACCATGACAACGACTATTACGGATGATCACGATGACGATTGTAACGAGGACAATGACGATGACAATGACTATTATGATCACCAAGACAATAATAACGACGACATTATCACGACAACGATGAAGGATTACCTATTACGCCACTACTTGCATCTAGATAGCTTTATTATCAGTTTTTACAATAAGATCATGTTGTGCTTGATGCATATTCTACTACATACATCTACACGAGACTACCATTTACTTTTGATCCATGTTGATGCCCAAATAGTAGCAGCCATGTTCAATCAACAATGATGATGACTTTATGGGAGAAATCCTTATAGTAGACTACAGCTTATGTACTTTTTGATCCATGTGGCATTCAACTGTAAGACTGGATATGAAGAAGATGATGATGATGGAGGAAAGAAGCAGAATGAGAATGAAAATGTCAAGCGTGAGCAGGAGCTTTTGCAACAATGACAAGGATACAATAAGAGACAACACGAGAAGAAGACAATGATGATGATTACTTGTCGGGACAACAGTGCAAGAGCACAAGGGAAGAAGATTGGATCAAACATGAAGCCAAGATGGCTGACTGATGCTTTATTGCTGAAATGAGAGCTGAAAGCATGTTACATTACCCAGAACTGGGTGAAATTTTGGTTGGCGATTGGTGTGTGTGGTGTGTGGAAGTGGAATTAGCATGAATGTACATCATAGAGTGATATAAGAAGGGTGTGTATTGTGTGGATGGCAGGATATGATAGGTATGGGAGATGCAACAAGCAACGATGGATGATATGATGCTGTTTGGATGGAGAAGGAAGCAATATTCTTGATCAGGATTTGATTTGGTTGCTTCTTAGGCCGAGTAGTTGGCACATGGATCATTCTTACAATAAGATCATCATGTTGTGCTTGATGCATATTCTATTACGTATACATGCGGTGTGGTTTTGATTGATGTGATGCTGCGCAGTAGCAATAATGTGCCAATCAACCATGACGACGAAGACTTTTTTAAGTGATATCTTGTAGTGGATTGCAGCATTCATGTATCATGTGTGTTTTCTGATTCATCTGAAGCACACAGTAAGATTGGACTTTAGGGAAATGGTGGGAAGCAAGAAGCAGATATGAGAAAGTGAAGCTTAAGCAGGGAGACTAGGAGAAGAGGAAAAAGAGATGATGATTGGGACACAAAGAGAATAAGAAAGACGAGAGATGAAAACAAGATGACTGACTGACGTTTTACTGCTGAATAAGAACTGGATACGTGTACTGTGGGATAAGTGATGTTTGGTGTGTGAAAGAAGCATAAGGATGATACATCATCACCACATTAAGCTTGCAAAGTTATAGGATCAAACATGGCATGGTTGATATGCCAGAAACGACAGTGATCATGAAAATAAACTTGTGGGAAAAATATGAGATCCTGGAGTGTTGCGTCAATGTTGCTGGTGAAAGGCGGCGTGATTGTCCTCTCTTTTATAGATAGCGCTTATGGATGAGCCAAACTTTCACACAAGGATCTGTTGGATGCACTGGTCATTGTCATTCTTACACAAAGACACTGTATAGGTAGATGCTTGCTTGATTGTGCAATAACGAGTGACAATCAAGTGCACTTAATTGGTATAAGTATGGCAAGTAACATTGGTATATGCAAATAGGATTCTTATCATTCACCATCGTATATGAGCTAAGCCAGTGCTGACATTTCATCATCGTATCCCGTGTCAACTTACAACAGTGAATATCAATTAACATCACTTTACTATCAACATTGTCCTGTTGCGCTTATTCTTAATGTACTTGATCATCCATCTATTCTGCTGCTTATCGTTGTCATCAGTCATATGTCAATAGTCATTGGTCATGTTTACGAAGGAAGATTAAAGCAGTGGGATGTGCCTTATTATCCTATATTTCAACTGGGTCATGGGTGGAAATGACGAGAGGTGCATACTGAGAAAAGAGTAAACGCTACTGATTCCATTTCTGGCTCATGGGACGTTGCTCTGTGCATTAATTTCATGCGTGCCCTGGGATCATTTCAGGTCACTGCTTTCTTCTTTTACCTTCTTTTTCAAGTTACCGATCTCACTCAGCACACGAATGTCGGCTCCACGTCATAAATGAGCAGCAACTACGCGTATAACAAACCATACACGAGAAAGGTGTTTCAAGCTTTGAACGACTTGACAACCATGGTACACATTCCCACCGATCCGCGTCAGAAACGACAATCGCAGCAGAGTGAAGTGCAGCAGACAACAAGTGAATGAGCCGTGTACGACTAAGGTAGCATATGCCATCAAGTTTCCCTCTCTTGCATAGCTAACATGTTATTGTTTTATTAGAGACAAGTCTTGATGATGTGGGGTTTGGACCTGCTCAACTGGTACGAAGGATGCAACTGGATCTAGAGCATATATATTGATGCTGGCATCAAGTACAGACTATGGTATGTAGAGAATACATGGGAGAAAGTATAATGATGACTAACTGAAGAAGACATTCACTTGTATGCAGATATACACGATGCCTTGGAGCCACTTGTTTGGATTACTGTGATGAAGATATGACAGGATAAAGGTACGTATGCATAATTAGACAGTGTATTGATGGATGGCTTAACAATACATGAATGATGTTATCGTAGCATTTTCTTGATCTACTACTGCAATGGAAGAAGGGGCTGTTGTATTTATGGGATATGGATCGCTCGGCACAGTACTTGCCTTTCCAGGAACACTTGTCGTATTAGCCGTTGTACTTTTATTATCAGCACTTTTCATCATATACAGCATCTACAACGACACCACTTGTACTTGGATGCAGAAAGGAGGAGCAATGCGATTGTCAACAGCTTCATGCTTATCGACTAAAGTAGCAGTAATTGCATCCTATTTGACAGCATGTTCTTCATCATCACCAAAATAGCCTGGTCAAATTCAAGATGTATCAAGATGGTCCATTGCCGTTGTCGTTAGCCAGATGTACCTTCATTAGATAGAATATAGTGTTGTAGTGTAGATAGTATCGTTTAAGGCACATATCATTTTCATTATCATACATATAAAAGACAAGCACATCATAAGCATATACGTGATGATACATAAGTATGGATCGTCTTGTACAGCTCAGCTGTTACTCGTTCCACAAACAGCTTGCTGTTGGCGAACAAGCTTTACTCTTTCGGACCTTATGGAGTAACACTGGTAGCAGAAGCAATCGCACACATAATAGCGATGACCGAAAACTTCATAGTGAAATGAAGCGTTGTACTACACAGAATCATTAGCATCATTCCCGAGCTCTTTTGTATAAGTATCTTTCACCAGCAGGGGGTTCTTAAGGGACCACTAGTTGCAAGTAAACGCGTTTGTGTTTGTCTCGATGAAAAGTGAAGTGTAAATCATGCAGGAAGCCGATCAAAACATCGTATGCATGGAATATGTGTAACTGCTATGCTCTTGCATCATGCTTGTCTTTCCTCTTATCCAGTGTATCACTGATTACAAGGAGCACGATCATAAGCGAAAGTAAAAGCAAAGAATTCCATGATAAGATTGAAGCTGTCTTTTCTAATACACCAAGTTCTAGATGAGGATTCTCTTCTTGTTGCTGCAACAGAAGAGCAATTCATGTTTGCATCTGTCGGTGATTTGTATTGACTGCTACCATTGATTACACAGCCATTGATGCTTCTTTAAAGCTGCCTGGTAGGATCAAAGCATGTATGACATGCACCATGTTCTACTGCTATCTCAGACACACATGTGAAACAACTAGCTTTATGTTTTCATCCTCTAATACACTTGGACAGAACACACATGATATGACATGGTACCAGAAAAGAAGGAAACCACATAAGATTGATAATGCAGCCTTTAATAACTCATTACATAACATATTCAAGGACTATAGGAGACAATACGATGCGTAATTGGGTTATTGAGCACTTCAAAGTGATGTTTGATTGACACTTTGCTGAGCTGCATTCCCGGTAAAGGGCCTTCTTTAAAGATCAGGATCATCCGCCATAACGTAACCGCAGTAGTTAAATTTCTCTATACATCTAGATTGTCAGTGATCCGCTATATACCTCGATGCTCAGTCAACATAAGTGTAAGGGAAGACTTACTCTGCTTTGAATCGTCAATGTAGTAATAGGGCTGACATATATGTTCTTTTTTGCAGTCTTCCTCAGTATATCTCTTTTCACATGGCTTCTTATTTCCTTGCTGTCCCCCTTGTGCAGTAACACTGGTAGCAGAAGCAATGGCACAAATAATAGCAATGGCTGAAAACTTCATAGTGAAATAAAGAGTTGTAATACACAGAACCACTAGGATCATTCCTGAGCTTCCTTTTATAAACGACTTTAAGCGTTGTTGAATGACTTGTTGGCGCAAAATGCGTATATATTTGTCTCCATGAAAAACAAAGTGTGAATCATGCAAGAAGCCGATCAAACATCGTATGCATGAATCATGCAACAACTGCCTAACGTTTCTTCTGATCCTGATGCTTGATGTCTCTCCTTCTGTAAACATACAGTATTGCTATGTAGCTGCAAACTATAACACATCAAAATAAACATTGCCACATTGCCATCATAATAGTAGAGATACTACACATGTCGTCATAGCATCTTGTTGCAAAATCGAGTCATTTTCACGCTTGCAGCAATCATTTTATCCTTTGTTTACCAATCAATGTTCCTGTACATCACATCGTCTTTACTCTTTTTCTATGATGTATGCTTCAAGTCTTTACTAAATGATAAGAATCTCTTTATTTGCATATACCAAATCATCCTTCCCATAGCACGAGTACCAATAAGAGCATTTGATTTGATTGTCACTCGTTATTGCACAATCAAGCAAGCATGTCCAGTGTCTTTGTGTAAGAATGACAATGACCAGTGCATCCAAAAGAATCTTGTGTGAAAGTTTGGCTCATCCATAAGCGCTATCTATACCACTTTAACAATAAGAAATGGTATAACGAATCTGATTGAAGCCGTTGGATGGTGCTGGCGCCACTGGCGGAAAGGTCAATATACGACTGAAATGCATGCATGTGTTGGTTGCATACTATGATGATGATTGCCTCTGGAAAGACACATAAGCATTCAAAAATGAAGAAGATCTATGTACCGAGTATGTGTCGTGCCAATGATGTAATGATTTGTTTCTACGCGCATCATATCACTTGAGCGGTATAAAGAACCTGATGCTACTTTTGTCAGAGTGATACAGGCTGGATCACTTTGGTTTTGTCTACCAGAGTCATCCATCATTATCAATACTGGTGCCATGAATGTACCATGATTCTCGCTTTTAGACATAACATATCTTATTCTTTCTGTTTAATTGGTTCCTTTGTGCACATATCAGCTATCCACAGTACACATACACGTATCCAGCTCTCATTCAGCAGCAAAAACATCAGTCAGTCATCTTGCTTTCATCCTGATCTTATCTCTCATCTTATTTCACATCCTGTTCTTGCATTGCTGCTCCAATACGTATCTCCTCTTCTCTTATCTGACGCTTTTACGTGTGTTGTCTACTTGTGTGTTGCGCGAATATTCCATCCCTAATGACAAAGTGCTAACTGCATCATCATCATCATAAAGCTTGAATCCGATTCAGTGATTGCATGCAAATAGATCATCGTTTTGTGTCCAATATAGCTTTGTTTAGTGCGTCTGAGAAGCATATACGACTAAAGAATGATCTAATTGATAAGTTAGTCGGGCGTCATCCATAGCAGCTTGTGATGAAACATACCTTATTATTCTATTCTATGTCTACATTCACGTTCCCTGAGCATATTTGACTATAAGAAACAAGTCAGTACTGCCATTCCATCGACATTGTCACCATAAAGGTACCTGCTTTGACGTGCAAGAAGCCATGACAGCCAGCATCATCCTTCTCCTTCCACATGTTCCTTGTCCTTGATAAATCCCATCCTTCTACAGCGTATCATTCCCGTCAGTCATATGTCTTTTTGACATCACTTCTTATAAGCACTATACCTTGTTCATCGACGTAAAAGAGGAAGAAGAGCTTATCATGCACGATCCAAAAGCTATCCACTTGCAGCTTTGTTGCTTGTTTGAGCACTCGTTCTCATACAACACATATTACTGTAGCTGTTCCAGATCTTTTCACTGTCATTGTTGTCTACTAATGTATAGAATGTCAGCCCATGCAGTGCTTAAAATAAGGTTCAAGCCCATGCGCATGGGCCCATGCGCGTGCAGAATTCAGATAGTAGCATGTCGGGGTTTTGTAGATGTCCATGCATTCTGAATTCAGATAGTAAACATTTGTAGCCCAGACTATCTGAATTCAGATGATAAACCTGTCGGGCGTATTTCACTTCACATTCTGAAATCAGATAGTGCCTTCCCACCACACATCTTGTTGTGCACATACAACAACATTTCTCCAATAAAACCACGTGATATCTTCACTTGATCACAATCAGGCACATATGTCCACACAGGTTTGTACAATAAGATGATCCATGGAACGAGAATGAATTCAACCAGTAACCAATACACACACACAAAGAAACACTTCTTGATAATGAAAGCCAATGGCAATGCTCCTCACACAACATGATCCAACATCTTGCAAAAGATCTTCTTGTTCTATCATTATTCTTGTACCTGATACGTCCATGTCAATCTCATTATCATCCTAATCGTCTTTCCATGCAGCTGCACTTTCAGATAGGAAACATATAAAGGAACATTCAATTTGTCTTCAGAATAAACATCAAAAGACTTATCCTTGTGTCCTTGTTTCTTTCTTATCATTACTCCTTTTGCATTGCATCCAAAGTGTACTTGATCAACAAGGTCAACAGGTCAATGGATGATGCGTATTTGATATGCCACTGATACTGATGAATCAGTTTACACTGGATGTCACCATGGAAGTTATATTTGTGTCCTTGCCTACATCAGGTACGCATAGTGCTGCCATGCCAACAAGTACAAAAGTTTAATTTTGGGCTCAATCTTGTATAAAGCAACTTTCCCCCACTGCTCCAGGGCGTTTCCCCACCCTTTGTTTTCCACTTGTTCAAACAAACCCAACAACAACGACACCAATGCACACTTGAATGACAAAGACAACACGAATGCAGCTCGACATGTATTGACACAACACTTTTTGGAAGCAAAGGTTGTTTAGAAAGCTCTGTTGGCTTAGGCTTTAAACTTTTAGGGTTTAAAGGGATTTTCTGTTAGGGCTAAGCCAAAGTTAAGCCCTCATCGCTGTCATGTGACTTGAAATTAATTTTGTACTAAGTAAATCGACCATTGCGCATCGACCGATACCACATCCACCACTGGTTGCCATATACGGAACCGGACTTTACTTAGTAACTTTCTGCTTTTTGACAGTGAATACAGCATTATTCTGCTGTGAATGCAGCCACATGACCTGATATTGATTTTGTACTATGCAACCCCACCATTCTGCGTCGACTGATCCATTTCACAGCATTGCTTGCCATATAAAGAGACAGATCATTGCTGTGTACTTAATAAATGATCATCCTACAATCAACAAAGCTCTATTGCACCTTGCTGATCCCCACGTGATGTGAGATTGATTTTCTACTATGCAAACCATGCATGGTGCATTGAATGCACTACATTCCATCATAGGTTGCCATATAGAGAGATGGACTTTACTTAATGTCATCGTCGTTGCTACATACAGTACTTAATGAGTGATCATCCTACAATCAATGAAGCTCTATTGCACCTTGCTGATCCCCAAGTGATTTGAGATTGATTTTCTACTATGCAAACCATGCATGGCGCATTGAATGCACCACGTTCCATTACTGGTCACCATATAAAGAGACAGATGTTACTTAATGTCATCGTTGTTGCTGTGTACTTTATAAATGATGATCCTACAATCAACAAAGCTCTATTGCACCCAGTGTACCCCCACATGACCTGATATTAATTCTGTACATATAAATCAACCATATATATTGAACAAAAGGGGCATAACAACATAGGAGCTATCTGACAAAACCATAAAGAGAACAAAAGGGAGCATACAGGGATGATAAAGGGACATAATCAGACAGCAAGCAAAGTAAAGGAATGGGACATACGGTTGGCATAAAAGCAAAGGGAGAAAAAGAAGAAGAACAAGAAGAGGCTTTAGGATCTCGAATATAGGGTTTCGGGTTTAGAGTTTAGGGTTTAGGGTTTAGGGTTTAGGGTTTAGGGTTTAGGGTTTAGGGTTTAGGTTTAGGGTTTAGGGTTTAGGGTTTAGGGTTTAGGGTTTAGGGT